>RXID01010986.1:0-649978 GCA_005019695.1 Trichopus zeylanicus subsp. travancoricus
CTTTTTTGTTGTAGTAGATGGTGAAGTCTTGCGGCAGCACATCCCTGTACATCGGCTTCTCCTCGTTCTCAAGCAGCTCCTTAATCGGTCCGTAGAGCTTCGTGGTTTTGCTGTAGTGCCCGTTGAGGAAGCACGCCACCGACACTCTCGGCCCCTCTTTGCTCGCGAGCACTCTGTGCTCCACGCTCTTCATCTTGTCGTTCGTTATCAGCTGCAGGAGGTTGCCAATGTTGACGACCAGGCACCCGGGCAGTGGCGATACATTGATCCACTGGTTTTCATGTAGAATTTGCAGGCCGCCGAGCTTGTCCTGAAGAAGCACGGTCAGGAAGCCGGGGTCGGAATGCTTAGTGGTGCCCAGCGTCAGGTGCGGCTCCGGGCACGGTGGGTAGTAATGGCAAGTGACTGTGAGTCCTTTTCTCAGCCCCATCTCCTCCAAATGATCAGACCTCAGCCCCAACGCTTCCGACAGCAATTCGAATATAACCATTGCCAGTTGCTGAACATATTCTTTGAACTTCAATATTATTTCTCTTCCAGTTCGAAACACGTATAGTTAGAGCCTGAGGAAATACTTCAGCAAGAAATGACAAACTTGATGGTACGAAAAATCAGCGGTACCTACAAGCAGCAGGTAACTCTTCGGGGTCGAACGGCTCCGGCGCCACCCGGCAGGAGAACGTGTCCCGCCAGTTCGCCGCCGGTGAGCTGTATAGATCGAAATTAGAGTTGAACAGCACCTTCTTCTCCTGATCGCGCGAGTAGTACTTCTTCTTCACCTCCAGGTCTTCTTCGTTGAACCTCCTCACGCCATTCAGCATCTCCTCTGTCACAGTTTCCGGGATCCTGCCGTTCTTCACCTGGAAGAACCCGAACCTCATAGCTGCGTCTCCCACCATCTCAACCACCTTTTTTCTTCTGGCGACGTCGACCTCGATGTCCTGGAGATTGATGACCGGTATTTCTAGTGGAGAAGATTGAGTGTTTGTCAGCGGCTTGTCGACATCGGAAAACGAATGAATGAAGATACGGGGGATTTTGGTGATGCCGGCGTCCACGAGGCCTTTAACGCCAGCTTTTGTGTCGTCGAAGGCCTTGAGCTCAGCTAGCCGGTCGTAGTTCGCCATGGATTTTGGTCTTCTCCGGCGTGGATCGGGAGCTTCGGCAGGGGATATTTAAGTTGGGAGGAAGGCGTCAGGCCCTCTGTTTCCTATGCATGTACTATGTCGCGATTTTATTTTAATCATTTCGATTTTACATTGATTTTAGTCAAATTATTTTTAAAATTTTTTAATTAAGGTTTATTTTTAATTTTAAAAATAATTTAAAAAAAATTTAAAAATGAAAAAAAATTTATCTAATATATATTTTTTAAAAATATTAAATAAATTTTTTGGATTTGGAGAATAAAGAAGAATAAAGCTAATTATATTTTAAGTCACTTGTAATTTAAAATGAAATTTTAATCACTAAACTAATTATATTTTATAATATAAATATAATATTTAAATATAAATAATATATTTTTAAAATTTAAAACCGATGGATCGAAAGCAAAACCATGACTTAGGTGAAAGACGACAGGGCGCATGCTCTGTTTTGTATGCATGTGCTACTTATATAATATATATTTTTTAAAAATATTAAATAAAATTTTTTGGGTGAAAAAATTACAATCCAAAACTTTGAATTTAAGTCACTTGTAATTTAAAATGAAATTTTAATCACTAAACTAATTATATTTTATAATATAAATATGATATTTAAATATAAATAATATATTTGTTAAATTTAAAACCGATCGATCGAAGCCGGAAACCACGCCAGGCCACATGCTCCGTTTTCTATGCATGTGCTAAGTCACATGTAATTTAAAATGAAATTTTAATCACTAAACTAATTATATTTTATAATAAAACTATAATATTTAAATATAAATAAAACATTTTTAAAATTGAAACGAACCAATCGAAACCGGAAATCATGAATTAGGTGGAAGACGCCAGGCCACATGCTCTGTTTTGTATGCGTGTACTACTTAAATATTGAAAGACGCCTGGCCAGATGCTCTGTTTTCTATGCATGTGCTACTTATATAATATATATATTTTTAAAATATTAAATAAAATTTTTTGGGTGAAAAAATTACAATCCAAAAATTTGAATTTAAGTCACTTGTAATTTGAAATGAAATTTTAATCAACAAACTAATTATATTTTATAATATAAATATAATATTTAAATATAAATAATGTAATTTTTAAATTTAAAACCGATCCATCGAAACCGGAAACCATGAATTAGGTGGAAGACGCCAGGCCACATGCTCTGTTTTGTATGCATGTCCTACTTAAATATTGAATTTTTCTTTGACTTAGCAACGAAAGGACAAAAGATTCTCATTCGTTTTCTAATGATTGATTAGGGTGGTTAACCCTTCCACTAAAAAATGAGCCAAATAATCCGATCTTTCAGAGAATAAATTCAATTTTTCATTCTTACTGTAATTGTGAGAATAATCGTTCGAAGGTAAAGTACTGTTATTATCCGTAAATAATATTTCCAGATATGCACACTTTCTTGGAAGCCAATTCACCTGCAGAATTACAAATTTACATGTGACCGCCCGAAGACAATTGCATTACAACGTACGGTTGTAGTTATTTTCGGAGGACCTGTTTGCAGATGTGGCCAAGAATTCTCGACTACCCGTTCTGAAAGTTGATTGCACTGCAAGATCTTTATTGCTCCGAACAACCACATTAAAGTTTTATTTTTCATTTCTCCTAATATTTCATTGTATGCTTGATAAATAGAAATTCGAAAACAAGAAAAATATTAGACAATTGCAAACTCAGTCAGTGCGGGTAAAATTAAAAGCTCCATTTGTTTTAGGATCAAGATCAGTATTAACTCATTTCAAATTTTTTTTTTATAAAATTAATATTTATTATTTTATATTATTATTAAATTAAATTATTATAAAAAATTTAATAGTTTTTTGAACTTTAAATTATTAAAGTTTTAATTTTGATAAAAAAATATCAATTTACAAAAGTGATTTACTAGTCTTGATTTTAACATTGATCTTAACCTCCATCAAACAGTAGGGGTGAGTAAAACCGGTTAACCGGACCGGTTTTGCTCATTTGAGAACTAGAACCGGATTTCGGTTCTCAAAAAATTGAGAACCGGAACCGGATTTCGGTTTTCAAAAAATTGAGAACCGGAACCGTACCGGTTTGGATGAAGAACCGATTTTCCGGTTCCGGTTCTAAACCGGTTATAAACCGGTTAACCGAATCTCCGGCGTCGCGACGACCGGCGAGGGCGAGGCGGCGTTGCTGTGAGCGCGGGGGCGAGCGCGAAGGCGAGGCGGCGTCGCTGCGAGCTCGGGGGTGAGGGCGAGGCCGAGGCCGAGGCGGCGTCGGCGCATTGCTGCGAGCTCGGGGGCGAGGCGAGGGCGAGGGCGAGGGCGAGGCCGAGGGCGAGGCGGGTTAGGGTTGGGGTTAGGGTTAGGGTTTTATATATAAAAAGGAAAACCGGTACGGTTCCGGTTAACCGATTTTTCAGAAAACGAATAACCGGAATCGGAACCGGAACCGGAAAACCGGTTCTGTGAAATTTCAGAACCGGAATCGTACCGGTTTGCACTGATAACCGGTTTCCGGTACGATTCTCAACCGGTACGGTCCGGTTAACCGGTTTTCCGATTTTTTTTGCTCATCCCTACCAAACGGGCCCAATGAGTCTTAGAAATAAATTTAGAAAAAAAAGATTGATCCTATGTATTGTATGCGTTTGACCGCTTATTTTCTGAAGTTTGCAGTGAATCCGAAAATTATAAATCAAATTTTGTAACCCTCGAGCAGATTTATCATCTAGTCCTTTTGAGTAGTAATATGTCATGTAATCTCTCATCAAAGTCTCTTTATACAGAGGAGGGTTATCCTTGAAAACCAGCTCACGAATTAGGTCATCAATCCCAGTTGAACCAGGATGGAAGCGAGTACTGAAGAAACATGCAACGGATACTCCTCGGCGATTATCCTCAGCCACTACTCTCTGCTCCACGCTCTTCAACTTATCATTGGAGATCAACAGCAACACGAGCAATCAGTTAAGTTAACCCTATGCTCGGGTTAGTCTACCAAAGCTAGATATAGAGAACCTATGACAAGTCTCCGATGTTGACGACCAGAGCATCGGGAAATAGGGACATGCCGACCCATTGGTCACAGCGGAGAACTCTGAAACCCGCCAATTTGATCTTGGACGAGAATGGTGAGGAAACCCGACGTCCGAATGGCGGCCCGTGCCGATAGCGATTTGGGCTCCGGGCATGAAGGATAGCAGTGGCAAGCAAGATCTAACCTTGGTTATATTCCATGTACCCAATGGTCTAAGTGAGTCCTAATTCCTTTGAAAGTAGCTAAAACAGTATGTTCCCTAGTACTTCCACATGGTCTGCGTTCTCCAATAGTATTTCTCAGCATGTTAGAATCTTAGATCATAATGGATGAAAATTATGTGCGATGATTAAAAAAATTAAGGATTATATGATTTTGTATGACTGTGTATGCTTGTATGTAATTATCCCAGTATTATATTTTAAATTCACTAATTTTATATGATTTCAGAAGTTATATATAACTCAATATCTTCCATGCAAATTTCTAAATAAAACTTAAAAATATTAATTTCAAATTAGGGATATGGTTACTGAAAAAATATATCATAATTTTATATTTAGTGAAGGTTATAATTTAAAAATTCTCCTAAGGCTTATATATTTAAAAGTTTTTTTTTATGATGCAAAAAAATATTATATGCTCTAATAAAGCTACATGCTTGAGTGATCTTCCTTATTTGATTTCTTTGTTTACTTATCATAGTATGTTTTTCACTTTTTGATTCTATCTACGTAGCACCAAAGCTATGATCAATAATATTAATCTACTTTCATTCTTCCGTCCTACCAATACCAACTATGAGAATTGGAGTATCCAAATGAGAGTTTTTGATTGATTTCCAAGATATTTGGGATATTGCTCAAAGAGGTTATATGAAGGTAAAAATGAAGTTAGGCTTACAGTGCAACAAAGACAGTCCTTGCATGACTCAAGGAAGAAAGAAAAGAAAATTCTCTATTTCATCTATTAAGATATAGATGATTCGGCATTTAAGAAGATTGCAATGGCCACTATTATCAAAGCAAGCAAGGTACATTCTCCAAAATTCCTACAAAAGAGCTGACAAGGTGAAAAAGGTGTGCCTCCAAATCTTGAGAGGCAAATTTGAAACCCTTTGCATGAAGGAGTCTGAATCTATCTCATATTACTTTAAAAGAATATTATGGTTATTAATTAGCCAAAGAGAAATAGAGAGGTGATGAAGACACTTGAGTAGTAGAAAATATTCTAATCTCATTAATGACAAGTTTGATTATGTGGTAGTTTCCATAGAAGAGTCCAAAGACTTGAAGGCCACGACTATTGATTAGTTTAGGAATTTTCTACAAGCCCAAAGGCTCAACAAGAAGAAGCAAGATTCTCTGGAGTAAGTGTTTCAATCCAAACTCTCCATAAATGATAATAAAGAGAGCTTATACAATGAAAGGAGTCAAAGAGGTTGTGGTCAAGGGAGAGGTCGTGGACATGACCGAGGTCAAGGAGGTCACTTCAAAAATGAGGAGAGAAGTCAAAACCCCAAAGGTGATCATGGATAAGGAGGTTATAGAAGCTATGACAAATTTAGAGTTTATTTGTTATAATTATAAAAAATTTGATTATTATGCATCAAATTATCAGTATAATGAATTAATTAAGTTGATGAGAAAGCCAACTATGCAGCTAAGAATGAAAAAAAAAAAATATTTTGTTACTAACTTACAAAAGAGATGACATCGGCAAAGAAGATGTATGGTACTTGGACATCAAAGTAAACAATCACATATGCGGCTACAAGAATATATTCATGGAGTTAGATAAATTTGCGAATGGATATATTTCCTTCAGAGATTCTTCAAAAGTTGACGTAAAGAGAAAATGTAAAATCCTCATTCTACTCGAAAGATTGAAACCACCAATTCATCTCTAATATTTATTATTTACCCAACATGAAGAATAATATCTTGAGTTTGAATAAACTTTTAGAGAAAAATTATAATGTCAACATGAAGGATCATATTCTTTCATTGAGAGAAAACAGTAATAGATTGATTTCCCACGTTCATATGGCCAAGAACATAATGTTTTTGCTCAACATCGAGCACATTGGTGTGACTTGCTTGAATGCATATGTGAAAAAAAATAACCCTTAACTCTGGTATATGAGACAGGATCATATTCATTTTGGTGGCCTAAAAAAATTATCTATTAAGAAAATGGTGAATAGGCTTTTGCGCATCAACTCTATTGATCAACTTTGTGAATGATGTATATTTGGTAAACAACCAAGGAAGAGCTTTCCAAAGGAATCATCATATCATTGGCCTAAAACAATTCTCTAATAAGAAGATGGTGGATGGGCTTCTGCACATCGACTCTATTGATCAACTTTGTAAATAATGTGTATTAGGTAAACAACCAAGGAAGAGTTTTCCAAAGGAATTATCATATCATGCAATGAAGTCACTTGAACTTATCCACGCCGACATATGTGGACATATTACTCTTATATACTCTATGAGAATCATTATTTTTTAACTTTTATTGATGATTTTAGCAAAAAAATCTAGGTGTATTTCTTGAAAAAGAAGTTGGAAGCTTTTAAATCATTCAAAAGATTCAAGGTTCTTCTAGAGAATCAAAGTGGCTATCACATTAAAGCACTTCGATCAGATCATAGAGGAGAGTTCACATCTAAAGTCTTTGAAGCTTATTACAAGAGGCAAGGCATTCGACAAATTTTGATGGCACCATATTCCCTCCAACAAAATAGTGTCTTCAAGATGAAGAATCCGACCATAGTTGACATGGTTCAGAGCATGCTAAGGAGCAAAAATATACCAAAGGATTTTTTGGCTGAAGTAGTGGATTGCACCATCTATTTGGTAAACAAACATCTTGCAAGAAGCTTTAAGAACATCACATCACGAAAAGCATGGAGAAGGATGAAGCCAAATGCCTCTAACTTGAAACTCTTTGGGTGCATTACCCATGCAAATACTCCAGACTAAAGGAGAATAAAGCCAAATGATAAGAATGACAAATACATCTTCATTGGCTATGATGCTAGAACAAATCCCTAAAGTTTTTTGATGGAAGAAGATCAATCAGAAGTAGATGTAGAAATAGCTACACCACCCTCATCATCTTCTTATGCTACTTCAACATCACCTTCTCCTTTAAGTGATGCTCCAAGGCCCCAAAAGACAAGAAACATTCATGAATGCTATGAGATAAATGATAAATTCAATCTCATTTGTCTATTTACTAATAAGGTGATTGTGAGTTTTGAAAATGCAATCAAAGATGGGAAGTGGAATGCAACTATGGATGAGGATATCACTGTCATAGAAAGAAATGACAAAAGAGAGTATTTACGCTTTTTTTCAAAATTAAAATTTTGATTCACAAATCAAAATAAAAAAAAGGAAAAAATCACAATCACAATTAAAAATTAATCCAAATTTGTAAAAAAAATTTTTGTAAATCCCTCCCAAAATTGTGATCTCATGAGTCAATACAATATTCAAATTGCCACTCAAACAAGAAACAAATATCATTCATATTGACAAAATTATCAACAATGGGAAACAAATCATAATCATACAAATCAATTAGTGATTTTAATCTCAAAATTGAATCAATCAATCAATCAATGATTTGATTTCAAATCTATTTGACTCTATAAAACCTAAAAAAATCAATGAAGTGGGGAAGATCAAGAGAAGTCACAAGATGAAAGCATGAAGAGGGAGAAATAACAAAACATGAAGAAGAAGAAGTATGAGAATTAAGTAAGAATTAGAACTCATACATTTTTCTTTTCTCTTTGATCTTCTCTCTTTTTTGCTTCTCTTCTATTGCTCTCTATGAAGATTCATGCTTCACACCACTACTGCCCAATTCCTTATCGTTGTTTGGGCAAATTTTGACTAAAATTAAATTTGATTGAAATTCACTCCCCAATATCAGGGGTGCCAAGTTCAGAGCCAACAATGGCAGCTCCACAACCACTAGTAGGGGCACGACGGGGAGGCATATTGAATTTGTAAATAAAGGTTTGAAGAGTTTAGTGTTTTAGATGGCACAAAAGAATATTCTATCACAAAATAAACCTTAAAACTATGTTATTATTAAACCACAAGCTCTGAAACGATAAAAGTTGTAACATCTATTATGTTCGATATTGAGTCACAACACAGAGTGGACGAGATATATAAATAAGATTTACAGAACACATAGAGTTAATATTTATTGCAATAATATAAACATGGTCCAAATAACATTTATAGAGAAAGAAATCAACTCAATCACAAATCAGACTAAATTAGCTAGAAAATATCACCAAAAAAGAATTTGAAACCACCAATAGAATCATCATGAAAAACCAAGTCCAACAATTCCTGGAATATCAAAATTGGAGTCCAAATGAAGGAGTTATGAATATTTAAATACTTCTATGCAATTCAACCCCTCAATTATATATATTATCATTTTAATCCTCTATTGTATGAATGAAATTTAGTAAGGGTAATTTTAACAGAAAACCCCTTGTGATCTCCCAATTCATAATTCAGTCCTTGAGTGGTGAATTTCAGCCAATTTTACACTCCAATCCTTGAATTATTCAAATTCTCATCTTCAGCTATTCATTCCAAAAATTTTCATGTAACCTCCTAATAAATCAAAATTCAACATGCAGTCCTAAAAATAATTTTTCACTTAAATCCTTGATAAGACTCATTCCATCATATAATTCTTCAAAATCAATAACTAACTCAAATTCCTAATCCATATTAAATTATCCTCCAATCAATTGATAAAATTAACTACAACTTAATAATTTATTTTATTGATCCCATCCAATTGTCACGAGAATTATAATCCAATCAAATCAATAGACCATATTGCTACTTATGATCACCTCAAAACATAGTCCTCCAAATCCAATTAATTAATTGGTTAAACCAGTCCTTTTTTAATCCAAAATCAAATTCAATCCATTAATTGATTTGATAGGTCTAAACCACCGACAATCAATCCAAATTAATTTATAGTCAACCCAAATTAGTTCTCAAATTCAATCAACTCAAGTCCAATCTAGCTAAACCCCAAACCTCAAATCAAACCAAACCAAACCTAATATCAACCCAAAACCAAAACTAATCCTAAACTAAAACCCAAACCCATCTTCTTCCTCTTTCTCAACTCAAACCATCAAATCCTAACCCTAATCCACCACCATCATCACCAGGTTGCTGTGCCACCTTCACTAGCCATTGTCGCCGCCAGGTCGCCGCCACCAAGCCATCACCCCTGGCCCATGGTTGTATGTCATGCCGCTCCGATACATGCAGTTATGCAACAATGCAGGCCATGCACTGCCACCATGCACAATTGTGCAGTAGCGTAGGCTGCACACTGTCATCTCCTCTGATTCCAAGCCATGGTCACGCCTAGCACCACCACCGAATCATTGTCATACCTGTGCCTCAGCGCATTGCAGCGCCATGCCATGGCTACCACTGGTGCTCTTGCACCTTCGCTCGGTCACTACCGGTGCTATCGTGCCTCCACTGGTCTTTGCTACGGCCCCGTCCATCATTGGTTTCCCTCATCGAGCAGCGATCGTGTGAGAGAGGAGGAAGATGGCAACTTTGCTAAAAAAGGGCCCCTCTAAATCTCTATTCCTAACAAGATATCCTACTTGGAATAATTAATGACATATAGATTATTTTCTTATACAAATAATTCTCAATTATTTCCAAAATAAAAGATAATTAAATATAATAATTTCTATAAGTTTTTCTGAATCTAAGTTATCGTTCCCCCTAATACATCATGAGAGTCACTAGATTTATTAGATACTCAACATGAATTTGTCTCATAAACGGGAGCAACCAAAAATTTAGAAGATGAACTTTATCTACCTCGAACTTGATGGTGATCATCCTGAATCTTCTCACTACTCTACACGTCCTTAGGTGATCGTTCCTGGCTCCCCTACCTCTAGACAAACTTTTAATCAGAGAGATTTAGCATAGGGAAAGATTTGTTATCTCTTTATCATCGATAACATAAATATTATTCCTAGATCCTAATTATTCGGTAGTAGGTGGTTATAGCCTATGTGTATGGTGGATGGTTACTGAGTCATGGGTAATGGGCCAAAGTAGTAGGCAATTACAAAAGACATGTTGTGGAAGAGTACCTTGTAGAAGTGCATCGACTCACACTAATGTTCATGCTTGTAGACATAGAGTAGATCTCGTGGGAAGAGAATTGAGGAGGAGACTCCTTAGCTCACCTCACCTCAAGCCTGCCTGAACGAAGGAGAAGACCATCCATGTGGAGGTACTCCAAGCTCCCAACTTAGGAACGACATTAGAGGTTCATGTATCAAAATTCGTGCTGAGCTAGAAAGCCATGTTCCTCAAATACCAGATGACAAGAAAGCTATCAAATGATGAGGCTGAAGCTCAAAAAGTCCAAAGGTTGGCCTTGAATTTCATAGTCCAGGATAGAAAGATTTATAAGTGATCACTTACTCGACCACTCTTGAGGTGCCTTGCCATATCAAAAGTGGGGTATGCCCTCATGGAGGTGCATGAGGGAAAATGCGAAAGCTATGCGAGTGGATAGGCCCTAGCCCACAAGTTGCTTTAGTAAGGGTATTAGTGGCCAAACATAAGCAAGGAGGTGTTGGAGTATACATTGCGCTACGAACAATGCCAAAAGCACTCATCCCTACATCATACACCTGCCATGAGACTACAACAAACACAGTCACCATGGCCTTTTTATCAATAGAGAATAGACATTTTGTGCTCTTTCCCACAGGCTTTGGGGTAGCGGAAGTTCTTCATAGTAGCAATAGATATTTCACCAAATGGGAAAAGTTGAACTACTGACTATGATTAAAAGGTTAAAGAGTTATTCTAGTCTGGTGTGATTTGCTAGCTCAGCATACCAAGGGCACTAGTGATCGACAATGGCAAGGAGTTCGACGAATCAAGATTTAGAGGATTCTACAAAGATCTTCACATCCATTGTGCATCCACATGTGAATGGGTTAGCAGATGTGACCAATTGCACCATCTTGCATGGGTTGAGGAAACACATCGAAGGGACCAAAGGAGATTGGATTGATGAATTGCCCAATATTTTATGGTCATTTAGGACTACCTCATAGACATCCACTGGGGAAACACCATTGAAGCTCACTTATGAAGTTAAGGCAGTGATAGTAGTGAAGATGGTCTTGCCTTCCCCAAGAATATGGCATTATGACCCATAAACAAATGAAAGCATCAGAACTGAAAACACTCCCTTCTTGAAGCAAAGACTAGTCTCATGTGTAGATTACTTCTTACAAGCAATGCATCACCTGCACACAGGCCAAAAAATTACTGGAGTGACCTTTCAAATAAGGAGACTTAGTATTGAGAAGGATAGACCTCACAAACTGAGCTAATAGGAAGCTGGCGCCAAACTGGGAAGGCCAATACCACATCATGTGGCAAAGTGGACGTAGATCATACAAGCTAGAACACTAGGATGTCAAAGAGTTGCCTCATACATGGCATGTAAGCAATTTGTGAAAGTTTTATCAATGAAAATGGTCACTTTTGTTGTAGAAAGTTTGACCTCTGAAGCCCAGTTATAAGTTTTGCAATTGACTGAGAAATTTTGTTACAAACTTCTCGTTGACTCCTAAAGCTCAATTACAAGTTTTGCACTTGACCAAAAAATTTGGTCACAAGTTCAACTTTGACCCCCAAAGCCCAGTTACAACTTTTGCACTTGACCGAGAAAATTAGTTACAAACTCAGTGCTTTACTCCCAAAACCTGATGACAAGTTCTGCAATAGACCAAGAAATTTGGTTACAATCTTCGCACTTGACCTCTGAAGGCTAATTATAAATTTTGCACTTGATCGAGGAATTTGTTTCTAAGATCCATGCTTGGCCTTTGAAGTCTGATTGCAAGTTTTGCACTCGATTAAGAGATTTGGCTACAAGCTTTGCTCTTAACCCCTTAAAATTAGTTACAAGTCCTACACTCGATCAAGAAATTTGGTTACGAGATTCAGGTTTGACCCCCAAAGTCCAATTACAAGTCTCAAATTTGACCAAGGAACTTGGTTACAAACTTCAAGCTTGACTCCCAAGGTCTAATTACAAGTCCCACACTTGATGGAGGAACTTTGTTACAAACTTAGCACTTGATTCTTGAAGTTCGGTTACAAGTCTCTCACTTGAATAAGAAATTTGGTTACAAGTTCCATGCTTGGCCCCCAAAATTTGGTTATAAATTTATACTTAATAAAAAAAATTTGGTTACAAGCTTTGTGCTTGACCCCCAAAGCCTGGTTACAAGTTTTGTACTTAATCAAGAAATTTGGTTATAAGCTTTGTCCTTGACCACTGAAACCCATTACAAGTTTCACACATAATTGAGGAATTTAGTTACAAGCTCTGTGCTTAACTCTTGAAGTCATGTTATAAATTTTGCACTTGACCAAGGATTTTGGTTATAAGCTCTAAGTTTGACCACTGAATCCCAGTTGCATGTTCTACACTAGATCAAGAAATTTAATTTCAAGCTCTGCACTTGGCCTCCAAAACGTGGTTACAAATTTTGCACTAGATCAAGGATTTTAGTTACAAGCTCCATGCTTGACCCTTGAAGCTCAGTTACAAGTTTTGCACTTGATCGAGGAATTTGGTTATAAGCTTCATACTTAACCCCCAAAACTAAGTTTCAAGTCATACATTTAGCCGAGGAATTTGGTCACAAGCTTCACACTTGACCTCCAAATCCCATTTTCAAGTCTTGCACTTAATTGAGGAATAGTAGTAGGCTCAATGCATAACTTATGGGACCAAGTTAAAGGCCCTTGTTTAATCAAGAAGTCAGATTGCAATCGACTATTCCTGACGTAAAGTCGAAAACCACATACATAACATAGAGGGCTTATCTACTTCAGCAAAATCAAAACACGAGCATTACATAGAGGTATAAGCCTTCTATAAAATCAACCTCGTTATCCATGCCCCAAGAAGGGTTGGCAAAGCTAGTGCCTTTTCATTCATTGCAAATGTTCGTGACAAAGAATGACATAAAGGATATAAAAAGAGTTTTCATTAAGGAGACCGCAAAAGGAAGAAGTTTGGATTATTTGGAACTTTGAATGCAACAAGCTACAAAGTCTATTTGACAAATAAAAGTTATACAATGACTCAAACAATGTTGTTGGGTCAAGAAGGACTCACCAAAAGGACAAGCTCATCATCCTTAGGATTAGAGTCAACAATAGGAGGAGGAGACACTTTAGGCTCGGAGGATTGATCCAAGGGACTTGGAGGTTTGGGAGAGCATTGAGGAAGGCCACAAGAGTCAAAGTGGTAAGGTGACAACATACTTCAAACAAGTCTATATTGATTCTCTATAGGTATAGGTCATTGCATGGGTCCAAGTTGGACCTCTTTAGTCTATCAAGCACATCATATATATAGTGCAAGTACCTATCAGACAACCCAACTATAGTATGATCAATAAGCTTATCCTTGTACTCATTCGACTTCTTGAACTCTGCCACTACCTCTTTTCGAGCAGCATCAATCCCAACAATTGCTGGGTAGCAAGCCTCCTCCACCTCCTTCACTTTTGCTTTAAAGGCTAGGGCCTGGCCTTTTGCTAGGGTGGCCCTCTTCTCAACATCCTTGAAGGCCTTTTAAGCATCCTCTACCTCCTGCTTGGCATTGGTGGCCTCTTGCTTGGTCACCTCCAGCTGATCTTTAACCTTTGAAAGCTCTTTTTCTCAAGCTTGATCATCCTCTGGCTCTTAGTATTAATAATGATATGGGCCTTCTTAAGAAAGTTTTGGGAAGAGGAAAGCCTTCCAAGGGCATTCTTGACAATAGTGGCAAGTTGCAATGGGGGCATCCAAATATGAAAGAAAGGGCAACCAATAACATGGCACTAGTCATCTAACCCTCAAAAGGCCATTGTTGAGTTCAACCTTCATGAACTAGTTGGATTGGAGCTTGAAATAGCTCCTTGGCGACATGTGTACTAGGTGCACCTCCTCCAGGTTGATGACCCGAGTAATTGAGGAAGATGACACTCAAGTAGAAGGAAGACCCCTTCCCCCAAGCTGAGGAGCGAAAGGAAATATTGGACTAAAAAGCAACCTCAGACGCTGAAGTTGCAACTAGGGACTCATTGAGACTTGTAGCAAGAGAGGCAATGCCCTTCTTTCTCTTCGTCTTCTCTGGCTGAGTTTGAGAGGGGATGATGACTTCACCCTCACACTCTGAAGCAAGAGGCCATGCTTTCTTAGATGTTAAAGGTTGGGATGAGCTTCCTTCTCTTGCGGTGCACTTGGGGCAGTTAGCTAGGGAAATCTATTCCCCAAAGCTCAGTTGATTTGCTAAGGATCATTTCTCTCTGCAAGGGCACAAAACAATCATAAGTGAATGAAAAAAAGGGTGAAATTATCATGTCAGGCTAGTAGCTCGAAAGAGCATTATCCACCAAAATCTTGAGCTACAATGAGCCCATATAAACACAAGTACTCTTCCATACTCCAGAGAGGAGTATTCCTCTCTCTCAATGGTAGAGTTGACCTAATGAGCTAGAGCATTGCCTTTATGCCCGAAGAGCTTGGGTTGCTTGTGCCACTTAGAAGAAGCTCCTATTCTGAGAGGCAACCCCAAGTCATTAGAGTAGAAAATCCTCAAACGGTGATCCTTCCACCATGAACAAAGGAATGAGTTCCCCTAGAATAAATGTTGACCCTTCACTAGTTACCCTCACAGTCACTAGTTCAACACAATCTATAAGCACTCTTGAACATGTCTACAGAGAAAGAGATCCCATGAGCTTAAGAAAATACCCAAAAGGCAAACATAATGGTCATCATGTTGTGCATAACTAAGTCTAAAGGAACTTTATAATGCTTAGGATGCTGGGGAAGAATAGAGGAGAGGGGAACTGAAGCCCAGCTTTGAACTAAATTTAGAAGGCATCATAGTAAAAAAGCAACCTTTACAGTGTTGTGTCTGACTTAGAGTCATCTTGCAATAGTGTGACCTCAATGTGAGTCAAAAAATTGAACTCAGAAATAAGACAATCAACCTTCTTCTGAGCTATCACCCACTCTAAAGCTAGACCCAAATGCATGAAGGAGAGCTGTGTACAAGGGGCCACACCCTAGGAGGTTTAAATGCCTAGGCCAAGCTGGAAGGAAGCTTAACGAGATCACTTTGAGGAATGGGCACCTACAACTCAAAGGGAAGAGTGGAGCTATCCTCTTCGTTCACATTCACACCCAAGGTGGGTGAGCCTGAGCTCTTATTGGAATCAATTTTCATCGAACCTTAAAATGAGAGGTTTATTGTGAGAAGGATCCACAATCCTAGTTTGACTACAAGAAGCCTGAGCTTGGTGCTAAACCTAGAAGGAGAAAGGATGGGGAGAACGAATGAAGTCAATTGAACAAAAAAGATATCAAAATGAATATGCAAAAAATAAAGAGCAGAACAAAGCTCTAAATGGAACAAAACCTAAGTATGAAAAAGGAAGGAGACTCACTTGATATCCTAAAACTAAATTTTAGCTTTCCACATGAAGGGGCTAAGGGAAAGTACAATGACCATGAGTCAGAGCCGATGGAGCTTTCTAGGGGCATAGAATGTGGTTCAATAGATAGTATGAGCCTCCCACAACATTCTTTTGCCCTTATAAAGGAAAGCTAATGGGTGAGAATAGAACCTAAATTGCCATGTGATCTATTCCAAAGATGTGCATCACTATAACAAAAATTAATACTTATGACACATGGCATCATCTAGTTGAGGCATGAAGATTAAGAAGCCCTGAGGGAGTATTGTAGCTTGATAATGATTTTGTTACCTTCTTCAAAAGTAGCTATTACCAGTGCTTCATGTTCTTTGTAGCACAAGGCCTAAGAAAGATATTACATACATTCATGTTCTTTGTAGCACAAGGCCGAAGAAAGATGTTGCATACAAGCATTAATGCCCAAAATGGCAGCAAGCATCAAGATCGTCATTGCAATCTAATCAGAAAAATAGTAAGCAAAAGTAAAGCACATGAGAAAAATATAGCTTTAGTAATAGAATGCTAGTAAAGGAAAAGAAGGTGAGGTTTGCAAAACAAGACAAATATAAACAAAAAACCTCAAGTTGGGAGAGGATTGCCTTCTGAAGTTCAGCCTCTATCTGCCCATGAGATTTGGGTCTTTGAGCCATGAGGCTCTAAGAGATGAGCCCCTAGAGTAGGTTTGAGAGCAACTGCACCCAGTACGTGGGGCCATTGGAGGATGCCCGCTGCTTTGGCATTGGCGAGGTAGGAGTCCAGCCTCCACCTCGGCCCATCCTCATCCACCTCTAAGAGGTTGAGGTTGCATAGATCGAACTTCTTATCATACATATTATTGATCACCTTAGCCCTACAGTAGGCAAATCCCTATAGGAAAGAGTTAGACCTCACCTTAGCTAGAAGGCATTGTGCCTCAGATTGATGATCTCTTTGATCAATTACAAGGTATCCAAAATCTATTAAGGATCTATTAAGAATCCATCAAAGATTGGATCCAAGATCCATTAAAGATCTAACAAGAACCTATTAAGGGTTTGGATCCAAGATTTTTTAAGGATCCATTAAGAAATCAATAAGGTTCCAATACAAGGTCGAGCCCGACTAGAATTGAATCAAATTAGACTTGAATCAAAATCAAGTTTTGAACATTAAACTGAATCAAATCAGACTTGAATCAAGGTTAGGTTCTAAATATTAAATTGAATCAAATTGGATTCAAATCAAGATCAAGTTTTGAGTATCGAATTGAGTCAAATCATACTTAAACCAAACCAAGTTTGAACTTTAGATCAAATTGAATTAAATGTAGGCTTGAACTCGCTCAGTCAATTAATTAGATACTGTGAAGTCAACTAGCAACATGCTTGAAATCGTCAGCTAGATTTCAAAGCTAAGCCAATCCAAAAGCGTTGGTAATATTTTAAATTCAATAAAAAACATGCCTAAGAAGCCATCAATTGTCAATTCAAACCAAACTAAGTTGGGCTTGAACTCGCTTAGTTAGTTAGCTAGACACCTTATTCAGACAAAGTCAACCAACAATATACTTAATGCTGTTGGTCACACTTTAAGGCTAAGCTAACCCAAAAATATTGGCAACACTTTAAACTTAATCAACAACACACCTCAAATACCGTCAATTATCAAATCAAAATGAACCAAAGACAAGCTTGAATTCATTTAGTCAGTCAACCGGATGCCTTATTAAAAAGGAGCTAATCGTTAACGCTTAGAGCAATTAGCAACACTCCAAGCTAAACTTGATATGCCATCAATAGCACCATCAAAGGGAGTTAATCGCTAATGCTTAATGCTATCAGTAATACTTCAAACTAATTCTGGAAATCCATCAGTAATACCACCAAGATAAAGTTATCACCTATACTTCATTGGCTATGAAAATAATTTAAACCAAATGAGATTATCGCCAACACTTTATTGACTAATGGAAACACTTCAAACTATGTCAAGTAAACTAAAGACAGACTTGAACTCACTTAGTTAGTTAGTCAAACACTAGTTCAAAAAAAGTTATCACTAATGCCTTGTTGGCTAATGGAAATACTTCAAAAAAAAAATATGAAGTTATCGCTAGTGGTTTATTGGCTAACGAAAATATTTCAAACTAAATATAGTTATCGCCAATGCCTCATTGGCTAAATATTTCAAGTCAAATGAAATTATCACTAATACCTTATTAGCTAATGAAAATATTTTAATCTTAAATGAAGTTATTTTCAATGTCACTAGGCTAACAAAAATACTTTGAACTCACGGAGTTATCGCCAATGCTACCAAGCTAATGGAAATACTTTAAGCTAAGAGAAAGTTATTGCCAACATCTAAGGCCAATGGAAACACTTCAAATGTATCCTTTCTCCTTTTATGTCCCCTTGGACGATGTCATTAATCAAATTATCAACACTCATTAAGAATCAAGTTAAGACTCATCCGAGTCACACTCTATATAGTCCAACGCACAAGAGTGAGGCAGTAGTGCACATCAAAGCTTCTTTCCCATTTCCTTTGTCTCATTTCATATTCTTTCATGATTTTAAATTTAAATTTAATTCATTGTAAAGTGACGATATATTCTTATGTTAGCCATGTATCCCTTCTTTCATATCAATCAAATCATGTTTTCTTCTTTTTGTATCTCTATTTTATTAAATAGGTTTTTTACTTTAAGAGGTTCCTACTAATTGTCAAGATAATTAACAACAGTAGCTTATGCCTGTTAGAAGTCATGTTCCCACAACACCTGATTGTACATTCAAACCACCCATATTTTTTATTTGTTACTTTAAGATTACTTCTCGAGGTCTTCGTTATCTCAGATAGTCAGTTTTGACTCCACAACCTAGATTTGATTATTTTATCAAAGTTGGTGCTAAAGCTCAAGGAGAGTTAGTTGAAAGACCTTATCGTTCAAACTTTAAAATTGAAGTTGATTCAAAATTCTAAGTCAGGTTATGACGTGACCACTAATGGTGTGGTTCAATGTCAAGGCCGACTATGTGTCGTTGATGATCCTTAGTTGAAGCATGAGTTGTTGAGTGAGGCTTATCACTTTCATTTCTTGGTACACCTTGGCAGCACAAAAATATACTAAGATATGCAGTAGGATTACTGGTGGCATGGCATGAAGAGAGATATTGTAGAATTTGTTTCCAAGTATTTGGTGTGTTAACAGGCTAAAATTCAAGACTAGCAGAAAGTTATGGTCACTTCCTATCCTTGAATGGAAGTAGGAGCAAGTCATTATGGACTTTGTAGTTGGTTTGCCAAAGACAAGAAAAGGATTGGATGTTGTTTGGGTCAAAGTGGACCATTAACCAAATCAGCTCATTTCCTTCTTATCAAAATGAACTACTCCTTGGATAAGCTTGCTAAATTATATGTGGAAGAGATAGTAAAGCTCCATAGGGTACTTGTTACTATCATCTTTGCTAGAGATTCTAGTTTTACTTTCTGATTCTGGGGCAATTTTCAAAGAGCTTTGAGGACATAACTACATTTTAGCACAACATATCACCCTCAAACTGATGGTCAATCAAAGAGAATAATTCAAACTCTAGAGGACTCGTTGAGAGTGTATGCTTTGGAAGGAAAGCTGAGATTTTTATTTGTGTCTAGCTGAGTTTACCTATAATAACAACTATCACTCTAGTATTCAAATGGCACCTTTTAAGGCCTTGTATGGGAAAAAGTATAGATCTCCTATTTGTTAGACAGAGATTGGTGGGAGGCAATTTTTAGGTCCAGAGTTGGTTCAGATGGCTACTGAAAAGATTGAGATGATTCAAAAAAGTTTACTTATAGCACATAGTAGATAAAGGAGCTATGCTGATGCTAGAGGTGAGATCTTGAGTTTCATGTTGGCGACTATGTGTTTTTTGAAAATTTCTCCAACAAAAGGTATGATGAAATTTGGAATGAGGGACAAGTTGGCACCATGTTATATTAGGCTCTTTGAGATTTTGGAGAAGATTGGAATAGTTACTTATAGACTTACCTTATCTCTGGCCCTAGCTAATATTCATAATATCTTCCATATATCTATGTTAAGAAAATACATTTCAGATACCACACATGCCTTGTTATTCTAATAATTACAATTGAGGGAGGACTTGACTTGTGAGAAGCAATCGATTTAGATTTTGGAGTGGAAAGGGCATGTCTTAGGGAGAAAGATGATTCTTTTAGTGAAGGTACTCTGGCAACATCACTTTGTAGATGAGACCACTTGGGAGAGAGAGGAGGACATCAAGGCACAACTTGCTATCTTGCCCGAAAGTCAAATAATTTAGAGCCAGTCTACAGTCTCATTTGATAACCAATCAACTTAGGATCAGCCTATAGATTCGTCTGAAAGTCAAATGGTTTAGAACTAGTCTGCGGTCTCGCCCGACAACCAATCTAACTTAAGGCTAGTCTACGGTTTTGCCCAAAAGTTAAATAATTTAGGGCTAGCCTACTCTATTGTCTAACAATTAATCCTATTTAGAGTCACACTATGGTCTCATCTAAAAGTCAAAATAGTTTAAGACTAACATGCAGTTTTGCCTAAAAGTCAAATGATTTAGGACCGGCCTGCAGTCTCATCCAATAACCAATATGATTTAGCGCTAGCTTGCGGCTTTACGCAAAACTCAAATGGATTAGGGTCAACTTGAGGTCTCGCCTGATAACCAATCTGACTTAGGACTAGCTTGTAGTCTTTCTCAAAAGTCAAATGGTTTAGGATTAGCTTTCAATCTCACCTGATAAGCAATTGACTTATGACCATCTTGTGAACTCGCCATAATATCATTATGACAGTCTGAGGGCCCTTGAACTAAATCAGCTAATATGAATCGACTAAATTAAAGTAGCATAAATTAAATTTCAAATCAAACTAGAACTGAAATTGAGTTTTGACCATTGAATTGAATCAAATCAAACTTGACCCAAACTAAATTCTAAACATCAAATTGAATTAGATCGAAAATGATCTAGATCAAGTTTCGAATAATAAATTGAATCGAATTAGACCTAAGTCTAGGCTAAATTCTGAATATTAAATTAAATCAGACTTAAATTGAAATCAAGTTTGAATTTCAAATTAGGCCAAACTAGACCCAAGACCAAAATAACTCATCGTCCTTCGAAAAGGGAGTTAGTGAATCGCAATTCAATCAAGTTATGAATATCAAATTGAATCAAACTAAGCTCGAATTGAGATTGAGTTCTGAATGTTGGACCTAACTTGAACCCAACCCAGATTAGTTCGAATGGAGCTGGACATGGTCAAACTGAGTCCCACTGGATGTACTAAGCCTTTGACAATACTTCAAGACTATAAAAAATTGATGATATTGCTATCCTAACCTAAACTAGAGCTAGTCCAAATAAAGCTAAACTAGGTCAAACTAAGTCCCACTGGGTATACTATAAGAGCCTCTAGAAGCACTCTAAGGCTTCACCCAACTCCACGAGCAATAGGTAATCTCACTTCAAATTCACTAAGTTATCACATAAGTCTTATTGGCCATGAAAACACTTCAAATTCATGAAGTTATTACTTACATCTTATTGATTATGAAAATACTTTGAATTCAATAAATTATTGCCTACATCTCATTGTTATGAAAATACTACAAAATTAATGAAGTTATCACCTACACCACATTGGCAATGGAAACACCTCAAATTTATGAAGTTATCACATACGCCTCATTGGCTATAAAAATTCTTCAAAATTAATAAAGTTATTAGCTATGCCTCATTAACAATAGAAATACTTTAAAATTAATGAAATTATCACTTATGTATTATTAGGTATGAAAATGCTTTAAAATAAACAAAGTTATAATTTTTGCCTCATTGGCTATGAAAATGCTTCAAAATTAATAAAATTATCATCTACATCTTATTGGTTATAGAAACATTTCAAAATCAACGATGTTATCACTTATATCTTATTGGCTATGGAAATATTTCAAAATCAACGAAACTATGGTCTATACCTTATTGGCTATGAAAATATTTTAAATTCATGAAGTTATCTTTTAAGCCTCATTGGCGATAGAAATACTTCAAATTCACGAAGTTATGACTTACACCTCATTGATTATGAAAATACTTCAAATTCATAAAGTTATCACCTAAGTCTTATTGACCATGGAAACACTTCAAATTTATGAAGCTATCGCCTAAGCCTTGTTAGGCATAAAAATATTTCAAATTCATAAAGTTATTGCCTAAGTTTTATTAGCTATGCAAACACTTCAAATTTACAAAGTTATTGGTTAAATCTCATTGGCTATGAAAATACTTTAAATTCATGAAGTTATTACCTATGTCTCATTGGTTGTAAAAATACTTTAAAACTAACAAAGTTATTACCTACGCCTCATTGACTATGGAAACACTTCAAAATCAACGAAGTTGTAATCTACGCCCCATTGTCTATGGAAATATTTGAAATTTATGAAGTTATTACTTAAGACTCATTGACTATGAAAATATTTTAAATTTATGAAATTATGACCTACGCCTTATTGATTATGAAAACACTTCAAATTTATAAAATTATTGCCTAAGACTCATTGGCCATGGAAATATTTCAAATTCATGAAGTTATCACCTATGCCTCATTGATTATAAAAATACTTCAAAATCAATAAAGTTATGACCTATGCCTCATTGGCTACAAGATTATTTCTAGGCATTATTTCTTATTAGAAAGAAAAAGTGATTATTTAGGATTTTCTTTGTTGATTATTTGAATTTTAGAGTTTAGTTATAAATTATATTATTTAATCATTTAAGCTCTTGTGGCTTAATTACATTCCTAACTTGTGATTTTAATACCTTTGATTTTAGGTGTACTCTTTATTGGTTTGTCATATTATGTTAGATGTTAGTATTATATGCTAAGACTATGGTTACAAGTTACAAAGTTGTTAGAAAAATCTATGCTTTATAATTTACAAAATGAGACTTATATATCTGTTGTGTAGAAAGGTATATGATGCCCGTTACATCTCAATTTCAGGGCATGACAAGTTTAGTGGTATCAGAGCTCTAGGTTTAAGTCCTTGTAGAATAAAAGCTTTGAATTGAATAGATTATGTCATCTCTCAGTGAGACATGAGTGTGGGTAGAGTTATAAGTTGGGTTATGTATCACTATTATAACTACTATTATGATTTGTTATGAATTACATTCTTGTTATCATAACTTCATCTATGTATATTAGAATGTCACCTAGAAGATGTATTGGTATGCACAAAACTAGCCCGAATGCTATGGAAGCTCAAGAGACTCAAGGTGCGATTCCAACATAAGGGCAACATGAGCAAAATGTCATATCGGTTAGGGATCTCATAGTGGAAATTTCTTGGTGTCCTAGGTCTCCAACAGTAAACCCAATGGGGGGAAATGACCTGAAGAGCTTTGATAGACTCCAAGGGATGTTGCAGAAAATCTTTGGTCTACTTCAAACTCAAGCTCCAACTGCAGCCCAGTACCCTTTCGTAGCACCCACTATTGCCCAACCATTTCTAGTAGTACAAACTATGCCAGTAGCATATCTGGGAACTGACTCAGGGAGTGAAGTAAACTCTATTACGGAATTTGAAAAGATTGCACCTCCACCATTCAAGGGCAATACAGATCTGGATGACGCAAAGTGTTGGGTTGAGAAGATGGAGAAGGCTTTGGAAGTCTACCACTGTGAAAATAGTTACAAGGTTAGGTTTGAAACTTTCCTTCTACAAAGAAGCACTAACTCATGGTGGAAGATAGAGATGTGTGTTCTTAGAAGTACTATTATTACTTGGGAGAAATTTAGGAAAGTGTTTTCAGAAGATATTTCTCCAGCAATAAAGTCGCTGAGCTTGAAAGGCAAATTCTTTCCCTAAAATAAGGTAATATGAGTGTTGATGAATATGAGATAGAATTTGATAGACTAGTAAAATTTGCCCCTGCCTTGGTGCCCTCTGATGCATGTAGGACTAGAAGATTCGAGGAGGGTTTGAATGGACATCTTCGCAAAGGTTTGACAATCTCTAAGTTGGAGACCTACGAAAACATGATGGATAGAGCCAAAGCTTTGGAGTCTGTGTGGAATGCCACGAAGGTGGATAATAAGGAGCAACAAAGGAAGAGAGGTAGATACTCAAATAATTAGAATTCCAAATTTCATGGTTAGAGTCACCCTCACTATGGGACATCGGCACAGGAGCTAACTCCACAAAATCTAGTCAAGTGCTCTATTTGTGGTTTTGAACATCTATGTGAGAAATGTAGAAGGGTATTTGGTGCTTATTTCAAGTGAGGTCAACTAGACCATAAGATTGTAGAATGTCCGGCAATGGCCCAAGAAGCTTAGAAACCTTAGGGTAGACCAACTCATTCATTTCTAGGGTCTCAAGTCTTTCCGCAAACTTCAACCACTTCGACTACACCTACCAAATCACATCAAAGGAGGAGATCTCAGATTCCAGGTTGGGTTTATGCTCTCACCCAATAAGACGTTGAAGCATCTAATACAGTGGTTACAAGTGCATATTTATTAGATTAAACAACTTTTGTTGTGTATTATTTTATGATGTCGTGTGTATGTGATTCATGTGTGTATAAATGTTTTGCTGTTAGGTACCTTGTGTGTAGTTACAGGTGATGGATGTGTATCATTTGACTTAGGTGCTATGCATTTTTTTTATTTCTCAAGCATTTGTGAGGAAATATGATCTATTTGTGAATACGCCTATTGGTAGTCAGGTCCTTGTTACTCATCTCTACAAGGATTTTGTAGTGAGCTTTGGACTTAGAGATTTAAGAGCTAACCTTTATGTCTTGAGGATGCAAGATTTTGATGTGATTTTTGGAATGGATTGGTTGGCTGCTCACTATGCAATAATGGACTGTCAAGAGAAGCTAGTGGACTTTAAGATTCCAGGAGAGCCAGAATTCTCTTTCTCTGGCAGTAAGATCGGTATTCTATCCCAAGTAATCTTATGTATGCAAGCTAAGAAGTTACTTAGGAGTGGATGTACAAGATTCTTGGTAGCCGTGGTAGATGTGAGAGTGAAAAATCAAGTGTTGGAGGACATTCCTGTGGTAAGGGATTTTCCTAATATTTTTTCAGAAAATCTTCCAAGATCGCCACCAGATAGAGAGGTCAAATTCTCTATCAACTTGATTCCTAGTATGAGACCTATTTCAAAGACTCCATATAGAATGGCTCCAGCCGAGTTGAAAGAGTTGAAAAATTAGCTTTAGGAATTCCTTGACAAAGGTTTTATTAGACCTAATGTCTCTTTTTGGGGTGCTCCTGTTTTGTTCGTGAAGAAGAAAGATGGGAGTATGAGGTTATGTATCGATTATTGGGAGCTGAATAAGGTAACTATAAAAAATAAGTACCCATTGCCCAGAATTGATAATTTATTTGATTAGTTAAAGGGTGCCTGTGTGTTCTCCAAAATTGATCTTTAGTTTGATTATCATCAATTGAAGATTAAAGGAGAAGACATGTCAAAGACAGCTTTTTGTACTCGTTATGGGCACTATGAATCTCTAAAGATACCTTTTGGCTTGATAAATGCTCCGACTGCCTTTATGAACTTGATGAATAGAATTTTTAAGCCTTTCCTTGATCGATTTGTGATGGTATTTATTGATGATATCTTAATATACTTTAGTAGCCAAGCAGAGAATGAAACATTTTAAAGCTATTCTAGAAACTTTGAGTACAGAAAAATTATTTGCAAAGCTAAAGAAGTGTTCTGGCTTGATAATGTGACTTTTTTTGGACATATTGTAACTAAAGAAGGGATTTCTGTAGATCAAAAGAAAATTGAGGCTGTCTTGGAATGGAAAAAGCCTAACAGTGTTACTGAGGTTAGAAACTTTTTGGGATTAACTGGTTATTATAGAAGATTTATTGAAGGCTTCTCTTGCATAGTAGCACCTTTGACTAACTTGACTAGGAAGGGGATTCACTATGAGTGGTCAGAAAAATGTGAGAAGAGTTTTCAAGAATTAAAGAAGAGATTGGTTTCTGCTCTAGTCCTTACCCTACCCTTTTGTGGTAAAGGATATACAATTTATAGTGATACCTCCAAGAAGGATTTGGGTTGTTTGTTGATGTAAGATGGTAAGGTTGTTGTATATGCATCTCAACAACTAAAGTCATATGAATGTAATTACCCTACTCATGATTTGGAGCTTGTAGCTGTGATTTTTACTCTTAAAATTTGGAGACACTATCTTTATGGGGAGTCTTGTGAGATATTCATTGATCACAAGAGTCTAAAGTATATTTTCACTTAAAAAGAATTGAAAATGAGGTAGAGAATATAGTTGGAATTGCACAAAGATTATGATTTGACTATCAACTATTATCTTAGTAAGGCTAATGTGGTGGCAAATGCTTTAAGTAGAAAATCCTCTTGTATTTCGATTGCGATGCTTACATCTCAGAGGCCTATTTTGGAAGATTTGACAAGATTTTAGATTAAGGTCCGAGTGTATAAACTAGGTGCCTTACTAGCAAGTCTGCGAGTTCATCCCACTCTTTTTGATCATATTAAAGCAGCTCAGGCAAATGACCCTCAACTCCAGAAGATTAAGCTTGAGGTAGAGTCCGGTGCTAAACCAAAGTTTTAAATTTATGAGAATGGCTCATTGAAAATTGGAGATCGAATTTGCATTCCTAATAATGTTGAGTTAAGAAGACAAATTCTTGAGGAGGCTCACTCTTCAAGTTACACAGTACATCCAAAGGGTACTAAGATGTATAAAGACTTGAAGGGTACTTTTTAGTGGAATATCATGAAGAGAGAGATTGCTCAGTTTGTGGCCCAGTGTTTGACTTGCCAATAGGTAAAAATAAAACATTAAAAAATTGTCGGGCTTTTGCAACCATTACCTATTCTTGAGTGAAAATGGGAGCATATCTCCATTGATTTTATATCTTTTCTACCTAGAAACCTTAAAGGGTTTTGATGTTGTTTGGGTTATTGTGGATAGATTGACTAAATCGGCACATTTCTTAGCAATCAAGATGGGGATGATCTTAGAGAAATTGGTGGAGCTTTACATTGAACAGATTGTTAGAGTGCACGGTGTGCCCGTTTCTATTGTGTTAGATAGAGATTTCAGTTTTGTGGGTCATTTTTGGAGAAGTCTACATAGGGCATTAAGGACCACTCTTAGTTTTAACACTGCTTTTCATCCTCAAACCGATGGTCAGTCTGAAAGAAGTATTCAAATCTTAGAGGATATGTTGAGAGCCTCTATCTTTGATTTAGGAGGTTCATGGGATAAATATTTGTCATTGGTGAAATTTACCTATAATAACAGTTTTCAATCTAGCATTAAGATAGCACCTAATGAAGCACTTTATGGTAGAAGATGTAGGTCTCCAATATGTTGGGATGATATGGGTGAAAGAAAACTATTAGATCTTGAGATTATTCAATAGATAGTGGAGAAAGTCCAGTTAATCAAAGAATGACTATAGGCAGCTCAGTGTAGGCAAAAGAGTTATACCAATAATCGTCGTATAGAGTTGGAATTTCATTTTGGTAATCATGTCTTTCTTAAAGTCTCATCTTCGAAGGGTGTTGTGCGTTTTGGAGTGCGTGGCAAATTTAATCCTCATTTCATTAGACCTTTTGAGATTCTTGAGAGGGTTGGTAATTTGACTTATAGACTAGCTCTTCCTCCAACACTTTCTCAAACGCACAATGTGTTTCATATGTCTATGTTAGGAAAGTATGTCCCACATCAAGATCATATAATAGACTTTGCACCATTACAAATTAGTGATGATCTTTCATATGAGGAATACCCTATGCGTATTTTGGACAGAAAAGAGCAAGTTTTGAGATATCAAACTATACCTTACATTAACGTCCAGTGGAGTAATTATTATGAAAGAAAAGCCACATGGGAGTTATAGGAAGACATATTAGAGAGATACCCTTAGTTATTCAAATCTTCAAGTATGTACTTATTTATAGTTAAGTTTAGAGGACTAAACTTATTTTAAGGGGGGTAGAATATGAAAACAGAAAAAAAAAAAAGAGTTTGAACTTAGGTGTAAAACTTACTAACCTAGGGGCTTTTGCAAATTTGTATCTTAACATAACCTAGCCCGATTCTTCTTCTCTTTTGGCTTTGTTCTAGTGACGAGAATAGGGGAAAGCTATGATTTATTAGAAGATGGATCAACAATGAGTTTTTGGCCAAAAATTCATAAGGATTTGGGAGGAGAAGGCCAGTACTATGTTTAGATAAACTAATACTCCTCCTTTTGGGTTAAAATGGTATTTATTATTAGTTTTTCATTGTCTTTTTTCTCATGATTTAGAATATGAATTTTTTTATCATCTTTAGGATCTAATTAGCATTTGATTATTCGTGAATCAAGTTGGAGTTTAATAAGATGATATTGGTCTATGTTAAACATGTAGTATATTAGGTTAGTATGGAATCCTTTAACCTAGTTTGGCTTGGGGTTGTTGATTTCTATTGGGGATATGTATTCATTGTTAAGTGTTAACAACTCATTGAAATTTATTATGGTTATGATTTAAGAGTTAATATCTTTCATCTTGTTAATTCTAAAACTTGAGAGATAAAACTTCATAGTGAATTAACGTTTTGATATGATGAGTGAATTTTACTCAAGTTTGGTTTAATGCTCAAGCATGATTAGATTAAAGCCAATGTAAGTTATTAGGTTTGGTGTTAAGTTACTTTATCTAGAAGCATGTTTGGGCAATTATGGATTGTAATTGGGATTTTATTTGGTGATTTAGTTTTAGACGAAACTTAAAACTCCTACTTATAATCTATCTTGTATACTTCTTATCAAGTAAGAGAATGAGAAACTTTCGTTAGTGTTAAGTGACATTTTAATATGCTAAAAATAATTTATTTTCTCAAAAAATAATATTTTAATACATCTTATTTATTTAAAATGAATTTTCATCATATTGATATGAGGTAATATTATATCGCGACTTGTGAAATGTATGTGACTTCATGATTTGAGATTAAGAAAACCATGATTATGAATATATATTTTTATCATTAATAAGTTTGGACATATATTCATATTAAATTATATCTTATTTTAAGAAGTTAAGCGTGTATTCTTTAATTATGATATCTCCTGTATGAGTAATTTATGGTTTATCTTATCCTGCTAGATTTGACAGTGTTATCTCCATCATGATTCATGTTATGACCTTGTCATTGGAG
Source organism: Trichopus zeylanicus subsp. travancoricus (assembly GCA_005019695.1). Lineage (NCBI taxonomy): Eukaryota > Viridiplantae > Streptophyta > Magnoliopsida > Dioscoreales > Dioscoreaceae > Trichopus > Trichopus zeylanicus. The sequence goes on from RXID01010986.1 coordinate 29,059, forward strand.
GTTAAACAATGATCATGTCGACATGTATATGATTATGAGAAATCGATTTTAAACAATGATCATATCGACATGTATATGATTATGAGAAACTGATTTTGCAACCACCCGGGGGCATCAAAATAGCGGCATATTCGTGTTGTAGTTCATTGTGGGATATCTTATATTCATAAAAAGAATACTAGATTTAAGTGTGTTAATGTGCTTGTGACTCGAGACACTTATTATATATGTACCCGATTTTATAAAGAAGACACCAATCGTTATTTACTTGTTATTTACATGGAGTCACAATAATAAGTAAACAGCATAAGTAATTAAAATTTATAAAATACATTAAGTTAATATTTATTATAACAACAAAAAATATAGTCCAAATAAAATTTATACAAAAAGTAATCCAATAGTTATTACACCATTTCCTCATTACAATATCTCAAAATAGAAAAATAAAAATAGATTTAAAGTAAAAGCGATTTCAATCATGATTACGCTCATAGAAACTGTTACTATTGCCACCAAAATCTATTCCCTACTCTTCTATAAATGAAGAAAATCAATGGAATAAGTCAAGAATGCTCATTAGAAAGTTACCGGTTTCAAACAATATGAGTGGTCACAAAAATAAAGGAGACACTAGTCGTTATTTACTTATATATTATTATTAGTAGCTTTATTATTATTATGTCATTATTTTCCTCCTCCAAAAGAGAATTCTTGTTTTAAGGATATCCAAGTTTGTTTCTTGATTTTGAACATAACTTCATAAAAGATTTATAATTTGTAATAAATAAGTTTTAAAATTTTATTTCATATTAAATTGTGAAATTAATATGGGATCGCCCATTCTCTTAAATGTTCTGATTCTAAAGACTAGTTCAAAAAAGGGATGTGTGACACTCTACAAGATTATTTCTAAATATTATTTATTATTAGAAAAAAAAGTGATTATTTAGTATTTTATTTGTTGATTATTTGAATTCTGGAGTTTAACTATGAACTACATTATTCGATTATTTGGGCTCTTATGACTGAGTTAAATTCCTAACTTGTGGTTTCAGTACTCCTGATTTTAGGTGTGTTTTTTATTAGTTTGTCATATTATGTTAGATGTTAATATTATATACTAAGACTATTGTTACAAATTATAAAATTGTCAGAAAAATCTATATTTTATAATTGTACAAGATGAGTCTTATATATCTATTGTGTAGATAGATATACGACGTTCGTTATATCTTGATTTTGGGGCATGACAGGTTGGGTACACAACCTTACTTGGTGGGAGATATGACCAACTCTATAAGATCGGCAGTAAAGTTTATAATCATTGTCCCTAACCATTGATTATTGTGATTATGATAATTACTTTCTTATTAATATATTTTTTATTGGGGATATGATTCACTCGATTATCGCTATTGTTGTTGTTATTTTTTTTATTTTTTTATTGTTACTTTTCTGTTGTTGACCTTATATATTGTTTGGAGATAGTAACTTCCTATTAAACATCTTTGACTCATTTCATTAATGTTCTTTGTTCACATGAGAGTAACTGATAGATGCAAGTAATTGTGATAGCAATTCGTGCAAGTATATTCATTGTTAAAGCTTCTGTTGCATTAGGTTATTTTATTTTTCTGTTTGATTGATTATCACGAGGAATATGAGTAATTTCTATTAAACTATTTTTCTTTATTAATATTATTTGAACTATGTTTTTATGATTGTAATAAATTTTAATTTTATGTTTTCTATAAATTTTAATTATAGATATTATTTATTTTATACTATGATCCAATATGGGACGCAACATGGTGTTACTAACTATATTTTGAATTTTATGATTTCGATCCATCTTGTTCTCCTTTTCCTTTCTATTACTCTAAATTTTGACGTTAGTGAAGAAATAAATTCAAGAATGCGAAGAAGAAGAAGATAATGGCGACCATGTTGCTGCAATCATTTTCTTCTTCATCTCCTCACTTTTTCTCTTAATCTATAGCTAAACAAATAAAAAAATTGAGGGCACCATTTCTACCATCTCCATCTATCTACAGAATTACTTGCTCTTTTCTTTTTATTTCCAGTTCGAACAAATGAAGAGTGAGAAGTTAACAACTAGGAAGAAGAATATGGATCCTACTGGCTCGTATATAGTACTTCAAAAGAATCTAGGAGTCATTCATAATTTGACAAATTCAAAGATTTTTCGTAACTTCGAATATTTCGTGGACTAGTACGTGATTATCATCCTTCGTTCATGGTCGTTTGGCCAGATATACCTTTAAAAGCATTAGGCAGCAACACTTTCTGACTCCTCTCAAGAGAAATAATAATAATAATAATAATAATAATAATAATAATAATAATAATAATAATAATAATAATAATAATAATAATAATAGTACAATTTCTCGTCTTCTTCCTTCAAAATCCCTGAATGAAAGTGCTGCTCCATTCGCAAATCATCCTCATCTTTTTCTTCGTTGTCAAAACCAAATGGAGATGGAGACCAACGCTGGCTATGACGGCGCCGCCGAGGTTCGTGCCTTCGACGCTACCAAGGCCGGAGTCAAGGGCCTCGTCGACGCTGGCATCACCCGCATCCCCTGCTTCTTCATCCATCCCCCCGACCCCATCCCCGCCGCTCCTCTCTCCTCCTCCCTCATCCCCGTCATTGATCTTGGGAGCGACAAAGGGATGGAAGAGATTGTCGCGCAAGTTAAGAGGGCTGCAGAGGAGTTTGGCTTCTTTCAGGTGGTCGACCATGGGGTGCCTCAGGATGTGATGGACGATACGATGAAGGGGGCGATGAGGTTCCACGAGGCCGCGCCAGAGGAGAAGGGGTTCTACACACAGGATCCGGAGAGGAAGGTGAGCTACAGGTGCAATTTCGCGTGAACTCCAATTTTCCGTTTCGACGCAAGATTCGCAAGAAAATTAAATTCAAAATAGAATAAAACTCATTTACATACCTTAGGATTTGAAACGAGATTCTGAAATTTTTATTTGCAAACTCCAACAGATTCATCCTGAGTTCTTGCTACACTCTGATGGCAAAAAGTCGAAGAGGAGGAAAAATTTACAAAGGTTGAGAATGATGATTCTATTCTTTACTCTTCTCCGTCATAATTCAATTCTGAATTGAATTCACGAAAATCAAATTCACAATTCGTGAAGTGACTTGTTTATTTACTTTTTTCAAATAGACCTCCAAAGTTTATTGTAATTACAAATTAAAGTTTTGTAATTATAACTAAGGTCAAATATTTATAAAAAGGTTCAAATCAAATAATTCAAATAAAATAATTTATCCTCCTCCAACCAGGCAATCCCAAGGTGAGACCAGACGCTGGGTATACTGTAAAACATTTTGACCCATCACGGAACACCCAAATGAGCATACACATATAATATTTGGCTCTGTTTATGTTGTCATCCATTATTATACAAATATTAATTAGACAGTCAAATTTGAACCACTCACTACATTCCCAAACTGTCTGACCCAAATTGCATAAACAAACTTATCGTAAAAATAAATCAATAAACAGTCTATAAGGCTACACGACTAATAATCACCCACTTGCTTTATAAATCTGTTTATTTATACATAAATAGATTCATGTATACTGAAATAATTTTGAGAAATCAATTTTCAACAATGGGATCCCAACTATGCAATTCAAAGACAATGGACCATACCACTCTTCCTCAGTAGTCCCCATACATGTTCAATCATGGATGGATGTATACTAATGGTATACCAATCGTTTCCATGTCAAAGCAAATGAAACACTACATCAGTTGAGCTGAATAACATCAAACATAAGCATAGATAATGTGCTCGTGGAACAAGGCATATAATAAAACATAATAGTAGTGAGAATTTTCATGCCTTTTCCACTAACGGTCTAATCGCTTTGTGCTTCTCTCAGAAATACGTTACTTAGATGCACAAACTATACTGAGGACATCACACAAGTGCCAATGCACTTCATCTAAGTGAGAGGTATAAAATGGATATGATGCTCAGTCATACCTTCACCTCAAGCATTTCAGGAATCACCTACACATGATCACTAGGTCCTTATATAGGTGGTTATCACCAACCTACCTAGTGACCCACGGTATTTCCAAGGACTTCATCTTCCACACTAGAATATTATGAACAAAACGCATCAATGAAATCATTTTATATGGGGAAAATAATAGTTTACTGACAAATAAACTATAACCAGATAAAAACATATAACAATCAAAACATGACATTATGTTTACAAACTATCCCCATATGACTGACATGCTCTTTAAATATTTTCACTGTCAGGCCTTTAGTTATTGGGTCAGCTAAATTATCTGCAGAGGAGATCCGTGAAACAATAATATCCTTCTTCTGAACTTTTTCAAGGACATAATAAAATTACAGTTCAATATACTTTGTCTTGGAATGACATCTAGCATCCTTAATAAGGGATATAGCTGCATCATTATCACAGACTATCTGCATTGGCTTATCAATATAATCAACCACTTGAAGATCAGAGAGGAAATATTTCAACCACATGGCATGTTTACTAGCCTCACAACAAACTATGTACTCTACCTCCATAGTTGACAAAGCAGTAGTTTCATACTGCGCCATGAAATAACTCTCTCTGCCAAAGTAAACACATATTCAGATGTCGACTTCAAACTCTCCTTACATCCTTTTCAATCAGAGTCTGTATATCCAAGAACATTTAATGATTTATAACCATCAAATAAGACCACATAATTTTGGATTTTCTTCAAATAACGAAAAACCTTCTTAACTGCTCTCCTCCAATGGGTTATTCCTGGATTACTCTAATATCTGCCAAGAAGTCCCACAACAAAAGCAATGTCTGGACAAGTACAGATCATCAAATACATCAAACTGCCAATAGCTAAAACATAGGGAATTTTCTGCATCTCCCGTCTCTCAATCTCATTCTGAGGACATTGCTGAAGATTAAGCTTATCACCTTTAACTATAGGTGACTCTCCAGCTTTACAATTGTTCATACCATATTTCTGAAGAATTTTAGCAATATATGTCTCCTGAGAAAGCCCTAGCAATCGGTGCTTTCTGTCTCTATATATTTTAATACCCAAGACATATGAAGCATTACCAAGATTCTTCATTTCAAAGACTGTAGACGACATCCTTTCAGTTTCTTTAAGGGAATTCAGTTCATTACCTGCCAATAAGATGTCATCAATATATAACATCAAAATCTAAACTTTACCCCCACTGATCTTCAGGTATACACAATTATCAGCTGTATTCTCCCGAAAGTTAAATTTTGTAATTGCCCCATCAAATGTAATATACCACTATCGAGAGGCTTGTTTTAAACCATAAATAGATTTATGTAGTCTACAGACTTTTGATTTATCACCTTTTTGGATAAACCCTTATGGCTGAATCATATAAATTTCTTCTTCAAGAACTCCATTCAAAGATGTTGTTTTGACATCCATGTGAATGAGTTCATAATCATAATGGGCAACCGATGCCATAAAGATTCTCAATGAATCTTTTCTAGAGACTGGAGAGAAGATCTCATTATAATCAATTTCTTCTCTCTAAGTGTATCCTTTAGCAACTAGCCTTGCTTTATATTTGTCAATTTCATAATTGACTTTCAATTTAGTCTTACAGATCCATTTACAACCAATTGGTTTGCAGTTTACAGGAGTTGGCACAAGAGACCAAACCTCATTTTTCTGCATAGAATTAATTTCTTCAATCATTGCATTCAACCAAAATTTTGTATTCTCACTGCTTATGGCTTCTGAAAAATTCAATGGATCATCATTTTCTGTGATCAATGATATAGACATCTCATCTATATTATCTGAATTCTGAATATGCATATCTTCAGCTTCCTCTAAATATGCAACATAGTCATCTGATAGAGCTGATCTACGAATTCTTCTGGGTATTTCATCAACTGATGTGGCACAACCATCGGTGCTTCACCTTGTCTAGCTTTATCTGACTCATCCTCAACTTTAATTCTTTTCCTCTTGCTTCCTGTGACAGAGGTGCCCTGTTCAAGAAATTTGACATATCTACTTTCAAATATGGAGTTTTGAACAGGATTGTATAATCTATAACCCTTAGATCTGTCCGGAGACCAATAAACTTACAGCTTAAGCTCCGAGCCGTAGTTTTTGACATATTAGGTTCAGCAATCCTAGCTTTTGCAGCACAACCCCAGATTTTAAGATGATTCAGACTGAGTTTTCTCCCAAGTCATAACTCAAAAGGAGTTTTAGGAATAAATTTGGTTGATACTCTATTTAAAATGTATATAGCCATTTTCAATGCTTCGCCCCATAAAGAGTCTGGCAATTCACTAAAAACTAACATATAACGTATCATATCCATCAAAGTCCTATTCCTCCTTTCTGTTACTCCATTTTGCTTTGGATTTCCTGCAATGGTTGTATTTGCAATGATTCCATGCTCCTGTAAAAATTATCGAAAAATATCGGAAGTGTATTCACCTCATCTATCTAACCTGATAGCTTTAATCTTTCTGTTCAGCTGATTTTCAATTTCAGCTTTATACACCTTAAATATTTCAAATACATCCGATTTTCTGTGCAACAGATACATATACCCGTACCTTGAGTAGTCATCAATGAATGTTATAAAATATCTCTGGCCATTCTTTGTGACTACCCCATTCGGGCCACAAATATCTGTATGGATTAGATCTAACAAATTATTAGATCTTAATGCCTTTGGAAATGATGCTCTTGTCATCTTTCCTTTAATACAATCCATACAGATACTAAAGTTATCAAAATTTATATTTTATAGAATTTCATCATGACAGAGTCTCTCCAGTTTATCTCTACCAATATGATATAAACGACAATGCCATAGACGAGAAGAATTCTTATCCAACTGCACAGTCGGCTTATAAGCGCATATATGTCTGGAATCAATATTGCAGCACTGTACTGTAGAGTCAACTTTCAGTTTCACATGCAATTTATACAAACCATCAGATACAGTACCAGTAGTAGCAACAACACTGTCATACATCAGAGATACAGAGTTTTTGCCAAAAGCAAAATAATAACCAGCTTCTGTAAGTCTGAAAATTGACAGTAAGTTACACTTGATAACTGGTGCAAAAACTGTATTTGACAGTAAAATAGTATGACCACCATGGAGAACCAAAGTGTATGTCCCAACACCGACGACCTCAGCTCACTCATTGTTCCCCATAAAGACATACTTCTCCTGATCATCTAGGTTCCTTAGGTCCAGGAATTCCTGCATAATAGTTGATATATGGACCAATGATCCCGAATCCACAATCCATGCATCAGGAGAAACATCAATATAGTTTGACTCAAAGCAAACAAGATATTTAAATTTACCTTGTTTATTTTCCTGCAGAAACTTTAATTTGTAACATTCTTTTATAAAATGCCCTTTCTTTTTACAATAAAAGCAAACCTTTTCTTTTAACTGAGCAGGTGCTTTTCCTTTCACATCATCCTTGCTCTTTACATTTTTTTCTTCCAGTCTTGCTTCTTAAAAGGCTTTTTGGACTGAGAATTAAACTTCCGTTTCTTCTCAACCAAATTTGCTGATTCAATTTTAACAAGTTCAGCTTTAATAACCTTCCTCATTTCATCCTCTGAGACACACTGATTCAACAATTCATCCATCGTCCAATGACGATTATGTGTATTATAGTTAATCATAAAAGTCTCAAAGGATTTAAGCAGTGAGTCCAAGATACAATATGTGACATATTCATCATCAATACTCAAGCCCAAGCTTTTCAACTCATGTGCAATCGAGAACATTTTCAGGATATGTTCTCGAACATTCCCATGCTCAGCCAATTTTGTGTTGTGCAGTTTTCAAGTCAAAGACAATTTCTTGGCTTTAGAAGACCCAACAAATCTGTCATGAATAATTTAAAGTAATTTTTTGGCAGAATAAACATATGGTAAACTGGCACGAACTATTTCAGAAATTATTCTTCTGATTATCAGTCTTACTAATTTATCTGCTCTGTGTCATTTTTCAAACTGGCTTAACCCAATAGGTGGTTCAGTAGTATCAAGAGCAATGTCAAAACCTTGAAATGCCAAATGAGCTTCTAGTTCATTTCTCCAAGTCGAGTAATTTAATCCATTTAATATCTCGACCTTGAAGAACTGACTCCTAGATTCCATACTGCAAATTTTGCAATGGATAGCTCAAAACATAATAAATGCATTTCAATCACAAATAATTTATAATTCCATTTATCCAAATAGGGATTTTCATTGTGATCTTGTATTAGCTCCTTTGGAAAACTAATACAAACCACGACATCCCAGAAAACACAAGCTAAACCAAAATTGGGATTACATTGTGATCTTATACTACCTCCTTTGGGAGAATTAACACAAATCACGAGATCCCACCAATCACCAGTAAAATTAGAATCGGGATAAATTGTGATCTTATACTACCTCCTTTGGGAAAATAACACAAACCACGAGATTCCACAAATAACACAAACCACGAGATTCCACAAACCACGAGTAAAACCAAAATCGGGATAAATTGTGATCTTATACTACCTCTTTTGGGAAAATAATACAAACAACGAGATTCCGCTAATGAAATTATAATGTTACAAATAAATTTTTAAAATATTTTATATTTATTTCTACTCTACACCAACTCAACCTTTGGGTCAAATTGACTACAGTTGAAAATAAATATAGAATAACAATATTTATAAATTAAAATAACCTCAAAAATCATTTGAAAAAATATTTGGTTATTTTAACTCATAAATATAATCACGAATAAATAATAATGAAAATTTATTTTCCAATAATTCAAATAATCAAAAAAACTCGATGTTAATCAAAATTAATTTGATTAACATAAGCCATAAATCGAACCGAGATAGGAATCCAAAACCACAATTCAATTTGAAATAAATTATAATTCACAACCCGAAATTCATACCAATTGCAATTTGATTGAATCACCAATCATGTTGCAATCCATGGCCCAAAATATTGGAATTAAATTGAATTGCAATTTTGCATAAAAACCCTTTCAAAATTTTAATTCGTAATTAATTTCGAAAATTCAACAGACCATTGAAAAATCACCATAAATCAAAATTTTGGAAACCAAACTCGAATTTTTCTCCATCAATAAAATTGTGGAGACCAATAGGCTATTCCATATCATTTTCAGATCAAGCCCAAGATAAAAACTCGATTTTCCCAAATTGGGTCATCGAGTTTAAAATGGAATAAAACTCATTTACATACCTCAAGCCCTGAAACAAGATTCTAAAATTTTTATATGTAAACTCCAGCAGATCCACCCTGAGTTTTTGTCACTCTCTGATGGAAAAGAGTCGAAGAGAAAGAAAAATTTCCAGAGGCTGAGAACGATGAATTTTGTTTCCTACTCTTCTCCATCGTAATTCAATTCTGACCCAAATAGGCCCCCGAATTTCATTGTAATTATAAATTAAAGTTTTATAATTACAACTAAGACCAAATATTTACAAAAAAGTCCAAATCAAATAATTCAAATAAAACAGTTTATCCCCCTCCAACCAAGCAACCCAAAGTGAGATTAGATATAGGGTATACTGTAAAACATTCCGACTCATCACGGAACACCTAAATAAATACACATATATAATATTTGACTTTGTCTATACCGTCATCCAATGCAATATAAATATTAATCAGACAGTTAGATTTGAGTCACTCACTATATTCTCAAATTTTCTGATCCGAATTACATAAATAAATTTATTGCAAAAACAAATCAATAAACAGTCTATAAGATCACACGACTAACATTTTGATCTTTTCAAATCACCGGCCGCCATCTGGAGGGATTCCTTGAATTGTAACATGGCCCCGAGTCGCCGGAGCCGGAGGAGGTCCCATTTTGATGCAGATGAGTTATTTTTCGCTCCTTTTCACTAGTTAAATATGATTGGCTTTTCTCCTAGAAATGAAATTCTCTCTTGAATCCAGTCTAATGTCCTGTTTGGGTTGTTTCTTCAGGAAAAGAAATCACTTGTTTTATTTCGTAATTTCGGGACAAATATGACCAGTGTTAGAAAAAAAATCCGCTTAAATTCGCTATTTTTCCACCCTCTTTGCTACCTGTGAACCCCTATTCGCCTTCAAATTTTCTTGCTTATATTCTATCTAAGAACTTCGATCCTTAATTGAATTCTACCGAATATCCTGTGCTGTTTATTTAGATTTTGAGTAAAGTTTAGGTTGGGCTATTTGATCATTTGGAAGTTTTATCTGTGTAAATAAAATTTCATCTTTCGTTAAAATTTGGTATCTATATGATCATCTGGAAGCTAAAAAAATGGAATTTAGTCCTTTCACGCCATTTGAATGTAGCTTAATTTCCCCGAGCATGGTCTGTGATAATATTTAGATGGCGGTGACATGCTGCCATTTCACCATCAGCACGACTCAGAAATACATTGTGCGGTGATAATATTTCAGCAATTCTTTTAGATATTTTTTATGAAAATAATCACGTGCATTTTGAAAACGTTTATTTGCTGATTAAAAACCAAAAAAAATCTCCTCCCGGTCGTCTCCCGCTCCCCGTATCTAAATATGAAAAATGCATCTTCCATTCCCGAATCAATCTCATCTCTGTCTACCACACCAACACCAACCGGAGATGGAGACCATCGCCGCCGACCTCCAAGCCTTCGACGACACCAAAGCCGGCGTCAAGGGCCTAGTCGACGCCGGCATCACCCGCATCCCCCGCTTCTTCGTCCAGCCCCCCGACCCCACCCCTACCGCTCCCCTCTCCTCCTCGTCCTCCTCAGTCATCCCCGTCATCGATCTTGGCAGCAAAGGGAGGGAAGAGATTGTCGAGCAAGTAAAGAGGGCCTCGGAGGAGCTCGGCTTCTTCCAGGTGGTCAACCACGGAGTGCCCCAGGATGTGATGGACGAGGTGATGAAAGCGGCGATGAGATTCTACGAGACCGCGCCGGAGGTGAAGAAAGGGTTCTACACCCGGGATCCCGGGAGAAAGGTGAGCTACAGGTGTAATTTTGATCTTTCCCGGGTTCCGGTCATCTGCTGGAGGGACTCCTTCTACTGTATCATGGCCCCTGAGTCGCCGGAGCCGGAGGAGCTCCCGGTTTGCTGCAGGTGCGTTATGATTCGCTTCTTTTTCGATTGTTAAATGCGGTATTATTATTATTATTATTATTATTATTTGAATGGTTATTCTCTCTTGTATTCAGACCAATGTTCTGTTTGGATTGTTTCTTTTTTCTATGTCAGAATCCAAAATGGAGCTTTTTAAAATCTAAACAACTGAAAATTTTAGGTTGGATAATTTCTTACATATGTCGTTCCCAAATTAAACTTTTTAATCCAAACAAGTCGAGATTTTTGTAAATAAATTTTCAGTTTTCCTGAATTTTGATTATTTGGAAGATAAACAAAAAAAAAAAAAGGTGAACTTTGGTCCATCTACACCTTTTGAATGGTGCAAATTTTCAATTTGAAACTTTGCCTTTCGATAACGTGGCTTAAATTGTAACCCATTTGTTTTAATTTCGTAGAGAAATAGTTTTCAAGTACTCAAGCCATATTGAGAGATTGGGGAATGTTATATTTGAGTTAGTCTCTGAGGCCCTTGGACTTGGCACTAATCATTTGAAGGAGATGGATTGTGCCAAAGGGCATGTCTTGGTCATGAACTACTATCCATCGTGCCCCGAGCCGCACCTTGCTCTCGGTGCCGTAAAGCACTCGGATCCTGACTTCTTAACCATACTTCAGCAAGACCAGATTGGTGGGCTTCAGTTGCTTCATCGGAATCAGTGGGTTGATGTGCCTCCAGTGCCCGGAGCTTTGATTGTAAATATTGGAGACCTGCTCCAGGTAAGTATGATAGTTTCATCGTTTGGATCGTCTCGTGTTCATGGTATAATTTTTAATGTTCTGCCAATATTTTGAAGTGCAACTGAAAATCCTTTCATGTACAGCTAATCTCGAATGATAGGTTCAAAAGCATCAAGCACAGAGTACTTGCCAACAGGGTTGGGCCAAGAGTGTCTATTGCTTACTTCTTTCTGCATCGCTACGCATCGACAAGACTGTATGGACCTATCAAGGAATTGTTATCTGATCAAAACCCTCCTCTATATAGAGAAATACTAGTGCGAGAATATAACGAATCAAAAGGGCTGGATGGACGGCAAACACTCGATTGCTTCAAGCTGTGACTGTATATTATGTGAATAGACTCTTATGTCTGTTTATTGCTTAAGAACAACCTTTGTGTGTGTTTGTGTACCTATGCTTGGATTCTTATATTCTCAGTAATGGAATTGCTGCGAGTTTGGTGGGTTAGAACGGAGTGTTGAATACGGGGAATGTATGATCCACCGTAGATTTTTCTTTTGTAGTTTCATTGCAAAAAAGTAAAACCATCGAACCAGAGTCCTTTTACTTCGTTATTTGATCAACCTCAAGACAAAATTATTTGATAATAACCTTTATTTATTTGGACGAAAAGAAAGATGTGGGTGATAATAACTGAAAAGAAAGAAAATTTCAACATTATTGTCTCAAACCGATCAAAACTGGTGACTAACATTAAACTGAGGGTGATTAACAACAAAATCTAAACTAATTGATCTATGAATTGTCCTAATATTATATGTCGAACATGATCCACCAAGCATTCAGCACAAGGGTCAACATTCTAATTTAAGTCGAATTTTAGGATACCAGTGATTTGATCGGAATAACTAGCTCTTGCTTCTTTCCAATGGAGAGCTTGGAGGTCAGTCCTGTGTCACCTATTTGAACTCCATTCTCCTACTTGATAGTAATGCACAGATCACTATCGATCTCTGGGTTCAGCTACGGGGGGCCTGTAACTCGAGTGGAGGCTAACAAGGTTCTTCGGAAGGTTTGTTTGACCCATTTGGTTGGGCATCTGTTGTGCGACAAGACCACTAGTTTGTTATTATTTTAATCATCATTCGCAACCTCACCATGTTTTTTAAAATTTCTCATTATTAATACCATCACTTTTTCCTAAATACTATAATTAAATAAATAAATAAATATGAAATGTTACTGCAATTGTTATTTTTATGTTTACGCAAACTATTTAAGTGATTTTTTTTAAATAATAAAATCTAAAGATTTGTATAATGGACTATTTTTATCTAACTCTCTGTAACATGAACACAACTCCAATCGAATCTCAACTTAATTATATATTAAAGACTTGAATTTATGATATCTTATATAGAATGATGGTTATAACAGCTACCAAGTCAATACTTAATACTAACAAAAACAAAAATAAAAATTTATTTAAATGAATAAATATGAAAATTAATTCTAAAATTATGCATAATTAAGATTGGTAATATGCAAATATAACCCGAAAAATATTGAAGATTGAAATTAAAATATAACTTACTTAAAGATAAGTTGATGATTAACATTAACTTAGGGTTTTTTTAAAAAAAAATATAATAAAATAGAGGATTATTTGCATACGGATTTGTACTCAATCATTATGGTGGTATTTGGTTTTGTCCGAAATTAAGGAATTCAGGGAATTGGTAAAATTGAAGGATCCAATTTCTTAATTTTTATATTTGGATGCACAAAAAATTTAAAAATATTGTAATATACCAATTCTAGTAATTATCAATTTCGAATTTGAATTCTTCTCCCAAGTCTACACAATTGATGCCATCTAATTTTGATTTTGGAATTGGATCAATTTCGTTCTTTTCCTGCAATTTCTTTCTCTTTCCAATTTCTATCACCTTTCTCGCCTATGCCCTGCACTCTTGACACACTCATCCCTCACAGGTTGTCATCCCTTCACACTTCTCCCTTCCTAGCATTCCTTCTTTTTTGGCACATCTACCTTCTCGCGGCTCTCTCTTCCCAGCGCTGACTTTCTCCTTATGCTCTCTCCTCTTCCTATCACCTATTAAGGTGAATTTTTTTTTTCTTCACTTGTTTTAAAATAGATTTTTTTCTTACAATCCCTCAAATTTTACTTTATTTATCATAATTTCTTCATGATTTTAGTATTTATCTATACCCTTCTACTTTTGAAATTTATTATCTACAATCTCTTAATTATTATTTAATTAAAAAAATTTTCAAAAATTTTATTTTTGTTCTCTATAATTTTACAATTAAATTTCTTAAAATTTTTAACTTCTCACCCTCCACTCTTTCTCCCAAATGTTTACAAATAAATCTTCAATTAATTTTAAATTATAATTTTTATATTTATATATTTACAAATAGTCCCATTGAATATTTTTACTTATCAATAAGTCCAAATTTTAATATTTTTTAAATAAAAATTTACAAAAAGAATCTTAAATAATTTAAATTTTTTATAAATAAACCCTCTATAAAAATTTAAATTACAAGTTTAATATTCATACATTTACAAATAGACCCCTCAAAATTTTTTTTTATAAATAAGTCCAAAATTTAGAATTTTTTAATAAAATTTTACAATCTTAAAAATTTTAAAAAATAAAATTTTAAATTACAAGTTTAATATTTATACATTTATAAATAGTCCTCTCAAATATTATTGTTTATAAATAAGTCCAATTTTTATCATTTTTTTAATAAAGATTTACAATATTGAAGGTTTTGAAACTTAAAATTTTAAATTACAAGTCTAATATTTATCCATTTAAAAATAGACTCCTTAAATATATGTATTTATAAATAAGTCCAAACTTTATTATTTTTAAATAAAATTTTACCAAAATTATATTGAAGATTTTAAAGTTTAAAGATTTAAATTACAAGTTAAATAGAAGACTGACTCAAATAAGACTTCTACTAATTTAAGACTTCTAGAAGATAAATCTAGATAAGGATTAGGCCCATTAATATAATTAAGACTATCCGGAAAATCCGGATTCGAGACACCATAAAGCCAACACAAAATTACATGAAATTTAGCGGTAAAAAAAAAAACACAAGGATGGAAAGCTATTCTTCCAAATAAATGCCTTGGTGGAGATATTTTAAATGACTTTCATTTGAAATACAAAGAGTTCCATGTTTTATTTTATATTTTGGGATAAGATAATTAGAGAGTTAGAATAAAGATAATATTATTCTATGGTTAGGATAAAATATTTTAATGAATAAGTTAAATTTATTTTAATCTCTCAGGATTTTGTTATCTTTAAAATATATTAGAGAATTCAAATAACATAAATTTTTGATGATTGTTTCACAACAATAGAAGCGACGTTGTTAGAGAAGATGAGCGGAGTTGCTGTCAGCGATGAAGAAGACTGTAGGTTGTAAGAAGGCCGAGGCTAAATTGAGATTGGTGATTTTGGTGTTGGACTGAGATCCTCTATTAATGAGTATATTTCTTGTTATTTTTTTTATTATGATCTATTTATATAAATCTATGATGAAAAAATCATGGACAACTACTAGATAATTTTACCAATACTTAGGGTAGATGCATATTGAGTCCCAGAATTTGGAAACCGTATTGAAACAGGATCTTAATGTAATAAAATTTATGTAAAAAAGCTTGAGTTGTAATCAAGGTTTTAAGTTTCAGTCGAAACGATGCCGTTTTGGTCGAAACGGAGCCGTTTTGGTCGAAACGGTTCGATTTCGGCTGGTACTAAAACGAAATTATAAATTTCATTTCAGTTTAGGATACTGTTCATCTTCTTCGTTGGCGATGAGAGCGAGCAGAGCGGGCGGAGCGAGTGCCAGCCTAGCGTGCGCTTGGGGAGCTCGCCAGGCGAGAGTGCACGGGGAGCTCGCACCGGCTTCGTGTCCAAGCCCGCGCCCTAGCCAGACTGGCCCCGCGCACTCGCTAGCCTGCCGCCGCTCCCTCGCCCGCTTCGCGCCCTCGCCAACCTAGCTCCTACTCCCGCAAGTTGAGGCTGGCCTTGCACCGGGGCCAGTGCTGTCGCCAGTCTGGTTTCGATGCCCTTGCCGGTTTTTATAAGATACTGTTCACATACATAATATTATTCACTTAATTGTCCATTATTTTTAAAAATTTTTAAATATATTATTATTTTTTAATTTAAAGCTAAAAAATAATTAAAATAAAGTTAAATTTTAGTCGAAACACATTGAGTTTTTTTTTCACATGCATGTGTGTATGACCGTTCCACCGAAAATAAAGCCAAAAAAAATTTATTGCGAGTTTTAATTGATATACTTGGACAAGCTTTAATTGAGCAAACATTACAAGACCGTGGAAGAGTAAATGATCAAATTTATCGTGCCTCTCAACAAGATTCACTTAATGCTATCAATCAGCGTTTTGCCGTAATTTCCCTTGAACACTTCGTACAGTGTGATGTTTATTTCTCATGGGTTATTGGACGACTTTTACTGTGTTGTTAATGAATATAGTTATCATTTTCATTTTGGACTTTCAACGTATGGTTATACTTCAGAATCGCTGTCACGAGATCGGGCAGAACTAGTTGTTCTAACTTGTATGCCTACAAATGCTCGTCCGGATCATCCAGGTACTGAATTTGGAATTCCATGCCCAAATGTTCCAAATTCAATTGACGATAATTATGATGATGACGACTATTAGTTGTATTATCTTATAATTTATAAATTATGTATGTGTGAAATACATTTTAATGAAAAGTTAAATTTGCTTATGTTAATTTTTAACTTTTAATTATATTCATATTACTTCTTGTATGTTTTTTAATACACTAATATATATTAAAAATAGACTATATTAGTATCTAACTATCAAAATGAATTTTAATTAACTAAAATAATATTTAATATTATAGTAAAATTAAGTATAAATTTATTTCTAAGTTTCAAATTTTTTCAAATTTTTTCAAATATTTTATCGTATTTTTAATTTGAAGTCAAAGTACAGTCAAAATATAGTCAAATTCTGGTCAACACACAATTAATAACTAAAAAAATTCTTTCAGTCCAAACCGAAACGGCCGGTCTCGCTGGATCTTGAAACCAAAACCGAAACCACAACTATAAACTTGCTTGCAATAGAAAAGTTAGTATTAAGGATCTATTTATAATTAAATTTAAGCGGAGGAGCTTTTATGTAAAAGCTTTATCTTCTCCATCCTCCCGATGGAGGAAGAATATGGTTGTCGGGGGTGGCCATGGGCTGGGCGACGGAGGCGGAGGGCCGGCGCAGGGCGCGGTGGCGGGCCAGCGCAGGACGCAGTGGCAGGCTGGCGTATGGCGCGGCGACGGACCGGCACGGGAGGCGTGGGCTGCGATCGCAGCGGCACGTGGGCGGCATGCGGCGCAGGCTCGAGGATGGCGGCGGCATGCAGCGGCGGAGGCGGCTGCGAGCGGTGGTGTCGAAATTAGGGTTAGGTAAGGGTTTGGATAGGGGAAGAAGAAGGTTGGTTTTGGTTTGGTTCTTGTATTGGTTTTGGTTTTATTTTAGGTTCTGGTTTGGTTTGGGTTGGTTGGATGGATTGGTTCTGGTTTCGGTTTTGGTTGGTCTAATGTTGTTTTGGTTTCGGTTTAGGTTTAGTGTGGTTCTGGATTTGATTTCTATCGGGGGTGTTTCTGCAAAATATTTAATAATTTAAATTGTTATAAGGAGGGGGTTTCTTAGGAAATTCCCAAAACTAAGATGTTTTTATATAAGTTAATTACTAATATTATAGTTAATTGTATTTCGAGGGGTTTTTTGTAAGTTGCCAATTTAAAGTACAATTAAGGTGCTGCTAATTTTCAATTAACTATTATTCAGGGGTCTATATATAAATTATGTTTTTAGTTTGGCATAATTTTTTTTATTTGAATTCTAAATTTAGTGATTCAAAATTCATTAAATTTATTTTTTGAGTAGATCTTATTTTGAGATTGAAATATCTGATATTAGCCTTTTATTATTTCAATTTTAATTAAATAATTTATTTAGATAATGTAGCTCTTTTTTAATTACTCACTTCAGTAGACCACAGTAGATCACAAATTACTTCTCGATGCTCCTTGACTTTAGTGAATGATTAGTGGTTGTCTGTGCATTATGGTGTTATAAGTAGTTCTCCACAGTTGGTTATCTGTTGTTTTTTTTTGATGTTGTTACATATTATTATTCTTTTTTGTTTACTCACTTATAAACTTATTGTATTTTATGATTTGGGATAGAAAAGTTTACTTACTGAGCATGACATGCTCATGGAATTATTGTTTACATCTTTCAATTACTGATGCGGGTAATTGATCAATATTAGAAAACAAAATGCTATATTGAAATGAGAAGAAGCCTTATGGAGTGAGATTTTATTTTATTTTAAGTTGTAATAAAGATTATTATTATAGCGGACATAATTCTAGTTGGATTTGTTGAGATTTTTAGTAAAATTACATTAAATGTTCTTCTGGTTGTATATTCCCTCTATGTGGTGTTAAGGATTATAGGATATTAGTTAGCATCTTATGGTATCAGGGCATATGATTCAGGGATATGTGAGAATAGGATATTTAATTTACATGGCGTGAGATTTAATGATGAAATTTAATACATGGTTGTCTTCAAATGCAGATTCGTGAGGGGACGTGGTCAACGTGGTGGACATATGTTTCGTGGTGGATCCAATGCACCGTTGCCGGTGCCGCTGAATAATAGAAGGCTAATATCACAGATATTTCACACCGCACTACCTCTGCACCGTTGCCGGTGCCGCCTTTGCAACCAAGACGCTCTATCGAGCTGACGCCTCCACCGTCGAGCCGCGCCACCGCGTGTGCAGCAGAGTTATGGGCCGCCATGCACCGCACACTACCGCGCGCAGCAGAGCTGCTCGCCGCGTGTCGCCACCGACGAGGCACGCTACCACCACGCTCCCGCACCTTCGCCGGCCGCTAACGAACTCCTTCCCCGACGACGAGTAGAGCCGGTGGCAGCTTTGTGATTCAAGATGACGGGAGGACCCTTTTTTGCAAAAGTCCGCCTCAAACACGATATCTTAACAAGGTACCCTATGAAATATAAATTCTCATAAAAGTCCTCTTTTTTATGAAAATCATCACCTTTAGGTCCTTAATTCTTTATAGACCAATAATGCAGAATAAAAAAAAATTAATTCCATGATGCCCTAGATTTTTTTCAACAAGTTTCTACAAGTTTTTTTTTTCGATATTTAGATTATTTTTTGCACCTAATACATGAAAAATGTCACTAAATTTAAAATAAATCTCAACATATATTTATTTTATGAGGTACGAACAACAGTGAAAATTAAAGGTGAATTTTACTAACCTCAAAATTTGATAACAATCATTCTGAATCTCCTTATTGCTTTATACCTTCTCACTATGATTATTGCTCGTTCCAACCTTCGGAAATAAATTTCTGATAAAAAAATTTAGTATAAAAGAAATCTATTTTTATGTATAAAATATGAGAATTATATGAATTATGGATATTGATATTTGTAGAAACAATACCTAATGAGCTGTGTATGTGACAACTCTCCAGTTAGGGTATAACAAGGGATTAGAAATCGTTTTTTTTTTTGTTTTTTTTTTGGACCTATACATTGCAGGGATAAGTGTGATGTTGGGACTCGTCATTGGACTAATCATGGTCTTAACTAGATTATGATATAGGTATAGAAATTACTTATGGTATATAAGCTAATGTATATGATTTGGAATATATAATTTATAATATTATTAAATCAAGGTTATGGTTTTTCCATGTGATTTTTGAATTCTTTACTTAAAAATCGAATGAATTTGTGAGTTTTAAAATTATATTACTTGATTTTACTTTTGTTGAACTGCAAGAATTTAAAACATGTTGATATGTCTAATTTTTAATTAAGTTCTTTGTATTTACTGAGCTTGTTGAACTTGGTCCTTCTGATTTTTTAGATGCCAACGGATTGAGTCATACAACACATTTCAGAATTTTTGAGTTTCATAGGGTACTAAATTTCTTGCTTTTGATTTTGAACCAGAAATTGTTTAAGTTCAATTTGTGCAATATTTATATTGATTTAGTTGTGGTTTATTATTTCTTTTGAAGATTAGATTATATTTGATGCTATTAATAATTTCAAGGAATATTTGTCACATTGATTAGGGAATATGTTAGCAATGTAATTATATATTAATTTGGTAATTATTTTAGAGATTATTTTAGTTTAAATGGATTTATATATTAATAAAATCTAATGTATAAGTATGCGGTGCTATTACATGCAACATTCAATTTCGATTTCCGGTGTCACATAAACTTCATTAGAAGTGATTTCTACAATATTGTAAGATTTTGTGTTACTAATCCGAGATACTTTTTCCTTATCATGTCATGATAGCTGCTGATTAAGATCCCTGTATTCTTGAGCTGCTTTCCTCACGAGTAACAACATTCCTTTCTTTGATCAATTATTCTATTTCCACTAATAGAATTATTGACGAAGAAAAATTTGGTATCGGACTTGGTCCAAAACACTTTTTGATATTAGAATTCATTAAATCACTCCTCTAATCAATTTGTAAGAAGAAGATATTATGAAAAAAATTGTAGAAAATTCTTCAGTGATAACTGATTTGATGCTCAATTTAGTTAAGATCTCTAGAATAAAGTGGAAGAAAATAATTGAACATTAACTTTTTACTTTTGTGAACATGATCTTATTTATTAGGATAAAAAAAAAATTTAATGAATATGTGATTTCGTGATTTTAATCTGAATTTTATCAAATTTTTTATAATTGCTTGTTATAGAGTCCAGATTTTCTGAGAATGATCTTTAAAAACTATTATTTATTAATCTTCGTGAACATGATCACTTCCATATACTTCCATATATAAATTGAACCTATCGCTATTTTGTAAATCACAACACCTCTTCAAGCATTGAGCTATCTTAGCTTCAGTGATGTTACCTTGGCTCGGATGTTAACTTCCACGTTTGAACCTTGATTATATTGGTTGGTAGCCTTTGTGACTAAATTTCAATATGCTTTTGATTCACTGATCCGATTATTTTAATTTGGTATATCATCGGGAATCATTCGAGTGTTTGCCATTCACCTGTTACCCTGTCATTCTTAAATTGGTTTACAGGTCACATCAGCTTTGAAGATTAATCCATTTGAAGATGACAATGGAAGACTTATGGGATTTGGTGGAGGAATTTGTTCATATCTCATTATGGCTCAATTTCATACACTTGAAAATGTAAAAGAATCATCCATCTCTTAGAAAATTTCAAATTTATGGGTCCCTGCGTGAGGAACTTGGCATGCCCTTCTCTTATTATTCCACACACTTGCAGTTGGTGGAATCGTTCCATCTTGAATTTGTTAGCATGGAATCTATCTCAGTACTTGTATCTTGATGATTTCAGGCTCAGCACTGCTGCAATCAAGGGCAAGCTGATCTTTTTTGGTTGAGTTAAGAGAGAGAGAGAGAGAGAGGTCTTAGCCTGCTTGCAATGGCAACATCCGGTGCAGTAAGGATTCTCGAGAAGACCCGGGTCTTCCCTCCTTCCGGCTCGTTAGCCGAAACCTCTTTGCCTCTTACTTTCTTTGACATAATCTGGATCCATTCTCATCCTGTGGAGCGCACGATCTTCTTTTCTTTCTCCCCTTCCCCCTCTGAGTTTATGAACATCATCATCCCAAATCTCAAGTTCTCCCTTTCTCTTACACTCCAACAATTCTATCCCTTGGCCAGCGAACTTAGGCGCTCTCCAGACTTCGATAATAAGTTTGAGATTCACTACAAGGACGGTGGCTCGGTCTCCTTTAGTGTAGCTGAATCTGAGGCTGACTACCAATACATCTCAGGGAACCATTCTCGTGACTTTGCTGAAGTCTACACCTTGGTCCCCAAACTGGAGAACTCCAATAACTCAACACCTCTGCTTGCGATACAAGTCACTCTGTTCCCCAATTCCGGAATCAGTATTGGTACTGCCTTACACCATGTTGCAGGCGATGGCCACAGCTACATGCAGTTCATGGAGTCATGGGCTTTGAGGTTCCGGTTGGGATGTTTCGCTTCTCAAGATCTTCCCCCACCACTTTTTGACAGGTCGGTAATTCCGGATCCTCATGATTTCTGCTCCATCTTCTTTCAAGATTTACATTCATCCCCGTCCAACCAAGGCCCAGGCTCGTCGCACCAATTTGTAATTTCAGATAGTGCAGTATGTGCGACATTCACTCTCCACCCAAAACAGATACAACGACTCAAACGATCTGCTCTTGCGAAAGCCAGTGAGCGCAACGAGTCCTTTCATTGTTCGACATACACTACAGCATGTGCTTATGCATGGGTGTGCCTTGTTAAGGCGCAAGAATACCCCAAGGGCAAGAAGGCCTTTTTCGTGTCTAGTGTGGATTGCAGGGGGAGGCTGCAGCCTCCTGCCCCAGCGACATACCTTGGGAATTGCATTGGACCTTGCTTTGTGGAGGAAGATGTAGAGCTCCTTGTCGGTGATGATGGATTTCTGCATGCTTCGGAAGCAATTGGGAGAGCAGTCGAAGGACTCCGAGATGATATTTTGAAGGGCGCAGAGGGATGGGTGAAAAGGTCCAGTGCTTGGGTCGCGAGCGGGCGGTTTCTGTCCACTGCTGGATCACCAAAACTCGGAGTTTACAGCATTGATTACGGATGGGGGAGGCCGGCCAAGGTTGAAGTCCTGTCAATACAGAAGACAGGAGCGATAGCAATCGCTGAGAGCAGAGATGAGCAAGGAGGAATTGAGATTGGTCTGGTTCTCCCGAAGGCTGTGATGGATGAATTCTGCTCACTTTTCTACAGTGGCCTTGTGCTTCCTTCATAGTAAATTGGGCACTATCTACAAAATTCCAGGGTGTGCTTCTATTTTTCTTGCTTTGTTTGGATCATTTGTACTATCTAGGTATTTTCAATGTTCATACGTTAATTTTCTTTTCACCGATGGAAATTATGCTGTGTGTGATGCAAAATCACTACATGAACTCATTTATTTTTATAAGATTGATATTTTACAAAAAAGGGGGAGTGAACTAGGACTGGAAAAGGTTTTTCTCCTCTAGTTTTTTCTTCTCCATTAAGAGTAAGTCCTAAGATGTTTGGAATTTTCAATATAATCTCCAAGGAGTTTGGAAAGGATAACGAGGAGAGTGAGTTCTTTTGCATATGTTGGAGAAGAGTTCCGAGTGTGAAGTCCACCATCGTCTATTGAGGTTAATCTCTTATCTTGATAGCGGATTTAATATTGTCAGTGTTCATGAACGTAATTTCTTAATTGGGTGGACCACGTAAATTTGAGTGTGTTCTCTTTTTTTTGTTCTTCTCTCTTTTTTTTTATATTTTTTATTTCTGGCAATTACAATTTGTTGTGTGCTTGTTATTGATTGCTCACATTCTTAAATTTGTGGAGGCTTCCATAATTTTATTGGGATCTTTGGAACCTCCGGTTCAGTTTACACATCAATCTTCTTTCCACCTTATGCAAAACCGAAAGCATAAACTTCTAGATGAAACTAAGGCATCTGTTCCGTAGGACTTTCAAAGGTCTGTCCCTCTGGGACAAAGTCTTCTTATTATCGATCTGATCCTCGAGTCAAACTTTAGCCTGCATGATCCCCATCCATTCCATTGACAGCTACTCCCATCAAAGACTTGCTTTTTCGAAGCGTCTTATCTTCTGGAATCTTCATTTGGACTCCAATCAAACCCCTCACCGCGTTTTATAAGACCAGCTCTGCAGGACTTATCTTTTCAGCTCTTTATTTTGTGTGGACGCGATGAACTCATCATCTGCTCTGAGGATGCTGGAGCAAACCCGGGTGTCGCCGCCGCCTGGATCGGTAGCCGAAGTTTCTCTTCCTCTCACCTTTCTCGACGTATGCTGGATTCATTTCTCCCCGGTGGAGCGTGTATTCTTCTACCATCTCCCCCAACCTCTGTCCTATTTCATCGACTCCATCATACCAAATCTCAAGCTCTCCCTTTCTCTTGCTCTCCAACACTTCTATCCCTTGGCCGGAAATCTTCGGTTGTCTCCCGACTCTGAGGACAAGATCGAAATATACTACAAGGATGGCGACTCGGTCGCCTTCACAGTAGCAGAGTCCAATGCAGACTTTGCAGATCTAGCAGGGAATCATGCTCGCAATTCCGACAAGTTTTCCTCTTTAGTACCTAAACTTCCTTCTTCTAATGATTCGAGACCTGTGCTAGCTTTGCAGGTCACCTTGTTCCCCAACTCTGGCATTTGCATCGGCATTGCCATCGACCATGCTGCTTGTGATGGCTCAAGCTCCACGCACTTCATCAAGTCATGGGCTTCATCATGTTCTTCTTCAGGCCCTGCGCCTCTACATCTGCCTCATCCTCTGTTTGATAGGTCAGTGATTCCTGATCCTCACGGGCATGGAAATCGGCGACCAACCTCGCTTAGCCGAGGCGCGAGTTCTTCTTCTATCGATGCTCAACGAAATACAGTCTCCGCTTCATTCACTCTGAACTCCAAACTCGTCGAAGACCTCAAGCAGAAGACACCATTCCACTGCTCTACCTTCGTTATAACCTGTGCTTATGTCTGGGTCTGCCTCGCTAAAGCAAAAGGATATCCAGTAGACACGAGTGCTCATTTCATCATCGCTATGGATTGCAGAGGAAGGCTTCGGCCTCCGGTCGAGCCCACGTATTTCGGAAACTGTATTAGGCCTTGCTTTGTTGAGGTGCAGGTTGCAGACCTTGTCAAGGAAGGCGGAGTTCAAGCTGCCGCTGAAGCTATTAGCAGAGCAATTAAAAGAGCTACAGATAATGTGATGTTGGATGCAGGGAAACAGCGAGAGAAAGCTCTGGACGCAGCGT
Organism: Trichopus zeylanicus subsp. travancoricus; assembly: GCA_005019695.1. Classification (NCBI taxonomy): domain Eukaryota; kingdom Viridiplantae; phylum Streptophyta; class Magnoliopsida; order Dioscoreales; family Dioscoreaceae; genus Trichopus; species Trichopus zeylanicus. The sequence continues at coordinate 53,980 of RXID01010986.1, forward strand.
CATCCGGGAGGCTTCTCTCTGTCTCCGGTTCGCCAAAGTTTCAGGTCTATGATACGGATTTCGGCTGGGGGAGGCCATGCAAGGTGGAGGTGACTTCCATCCGAAGTACAGGAGCTCTGGCAATTGCAGAGAGTAGAGATGAGCCTGGAGGTGTCGAGTTTGGCCTGGTGCTTCCCAGGGAAGCCATGGAGGTGTTCAGCTACAATTTCAACGGTGGAATTGAGCTTCTTGGAAAATAATATCCGAATTAAACTTGTCTTCTTCACACGAAATCGACACTTATAAATTGTTGATGTCTGGTTTCGGCCCGTTTGTTTTGGAATAAAAATTAAGATGAATTCGTTTGGGAATTATTTTTTTTATAAAATTAATATTTATTATTTTATATTATTATTAAATTAAATTATTATAAAAAAATAAATAATTTTTTGAGCTTTAAATTATTAAATTCTTAATTTTGATAAAAAGATATTAATTTACAAAAGTGATCATCAATCTTGACCTTAATCTTGACCCCAACCAAACTGTTCCTTCATATTCATGTTTTGTTCTTCTTTTCCCTTTCTTTTTTATTTTTTTACTCATGAATTTACACAAACTTACTTGATATTAATACAAAATATTCAAATTTATATAATAAATTTATTAAAAAATATGTCAATTAAAATATGTTTAAAAATATTATATTTTAATTTTATTTTAAAAAATTAAACTATCCTCTATTTAGGTTTTAATGAGAAAAAAATAAATCAATTCATAATTATTAAATAATCAATGCAGCAAATTTTGATTCTTAATTTTATAAAATCGAACAACCACTTTTTTATAGATTAGATAGTCGATTTGTTAAAAACATTTCAAATTTTATCAAACCAGATAACCGAGGATTGATTAGATAGTCGATCTTATGAAAATTAGATCTTGAAATTCAAGAAGTTGAAACTAGAAAAATGTGAAACTAAAAAGCTAAAAGTACAATACCATAGTTAGCAAACTGAAATTTAGCTCCATTCATCCAAATGCAACATATTCAAATCCATATATTGACATAATTTTAACTCCAAAATGTTCACAAAGCATAGCTACATCCAAATGCATAAGTCTATATTTCAAAAAAAAAAAAACACTATAGTCTTTCATTGATCCAAAACAATGTCATCTTTCAATTCATTATGAAGAAGCCAATGTAAAATACTATAATTTTCTTTTTTTTTGCTCTAAAACACAAAATATTGGTTTCCGCCATCTCAAAAGTCAATTAACTTGCATAAAAATAACAAAAAGAAAATTAAACTTTATAAACCATAATAAATATTACGTATGTATGAACTAAATAAAATTATTATACTTACTCGTTGTGTGATCTGCAAAAAATCTTGAGTTGCTTTGGAAACACTCCTTCATCCCTCTCTTGTAATAGCAATACTTGTGGTTGAACCAATCTCTTTGCCTTCTTTTACTCTTCTCAATTGTCTTCTAGCAATTTCTAACCCTAATTGGTGGGACTTTACCCCCTCTTTAAGATTGTGCTAGTGAACTTAAAAGGTTCAACACATTTTCTCTTATTGTGTCCTTTTTGTCCACACTTAGAATATGTTTTCTAACTCCTATTAACTCTAGAAGAAATAGTTACCTCAAAATCATTTTTTATTCTCTTCTACCTAGGCCTTCCCCTTGGTTGGATAGTTTTAGGAGGATAACACACATCATCAATTTTGACCAATTGATCTTTGCTTGGTAGAGATTTAATTCTTCCAAAATAGGTAACTTTAAATTTGTTTACAGTAAAATATTGATCAACAAAATCTTCAATCTTTCTCTTAAGACTGAGAACAACTGCAATAATATGAGCACAAGGCAAATTACTTATCTACGACATATAACAACTACATTCTCTTATAATTAGATCTACTATGAATCTGCCATCAACAATTTGAACTTCTTTTTCGAATCCAATAGGGTTAGCAGCTTTAGATACCCACTGAATATACTCGAAGATCCTAGGTGTTAGTTTTCAATCTCATGCTTTGGTTCTCTTGGTGTTCAGCCTCACCATCATCTTTTGCCAAAAATAGTTAATCACATCAAGAAATGGTCTAAAACAATCATCTCTCACAAAATTATTAAATTATTTATACAATATTAAATGTTAGATAACGACACCTAGCATTAGATCCAAAGGAACTCTTAGCCCATGTTTGAAACAAACCAAAAGAATAACATTTTAACAACAAATCAAATTTGAAGGAGAATACTATACATAGAAAAGTTAGAATAAATAAATTCAAAGGAAAATTAACCTATGTATTGTGATTTGACCCAAAACCAAGCTTGTTGATTTGTTCTCTTGAGCTCACCCATCTTCTCAAAAAATGCATCTTTCATGTATGCTTTGGATGCTTGCCAAAGAATCCTTTCAATGTTGCTTCGGGGTTCTTTCTTCTAAAGCTTGCATAGAAATATCTCATGCAAAACCTATATTTTGTATTTGTGGTTGGGGGGAGGGTGGGTTTGTCTATCAAATTAGATTTGAAGGAGGATACTCTACATAGAATAGTTTAAACAAATAAGTTCAAAGAAAAATTAACTTATATGTTATGTGATCTGACCCAAAATTAAGCTTGTTGATTTATTCACTTGAGCTCATCCATCTTCAACAAAAATATATCTTTCACGTATGCTTGCCAAAGAATCTTCTTCAATGTTACCCTAGGGTTTTTTTTTCTAAATTTTGCATAGAAATGCCTAACGCAAAGCAATAAGAAATCATTTGCAAGAATGTCCATTTTCATTTTCAACAATAGCATATATTATATGAAATAGTCCAAAGTTAGCATCTAAGGCTGTAGTAAATAACAAAATACTTAGATACTTAGATTTCATGAAGCAACTATCAAAGCCCAAAAGTGATATACATCTATTGAGAAAACCATCACTACATGCCATGAAGCAAATAAAGAATCTCTAGAAGTTTTCAACTCCATCGGTGACATACTCAACCACACTACTAGGATTTCTACTAAGTAATTCTCTATGTGATGTACGAATTTTGGTGAAGGATTTTTCAAGATTTTCATAAATTTTCTCTAAAACATCCTTCTTCTCTTTACACACTTTTTAGTAGCATAATCTAGTAAGATATTATCAATACAACCTTTTTTGAAGGTCTATCACTTTCAACTTATGTTCTAACTAGATCCAATCTTCAATCTTATAGTTACTCATGTTTGAGAAGCCATTCTATTTTTAAAAATACTTATGGCTTCCCAATTATACTCCCCAATCATTTTCTTCACTTGAAAAGTTATCCATCTTGTAATGTGGAAGCATGCATTCTCCAAGTGTATCTTGAATTAGAACATTTAGTAGTTACTCTCTTTGTAATATTTTGAGTAATGAATAGTTAAATTGCAACACATACTCCTTTAAGCAAATTTTGAAATATGTGATATTATCATACAAGGCTCTAACTTCTAAAGAAGGCATAATCTTTATGTTGCTTTTGTAAGTTTTATTTTCAAATTCTACAATCTCATGTTCACCATCTTCATCTTCCTTGTGAAGGTTATATTATAAACCAATCCAATTGCTTCTGCAAGACAATCGAAAGCTATTTTCAAGAATATCCATTTTCATTTTCAACAACTAAATATGCTACATGAAATAGTCTAAAATTAGTATCTAAGGTTGTAGCAAGTAAAATTATATATTTGGATGTCAAGAAGCAACTATCAAAGCCTAAAAGTGGTTTGCATCCATTGAGAAAACCATTACTACATGCCTTAAAGCAAACAAAGAATATTTGGCAGCTTCCATCCTCATTAGTGACATACTTGACCATACTACCAGGATTTCTACTAAGCATGTTTTGTGCAATGTAAGAATTTTGGTGAAGGAATTTTCAAAATTTTTATAAATTTTCTCTATAATATTCTTATTTACCCTACACACTTTCTAGTAGCCCAATCTAGTAGTATATTATTGATACAACTTTTTTTGGAAGTCTATCATTTTTAATTTATGTTTCAACTAGATCCAATCTTTAATCTTCTAGTTACCCATATCTAAGAAGCCATTCTATTCCTAGAAATACTTATGCCTTCACATTTATGCTTCCCAGTAAGTTTCTTCACCTGAAAAGTTACTCCATCTTGTAATGTGGAAGCATGCATTCTCCAAATATATCTTGAAATAGAACATTTAGTAGTTACCCTCTTTGTATTATTCTGAATATATGAAAAATTGAACTGATTCACAACACAATAATCCTTTCAAAAAATCTTGAAATATATGATATTATTATACAAGCCTCCCACTTCTAAAGAAGGCATAATCTCTATGGTGCTCTCGTAAGTTTTATTTTCAAATGTTGCACTCTCATGTTCATCATCCTCATCTTTACTAAACTCATTTGAGCTATTAGTTATAAAGCTCATATTAGGAATTAATGCAATTGCTTTTTCAAGACAATCAAAAATTATTTTCAAGAATGTCCACTTTCATTTTCAACAATTACATATGCTACATGGAATAGTCCAAAGTTAGCATCTAAGGTTGTAGCAAATAATGAAATACTTCAATACTAGTATTTCAAGAAGCAACTATCGGTGAAAGTTAGATTATTTCTTCAAGACAATCAAAAACCATTTTCAAGAATGTCCACTTTCTTTTTCAACAATCACATATGCTACATGCAATAGTCCAAAGTTAGCATTTAAGGCTATAGCAAATAACAAAATACTTAGATACTTGGATTTCAAGAAGAAATTATCAAAGCCCAAAAGTGGTTTGCATTGATTGAGAAGACTATCACTACATGCCTTGAAGAAAACAAAAAATCTCCAAAAGCTTTCATCCTCATCATAGACATACTTTGGTCATATTACTGGGATTTCTGCTAAGCAATTCTCTATGCAATGTAGGAATTTTGGTGAAGGACTTTTCATAATTTTCATAAATATTCTCTATAACATTCTCCTTTGCTCTACACACTTTCTAGTAACCCAATCTAGTAGGATATTATCAGTACAACTTTTTTTCGAAGGTCTATCGCTTTCAACTTATGTTCCAACTAAATCCAATTTTCGATCTTTTAGTTATACATGCTTGAGAAGCCATTCTATTCCCAAAATTACTTAAGGCTTCACACATGGTGCCCAATCATTTTCTTTTTCACTTGAAAAGTTACTCCATCTTGTAATATGGAAGCATGCATTCTCCAAGTGCATCTTGAATTAGAACAATTTTAAGTTATCTTCTTTGTATTATTTTGAATATATGAATAATTGAACTGATTCACAACATAATACTCCTTTAAGTAAAGTTTTTAAATATGTGATATTATTATACAAGTCTCTCACTTCTAAAGATGGCATAATCTCTATGTTGCTCTTGAAAATTTTATTTTTCAAAATTTGCAATCTCATATTCATCATCCTCATCTTTGCTAGACTCATCTAAGCTAATATCATATTTATCTTAGTTATTAGGAGATAGCAAAAAGGGTCATCTTGCTAAAAAGCTATTTGTAATCTATGACAATGATGGTACAATTTGGATAGTAATGACAGCACAATAATGATGACAGTGGTGATCTAGCGATTGATTGGTGGCGGCCTGGAGACAAGCTTGTGGTGGTTTGGTACAAAAAGGACCTAGAGTTTACAAAATTACATTTAGATCCAAATTTTTTCAAAAAATTTGTAAATAACCCTCTGAAAATTCATCATCCAGAAATAGTACATATTTCAAATATCATTATCAAAGAAATAGATTCCAAATATCATGAAGAGAGAGAGCATTACAAATTGAGAAGAGATATAAGCCCTTATCTTTTCTTTTGCCTTCTTCCTTTCTTCCTTGCTTGGTTTTCCTTTTGCTTAGACTCCACTTCTACATTTCAACTTTGCATCTCTTCTCGCCTTGAACACTACCCATGACAATGCCTGGAAGTTGATCATCTATGAGCTTATCGCCATTGCCCTAAGCTCAACTGCCACTACCCTGTGTATGCCTACTCTGGCTGCACCTACTACCCTAGCCTACGCAAGCATCAACTCTGCCTAAATGGTAATTCCTGAACCTTGCCAGAGCCTTACCCTAATCCTCCTCTGCCCTCCTCCATTAGACTGCTCACATCAACCTCTATGAGCATGTTGCTTGCCACATCACCGACGACATCGAATAGGCCCTGAAGAGGGCCCTCAACCTCGTCTCCAAGCTCCGCCCTTCACCTCCAAATCTTGGCCTCACTTGAGCCTTCACTTATGCTACCAGAGCTTTGCCTCACCCTTTCGGCCTACATTAGTGTCGCTTCCATGCTTGAGTGCCACCCTTTTGCTCTGCACCCTACCAAGCCCAATTATCCCTATCTTGGAGTCATCTGCCACCTTCCAATGGTTAGATCCACCAGGCTCTGGTTGAATTCGACTATGGACTCAAAGAGAAGAAGCTTGCATGATCCAGCCCTGTCATCCATCTACCACACCTCCTCTTTCTGCCTCACCATTAGGATGAACGACCAGATCTTGTCGGATCATAGGTTCACCTAAAATTATCATGAATAGTCAAGGACCCTCAAATCAAACTATTTAATATAAAGTAACTCAATCACATTAAAATTAGACAAAGCTAAAATAAATGGATAAATGCCAAGTTAACTCAAATGGACCTAAATTGATCAAACAAATGGACTAAAATTCAAATTGAGCTAAACTCAAACTCTAGGGTGAGTTAATCTAAATCAAATTAGTTCAGACCTAACCCTAATCAGGTTCAAGTTGGGTTAATTCGAAATCAAGTTAAATTAGGGTTGAACTAAGCTCAAAATCAAAACAAAACTAAGTTAAATTGAGCTTGAACCAAAATCAAATTAAACTAAATTGATTTAAACTTGAGCTAAAGTCCAGTAGACCCGAACTCGATAAAAGTCCAACATAAGGTCAAACTTGATCTAAATTAAATAAAATCAAACTTGAACTAAAAATTGAATCCTAAACATTGAACTGAGTCTCATCAGATTTGAATCAAAATTAGTACTGCTCCAACTAAAGTCAATGATTGGTATTTGACAAATATTCTTCTGAAAATTTTATACTAAGCTTGGTCGATTGAATTTATTACTGAATATTCAATGACTTTGATGTCTTATATGGTTCCTTTGATTATGCTATACAGTGTCAGTGCGAACTTGATCATCAAAGATTCTAAAAATAGGGAGACCAGAACATATTGCTATCTTTTAAGAAAAAGTTAGTGAATCGCAATTCAATTAAGTTTTAAATATCAAGTTAAATCAATTTCAGACTCAAATCGAAGTTGAGTGTTGAACAAATTTTGAACCAAACTTGGACCCAATCTATATTAATTCCAACAGAACTAAATAGGGTCAAATTGAGTCCCACTGAGTGTATTAAACTTTCAGTAATACTCCAAGGTTATAAATTAAGGGTGATATTACCATCCTAATCTGAAGCAAAATTAGTTCAAATAGAACTAAATAAGATCAAATCAAGTCTCATTAGGTGTACTATAAAAGCCTTTTGCAACACTTCAAAGCTATACCTAACCCCCTAAGCGATTGGTGACACTACCAAATTAAGGAAGATAAATACTAATATATTCAAAGCCATTGGCTATACTTCAAGCTAGTCAACCTCACAAGTAGTTGATGACGTAACCTTCAAAGCTAGTCAACTTCACAAGCAGTTGATAGCGTAGCTTTTAAGCTAGTTAACCCCAAAAGTCATTGATGATGCACCCTTCTAACTAGTCAACCCCAGAAGTAGTTGGTGATGCACCCTTCAAGTTAGTTAATCTTAGAAGTAGTTGACAACACGCCTTTCAAGCTAGTCAACTTCAAAAGTAATTGACAACATACTCTTCAAGCTAATCAACCCTAGAAGTAGTTGGTGACATGCCCTTCGAGCGAGTCAACCCCAGAAGTAGTTGACGATACACTTCTCAAGGTAGTCAACTTCAAAAGCAATTGACAACATAGTTTTCAAAGCTATACCTAACCTTATAGGTCATTGGTGACTCCACTAAATCAAATAAAGTTATTGTTAATACTCAAACCTATTAGAAATACTTTGAACCTCTCTCATTTCATTCTATGTCCCATTGGACAATGTTATGAACATTTGCCGAGGATTGAGTCAATCTGAGTCAAACACCATGTGATTCAATCTAGAGAGTGAGACAATAACACATATCAGAGTTTCTTCTCTACTTCTTCCTTTTTTTCTTTCTTCATTATTTGAGGCGATTTTGCTACAATTAAAAGTATTTGAAATATGATTAAAATTAAGACTTATATGCCATTGAATTATGCCTCAAATATGAGTCTCGGTCAGACTTGAATTGCACTTGAGTTTGATAAAAAATTAAGCTCAAATTATTAGAAAATTCAGGCTTTAACTAGGCCTAATATAAATGGGCTAATTGGACTGGATTTTTAGACTAGAATTGGATCCAAAATTCATATGAAATATGGGCCAAAATGATAAAATATAAAAATTTTACAAATAACTCTCTGAATTGAATAAATTATTATAAATGGGTCTTTGATCGGGTTTCTCTTATAAATAAGTCCCTAGAATAAGAATTTTACATAAAAGTATAATAAAATTCTAAAATTATAAATTAGTTTTCCAAAATTTAAGGTTTGCGAATAACCCTTCAAATGATTGATAATTTGATTTGACCATGAAATTTACAATTTATAAATAAACCCCTTCAAAATTCTTTATTTATAAATAAGCTCTTAGAATTTTAACCTTTGAAATAAATCTGTCAAGAATTTTTATTTACAAATAAGTCTAAATTTTATTTTAAAAAAATCCTAAAAATTTTAAAATTTTATAAATAGGTCTTTTTTCTATAAAGATCCTTTAAAAATTAGAAAATTATAATTTAGTTGAAATTTTTGAAAAAAATTATAAATAATCCCTCTGTAATTTCAGTGTCTGAGATAAGTACAAACTTTCAAATTTTATCATCCACTACAAACAGAGTTATCTATATCTCTTTACAGATTTATCCAAATTTTGAATAAGCATATTCATCATTCATAATTCAAACAAAAAAAAATTTATTTTCAGCCTAACTGTATCTCTTCGAGCTCTACAAAAATCTATGCAACCTACAAATTAGAGAACAGAGATCAAAACATTAGAGGAAAAAAAAGTATTTGGAGAATTCAAGTGAGAGGAAAATTCAAGCCAAGAACAAGGAACAAGGTTATTGAATCTTTCTTGTATTTGGTTTCTTTGCTTTCTATGTTTCCTTGCTCTCCTCCCCTCCAATGCTATAGGCCCATCGCAATTGGTCACTAACTGCTTGCTGCCCCAACCTCTGCCGGCCCAAAGCTCTGACACATCCTCCACAATTCTCCCACCAAGGACCGCAAGGATGTCAACCTCTTCTCCAAGATGCAAGTCTATGCCATCATCTCCATCGATTGTGACCCCTAGACCCACCAATGCACTGCCGCTGACCACGATGATGGTAGGATCCCCACTTGGAATGTGACTCTTTGTTTGCCCTCCCTGCCAATGATCTCTACTGCATGGCCTCCTCCTCTGCCATCTTGAGCTAGCAAGGCCGCCCTGCCCGCGCTCGTATTAAGCTCCGTTGTTGTCCAACCTTTCTGTGTGTGGCCCCTACCTCCCTGCTCTTGGTCTCCACCATAGCCGCCTGGCACCGGATTGAAGCCGCCACAGGCTAGATTCTGCCTTGAATCACTGGATTTGCCCAAGAGGTAGAGGATAGGGCCGCCTCAACCTCACCAGAGGAGAGAACTAGCCGGATTTGGCCATCTTCCGATCGAATCCGACTAGTAGGTTGCTAGACCCGCTTGGGCCTAATAAAGCTTTTGCAGAAAGGGGGTTTTGTGGGCTTGCTTCGTTTGAAGCTCGAACAAGAAGTAAAAAAGAATATAAATATATAAGCTTGTGTAGTAAAAAAAAAGAGAAAAATTTGGTCAAAATAAAAGAATGAGGTTTTGGATTTGAGAAAGAAAAAATAAAAAAATTATTGTTATGCAAAAAAAAGAAAAATTTGATAAAAATAATAAAAAAGAGATCTTTCAATATCATGGCTATCCGTGATCTTTGGTATGATGATAGACTCTCAATAATACTATAGCTACCCGTTGTCCTTGATGATGAAAATGGTAAATTTATAACCTCGTTGCAGCCATTGACAGCCCTTCAAAGATGGCGACCAAAATGGCAATGAAGACGATAAACTCATGACCCTACTGTGGCCACCGTGACTCCTCGAAGATGCTGATCCCCATCACCATAAGCTAGCTTTCGGTCTTGCACTCAGCTAGCTTTCAAGCTCACACTCAACCAACTTTCGAGCTCGACTCAGCCAACTTTTGGACTCACATCTAAGTTAGCTTTCAAGTTCACACTTAGTCAACCCTCGATTTCATACTCAATCAGCCTTCGGGCTAGCACTCGATCAACTTTTGACCTCGCACTCATGTAACATTTAGGCTCACATCTAAGTCAGTCCTCTGACTCATACTCAGTCAGCCTTTGGGTTCACACCAAGCCAGCTCTTGGACTAGCATCTCAACAAGCTTTTGAGCTCACACTCAGCTAGCCCTTAAGCTCACACTCAACTAACCTTTAGGCTCGCACTCAGACAGTCTTTGGGCTCACACTCAGTCAGCTTTTAGGCTTGGACCTAAGCTATCTTTGTGCTTGCATCTAAGTCAGTATTCAGATTGGTACCCAACCAGTCCTTAGGCTTGCACTAAGTCAGTTTTTGAACTTCCAAACTAAACCAATCTTTAGGTTTGCACATTTGAATCTAGGCTATGGGTCCATCTAAAATCATCATAAATAGTTAAGGACCCTTAAATCAAATTGATTAATATGAAGTAACTCAATCATAACAAATGAAAAAAGGCCAAGTTGGCTTAAATGGACTTAAATTTGCTAAGCAAATAGACTAAAACCCAAATCAAATTTAGTTAACTTAATCCAAATAAACTTAGACTTAACTCTAATCAAGTTCAAGTTGGGTTAATTCAAAATCAAGTTAAGTTTAAATCAAATCCAATCTTGATTAAACTATGCTCAAATCAAATTCTAATTAGGTGAATTCAAATCCAAATTAAAAGGAAAAACTCAAAGTTAAGCCAAAACTAAGCCATGTTGAGCTTGAACTGAAATCAAGTTAAATTAAATTGACTTGAACTTGAGCCAAAGTCTATCAAAATGTAGACTCGAGTTCGATAAAGGTCCAATACAAAGTCAAACTTAACTCAATATAAATAAAATTAAACTTAGATTTGAGCTAAATAGGATCAAATTAAGTCTCATTAGGTGCACTGAACCTTTAGTACTACTCCAAGGTTATGAACAAAAAGTGATATTACAAACCTGACCTGAACTAGAATTAGTTCAAATAGAACTAAATATGGTCAAATTGAGTCTCGTTGGGTGTGCTATAAAAGCCCTTAGTAATACTTCCAAGCTATATCCAACCTCTTAAGCCGTTAGTAATGCTATCAAATTAAAGAAGTTAATCACTAATATGCTCAAAGACGTTGGTCATATTTGAAGGCTAGTCAACCTTAGAAGCCATTAATGACACATCTTTCAAGCTAAACCAACCCAAACATATTGACAATATTTGAAATCAAATTGAATTAAGGTAGGCTTGAACTCACTTAATCAGTCAACCACAAAGCCTTGTTCAAAAAAAGTTAATCACCGACAATATGCTCAAATTTATCAGCCATATTTCAAAGCTATATCGAACTCCATAAGCTATTGGTGGTGCTACTAAACCAAAGAAGTTAATCGATAAAATACTCTAAGCTATTGACCACACTTCAAAGCTATGCCTAACTCCATAAGCCGTTGGTAATGATGTCAAACCAAAGAAGTTAATTACCAACACACACAAAAACTAGTTAACCTCAAAAGTCGTTAACGATGCATCTTCCAAGCTATATCTAACCCCATAAGCTGTTGGTGATGTTACCAAATTAAAGAAGTTAATTGCTGACATAGTTCAAGATGTTGATCATACTTCAAAGGTATACTCAACCCCATAAGCCGTTGGTAACGCTATCAATCTAAAGAAGTTAATCGCCAATATACTCAAACCTATTAGCCATGCTTTAAAGCTATACTTGACCCCCTATGCCGTCGATGACGCTACCAAATCAATGAAGTCAACTATCAATGTGCTCAAAGCTATTGGCCATACTTCAAGCTAGTTAACCCTAGAAGCAGTTGATGACACGCCCCTATAAGCTAGTCAACCCCACAAGCAGTTCACAATATGCACTTTCAAGCTAGTTAATACTACAAGCAGTTGACGACATGCCCTTCAAGATAGCCAACCCCAGAAGTAGTTGGTGACGTATCTTCAAGCTATACCTAATCTTATAAGCTATTGGTAACATTATTTAAATCACAAACTTATCACCTATATCTTATTGGCTAATGAAAATACTTCAAAACTTATAGAGTTATCGCCAATACCTTATTGGCTAATAAAAATATTCTAATCCAATGAAGTTACCTCCAATACTTTATTGGCTAATGAAAATATCTCAAAACTTATGAAGTTATCGCCAATACCTTATTTGCTAATAGAGTACTCCAACCCTAAATAAAGTTATCTCCAATGCCTTATTGACTAACAGAAATACTTCAAGCTTATAGAGTTATCTCCAATATCTTATTAGCTAACGGAAATTCTCCAACCCAACAAAGTTAGCTCTAACACCTTATTGGCTAATAAAAATGCTTCAAACTCATGAAATTTTCTCCAACACCTTATTGGCTAATGGAAACACTTTAAACTCATGGAGTTGTGTCCAACACCTTATTTACTAATGAAAATACCCCAACCCAATAAAGTTATCACCTGCAAATCATTGGCTATGGGAATACTTTAACCAAATAAAATTATTGCCTATGCCTCATTGGCTACGAAAATATTTTAACTCAAGAAGTTATCACCAAAGCTCAAAGTTATCAGAAAAACTTGAGACTAATTTCGACAAGCTATCGACAACGCCATCTAATGAAGTTATCACCGACACTCGAAGCTATTGAAAACACTTTAAGCTTCCTTCATCTCCCCCATGCCCTATCGGATGATACCATTAATATTTGCTGATGATCAAGTCGAGACCTATCCAAGTCAAATGTCACATGATCCAGTCATAGGAGTGGGATAGTAATACACATAAGAGATTCTTTTCCTCTCCTCTTTTTTTTATTATTGTCATATTTTCTATAACTTCATGCTAAAATTCACCATAAAGTGAGAGCATGCCCTCGCTTAAAGTACACACTATTTCTCATTCCAATTAGATGATGTTTTCTTCTTTTTTTTATGTTTCTATTTTATTAGTTAGTTTTCTTACTTTAAGAGATTCCTAACAATTATTGGGGTAATTAACAATGGGGGCTTGTGTCTGTTCGAAGTCATTTTTCTACAACACTTGATAGGTATACTTTAAATTAAGATAAATTTTGATTTGTGATTTAAGATCGCTACTCAGGGTCTTTACTATTACATGTAGTTAACTTTTATTCTACATTCATTTTTCATATTTTCTATAATTTTATGTTAAAATTCATTATAAAGTGAGGACATACCCTTGCCTAAGCCATGTATGATTTCTTAAAATCAATTAAATACTTTTTTTGTCTCTATTTTATTAGTTAGGTAGCTTGCTTTAGAAGATTATTGATAATTATCAGAATAATTAACAACAAGGGATTATGCCTATTAGAAGTTAATATTTTCACAATACCTAATAGCGTACTTAAAATCAAAACAAATTTTGATTTGTAATTCGGGGTCACTCCCATGGTCTCCACTATCTCAAACTGTTGAATTTGATCCCAAAATGTCTAGCACCCCTAGTGGGATATCACTTCTCCTCCAGTGTAGAAACATAGTTAATACGATAGAGATATTGATAAAGTAGAATTATGATTGAAGATTAATAAATTATTTTCTCCTTTGCAAAAAAAAAAAAGGATCAAATGATAATAATGAAGAATATCTTCATCCCAAAATACACCATCATACTGGGTGCAGGATCAACTGTGCATTTACTTTAATCAATGGTTACTATAGAAGTACCTAAAGTTCAAATCAAGTTTGGGACCATATCTAATGTTATCCAACTTAAGAAGATGCTTGCTACTGCACTAACAGATGTTATTATCATGCAAAATCAGCCTATTTCTCACCTTCCATTAAGCGAAAAAAGGCCTAATGTCATCATCCCTAATAAGAAGGGTTATTTGGATAAAGAGCTAGAAGCTATATCTCAACAAAAAATAGTATCAATCTTCTAGAGGCTAGGACCAAAATAAAGCTTAGTTTTTAGCCGCCTTCACCTAACTCCTCACAGGGGGCAATCAAAAGTAAATATGGGCATAGGCATCAATAAAGAAGATCTCATCCTAACTATCACAATAAATAAAAAGCTACTAAAATTTTTACTTGACTTAGAAAGCCTACGCTTTAAATGAAGTCAATCATTACCATTCCTACCTCTAACTCCTTTGCTTTATTAAGCAATTTAGAAAAGGGTAGGAGCAAATCACAGAGGATAGAGTTTTGCCTTAAAACTGTGACAAAAGGATGAATCACCAAATAAAATCATAAGAGTCATCGTAAAGGTATAACCTAGCATGAGGGTTCGCCAAAGGAGACCATCTATTCTATTAGAGTCATTTCTTATCATGACTCTAAGAAAGAACATAGAGTTTTAGGACATACCATTGAAGACTGCTATGTATTCAAGGATTAGGTCAAGAAATAATACCAAGAAGGCAAGTTAACTCTTTTGAAGGCAACCTTATTCGAAACATCCATCAAACACATCAATTATATTACTTTGTTCAAGGATTATGAACCACTTGCTAAATCCTCTTTGGGGAAGAAGCATAACATACCCCCAACCAAAGACATTTATGAAATGTCTGTATTTCAAAAAGGCTAAAGAAACTGATAAATAAATGACTAAAAACCTTGAAAAGTCTAGGATGGTGAAGAAGAAGACTTCATCAAAGAAAATTACTTCACTTGCTTGAAGCATCAAGAAGAAAAAGAACAAAAGCAAGAAAAAAAATCTAGTTCAACCAGATGAATACAATGTTAAGAAATAAGCCATTCAAGAATATATCGATGCTCTAGATGAATATGTTCAGGGAGAAAGAAGCCAAGTAACTGTTAAAAAATTCTTTCTTGACAAACTCAAAGCTTTACTAGAGAACCTTGATGTAGGAAATGAAGAAAGTAAAGTTTCAATCGCAACATACTTTGCCATATTTACCATTGGAGGTTTACAACCAAGTTGATCCCCGCCTTATTGCTTCAATGATGAGGAAATTTAGGGTGCAAGCCATGAAGAAGCAAATAAATTCACTAGGGATGTTACTAATGAAAGAGAGATCCCATAGGTCTCTCTGAAGATTGCTTCTGAGATTATTATCTTAGAGAGTGATTCGCTTGTGAGTATGACTATGACATGCTCAAACTATAGCTAGATACTATGAAAGAGCTAGCTACTACTAACGTGAGGTTTGTCTGGGGGTAAATACAAATACTAAATGAGCATATGAAGGCTATGACTGCCCACATAAAAAGCATGATAAATATGACTACCATACTCTATTAGAAAGTTGAGAAGATGGAGAAGGTACTAGCGAAAAACCACTTAATGACCCTTCTTGGGATCAGAACGACCATTTGTGCCACTTACTCTAGAAATAGGTCAAGAAAGCCAGACACTTTCAAAGAGAGTTATCTAAGTCTATGATCTTTTGTCGTATGGTGACTCATACATCTGAGATGAATGTCAGCTAGTTGCTATCCTGACCTTCATCAAGTAATCCAACAACAAATGCCTAGCCTACTCGATTTGGTGAGGTCCTAGTCATATAACCTTTGGAGGGATGTATTTTTCCAACTTTAGAAAAATTTTATAGACAAAGCACATACAATGAATACAACTCCATGTCTAACTCAAATCAACTTTATGACCACATAAATTAGCAAGTGCCAAAGAAAGAAGTAGGCATTTTGGAAGAGAATCAAACGAGCTAATGCTAAGGCTTATTCTACCCCCATGTCAACTCAATCTGAATATTCACAGTCAAGTCAATATGAATATCCATGAAAGAAGCATCCTAAATACAAAGTTTTAAAGAAGGTTATGCCAACAAATGAAATAGAAGGGATCATCCAAAGAGTTTTTAAAGACCTCTCTATAAGAAAACCCTACATGCTTAATTCTGATGTTGAATGAAATGATTATCAATCAACCACATCCTCTAAGGACATTCAAAGAACTACCGACTAGAAGCAAGGGTTCACTATCCCTTGTGTATGATTAGTCTCAAGAGTGATTTTGAAGATGAACCTTATTAGTCTTATAACACTATATCTCAAATAAGGAGAATAAACCATATACAACTCTGAGGAGGAAAGGTGTTACCTCCAAGACAAACTCCAATACCTAGGGATGAGAATATCTCCAAGGACAAGGGAAAAAAATTCAGATAAATGAGAGAATTAAGGCTTTACACGGTGAACCTGCACATAAAAAGATGGAATACAATATAGCAACCCACCTTAAGAATATTGCTACTATGCCGAGTGTGTTTGATGCCTTGATGATATCATAAGAACTCAAAAAAACACTAGTGCATATCTCTCAAAATCGAGCAAACTATCAAGCATACCTTGTTGAAGAGAAGATGAAAGAGTCTTTGTGTGTACATTAAACTCTTGCTATCACCTTCACACATGATGACCTGCTACCTAGAACAACAAGCCATAATAAGCCATTGACCTAGATTTCTTAGTTAATTTGATGATTCTCTGAATTCTAAGAGCTTTAACTTTGGATGTGTGTTATTTATTATCTGAGATTATAATCATACAAAAATTTAATCAAAATAGCCAAAAAGCCATGGGAGTCATAAGTATCCCTTTGAAAGTAGGTGAGATGATGAAAGACGTCAAGTTTTATATGATCAATATTAATGCATCATATAAAACACTACTAGGGAGGTTGTGGCTACATGAAAATAAAATAGTCTTATCAACTCTACGTTAATGCCTTAAATACTTTGAGGATGGTGAAGAAAATCGAATTGATGAAGATGTACATCTTTTTGATATTCATAAGGTACATTATGATGATGCAAAGTACTATTAGAGATCCGACGCCGATAGGAGGTCCACTTCCATCAGTCAAATAAAGCAAAGAAAATACTCTTTCTTACCTAGGAAGCGATTCTAACCCAACCTCTTCATATGAAGAAGCCCCACAAGTTTGGTTGGGTGATTATACTTCTGACGAAGATGATAGCAAAGGTCAAATAGAAAAATACTCTTCTTATTACTAAATATTTGAAGGGCTTATGTAAGCTATTAGATGAGCTAAGCATCAATGTCGTGAAAGAATTAACAACTTTTTACATTCCCACATAGCACAAAGGAGAAAAAAAAAACTATTTTACAAGACAGTCCTTTGTGCCCTAAGTATACATGAAATTCTAGGGACTGAAGAACTAGAGGATAATGGTGACTATTAACTGGTAATCATGCCTAAAAATTTCTCAAACCAGTTTCATTAAATAATTAATAAATTTAGCTGTGGACAACTACAAACAAAGAGAGAAGGTCATTTCTTTAAGAATCTATGGGATCCACCTCAAGAATATACTTACATTCTTGAAAGAGGAGATGAGAATACCAAAGGACTAATCTATATTATTCCAAACACCCATACGTGTCTTATGGTCACCATTGGACCTCTCTCTGATATTTATGATGACCAAATAATATCAATACCCCCTAACACATGTGCCGAGGTGGCCGTAACTTTTCAGACATCACAAAAAGATAACATACTTGATGGAATTTCATCAAAACAAAAAGAAAGGGAGCATGATACAATCAAAATACCTTCAAATGAACATTTGCTAAACCTCACTCAATATGATGAATCACCTAGTGAAGAAATAATTCTTAAACCAAAAGAAGGACCACTAGAATTTGAGGATGGGGGGAAGCCACAGTTGATGAATTGATAGAGATCAACCTAGGCTTAGAGAAGGACCCCAAGCTAACTTTTATCATCATTCAACTTTCAAAAGAAAGTCAAACCTAGCTTAAAGTAGTGCTCCAAGAGTATATTGAGTGCTTCACATGGAAGTATAAGGAGATACTTGGAATAAATCCTAAAATTACAGTCCATAAGCTAGCCACCAATCTCAAGCTTTCACCTATCAAACAAGCACCTAGGAAGATGAAATTTGACCTAAAATAGAAGGTGATAGAAGAAATGAAGAAACTGATCAAAGCAAGCTTTATTATAAAGGAAAAATACCTAGATTGGGTGGTAAGCATCATGCTCAAGAAAAAAAAGGCCAAATCCACATTTGTATGGAATACAAGGACTTAAATAAAATATGTCTAAAAGATGATTTTTTTTTCTTTTATTACCAATAGTGAAAATCATGATTGACAACATGGCTAATTTCAAAATATTCTTTTTTATGGATGATTTTTCAAGATATAACAAGATCAAAATGCATCTTGATGATGAGAAACATATAGCCTTCAGGATACCAATTGGCATTTATTGCTACAAAGTGATGCCCTTCGCATTCAAGAATGTAGGCACCACTTATCAAAGGGCTATAACTTAAATCTTTGATGATCTTATACACCAGTTAGTGAAATATTATATGGATGACTTGGTGGTTAAAACCAAGCCCAAAGATAAGCACATTTAAGACCTAAGAGTGGTATTCGATCATCTTAGAAAATATTACTTAAAGATGAATCTTATGAAGTGTGCTTTCGGGATATCATCGAAAAAATTTCTTGCTTTGTTTTTAGACATTGAGGGATTGAAATTGATTCATCTAAGATCAAAGCTATCTTAGATATGCCACCACCCAATAATTTAAAGCAATTGAGCTTTATTCAAGGCCAACTCGTATACATAAGAATATTTATTTCAAACCTATCTGAAATATGCAAGCCTTTTTCCAAGTTGATGAAGAAGGACACTCCATCCATTTAGGATCAAGACTGCTAACAAGCCTTTGAAGAGATCAAGTAGTATCTCCTAAAGCCACCAGTCTTGGTAGCACCTCTATTTAATAAACCCATTATCCTCTACATGACAATAATGAAAGGATCCCTGAGGGCATTTCTTACTCAGAGTAATGAAGAGAGTAAAGAAGATGCACTCTACTATCTGAATAGAATGCTATTGGAGGCAGAAAGTAACTACTCCCCCATCAGAAAGCATTGTTTGATGCTCATATTCTGGTTATGAAGCTGATGTATTATTTGCTTTCTTATCAAGTCATTTTAATATCAAATATTAATCCCTAAAGTACCTGATGACTAGGCCCATACTTACAAGAAGGCTAGCAAAGTAGGCATTAATTCTCATAGAATATGATATCAAAATCACTCTCTAAAAGGTGCTCAAAGGGCAAGCCCTCATTAATTTTCTTGTAGCTCATCCAATACCGAACAATTCTCCTTTGAGTTGCGAGCTCCATAATGAAAAAATCCCTTTAGTTGAAGAAGAAAAACCTTACTGGAAGTTATATTTTGATGGAGCATTATCCATCAAACCAGAGGTTAGACTAAAGCTTTTGCAAATCAAAGCAAGCATTGGACTTATTTATATCACTTCAAATTGGGGCATTTTATGATACTCCTATTCCCTCTCAAAACTATGTACAAATAATGAAACTAAATATGAGGTCTTAATTGCAGGACTGAAAATAGCCCTCGATATGAAAATATCACGCCTACACATTTTTAGTGATTCGCAATTGGTTATCAGCTAAGTTTAAAGCTAATATAAAGTCCACAAATTTGAGTTCCTGAAATATCATGAAAAGGCTCAATAGCTCATAAGGCAAATGCCACATGTCCATATAACTAAGGTTCCTTGGTCCATCAATCTGAAAGCTGACTCCTTAGCCAAACTAGCCAAGGCACTGTTTGACCCTGATCATAGAGAAATTCTAATTATAGTCCATAGTAGACAAGTGATAAGCTTAATCTTTAGTATCAAGCACTAGAGGTTGAATCTAAACTAATAGAAGAGGCCACAGATTGAAAAATACCATTTACCAACTACCTCAAAAATGAAAAACTCCTAAAAAATAAATCCACATAGGCACAACTCAGAAAGAGGGTCTCACACTTTCTGCTTATCAATGACACTCTTTATACAAGGTCCTTCAGTCAACTCTTCTGCATTATCTCTCAGACAAAGAGGCTAAAGGGGTTATGCATAAAGTGCATTCTGGAGTTTGTGGGGTCATCAATTGGGCCCAAAAATAATGATAAAGATTAAACATATGTGCTACTATTGGCCCACGATAGTAGGAGATTGCATGAATATGCGAAAAGATATCACCTATGCCAAATTCATGGTGATTTTATCCATCAACACCCAAATCTTCTACATCTAATAATGTCCTTATAGCCATTTGAGGATGGGGTACAGACATCATCGGTCGAATCCAACCATCTTCTTTTAGAGGCCACCACTTCATACTAGTAGCAACCAATTATTTCTCTCAGTGGGTTGAAGCGAATCTATTAACAGAAGTAAAATTGGATACTATTATCTGCTTCTTTCAAGAAACCCTTGAAGGATTATTTTTTATAATGGACCATCTTTCAAAAGTTTTCAAAGTAGGACGATTCGTGCATCATCATAAGATAGATTAAAAATATTTATCCATCTACAATACCAGAGCCAATGGGCTCACTGAGGCATTCAATAAGACTCTTTTTAAGATATATTAAAAAAAAGTTATTGCCAGAAATAAGAAAGACTGGTACCAAAAGCTTACTGAGACAGTGTGGGTCTTTCACACCACATGTCAAACTCCTACTCAATCAACACCATATATATTGGTGTTCGGGATTGAGGTAGTTTTGTCACTGAAAGTGCAAATCCTCTCTCTAACGATTGCCTTGCATGAAAAAATCACAAAAGAAGACAACATTCATCTTTGCCTTGATGAGCTAGACTCCTTGGATAAGACAAGACTCGTGACCCAACAAAACTTGAAAATACATCAAGAACAAACATTCAGGGCCTACAACAAAATAGTTCAGCTTATGTCCTTCCAAAAGGGATGAATAATCTTAACCCTGAGAAGACCCATAATCCCAAATTGAAATAAGAAAAGTAAATTCAAACCTAATTGGGAAGGCCCTTATATTGTCAAAAGGATATTTGAAGAAGAATCCTACCAACTAATCAACAACAAGGGAGAAAATCCTATGATACTAATCGACGATCGATTCCTTAAAAGGTACTATGCATAAGCCCTGGGGACAACAACAATAACAACCAAAAGTGTCTATATTTTATCTATGATAAAATGTTTGACTTCCTCAAAAGGGAATGTTCAGTCAAACATACACTCTATGTTTCTCGAGGTAAAACATGGACACAAAACCCCATCCATTTTGTGGTAGCAAGCCAAGCCCATTTTGCAAAGTGATCAAATCGCATCTTCATGGCAAACCCATTCTCATGAGGCAAATCAAGTCCACTCTTGTGGTAAATCAAATCAACTCAATATGGTAAATTATGTCCGCTTTCACATGACTGATCAAATCCACTTCCATGTGGCAATTTAAGTTCATTTTTATAAAGCAAATCAATTCTACTTTCATATGATAATATAAGCCTACTTTCATATAGCAGATCAAGTCTACTTCTTCATGGTAATATAAGTCCACTTCTATGTAACAACTTAAGTTCCCTTCCATGTGGCAACCTAAGTCTACTTCTACATGGTAACCTAAATCCACTTTTACATCTCAACTTGAGTTCACTTCTATGTGGCAAAGCAAGTCCACTTTTACATGGCAAATTAAGTCCACTTCTACATGGTAAGTCAAGTCCACTTTCACTTCTACATGGCGAATTAAGTCCATTTCCTATAACAAGCTAAGTCCACTGCTTGTGATAAATCAAGTTCACTCATTGTGACAATGCAAGTCCACATCCTTATAGCAAATCAAGTCCACTTGTTGTGGCAACTCAAGCCTCTCCTCATGTGGCAAGTTCATCATCACACTCATTAATAAATGGAGAAATCAAAACTTATTTCGTGTGGCCGATGTGTAAAAAAAAAAGAATAGATGAGGTTGCAAGGCTAAATTTGATGCAAAGCAAAGACATTCCATAAAGCAATGATAATATTCCTAAATAAAGAAGACCAAAATGAGAAAAAGCTCTAGATAAAGAGGATAAGCATAATCTTAATATACATAAAGCCTAATGTTGCTCCCAATGATCATGGCAACTCAGTAGTCACACTCTCATGCCTCTCCATCATCACTTGAAGGGGCAAGTGATGCATTAAAAGATGGAAATTTTTTAGGAAAAGAAGAAGAAAGTGGGTCATTACCTAATACTAGTGATGGTGGACGGATACCCATGGATGTGAACATCCATCAACTAAAGCATGATCCAGGAATTATGTCTGCAATAAGGGCAAGATTGGTACATACACAATATAAAGTTTGGCAAAGGTTGGATACCCTTTACCATCACAGTTTGAAATATCATCAGGAGGGCCTCTAAAATCCTCATCCATATAAAAAGAAGAGGGATTTTCAGCCAAAAAAGAGGAAAGAAAATAAAATAAAATTCCTAGCACTTAAGGATACTCACATCTAATGAATGGCCAGTCGATATAGGTGACGAAGAGGCTAGTCGGACCGCACTATTCAAAACTATATCAAGAGACTGGCATATTCGTGTTAGTGAAGGAAGGCTCACCCCTAACCCTACATCCATGTCAATAATGGGAACCTAAGAAATTGAGTCCCAATATGGTATATGCAAACCCGCTCTCACGCTCCCACCTACAGACGGGCCTGCATGTGTTAACAGGTGCCTCAGAGCATCGATCGCATAGTGGTCATATTAGGTCGAGGTGCCTCCCATCTTAGGCTCAATCTAGGACTTGTATTACCCCAAAAAAGGCCATCGCAAACTTCATAAGAAGGGATGGGTCTCCCTCCACTAGATCTAGGGCGAGCAAATTTATGAGCCAAAGCCTTTTGTGCCTCTTGAGTCCTTTGCCATTTCAACCATCTGCAACTCATTGCTTGCTTTTCCTTGTTGCATGAACTAGGCTCATTTTGGAATAGAAACTCAAAATTAATGTGAAAATATCAACCCATGCTGTCAAACCACACTATGGCAAATGAATGAAGTACCTTGGCTTTACACTTAATGTTGGAAATATAATACTTTGAATCATCCTGGACACAAGTGATATGTAGCCAATAGTTTGCTAACTGACTGAGATATGATGGTGGTGAAGGAGAAGAAACGTTCTCAAGAAAATCCTAATCATACCCAAACTGCCAACAAAATTGATGTGGATTATAAGACTCCACATCTAAATACTCTCTGAAATGAAGTGAAAGCACACCATGCCTCAAAGAGATAATATACTCATAAGCCTATAAAGATAAGGGAAGATGAGTCACATCTTCTATATATTAGAATCATGAAGAGTGAAGGGAAAAGTTTAGAATCATGAAGAGTGAAAGGAAAAAAGCTTGGAATCATGAAGAGTGAAGGGAAAAGCTTGCCACTCAAAATTCTGAGGATCCCACACATACATCCTAACCTTGCTTGGAGAGAAAGTAAATGTGGCTATACCCATATCTAAATTATCTCAGGGATGGAGACCGAATGTGAATGACATAGCTTTTTTATTTCATCACTAGGCTCTAACTCAGTATATGTTCTATTAAAGTAGGCATAAATCCAAGTATAAAGAAAATAAATGGAGAACTAAATCAAAGAATCACCTGGTCCTATAAGAATGTCCACTATTGGTCTGAGACCAACATATATCAAACCTAACACCACATGGGCCAAGGCAACCCTTTGCCTATGTGTCATCTTATAGGCCATCGCAAATGTCTCCGGATGGATATACTGTCCGTTGTGTGGCATGAAAAAATAGCAAAGTCATAAACTGATGAAGGCAGCAAAATAAGTCTGGGGGCCAAATTCTAAAAGAATGCTCCTGTGTTGCACATAATCAAGTCAAATTTGGTTGGCTTACTTGTTAGATTTCTTTCATAAAATATATTAATCCAATGGTTGAAATATACACTCTTCTAATTATTTGGAACATGTGCCACCAACCATTCATAAACTTTAAGGAGATCATGCAAAGCATAACAGAAGTCAAGGCCTACATGATGGTTAGTAGGGATGTATTTGTCATAAAAGTCACCAAGGATGGGGATTCTGACTAGTTGCTTTATATCCTGTAAGGAAACACTAACCTCACCAAATAGAGTATGGAAGTTATTAGTGACATGATTTCACATCTCAATTATGCCATGCAAAATCCCTGAGTCTCTCATATATTGTCACTTAGATGCTATGACTTCTCTTAGGATGTCAAGTCCCACAAGTTGGCCTGAAACTAAGATGCTACATCATCAATTCACTTTGAATAATTCCATAAAATTGGTACTATGCCGACAAGCATTAATGATCACCTTCAAATAGGCAAGCTATCGTTAAGGATGCAAAACCCCAATGTCTCTGAAGATTTTCACTGCCTAAAACACCCAACTAGTTTCAACATGAAGCAACAGCTTGCCCCATCAACACACTACATTCCTTTCTTTGAAAAGTGGGCTAAAGGATGATAATTATTGAAACTCACCCACTTCCAATGTTCCTGGGGCTGGAGTGCAATTGCCGCTTTAACATCGGTCCCAAAAACTGAGAGGAAATGATGTAAAGCCAGACTACCTTCCTTCCTAACCCTTTAAATCACAAAGGGTTCCATGGTACCTTCAAAAAAATGTGAACCAAGTAAATAAGAGAGAAGGGGCAAAGAAATAAAGACACTATTGTGAGGAGACAAAAGAATAAACATGAAAGTTTACCGATCAGACACTCGTAGAGACAGTAATGGGAAGTAAGCACTCACTCTTCTTCTCGTATCCACTCCCTTCGTTGAGAAAGCTCATGAAGTGGATATAAAGGGGGAACTTTGTTTAAGTAGTCTTTGAAACCCCACTCTAAATTTGAGTTAGACATGTGATGAGCTAAATTTTGACATTGGATCTAGGCCCAAATTTAAATCAAAGGCTAAAATAAGATTTGTACTAAATTGGGATTCGCAAATAAATCTCCGAAGCTTTCTTATTTATGGATAAGTTTGAGCTTTTATTTAGAAAGAACTCTGAAATTTTTAAAAAATATACAAATATATCCTTTTTGCAAAAAGCCCCTTAAATTTACAAAATCATATTTTGGTCCAATTTTTCAAAAAAATTTGTAAATAAACCTCGAAGATTTTCTATTTGTAAACAAGTTCAAATTTTATTAAAAAAGAATCCTATAAATTTTAGAAATTTACAAATACATTTTGTTTTAAAAAGGATCTTGGAGTTTATAAAATCAAATTTTGATCCAAATTTTTCTAAAAAACATGCAAATAACCTCCTAAAAATTCAACATTTAGAAATAGTACACATTTTGAATATCATCATCAAGCAAATAAATCCGAATTAATGAATTACATGTCATTCACAAAGATAGAAATACAATCCATTACAAACCACAATATCCCAAAATAAGTCAATCATAAGATTTTGAAAATTCAATTAAGCACAACCTCATTACAAATTAGGATTTAACATAATTCTAAATTAGGCCAATGAGGGATTTGATTTTGATCCTCTTCAAAGCCTATAGAAGGGGTCAACAACCTACACAGAGATAGATAGCGAGAGATCAGAAAACTATCATAAGTGAGGAGAAGGTTTAGAAGCAGAATATCACGAAGGGAGAGAGCATCAAAAATTGAGAACAGATGTAAGCCCTTATCTTTTCTTTTGCCTTTCTCCTTTCTTCCTTCCCTGGTTTTCCTTTTGTAGGGACTCCACTGCTACATCTTAACTTTGGCACCTCCTCCAACCTTGAAGACTTCCCATGGTGGTGCCTTGAAGTTGATCATCCCTGAGCCCATTGCCACCGCCCCAAGCTTGATTGCCACTGCTCTGTGTATGCTAGCCCCGACCACACATACTACCCTAGCCCATACGGGCATCAACTCTACCTAAGTGGCTATTCCTGAACCTTGCCAAAGTCTTACCCTTGTCCTATTCCACCCTCCTCCATCAAACTGCCCACGTCAACTTCTATGAGCACGTTGCTTGCCACATCACCGATTACATCGAATAGGCCCAAAAGAGGGCCCTCAACCTTGTCTCCAAGATCCACCCTTCACCTCCAAATCTACTTCCTAGCCTCACCTGGGCCTTCACTTATGTCGCTAGAGATTTGCCTCTCGTGCTTGGCCTACATCAGTGTCACTACCATGCTCGAGACCCACCCTCTTGCTTTGCACCCTACCAATCCCTACCATCCCCTTCCTAGAGTCATCCACCACCTGTCGATGGTCGGATCCAACTATCAACTCAAAGAGAAGAAGCCCACATGATCTAACTCCATCATCCATCTACCATACCTCCTCTTTCTGCCCCACCACCCGGAAGAACAGTTGAATCCAGCCTTAAATTGCTAGATCTGGCCGGAGAGGAGGGTGGGCCACCATGGATCGGTGGAGTTCAAGAGAAAGAAGGGTTAGGGCATGGGAGAGAAGAAATAGGAGGAAAGAAATAGGAAAAAAAAAATTTTCTAAAAAATTTCGGCCAGCAACATTTTGACTCAATACATTTTTTTTGCGCTACACCATAATGGCCACCTATGGTCCTTTGGCATGTCAACGAACTCCGCTAACATCACAGCCATCCATAATCCCTTGAAGACGGTAAACCTTTTGACACTGCTTTAGTCACCTGCAGCCACTCAAAGATAGTGAATTCTCGCATCCAAATCAACCTTCGAGCTTACAGTTAGTTAGCCTTTGGGCTCGCATCCAAGCTAGCCTTCAAGTTCGCATATAACTATCCTTCGAACTTGCACCCCGTCACCCTTCGAGCTTGTATCTAAGTCAATCTTTGAGCCCAGACTTAGCTAGCCTTTGGGCTCCAATCTAAGCATTAGCTAGCCTTCGGGCTCCCATCTAAGCATTAGCTAGCCTTCAAACTTGCACTCAACCATCATTCATGCTCCCATCTCAACCAGCCTTTAGCTTCACACTCAACTAGCCTTTGGGCTCACATCCAAGCTAGCCTTCGGGCTGGCACTCAGTCAGCCTTTGGTCTTGTACTTAGCGAACATTTGAGATTGCATCCAGCCAGTCCTCGAGCTCACACCTCAACTAGCCTTTGGGCTCATACTTAATCACCCTTTAGGCTCGCATCCAACTAACTTTTAGGCTTGCATCTAAGTTAGCTTTTGGGCTCATACTTAGCTAGTCTTTGAGCTCACAATCAACCTGCTTTCAGGCTTGCATCTAAGTTAGTCTTCGGACTTATAATTAGCTAGTCTTTTACTCGCATCCAGCCAACCTTTGAGCTCATATCTAAGCTAACCTTTGGGCTCCCACTCAGCTAGCCTTCAAGCTCACATGTCAGCAAGCTTTCTGGCTCTCACTCAACTAGCCTTTAGGTTTGCAACTCAGCCAGCCTTCGAGCTCACACTTAATAAGACTTTAGCCTCGCATCTAAGCTAGTCTTCGGGCCCGTACTTAACTAGCCTTCAGGATCATACTCAGTCAGGCTTCAAGCTTGCACCTTAACAAGCCTTCGGGCTTGTGTCTAGCTAGCCTTCGAGCTCTCACCTCAGCTAGCCTTTGAGCTCGCACCTCAACCAGCCTTTAGGCTCATATTTAAGCCAGCCTTTGGACTCACACACAGCCAACTTTTGGGTTTGCACTTTGCTAGGCTTCAAACTTGCACTTAGCTAACCTTCAGGCTTATATCTAGCTAGCCTTTTGGCTTGAATCCAAGCTAGCCTTTGGGCTCATATTTAGCTAGTCTTCAGGCTCACACTCAACCAAGTTTTGGTCTCATATCTAAGTTAACCTTTGGGCTCACATTCAATCAACCTTTAGGCTTGCACCTCAGCCAGCCTTCAAGCTCGCACTCTACCAGCCTTTAGGCTCACACCTCAGTCGGGCTCTCACTCTATCAAACTTTGTGCTTGCACTCAACCAGTTTTTGGGTTCACACTCAACCACCCTTCGGGTTCACATCTAGGCCAATCTTCAAAGTAGCACTCAGTCAGCCCTCAGGCTTGTACCTCTAAGTTAGCTTTCAAGTTCGTGAACTAAGCCATCCTTCGGGTTCACACATCTAAGGCCGACCCACAGGTCTGCCAAATATTATCATAAACAGCGAAGAACCCTCAAATCAAACTACTTAATATAAAGTAACTTAATCACATTGAGATTAAACTAAACCAAAATAAATGGATAGAGGCCAAATTGACTCAAATGGACCTAAATTAATCAAACAAATGGACTAAAATCTAAATTGAGCTAAACTCAAAGTCTAGGCTGAGTTAATCCAAATCAAATTAGTTCAAATCTAACCCAAATCAGGTTCAAGTTGGGTCAATTCAAAATCAAGTTAAATCAAGATTAAACTAAGTTCAAAGTCTAATCAGAACTAAGCCAAGCTAAGCCTGAACTAAAATCAAGTTAAACTAAATGAACTAAAACTTGATCCAAAGTCCAGTAGACTTGAACTTGTTAAAGATCCAACACAAGGTTGAACTCGACCCGAATCAAATGAAATCAAACTTGAACCAAAAATTGAATCCTAAACATTAAACATAATCTTATCAAATTTGAATCAAAATCAATATTGCTCAAACTAGAGTCAATAATCAGTATTTAACGAATATTCTTCTAAAAATTGATACTCAGCTTGGTTGATTGAATTTATTACTAAACATTCAGTTACTTTGACAACTCATATGATTCTCCTGGTCTATAAGTGTTAGTGCAAATTGGATCACCAAGGATTCTGAAAATAGGAAGACTAAAATATATCACTATCTTCTAAGAAGAAGTTAGCAAAAATTCAATTAAGTTTTAAATATCAAGTTGAATCAATTTTAGACTCAAATTGAAGTTGAGTGTTGAACTAATTCTGAACCAAGTCAGATCTAAATTATATTAGTCCTGATGCAGCCCTTCAAGCTAGTTAACCCTATAAGCCATTGATGACGCACCTTTCAAGCTAGTCAACCCCAAAAGTAGTTGGCAATGCACCCTTCACACTAGTCAATCTTAAAAGTGGTTAACAATACACCCTTCAAGTTAGCCATCCTCAAAAGTAGTTTGCGATTGGCCCTTCAAAATAGTCAACTTCAGAAGAAATTGACAACATGCCCCTCAAGCTAGTCTACTCTAGAAGTAATTGATGACGCACTCCTCAAGCTAATCAACCCCAAAAATAGTTAACAATGTAATTTCAAAACTATATCCAACTTATAAGTTTTCAATAACACCACTAAACCAAATAAAGTTATTGCCAATGCTAAAAACTATTGGAAATACTTTGAACCTCGCATATTCCCTTCCATGTCCCATCCAACGATGTCATCAACATTTGTTGAGGTCTGAGTCAATCTGAGTTAGGTGCCATGTGATCCAATACAAGAGAGTGAGGCAGTAGCACATATTAGAGTTTCTTCTCCACTCCTTCTTTCTCCTTTCCTTTCTCTATTTCTTTCATATTTTCTATAATTTCATATTGAAATTCATTATAAAGTGAGGGCATACTTTGCTTAAGTCATGTATCATTTCTTAAAATTAATATTTTTTTGTGTCTCAATTTTATTAGTTAGGTTGCTTGCTTTATGAGATTCTTGACAATTATCGGGTAATTAACAATAGGGGCTTACATTTATTAAAAGTCAATATTTTCATAACACCTGATTGCGTACTTCAAATCAAAATAAATTTTGATTTGTGATTTGAGGTTGCTAAATTCGATCCCACACCTCCATTGATGAACTGCTGCTGTAGCTACCTCTACCCTCCTCATTGAGCAACACCTCTGCCTTCGTGAGCTTCGCCTGGCTACCCTCTTCTCATGTCGACTAGCTCCACCTGTGCCCTACGTAGGCCCTTTGCTGACCTTCCACTGTTCCTACACCAAGACGCCTCTACCTACACAGTGTGCTCCCCACGAGCACCGTCTCTCCACTAGCTTGGACCTCCCAAGCCATGGTCGAGTGCTCTAAGAACACCACTACTCCTTCAATCACATGCTAAAGCACTTCTCCAACCTCACTGTGGGATTATGCCGCTTCTTGCTACCGAGAGTGGCCATATCTGACCATGAGATGAAGGGCAAGATGCCCTTTCACCCTATCATCAGGAACAACGGCCGAATCC
This sequence comes from Trichopus zeylanicus subsp. travancoricus, assembly GCA_005019695.1. Classification (NCBI taxonomy): domain Eukaryota; kingdom Viridiplantae; phylum Streptophyta; class Magnoliopsida; order Dioscoreales; family Dioscoreaceae; genus Trichopus; species Trichopus zeylanicus. The sequence goes on from RXID01010986.1 coordinate 84,357, forward strand.
AGCTGAGAGAGAATTTGGGTCACCGTGGCCCAGTGAAGAGGAAGAAAAAGGCATGGGAGCAAGGGTAGGGAAAGAAAGAAGAAGAAGGAGAAAGAATATTTTAAAAAACCAAATTTAAAAAAGAAAGAAAAGTTGTCCCCCCAAAAAAGAAAAGAAAATCAAGCCATCGCAAAAAAAAAAAAAAAAAGAGAGAGAAAATTTTGCAAAACAAATTTTTAGAAAAGTGAGGAAAGGAGGCACCGAACAAGAATCAGAGAAGATTCAAAGGAAGGAGGAACTGGCTCGCCCCCATGCTTATGGCTGCTCGTGGCTTCATTCTTCTTTGCCGCATCTACGATTGCATAACTGTCATCTTCATGTTCATGGCCACCCACAGCTTATTCATCTTTATCGTGTCAATGATTGTATAATCCTAATCTTCATGCTTGTGGTCAGTTGAATAGACTCTATTTCCATTGTGGTTAGCTGGGGCCTCATATGTTGGTAGACCATTGGAAACTAGGCTAGTCTTTGGGCCCGCCAAACTTAGGCCATCCTTCGGACCCATAACACTCAGGCCAGTCTTTGAGCCTACCAAAACCAGGCCAACCTTTGGGTTGCCAAACTTAGGCTAGCCTTCGAGCCTGCTAAACTCAGGCCAACCTTTAGGCCTGCCAAACTTAGGCTAGTTTTTAGGCCCATCAAAATTAGGCTAATTTTTGGACCTATCAAAATCAAGTCAACCTTTGAACCTGTTGAAATTAGGCCAGCCTTTAGGCCTACTAAAATTAGGCTAGCTTTCGAGCTCGCCTATCCCAGGCCAGCCTTCAGGCTCGCTGCAACCATATGTCAGCCCTCAGGTTTGTACCTCTACGTTACCTTTCAAGTTCACTTATCTCAGCCAACTCTCAGGCTTGCATATCTAAAGCCAACTCACCGACTCACCCAAAGTTATCATGACAGTTTAAGAGCTCTTGAATCAAAGTAATTAATATAAAGCAAACAAAACTAAATTAACTCAAGTGGACCACTAATTGAATCTAAAAGAAATCAAATTAAACTAGACCTAAAATCCAAATTGAGTTAATACAAACCAAATCAATTCAAGACTCAGCTTCAAATGGATTCAAATCAAGTCAATCCAAAAGTAGGTGAAGTTCAAATCAAAGTCTAATTGGGTCAAGACAAATTAGAACTAAGTCCTAATTGGGTCAAACTAAATTTGAATAAAATCCTGATTAGGTCAAATCAAGTTTAAATTGAACCTTGATTAGGTTAGATCAAACTTAAATTCAAAGCAAAACTAGGTTGAGCCTGAACTAGAACTAGATTAAGTATAAAACAAAATCAAGTTAAACTTAAATCGACTGGAATTTGAACCTAGGTCCACTAAGGGTTGAAAATCCATTAAAGATCCATTAAGAACCTATTTGAGGTTGGATCAAAAATCTATTAAAGATCTATTAAGATCTCATTAAGGGTTGGATCCAAGATCTATTAAAGACCCAATGAGAACCTATTAAGGATCTAATATTTATTAAGGATCCAATAAGAACCTGATGAGGGCCCAACACAAGGTCGAATTCGACCTAAGTTGAATCAAACCAAACTCAAATTAAAATTGAGTTTTGAACATTAAACTGAATCAAATCAAACTTAGATCAAAATTAATGTTTCTCCTACTAGAGTCAATAATCAGTATTTGACAAATGTTCTTCAAAAAATCAATGCCAAGCTTGGCAAATTGAATTTGTCATTGTAAAGTGAACATTCATCGTCAATGCTAATAGTGATTTTGTGAATAGACATTTCACATGGTTCCCCCTAATCATGCTACAAGGCATCTATGCGAACCAAACCACCAAAGGTAGTAGGAAGAAGAAATCAAAAGGGGATAGTGAATCACAATTCAATGAAGTTCTAAACATTGAACTAAATCAAAATAGATTCAAATCGAGATCAAGTTTTGAACATCAAATTAAATTAAGTTCTAAATATTAAACTAAATCAGATCATACTTAAACCAAACTAAGTTTGAACTTCAGATCAAATCAAACAAAATGCTTGCTTGAACTCACTAAGTCAGTCAATTGATGTTGTATTCAAATAAAGTCAACTAACAATATGCTCAAAGTCATTGGTCACACTTCAAAGTTAAGCTGATCCAAAAGCATTGGCAATGCTCTAAATTTAAACGATAATATGCTTAAGAAGCCATCAATTATTAAATCAAAACAAACTAAAGTAGCATTAACTCACTTAATCAATTAAGCAAAATGCCTTGTTCAAATCAATTTATCACCTATGCCTTATTGGCTATAAAAATACTTCAATCCATGAAGTTATCACTTATGTTTTATTGGTTACGACAATACTTCAAACTATAAAGTTATCACCAACACCTTATTAGTTAATGGAAGCATTTCAAATCATGCTAATTGAACTAAGGTAGGCTTGAACTCACTTAGTTAGTCAGTTTCAATGGGTTGTTCAAACGAAATTATCACCTAAACCTTATTGGCTACAAAAATACTTCAAATCATGAAGTTATCACCTACGCCTTATTAGTTATGGAAATACTTCAAAACACGAAGTTATCACTTACACCCTATTGGTTATGGAAATACTTCAAATTCTGAAGTTATCGCCAATACCTTATAGGCTAATGAAAATATTTCAAACTATCAAACTGAACTAAGGTAGGCTTGAACTCACTTAGTTAGTGAACTACAATACATTATTCAAATAAATTTATCACCTACACCTTATTTACTATGAAAATACTTCAAACTAAGAAGTTATCATTTACACCTTATTGACTATAAAAATACTTCAAAGTATGAAGTTATCACCTATGCTTTATTGGTAATAGAAATTCTTCAAACTATGAAGTTATTATCTATGCCTCATTGGTTATGAAAAAACTTTAAAAAATCAAAGAATTTACATCTATATCTTATTGGGTATGAAAATACTTCAAAACATGAAGTTATTGCTAACACTTTATTAGTTAATAAAAATACTTTAAATCATAAAGTTATTGTCAAAGTTCAAAGCTGTTAGAAACACTTCAAATTAATCTTGATAAGCTGTCGATCATGTCATCTAATGAAGTTATCGCTGAAGCTCAAGTTAATAGAAATGCTTCAAACTCCTATCATCACCTTCCATGTCCCACCGAATGATGCCATTAAATCAAATCATTAACATCCATCAATGATCAAAGCAAGATTCACCTAAATCAAACTCTACATGGTCCAACACAAGAAGCAAGGTAGCAACAAACATCTAGCTCTTCCCATTCTCTTCCATATTTCATGTCATTTATGCATTCAAATCCATTAAAATATAAAGTGATGGTATAGCCTTTCTTAAGTTATGTACCTTTCTTTTTCGAAATCAAATAAATAATGCTTTTTTCTTCTATTTTATTAGATAGGTTTTTCATTTTAGGAAGTTCCTAATAATTATCAAGTTAATTAATAATAGGGGGTTTTACTTGTTGAAACTTATGTTTCCACAATACTTGATTGCACATTCAAACCACCATGATTTTGATTTGTTATTTTGAGGTTACTTCTTCAGGTCTTTGCTATTCTAAGTTCCCAATAAGCTTATTGTTAATTAGATTTAAAATATCACCAATTACTTTATGCTTTTATTGGTAAAATTTGAAGTGTTGTCAATGGCTTTATTCTTGTTGTCATTCCTTCAAAGATGGTGCTTTGATGGCTGACTAAGTGAGTTCAAAATTGTCTTAGTTCAATTTAATTTGGGAGAATAATTATCAACTTTGGTTTCTACTAATTATTCTAGATTTGATAATCAATCATCTTTCTAGCTTATTGTTAATTAAGTTTGAAGTATCGGCAATGACATTCATGCTTGTGGTAGTTAGAGGTTGAGGTGTTACTAATGGTTTTATATTTATTATCGATTGACTTCCTTCAAGTATGGAGTTTGGCTAGCTGACTAATCAAGTTCAAGCCTGTCTTGTTTGATTTGAAATGACTAGGGCCTTGGCCTATGCTAACCATCTCTAACTTAATAACTGATGACCTTTTTGTTTTGTTGACAATTAGACTTGAGGTGTTGTCTACGACTTTGTTCTTGTCATTGACTAACTCTATTTGATTTGAATTTGACTCAATTCAAGCTTGATTTTGGTTTTGATTTGATTTGATTCAATTTGATATTTTGACTTGGTTTTAGTTCAAGTTTGATTTGATTCAATTTCATAGTTAGACTTAGTGTTGGTTCAAGTTTGATTTGATTTGATTTAATATTCAGACTTTACTTTGATTCAAGTCTGATTTAATTTTATTTAAGTTAGGTTCAACCTTATGTTGGATCCCAATCGGACCTTGGACTTGATCCTTATTAGATCTTGGTTTGATTCTTATTGGGTTCTTATGGAATCCTTAATGGATCTTAGGTCCAACCATTATTAGGTTCTTGTTAGATCTTTAATAGATCTTTGATTCAACCCCTATTGGGTTCTTAAATTTGACCCTTATTGAATCTTAATTAACCCTTATTAAGTTCTTATTATATCCTTAATGAATTTTAAATTTGATATTCAATGAATTCTTAATGAATCTTGAACACAATCCTTATTTGGTCCTTGTCGCATTCTTAATGTCTCTTGGATCTGACTCTTGTTGGATTTTTATTAAATCCTTGATGAATCTTGGATCTCACCATTATTGAATTTTTATTGGATCTTTAATGGATATTAGATCTAATCCTTAATAGATTTTTATTGAATCCTTAATAGATATTGGATTCAACCCTTGTTGGGTTCTTATTGAATCCTTAATGGATCTTGAATCCAACCCTTATTGGATTCTTATTAGACCCTTAAATAGATCTTAAATCTAACCTTTACTAGGTTTAGGTTTGAACCAGGTTCTACCCTTATTGGGTTTGGGCTTAAATCATGTTATATCCTTATTGAGTTTGATTTCAAACCATATTGGTCCCTAATTGGGTTTGGGTTTAAACATATTGGACCCTTATTGGGTTTTAGTTTAGGTACAAAATAATTTAGATTTAGCTTTGGTTCAAGTATGGACTTGATTATCTTTTAGTTTGATCCAATTAGGATTTGGTTTGAACTTATTTTAACTATTTAGGGTTTAGTTCAAATTTGATTTAAGCCAATTAGGATTTGGTTCGAACATGATTTAACACAATTAGAATTTAGGTTTGACTTCAATTTAATTTGGGTTGACCTGATTTAAACCAAATTGGGCCTAATTAGGGCTCGAGTTTGTATTGATTTGATTTTAGTTAACCCGATTTAGACCCAAGTGGGATTGAGTCTAAACTGATACGATCCAATTTGATTTGGGTTGATCCTATTTGGATGTAAGTTGATTTAATTTAGATTTGGGTTAGCCTAATTTGGATTTGGGTTCATTTTAATTTGAATTTAGTTCATTAATTTATTTAATTAATTTAGGTACATTTTGTGGTTCATTCAAATCAAGTTGATTCAGCTTGATCAGTTATTTAATTTAGTTAAATCGGTTTAGTTTTAACTTGATTAAGTTAATTGTCTTAATCAATTTGATTTGGTTGATTAGAGAGTTCTTAGATTGTCCATTGATTGAATGATTTTTGGACAAGTCCACGAATTGATCATGACTTGATTTGACTTTCATATTATCTCACAAGTTGGTCTTGAGTCATTTTAATTTTTAGATAAGTTTGTAAATTGGTATTGAATTGATTTGATTTTTAAGTTCACAAACTACATTTGAGTCAATTTGACTTTTAAAAAAAAAATTCATGAGTTGATCTTGAATCAAATTGACTTTTAAATACATCCATGGCTAGAAGTGCATAAATCGTTGTGAGGAAAATTTTTTACCTTTTTTTTCTTTTTTCATTTTTTACAGCAATTTTCCTTTTGTTTTATAGCAACTTTACTCTATTTTTTCACTTTTTTTTTCACTTTTTTTCTCCTTCTTCGTTGAGCTTTCCCCACTTCTTTTTGCTCTATTTCTTCTTCTCCTACACTTGTAGCCATCCGTCCTCCTCCTTCTCTTCTTTCCATAGCTAGATCTGGTGCTTGACGGTGGTGAGGTGAGATAGGAGCGAAGCGGTGAAGCGAGACCAGTGTTGTGAGGTCTCGGGAGCTCGGAGAGGGGAGCGTCAGAGAACTGCCCCATGGGGGCTTCAAGTGTGCCCAGCGTCGCTCGCATGGCAACTATGGGCAAGAAGATCTGCCCCACTCCAGGCTCCAAGGGTGACATGGGCTACTCCTATAGTTGTTGTAAATAAGCAGTCCATTGGAGGGTGGGGGGATGGGGGTAGACAGGCAAAATGGCAGAGCAAAGGGACAGTTAGGCTGCCTTATAGGTGGTTGGGGACGGGTTTGGCAGTAGGATGTCGAGGCAAAGAATTGGTTTTGGGAGAGATCTAAGGTTTTGAGGGACCAGTGGCTACTGAGACATGGAGGAATCTCATTGGAGAAGTGGTTAAAGGAGAGGGTGAGGAGCTAAAGGCGAAGAAGAGAGCAAATGGCGGGGTGGAGCCTACTAAAGAGGGCTTTTCTAGTGAGGTTGAGGCCGATAACCTTGCTGGTGTGGTTATCGTAGGAGACACCATCCTAGATGTTGCATTGTGATGCATTCCAAGAGGCGAGTTGTAGCACTAAATATCATTATCCACCAAAATTCATGATATAGAAAAAGAACAAAAAAGAAGAAAAGATAGTATACAAGATATTTATGTGGCGAAAACGATTCAGAGGATATTGTATTGATAAGAAGAGGAAGAGAATATTACAATGATGGAGGTGAAACTCCAATATCACAAACTCTCATAAAAGACTAAGTAGGCTAGCCATCACAGGACGTTTTCAGAGTATTAATCTATGTCTCTCTCCCACACTCTATATAGAACCCTTATATGAATAGAGTATTTATAGACATGGCCTAACTATGTTTAAATCAAAGTAAAAGACTGACTCAAATAAAACTTCTACTAATTTAAGTCTTCTAGCAAAAGATAAATTCAGATAAGGATTAGGCCCACTAAATTACTTCCTAATATAATTAAGACTCTCCAGAAAATTCAGATTCGAGACACAATTAAACCAACAATCTCCAACTTGCCTCGAATCCTCTTATTCTTTGAATCTTTAATAGATGTTTTTGTCATTACCTTATGGGGCAGGATCAACGATCTTGAACATTGAACAAGTCCAAACAGAGGTTGAACTTTATTCGTCAACATATCTGCAGGATTTTTTGAAGTATAAATCTTTTGTAAAGAAATCTCGCTGTCTTTAATAATATCCTGAATAAAGTAAAATCGAACATCTATATGCTTTGATTTGGCATGGTACATTTGGTTTTTCGTAAGGTGTATGACGCTCTGACTATCACAAAATATAGGAAGAATATTTTGAGAAAAATCAACTTCACTTGTCAATTCTTTTAGCCATAGAACTTCTTTGACGGCTTCTATAGCTGTCAAATACTCAGAATTTATTGTAGATAATACCACAGTTGACTGCAAGGTACACTTTCAACTAATAGGTCCTCCACAAAGAGTGAAAAGATAATCAGTAAGGGTTTGTCATCGATCAAGATCTCGAGCATAGTCTGAATCGACTTAGCTAACAATTTTGGCCTCTTGAACTATGTTCTTGTCGAAATATAAGCCAATATTAAGAGTACCTTTGATATATCTTAATAGCCACTTCACAGCCTGTCAATACTCTTTTCCTGAATTTATCATGTAACTACTAACAACGCTGACTGCTTGTGCAATATTAGGCCTTGTGCATACCATAGCATACATTAGACTTCCAACAACACTTGAAAATGGGATATTTTTTATGTTTTCATGCTCCTCATCTGTAGAAGGACATAGTTGAGCTGAAAGCTTGAAGTGAGATGCCAAAGGAATACTAACGAGTTATGAATTTTGCATATGAAAACAAGAAATAATCTTCTCGAGATACTTGCTCTGTTTGAGCATAATTTGTCATGCTTTTGATCTCGATTAATCTCCATACCGAGAATCTTCCTTGTAACACCTAAATCTTTCATCTCAAATTCCTTTTTCATTTTAAACTTAGATCATTAAATAGATATATATCTTGAGTAGCGATAAGCATATCATCAACATAAAAAAGTAATATAATAAATGAGTTATTGGCATGCATCTTAAAATACACACAATAATCATGTTTGCAATGGATGAAATCTTGTCCCAATATAAAACTATCAAACCTTTTATACCATTGCTTTGGAGACTGTTTCAAACCATAAAGTGATTTGTTCAACTTGCAGACAAAATTTTTCTTGCCTTCTTAGATGAACCCCTCAGGTTGTTGCATAAAAATATGCTTTTCTAATTCTTTATATAGAAAGGCAGTTTTAACATCAAACTGTTCTAACTCAAGATTATGAAAAACAACTAAAGTAAGTAGAAAATGAATAAATATGTATTTAATCACAGGAGAAAAAATTTCATTAAAGTCAACACTCTCCTTTTGTGAATACCCTTTTGCAACTAAATGAGCCTTGAATTTAACACCATCTATCTCAGAGGAATCCTCTCTCTTTCAAAATACCAACTTGCAACCAATTGCTCTTTTACCTTTTGGTAATTTTACCAGATCCCAAGTATGGTTCTTTAGAAGGGAATCCATCTCTTCATTCATAGCAGCTTGCCACTGAGAAGAGTTCTTACTCTACACTGCTTCTTTAAAGTAAGAAGGATCACCATTGTTAGTAACTAAAGCAAAAGCTATCATATCTTCAAAATCATACCTTTTAGGTAGCTTTATGTTTCTTTGAGATCTTCGAAGTGGAGTCTTCTTAGAAATTTAATTCTTAGAATTTTCTTGAGAGTTGGGCATACCTTGAAAATCTTCTTCTGAAGGAACTACATACTCCACCTCCACTTGCATTATATCATTGGGACCTTTCTTGAAAGATTTTAACATAACACTTTCATCAAGTACTACGTTTCTTTCAATAATTACATTTGAAATAGTAGGATCCTACAAATGATAGCCTTTAACACCTTTGGCATAACCCAGAAAAATACACTTTTTGGAACGTGCACCTAACTTATCCTTGACAACATGCATATAAGCAGGGCAATCAAAACTCTTTAAAGAAGAATAATTTGCAGGTTGACCAGTCCATACCTCTTTACGAGTCTTATAATTAATGGCTGTTTGAGGAGAGTAATTCACAATAAAACATGTTGTATTGACTGCTTCTGTCCAAAAATCTTTGTCAAGGTTAGCTGTACTAAGCATACTACATGCTTTCTCCAACAAGGTTCTTTTTATCCTTTCAGCCACACCATTCTATTGAGGTTTTCCTGAGATGGTAAAGTGGTGTTTGATGCCTTCATCTTCACAAAATTTGAGAAACTCTGTTAATTTGTACTCTCCGCCATTATCACTTTTGAGGTATTTGATTTTTCTGCAAATCTTTTTTCAATTAAAGTTTTCCACTGTTTGAAAAATAGAAAATACTTCAGCTTTGTGATGCAAAAAATAAATCCATACTTTTCTGAAAAAATCATCAATAAAACAGACAAAATAACAAGCACTAGATTTTGATGAAATAGGAGAGCACCACACATCAGAATGAATATAATCAATTAAGCCTTTAGTGCAATGAGTACTGATGTTAAACTTTACCTTGGACTATTTACCATAGAGACAGTGCTCGCAGAAATCTAATTTGCATTAGTTGAGACATTTTAGTAATTTTCTTTTGTTAAGCTTACTTAAACCTTGTTCACTCATATGACTGATACACATATGTCATAAGTGGGTCATATCAGAAGAAGAAGCCTGAGAAATTGTTGCTCCACCTTCAACGGTTTTTTCTCTTAACTCATACAAATTTTCATGCTTTAGGCCCTTCATCACTATTAATGAGCCTTTGGCAACCTTAAAAACTCCATCCTCAGCAGAATACTTATAACCAGCAGAATCCAAAGCACCCAAAGATATCAAATTCATTTTGAAATTAGGAACATATTTAACATCAGTAAGAGTTCTAATAATATTATCAAATATCTTAATTTTGATTGTTCCAATTCCAACAATTTTGCATGGATTGTTATTACCCATCAAAACTAAACCACCATCATAGGACTTGTAGTCTTCAAAGCAATCCTTATTAAGATACATGTGGTAAGAACAACTAGAATCAAGAATCCAAATATCATGGTAACGATCAAAATTAAAACTAATAAAGAGAATATTACCAAAATCATTATCAGAACTCCCTTCAATAACTGACACTTGTTCTTTGGCTTGCTCTTTAAATTGAGATTCTCTTTCTTTCTTTACTTTGAGCTTCCAACACTCTTTAATTACATGTCTCATCTTCTTATAATGTCTACAGTTTAATTCTTTGGATTTTATCTAGAATGACCTGTCTTTGATCTTTCTTTGGTACGACCTCTGACAATCAATGCTTCTGAGTGTGACACATCCCCCTTCAATCTTTTTTAAATATTCATTAGATAGAAGGGCAATAGAAATATCGTCAAATTTCAAATCCTTATCATACATGAGAGTAGTCTTCAAATTCTCAAGAGAAGGACGTAAAGACGATAATAAAATAATTACATTGTCTTTATCTTCAATTTTAACATCAATGCTTAACAATTAAAAGACTAGTTTATTGAAAGTATTAAGTGATCAAATATATTCATACCTTCTCTTATTCAAAAATTGGAGAGCTTCTATTTTAAGTAAACTTGATTTGAGATAGACTTACTCATATATTATTTCTCTAACTTTTTCCATAGCTCTGAAGGTGATGTTTCATCAAGAAATAGATAGAGTACCTCATCGCTGAGACTGAGAATGATTGTGCTATGTGCATTAGCCTTCTGATTTTTTCAGACACTTTCGATGACATTTTCAAGTTTGACATCCTCTAATGTGTTTCTCAACCCTTGTTGAGTAAGAATTTCACGAACTCGTACTTGCCAAATAGGAAATTCTTGCTTTTCATTGAATTTCTCTATATCGAACTTCATAGTGGACATATTGAACCAAGCTCTAATACCACTTGTAGCACTAAATATCGATGTCCACCACAATTCATGATATAGAAGAAAAAAAAAATAAAAGATAGCACACAAGATATTTATGTGCCGAAGACGATCCAGAAGATATTATATTGATGAGAAGAGAAAGGGAAGATTACAACGATGGAGGCGAAACTCCAATATCACCAACTCTCATAAAAGACTAAGTAGTCTAGCCGTCATAAGACATTTTGAGAGTATTGATCTATGTCTTTCTCTCTCACTCAATATAGAAATCCTTACCTGAATAGAGTATTTATAGATGTGGCATAACTGTGTTTGAGTCAAAGTAGAAGACTGACTCAAATAAGACTTCTACTAATTTAAGTCTTCTAGTAGAAGATAAATTCAGATAAGGATTAGGCCTACTAAATTACTTTCTACTATAATTAAAACTCTTCAGAAAATCTAGATTCGAGACACGATTAAGCCAACAGTAAGTGGCATGGGGGTCGGGGCAGCAGCGTAGGCCAAGCAATTTCAGTCAAGATCTGGCCGGGCTCTGGCAAAGGTTCCGATTGGGATCTGTCTATATCTTGGCAAGGTAGTAGTGTAGGGAGTGGCTTGACAATGACAAGTGGCGAGACCTCATAGAGAAGGAAGAGCAAAGGCAAGAAGCAAGAGAAGTAGAAGAAAAGAATAAGACTGCACAAATAAGATTTGAGCCGTACTGATTGATTTTCTTTTCATATTTTTCCTCCATTCATCTCTAATCATTCTCTACTTCTCTCCGTCTCTCTTGATTTGCAGGACTCTGCGGTCGAATCAATCTTGATTTGAAAATTCAAAACGTGGATCTAGATGACATGGTCTCTTTAATTTTGAATAGAGGATAGATGTAATCCGGTTTTAATTTGGGATATGAATGAAGAATATTTGGATGAAGTTATAATGATCTCAAAATTGTAGCATTTTTGTGAAATCATAAAATATAGGGGTTATGCCAAAATTTTATTGAAAAATTTAAATCAATTTGTAATTCTATAACTTTTGTAGATCCTTTTGTAAAAAAAGACACCAATGATTTGGTTGTAAATTTTAAAACTCTTAGAATCCTTTTTTGTAAAATTTTATTTACAAAATGATGAATTTTGTATTTATTTATAAAGAAAAATATTTGAAGAGTTTATTTATAAATTCATAAATATTAAATTTATAAGTTAATATTACATAGAGTGCATATTTATAAAAGATGAAAATTATAGGAATTTATTTATGAATATAAATTTTTGAAAATCTATTTATAAATCCTAGATTTTATAAAGATTAATCTATAATTATTAATTTTTGAGAGATTTATTTATGAACTCTAAATTTTACTAAGATCAATTTCGAATTTGAAGAGTTTATGGATCTTTTCATAAAATTTTTCATTCTAGGACTCTATTTATAAGAAAAATTTAATCAAGGATGTATTTGTAAAGATTTATTTTTTTTTTTATTTTAGCTTAGATTTTTAATAAATTTTGGACCTAATTTTGATCTAAATTTCTTATCCGTGTAGTCTATTTGGACTAAATTTAATTTGAGTCTGAATTTTACAACAATTCAAGTTCGAATCAAGCTTAATTTTCAATCAAATTTGACTATAATTTAAATCAAACTGAGACCCATATTTGAGTTGTAATTCATTGGTGTTCAAGGTTCAATTTTGATCAGATCTCTATTAAATCTGATTTTTCATAAAAACTACCCAAACAACCAAATTAAATTGACATCTAATAGCTACCCTAAGGTCCTCTGTAAAATTATAATAGAGCAAAGAGAACCTAGATAATAGAATTAAACATGCTACTCTACTTGAATTTACAAGAACATGCCATAGAGCCAAAGCAAAAGCTATAAATCAAAGTTCAGTGTTCAAATCTTATGTCTTCAAGGAAAAAAAACAAAAAAATTTGATTAAGAAGAGAAAGAGAAGAAACTTAGATGGAGGGCCCTAAACTTTACCAATATGAGAAATCAAATTCCTGGCTTCTCATGTGCTACCATCAAACCTAAACTGCATGCTCTTCTCTACTAGAAAGAAGAAAGACAAAGAAGGAATTTGAGTGAGCATATTTATTGAAAATTTTGCAAACACCCCCTTCAATTAATAAGTTTTATAATTAGGTCCAATTTCTTTTTTCCTAATTTTCACAAAGAATAAAACAATTTATCAATAACACTAATTCAAATTAAACGTACTTGGTGATACACCAAACAAAATCAATTGAGCCAAAAAGCCAAAGTCATGTTCAAAAATTGAACTATCAACAAGGTTGACAAGGTCTCAAATTGAGCTTATTTTCGAGGTAATTGCGGCCTGGATCCAACGGAAGGTTATACTAAGGTGAGTAACGAAGCTTGGTGACTTCGATATATTAATAGTTCAACCAAATAATATGAGTGTTTACAAATATTTTATCTTCCAAAATACAATCTTGAAAGATTTGGGATTTATAGTAATTAATTATGAGAGATTTGACGGATATCTCAATTGAGATAAAAAAAAACTTGGATACTCTGAAACCTCATTCACCTACTATAAAATATTAGAGTATTCATAAAGGTAAAAGATTAATAATTTTTTTTATCTATCATTTGACTTTAAATGCAATTAACTTGGACATCGAAGCAGTTGTTATCGAAGAGATTTTTATGATTTTTTTTTTACGATATCTTCTCTTGCAAATCAACAAAAAGATGATTTAGTAAATTGTAATCTCGAGGAAACACTTGGACCGAAATTAGTAGCGAATCAGACTCTTACAATAGTACTCACAAGTGAGAAGCATAGATAAGTTATAACAAATTTAGAGAGTTTAAGAGTAAAAAGATAGCATACAATCAAGGGGAGAATAACATCAGAATTATCTGAAACAATTATGTTTATTTATACTGTTATTTGAATGAAATCTGATTGAAACATATACTCCTTAAAACTTTGAAACATAGTAATCCAACCAATGAAAACAGAGCTTCTACATTGTTCTAATAGAATAAATCTACAATAATAGTTGACAATGAAACCGCCAACTAAAATACAATTAGCCTATCATCAACTAGAGGGGTGGAAAAGAGAAATAACAAGCATAAGGAAATTAAGTAGAAAATCAAATTAGAATTCTAACAAGAAAATTCACAAAAAATTCAACAAAGTTATTATCCTAAATCCAATACTATACTTTCTAGCAAAAAGAATTTTTCCCAAATCTGAACACCAAAAACCTGGATTCAAATCAAACGCAGTAAAATTGAGAAAGAAAATAAACCCTAGTCTACAGAGGGAAGAGGAAGAGATGGAAGGAGATCTGAGTCACACAAGTCGAAGACAAAGAAAAAGACCAAGAGATAAACTCTAATGTAGAGGGGAGAGAGAGAAGGAGATGGTCGAATGTAGGGGCAATTCTTGTGCATGATTGAGTGATGGTCAACAAGCCAGCTCAATCGAGGATGCAGAGCCAGAGATAGAGAAAAAGGGTTGGAGGCTGGAGTAGCACAAGTTGGAGACAGAGAAGAAGGCCAAGAAATTTTTTTTTCTTATAAAAGTGGAAACCATTCTCATAAACCCGAAACCCTAATCTCAAATCATTCTCGGACCGAACAACCAGTGATTGTGGATTGATTGTCTGGTGATTATAATCCAATTTATTTTTCTCATTTAGATAAAATCGAATAATAATATAATATTTTTAAAATATTTTTAAAAAACTTTATAGTATTAAGTAAGTAATTTTTTACTAATATTAATAACGTAAGTTATTTTCTTTGCAAAAATTTAGATTGTTTCAACCAAAGTTTAAAATCATAATTTCAGTAGTGCTACCGGTTATGCGTGTGTTTTGATGACAATAATGATGGATAATTTTCAGTCGAGCACTGTAGAAGTAAGATTATCTCCATGCTCTACTTCCCGGAATAAGTTCTTGATGTCCACGCGGAATTGGAAGGTGTAGGCAAATATGGCTCGACCTACCAAGGTTCTCGGTATTGCTACCTTCTACATGCTTTGATGATTCGTGTTCAGATCCTTGAATCGCTGGCTTATCGGAAGACATCCTCGGTTAGGTAAGATCTTAGTAAAACAAATATATCATGAAATATAAAACAGTAGAATGCCTTCTAAGTGGATGACCACATTATCCGGGCCAAATTAACGAAAATACAAAGCCTAGAAAATTCAAAAAAAAATCTTAGAAAAATGATTTGATTTGACATGAGAAATTCAGGTCAAATACTAAGATCTTGATTTGGCATGATGACAACTCATTCAAGTAATCTTCAATCTAACAAAGGTTGATGCTTTCTCATTAAATCAAAATCTAAACTAATTTATCAATAAATTAATTTCGCATGTTGAACATGATTCACGAAGCATTCAACACAAGTGTTAATATTTTAATTTTAAGCATAATTTTAGAATACTATTGATTTGATTGGAATAAATTGCTTCTTTCAAATAAATAGCTTCAAAATTAATCCCACATCATTTATTTGAAGGCAAATTTCCTACTTCATACAAGTACAGGGATCACCGTCGGCCTCTGTACAGGAATAAATTACCAGGGCTTGCAACTCATTGGGGTCGGTTCGTCTGGCCCAAAGTGATGGATGTCGCTTGCGCAATAAATCCACCAGCCGGCTTCAATTCTGGAGCTTTACCTTGTCCCCTAGGGAACTGTTTTTTAATTTTTTTATTTATATATTTCAGTTTTTAAAAGTTTGAAATATTCAATTAAAATTGTTCACATGTTTGATTTGAAAATTTTGAATTCTCTTTTTTTTTTTGTTTAATCCAAGTACTTTCAATTTCTAAATTTTAAAATATTCAACTAAAATACGGTTATATCAAGATTTTAAGTTTCCATTTCGGTTTCGGTCTCGGCACTAAGTAAAATCAATACTTTTTGGCCGTTTCAGTTTTAGTTTCGGTAAAAATATTTTTTTAATTATTAATTACGTATTGATCAGAGTTTAATTATATTTTGACTATACTTTGACTTAAAATTAAAAATATAATAAAATTTTTAAAAATTTTAAAAAAATATAAAAAATTAAATAATTTATTAATAATTTTATCATAATAGTAAATACAATTTTAATTAATTTAAATTAAATTTTATAGCTAATTACTTAGTGGGTAGACCAACTTTTAAATTTAGAGATAATAATTATATTTAACTCACTAAAAGATTTTTTTACCTATAAACCCCTACGTGATTCTAGTTTGGTTTATATAAATTTCTTGAATAATTTATATTTGTATTTAACGATTTTGAGTGCATACCAATCTTAATTAGTCAGCAATATTAACTCCTGTAATTCGACATAAATTTATTAGAAATAAATATTTAAAATGACTTGTATGTAAATAGTAAATATTATAGGATATTAAATGTAATCATCTCTAAAGTCTAACGTTAACATTCGAACACTTAGCTTTTGTGTATTAATCAAGCTTTTGAGCTCCGATTTTGGAATCGGTTTTAACACTCAAAGAAATCAACGTTTTTCGCTCAAAACCATTTTCATTTCAATTTCGACCAAAATATTTTTTATTTATTAATTATATTTTGACCAAAATTTAACTTTATTTAATTATTTTTTAATTTTAAATTAAAACTATTATAATATGTTTAAAAATTTTTGAAACAGTAAACAATATCATACAATAAAAACTTATACACCTAAACAGTTTCAGACATGTGAATAGTATAGGCAGAGAGACCGGCGAGGGCACCAGAACCAGGCTGGCGATGACGCTGGCGCAGGTGCAAGGCCAGCACCGGCTCGCGGGAGCGGGCTCTAGGCCAACGACGGTGCGAGCACGGGCACGAGGCTAGCGAGGGAGCGGCGCCAGGCTGGCGAGAGTGCGGCTACGCGCGCGGGGGCCAGGATGGCGAGGTCGTGAGTGCAGGTGCGAGGTAAGCGATAAAGCGGGTGCCAGAGGCCGGCGCGAGGGCGTGTGCGGGAGGCCGACGAGTGCTCTAGCACGGGAGCGAGGCCGGTAAGTGCTCGAGCATGGGCGCGAGGCTGGCAAGTGTTCGGGCGTGGACGCAAGGCCGGTGAGAGGGCGTGGGCGCCAACGCGAGGTTGGTGAGCCCGCTTATGCAAGCGACCGGGTGCGGGTGTTAGAGGCCGACGTAATAGAGCAGGTGCGAGGACCAGGCCGGCAGGGGCACAAGCACGGGTGTGAGGTCGACGAAGGCTCGGACGCTAGCACGAGGATGGCGAGGGCGCAGGTGCAGGCGTGAAACTGGCACGAGGGCGCGGGCGCAATGCCGGCGAGGGCTCGGGCGCTGGCGCAAGGTTGAAGAGGGTGCGAGCGTCATGCTAGTGAGCTCGCTCGTGCTTGCGCTTGGGCGCAAGCCCCAGAGGCCGACACAAGGGAGCTCGCTAGCATGGTGCCCACATCCTCGCCGGCATCGAGTTCGCACCCTTGCACTGACCTCTGGCGCCCGCACCTATGAGCTCGTGCAAGCGTGGGTACAGGCATTAGGCCGACGAGCGCGCTTGCACGAGCGCACAGGTGCGGACGCCAGAGTCTGGCACAAGGGCACAGGCACGATGCCGACGAGAGCTCGGGCATTGGCGCGAGGCCGGCAACAACTGCACGATCTCCCCATGCAAGCTTGTTGCGCTCGCTCCGCACCCGCGCGAGCGCATAAGTGCGGGCGTCAAAGACCAGCCCGAAGGTGCAAGCACGATGTCGGCGAGGGCACGGGCGCTGACGCGAGGCCGACGATGGTTGCGTGATCTCCCCACTTGCTTTGCACTTGCCACACTCGCTGCGCTTGCCGCTACTGCAAAACCCTAACCATAAACTGAAATCATTTTAGGCGAAACGTTTCGGTTTCGATAGAGATTTAAAACCTTGGATTATATACTCAAAAATTTTCAAAATTAAAATTAATTTTATACTTTAAAATACATTACATATTTAGACTATTTTAATTATTAAAAACTTTAAATAATTATTAAAATACACTAGAATATCTTAATTATTATATCTTTCAAGGATTATAATTTTTGACACGAGCCAAGTGAGTTCAAAATCAGATGATAGCTCGGTTGATTTGATTAAGGTTTGAAACAAATTGAGTTTATTATGAGATTAGATTAGGAGCTACATTTCAAGCGCATTTTTCCCATCAATTTGGATGGCAGCAGATCCATATCTAATACAACATCACGTAGAATACGCCAAGGTCACTCATTGTGGTTGTACATTTCCGATCTATGGTCTAAATAAATGAATGAATTATAAAATATTTTTAAAGTTAAGCTATCCATCTAAATTATAGATCTATAAATTTACGATTTAAACGAACTTTGTGATTGTAGAGTCTAGTATTATAATTTTTTTCTCAAAATTGCAATTGTACTCAGCACAAAAAGTTATATCTAGGTCTCATATTTGAAATGTTCGATTCTAAAGAGTTCAAATTTTATGATTGAAATCAATGATTCTTGCTATCAAAAAAAGGCAAATTGCTGACTTCTGACAAATTCTCCACGATTATAATAGATAGTACAGAGTGGGTTCGATAGGCCTCCTATGGCATGCTGGTCAGTTATAATAATTTGGACCGGTTTGGCTTTAGACTAAGACTAAGATTATTATGTTTGCTCTAAAGTTTAGAGTTTAGAGTTTAAGGTTTGCTCTAACTAACAAACATGATAATTTTAAAAGTAAGTTATGCATCTAAAAAAGGAGAGGTGACTTAGATGTTCGAGAAAATAATGATATTTTTAAAGATTTTTAAGTAAGATAATGATCAATCTAATAATAAAATTGATTTTAAGCCGAACACAATCAATTATGAATATAAGTAATATAGAATAATATAATATAAAATAAAAATGCATAGCAATGTAAAGTGATTTGGAGGCCAACTGCTCCTACTCCACTGTTTTTATCTCACTTTTGAGGGACTTTAACCATTTACTAGTATATCACTTCATTAGTAAAATCAACCTCATACATTGGCCTTTACTCCAACCAGTGAGGCTAACTCTAAATTGGAACTTTACTCTCTCAATATCTCTAAACAGTTTTGGGGTGTTTACAATTGATTTAGAAATAAGAAGAACACTCTAATACTTCACTACAAGATCACTCAATATAAAAACAAACGCTTTAAAGATTTGAAAGTTGATATACAAGGATTAGAGCTCTTGGAGGCTAGATGACACTTATGAACTTGTTATCTTAGAGAATGTTTGCTCAAAAATGTACAAAAGTTATGAAAAATAAATTACAAGTCCTTAAATATCAGTTGGAGAGAACACTAGCTATTGAGCTATGTCTGCCGTGTTCGAGCATCCGAACTATACTAGTTCGGATGTCCAAAGTCTCCTAAAGGTTAAATTTTTATTAGTCGTTAAAGCTAATGTCAAAGCTTCAAGCGCTCGATTATAGGGTTTAGATATCTGAACCATACAGTTTTGGACATCCGATAAACTTGTTGGGCGACTGAACCTTGAGCATGAATTTTCTTAGAAGTTACAGTTTCTAAATTTTGGGCGTTCGAACCTTGAGTTCAAATGTTCGAAGCTATCAGTTATTTGGAAAGTTATTTATGCCATGTTCGGGCATCCAAACCGTAGGGATCGGGCGTCTGAAATAAACAAAAAAATTTCTATTTTTTGTTGTAACTACAATCTTCATGCTTGACACCATCTCAAGCGGACCTTGGATTAAAAAAGAGCCGGTGAAGGCATTTCAAGGTGAATTGAGTGTTAACCAATGCTCTAAGCTATGAATTCAAGTAATAAATCTTACACTCAAAGATAATAAAAAGAAAAGCTAAACCTATTGAGTCTTCTCTTGAGCCTTCTTCTAGCTAATTTTCATTCCTTTAGATTTGTCCATTAATCCACTATCACGCCTCGCCTTCAATGATATCTACATGTTCATCTGCACCCAAGGCTTCCAAATGGGCTTGATCTTCATTGTGGATTTGGCTCAATTGTTAGCTACACATAGCTCAAAAAATGGATCAAAAACATAGTTTATTCATCATCAAAACTATAAAGGATAACAATCTCTCCTTTTTTTTTATGATGACAAACCTTTATAATGTAAAAGACACATAATCTAGTCATTTTTAAAAATATCAATATATGTATGACCATAGACTATAGCATCATATGTGAGCTCCCCCATACTAATACATTTATCAAGGTTACTAATATCAATAATCATTGCTCACCACATATATCGCACGTTAATAGTAATTGCTCCCCCTTACTAGTGCAGTTTTTTTCTCTCCCTTTTGACATCAACGAAAAGGTTAATGCACAATCCAAAAGTAGCAACACAAAAGCAGAATGTCATAAGACACAATCCACAACTAGCATTACAAAATAGAAGCCCGAAAAATAGCCTTATCTATAAGATCGATAGTAAGAGTCAAAATACAAGCAAAATCAAGCACCTTAGTTCAACATGTCCACCAAAAGGCTCATAACACAAGTATCACACAAATCCACATATGTATAACAAGAAATAAGCGAGACACAAGAATGAAGGCTAAGTGCTTGGCCCTGATCCAGAGCGAGAAAGGCCCAGAGTGTCCTCAAGCTTGTCAAGACGTACCATGACCTACTGGGTGCCGATGGTGACAAGTCCCTCAAGGCGATCTAGCCACTCAGCGAGCTCCTCCAATTGTTCATCAACAGATTGACGTGAAGTAACTCAGGCACTAAAAGATCCAGCCTTAGTAGCCACGGTCCGAGAATGAGCGGCCTTGCGAACTCAGCCTGCAACAGGTGTCCGATCGCATTTCCATACATAGTGGTCATCCTCCTAAGGGTTGAATCCCATATGGTGGAGGGAGGCACAATTGAAGGTCTGGGGATGAATATTGCAGTGGAGAGGGCTAGAGGTGGTGAAAATGATCCCAAAGTGACAAAAATATGAGGAATAAGGTGGGCGTAGCCAAAAACAAAGGTAGTGTAAAGGATATACTAACTTATCTAGAGTAGGATAAGCTAAAGAAGACTAATCATACACCCAGTCAAAAGGCAGTAGAGCAAGAAAAGCTCCAAAAATGAGACCTCATCATGATGACCACCCTCTGAAAGTAGGGTATATGCAAGAAACTGGTGGAGAACATAAGAGCAGAGTGGAAGAAGATTAGAGGAAAGAGCCTTCATCATCCGCAGTGTTTGTGCATGGTTCTCCTCAAACACCCGCTCAATAGCCTCGAAGAAGGTGATGAGAAGATCCTCACTGGACTATTGTTGAGTTAAGGTAGTATCTTCTCCCTCAGTGGATAAGCCTAGATAATAGCTAACAGGTCAGAATCAAGAGTAATTTTGATATCCCCATAGTATGTGGTGAGGGACATATAGTTTAGATCAAAAGAGACATTGGCATAGAATATTTGCACATCCTTGTCAATATAAGGCTCACAAGTAAACACAAAATCGAACCAACCTTTGGAATGGAAGGGGGTGAAGAGGTTAAGGACGGGTAGGTTGTGGAAGTCAATGAGGCGAGGAGATATGACCTTAGCTCTAGAAAATTGAGCCTTATATCTATCGTAACAACTCAAAGAATGAAATTGGGAAGGAAATTGAGGTGGCTCACTAGTGGATTGGGCTTCGGACCGCTTCCTCTTGGCAACAGGGGTCTTAGTGTAAGGAGGCATGGTGAGGCTAAGTATGAGCAATGGGAGCATGGGAGAATGGTGAAAGGGGCGATGAAGAAGTCAGAAGAAGGGTAAAGAGGTGACAAGGAGGCACCGAAGGACTGAAGGGAGAGGAAATTTGGGCTTTGAGATGGAGATAAATAAGGAAGGAGCGGTGGCCTAGGGTTTTGAGGCACAGTTACACTTTCGGATGTTTGAAGTTCACAAATAGAGGGCTTGATCATAATCGATCATCCGATCCCTTTGTCAAAAATCCAAAACATTCCACTTCGGATGTTCGATTTTTGTTTCAGACAACCAAAAAAAGCAAGCTGAGAGGATAATATTATATAGGGTTTGGGTGTCCAAATGATCATCGTTTGGACATTCGAACTAGACACACTAGGCAAACTTCTCAGCAGCAAAGAGCTCCAGCAATAGGCCAAAGAAAGTGCACAATCCTTTTTAAGAAAATTTTAAAACACTAATATTATCCTGAATTAAACAAAATCGAGTCTCATCTAAGGGTTTTGTAAAAATTTTCATAAGTTGAGGATCAGTTTCGATAAAAATCAAGGAAATATCATTCTTATAAACATGATCTCGAATAAAATGATGACGAATATCAATGTGTTTCAAGTGAGAATATAGTACCAGATTTTTGAATAAATTAACAACACTAGTATTGTCACAATAAATTGGTACATTAGAAATTCACAATCAAAATCCTGAAGTGATTGTTTTATCCAAAGAATTTGAGAACAACAACACTTTGCGACTACATATTTGGCCTCAATGGCAGAAAGAGCCACTAAATTTTATTTTTTGAAACTCTATGAAGCTAGAGATTTTCAAAAGAAAATTGGTATGTACCACTACTGTTCTTACTATCTACATGATAACCGACATAGTCCGCATCACAAAAACTAATTAAATCAAAACAATCATTTTTAGCATATCATAATCCAAAATCTAGTGTGTCCTTAAGATATCTAAGGATGCGTCTCACGGTAAATAGATATGATTTTCTAAGATATGCTTGAAATCTAGCACAAAGATAAACAATAAACATGATATCGGGTCTATAAGTAGTAAGATATAATAGACTACCAATCATACCTTTATACCATTTTTCATCAACCTTTTCATCTTCTTCATCCTTGTCCAACTTGGTTAAAAGACTCATTGAAGTTCCAATTGCCTTGGCTTCATCCATGTTGAACTTCTTTAGTAGTTCCTTGGTATAGTTGGCTTGGTAGATGAAGATCTCATTCTTTATTTGTTGCACTTGAAGTCCAAGAAAGAAGTTTAATTCTCCCATTATACTCATCTGGAACTCCTTTATTATAGTTCTTGCAAAAATCTCACAAAGATTCTCATTAGTAGCACCAAATATAATATCATTAACATAATTTTGTACAACCAATAGATCATCATGTTTTTTCAATAAAAATAATGTAGTGTCCACAAAACCCTAAGTAAAACCATTTGAATTTGAGAACAAACTTAGTCTCTCATACCAAGCCCATGGAGCTTGCTTAAGACTATATATTATCTTCTTCAATTTTAAAATATGGTTAAGAAATTGCAAATCCTCAAATCCAGCGGTTGTTCAACATAAACTTCTTCAGAGAGGAAATCATTTAGGAAAGTACTCTTAACATTCATTTAAAATAGTTTAAAATCTTTAAAACATGCAAAAGCAAGTAAAATACCAATGGATTCCAAACAAGCTATAGATGCAAAAGTATCCTCAAAATTAATCCCCTCAACTTGGTTGAAACCCTTGACCACTAGTCTAGCCTTGTTTCGAATCACAATACCATTTTCATCTAACTTGTTCCTAAAAACCCATTTTATATGAATATTTGGATAATCACTTGGTCTTGGAATAAGTTTCCAAACTTGATTCTGATCAAATTGATTTCGTTTTTCTTGCATAGAAAGAATCTAACTTTCATCCTTTTGAGCTTCATCAAGATTTTTGGGTTTAACTTGAGAGAGCAAAGTAATAGTTTGAGGATTATGTTTAATAGCATGTCTAGTTTTTACCCCTTGATCAACATTACTGATGATTTGATATTCTGGATGATCTTTTTGAAACTTCCATGCCTTGGGTAGCTCATTATCCTCATTTGCTTTTTGTGTTGATTCTCTTCCTTTTTATCTTTCTCATCCCTTAAACTTTGGCTTGACTCACCCTCTTCCTTCTCCTTGAGATGCATTTTATCTAATTTTCTAGAGATACCTACATTATTATCAATGGACATTTTCTCCAAAAGAGGGTTAGCTTCATCAAATACAATATTAATAAATTCTTCAACAATCATGGAGGACTTGTTAAAGACTTATAGGCTTCAGAAGTAGTTGAATAGCTAAGTAAAATTCATTCACAAGTTTTTGAATCAAATTTAAATAAATGATCTTTTGTATTCAAGATAAACTATTTGTAACAAAAAATATGAAAATATATAATATTAGATTATTTTTATTCCATAATTCAAATGGAGTCTTGTCAAAAATCAGTTGCATGGAGACTCAATTCAAGATATAGCAAGCTGTGTTAACGGCCTCTGCCCAAAAATATTTAGGTAGAGAGTACTCATTAAGCATGATTCTAGGTGCGAGAATTCTAGTGCCCAAAATTTGAGGTGCAAGGATCTTGGTACTCCCTTTCTTGTAAGGGCACCAGGGATCTAGCACCCAGCTCTTTGGAGCACCAACTAGCTAATGCCCCCTTTTCTAGCAGGGTGCTAGCTAACTAGCACCCAAAATTTTTTCTAGTTTCTTTATCTAAATTTTCTCTAGTTCAGATAAATGATATGGCATGATCTCTATGGCCTAATTTCTATGTCTGCCACACACTATCATGCTCAGTCATATGTCTGTGATTAATTAAAAATTTATCCAAAATCAGTAACCAAAATATCTTCTAAATAGTTTTTTTAGCCTATAAATACAGCCTATTTTTACTAGGAAAGAGACAAAAAATTTACACTAAAAATTATTATTTTGTGAGAGAAGTTCTCAGCTCTGTGATGGAAAAGGAAGATATTTACAGTGACCACGAAGCTCTGTTGAGATCTAACATCGAATTTTCATCAACATTAAAGTTCTAGCTAAATAACTGACATCTAGTCATCATCCTGTTTTAGTGACATAGACTATATTTCTTCACTTTCTCTTTTCTCTTTTCTCATTTTTTTATTCTATTTAATGTATTTAGATTAGAATTTTAGCTTTTTTTATTGCACTATATTTTAAATTCAATCGTTAGACATCAAAAAGGGGTAGGGAGGGACCTTCAAGCCCTCCCTGGTCAAGGTGACAGGTAAATTTTAAATTTTATTTTTGATTTCATCTATTCTCATAAATTGGATGTACACCCAAGAAACTCACAAATTTTTCTTTCTTTTTCTCTTTCATTTATAGGTAAATACAATGGCAAGGTCACTAGGGTAGGCATATTTCATTCCTAGTGCAGAGACTCCTACAACCTTTTCAAGGATATCACACACTTTTTAGGTCAAATGTGTGAACCATTAAGACACGTGTAGGCATGAAAAAATAGTTGAGTCAAACCAAACTCAAGCATCAACTCATTGCACAGCTTAAAATCAAAACCAACCACAAACTAATTGAGGAGACTTACACAATGGCGACCACTGTGGGACCTTCTAATACTAGGTTTGTTTTTTGCATTTACCTCATTTAAAAAAAAATTCAATTCTTGGTTTTCGGGTGCATGTGAAGTGCTTAATAATTATTTACTTTCATGTTTTTTGTCAAGTTAAAAGAAAATTGATTCTGAGAAAATCTAGGATTCAAGCCAGCTCTAGTCGAGCAAAGGTCTCGTGGATCCCCTATGTCTAAATACCAAGTCCAATTAGAAGTGGTGCCTTAGACATAGAGACTAAAGGTTACACATTACTTAGCTAAACCTTCATAACTCCCACCTTAGAAGAAGATGAGTTGCGCTCATTTTCCCCTAAAAGTGATATGAGTAGGAGCTCACTATAGGAGAGTTTATTATGATCATAAGAAATGCAACCCATGAGCTAGTTGTTCTATCTTCTCGAAGATAATTAATGTGTGGACCTCGAGATCAAGGATACCTTGTAATGCCAACTTAGGAATAGAAGTATTACTCAAGTTGAAAGAAACTAATATATCTTAAATTATAAAATAAATGAGAATTGTTTGGCAATCATGTATGGTGAGATTTTTGAAATGTATAATTTTTTCCTGAGCTTATAAATTTTAGTAGTTAAAAATGGGATCTTAATAAAATAACTGATTTTATGGTTAGAAATTATTATAATATCAGATGTGATGAATTAGTCCCACATGGATACTTATTGGAGGAGTCGAAAGAGTATCAAACTAGATCCATATAGTGGATCAGACACCAAACCATCCCAAAAGCTTAACCTCATGGGATATGAACCTTTTTCACTACATATATTAGACACTATCTATCCAATATTGGATGTGAGACTAATTCATTATACCTGACATTATAACAATTGTTGGGGGAGTCGAAAGAGTATCAAACCAGATCAATATAGTGGGCCGGACACCAAACCATCTTAAAATCTTAAGCTCATGAGATATGTGCCTTTTTTACTATATATATTGGACTTTATCTATCCAATATCCGATGTGGGACTAATTCATCACACCTGACATTATAATAATCTCTCCCTTTAGGTTTGATTTAATCATATTAATTTTAACACTCTTAATCAAAAATTTTTTTACTCAACTAGTTCCACCGTATAACCCATACTAACGAGTTTTTGTCTCATTCTTTTGATTTTTTTAAAGAGAGACTAACATGTGACTCAATTTAATCACATCATCATGGTATTTTTGATATTAAGAGTTTATACAGTTTCAAAACTGAAGCTCTGATACCATTTGTTGGGAGAGTCGAAAAAATGCCAATTGAATCAATATAGTGGGCTTGACACCAAACCATTTCAAAAGTTTAAACTCATGGGATACGGGCCTTTTTTACTATATATATTGGACTTTATCTATCCAATATCTGATGTGGGACTAATTCATCACACCTGATATAATAACAATTTCCCCCTTCAAGCGTGATTTGACCACATTAATTTTAACACTCTTAATCACAACTCTTTTACTAAACCAGTTCCACTGTCTAACCCATACTAATGGAGAGAGACTAACATGCGATTCAATTTAGTCGCATCATCATGGTAATTTCAGTATTAAGAGTTTGCATAACTTCAAACTTGAAGTTCTAATACTACTTAGAAATCAGCAGACTATAGGTGGAGAACCTTCCACATCCCTATCAAGTGATTGCCTTATCAATTTCATGCCTATAAATGAACCATCTAATAAGCAGCCTACATCGTTTGAGTTGACTAAGGAGTAAGTGTCTTAATTTCTCAAGAAACTTTTGGCACAAAAATTCTCACACATTGCTTGTCTAGAAATAACTAATATTTGACTCCCTACTGTTAATTTATCTGTTGACTTTAAAGCGCCAAATTTCATTTGTATTGGGAAGGGAGACCCAAACTATCACGTCGTTGGATTTTTTTTTTATTGTGCTAGCATATCAAACCAAATAACCACTGATGATTCACTCCAAAAGTTGCCAAGTCTAATCGTCCTTAGGTGGCTTATTAGTCTTCCTCAGGATAAATTACAATCTCTAGAGATGATTTTCTATAAATTTTGACAACACTATGTACACAAGCTAGCTCACACTCTAGACATTGTTGAGTTAATATCCAAAAAGATATGGGCTGGTGAAAACTTATGTTATAATGTCAGGTATAATGAATTAGTCCCACATCGGATATTGGATAGATAGAGTTCAATATATATAGTGAAAAAGACCCATATCCCATGAGCTTAAGCTTTTGGAATTGTTTGGTATCCGACCCACTATATTGATCCGATTTGACACTCTTTCGACTCCCCCAATAAGTGGTATAAGAGCTTTAGGTTGAAGCTATATAAAATCTTAAAACTGAAAATACTATGATGATACGATTGAATTGAGTCGCATGTTAGTCTCTCTTAAAAAAATCAAAAGAATGAGACAAAAATTCGTTAGTATGAGTCACACGATGGAACTGGTCGAGTAAAAACATTTTTAATTAAAAGTGTTAAAATTGATGCGGTCAAATCACACAGAAGGGGAAGATTATTATAATATCAGGTGTGATGAATTGGTCCCATATCAAATATTGGATAGATAGGGTCCAATATATATAATGAAGAAGGCTTATATCCCATGAGCTTTAGTTTTTGGGATGGTTTGGTGTCTGACCTATTATATTGATCTGGTTTAATACTCTTTCGACTCTCCTAATAAACTTCATCAACTATGCTAATAGATAGAGGGGAAAAGTCATGAAAGCTTAGATTCCTCTTACAGAGAAGTAACAAATTAATTTTTTAGTTGAAAGTAACCTATTCTTAAAACTGGTTTATTATCTTCTAACATTTATTCTTTTGATACCTTACATCAGAAAGTATATGTATGAAAAAAGCTGATAAGAGATTTTCTAAGAAAGCAACACAAGGGAAAGGAGAGAAAACCATTCATAGAGGAGACAAGGCCTAGGTTAATCAAGCCTCAATCCTGAAGGTTATTCTCAAGTATAGAGGGCAAACAACTCTTTACCAATCTCCGCCTTCAGTTTTTTACCAAATCCTAGCTCCATATCAACCTCCACCTCCTCCAGTAGTGTATCAATATCTACCACCCACTCCTTATCAACCTCCAACCCAACTTCTACCACCAAGAAATCCAATCCCACATCAACAACAATAACCGCAATCTCCACTAGCTCAAAATTCTAATCCTCTATGCAACTGCTGAAATGTACCTCCACTAAATAATTATGCATCACGTGGTCCATCTCTTAACACCCAATTTCGTCACGGGCCATAATGACAAAACTATTCCCCACTATCTGAATCCATCCCTAATACATTCACAATCCTCTTAGGCAATAATCTACCCAACTTCTTGAGCCAAGACCCATACGCCCAGGTGTAGACTACCCCTAATACTATCTCTTTTATAGGACACCAAGACACACCCTTGAGAAATCTCATACTATTAAAGATGTGATCTATGACTTGAATTGTTGGAATGTAATAAATTATTAACTGATTCGAAATTACGCAAATAGGAGAAGGACAGGGATATAAGTGTTATAACCAATTCACTTGTAACTTACCTTAATAATAATCTGAACTATGTATAAGCTATTTCTAAATCAAATGATAAGTAGAAAATAAAGGATCCTTGGAAAGGCTTTCTCCTTCATAGAGACTCTCTTGAGCTAAACAAAGAATTGATTTATGAGCGAATTATTCCTGAACCAACTAAATTACCTCCCAAACAACTCACCTAGGAAGTAGAAGATCCTTGGAAACTCCTTCACGAAGATCTTCCTAAACAAACTAGAACTTTCAAATCTGAACCCCAAATCGATGGTCACGTAGGAACTTTCTATTCTTGCAATGATACTTATGATGGATATTATTCCAATGATTATGATTATGATCTCTTAAAATATGTGAACAAAGATTCACACTGTATGAGAATTATTTGAAAGAAAAATAGGTTGATAATAGCAATTAGGTTTCACTTATTAGAAACCAAGACAAATTGACTAATAGAATAATCCTTGAAGTTAACCAAGAACCTAAACTCACTAAAAAGGGGGTTAAAATTAGGAAAAAGTATACTATTTTAGGACAACTAGCTAAGTCCTGAGCTAAAATTTTTATGTTAAAGCTTACATATAATTCCTCCAAACATAGAAAAGTTTTATTTAAAACTTTAAATGAGGTAGAACTCAAGGATAATATACCCTGAGAAAGGTTAGAACCATTTATAACAGAATTTTTCAAAATTTGGTTGTAACCTTTTCTAACCAGGACCTACACAACGAGGAGCTAAGGGATGAGTCATTTCACATAACTATTTAGATCAGTAGTGCAATGATCAATACAATGCTCGTGGATATCGGAGCATCACTTAACATCTATACATTATTCATCCTAAAAATAATAAACATTTCAGAAGACCAACTATCAAAGTCTAACCTCAATATAATAGTACATGATAATTCAAAGAGAAAGTATTGAGAGAGAATTCATCTACCAGTTACCTACCGTCCTAAATTGATCAAAATAAAATTTCATGTACTTGACATTCCCTTATATTACAATCTCATCCTCAATAGGCGTGAGTAGTTTCATCAACTCATTACTAGCACCGAAAATTTTCTCACAAGGGCACCATCATCAAGATCCACAATGACTTAATAACTCAAAATAGAGACTACTAATACCCACTATCATGGTTCGAACAACAGAGTCATCCCTTCAAGTTGCACACCAAGTCCTTTTGAACTTCCAACAAACCTCCTCCAATTTAAGCTAAATCTGAGCTTCATCCAATCTTTATGAAACTCTTATCATAATCAATAAAGCAATCCCTGTGCTCTTACCATCTCAAGTTCTACAAGAAACAACCTCTCCTCCATACTCCATAAATTCATGCCTTTATTTCCTAACTTTTAACCTACCTTACATTAATAAAACATGGAATATAATGTTCAATATTAGCTATCAACATAGTTAAGGGCTTGGCAAGAGAAATCAAAGAG
This sequence comes from Trichopus zeylanicus subsp. travancoricus, assembly GCA_005019695.1. NCBI lineage: Eukaryota > Viridiplantae > Streptophyta > Magnoliopsida > Dioscoreales > Dioscoreaceae > Trichopus > Trichopus zeylanicus. The sequence goes on from RXID01010986.1 coordinate 114,718, forward strand.
ATATTGAACCACTTGTTTAGGTGAATTTTGACTAAAACTAAATTTGATCAAAATTTAACTGAAATTGAACTACTAGATCATAACCCAAATATGGGTCGCGGTAGGACCTAAATTGTGGTAAAATTTGACTGAAATTGAGCTCGAATCAAACCTGAATTGCTATAAAATTTGGGCCCAAACTGAATTTAGCCCAAATAGGCTAAGTGGGTTAGGTATTTAGACCAAAATTGGGCCCAAAATTCATCAAAAATCTAGGCCAAAATAAAAAAAATAAATTTTTTATAAATAGGTCCTTGGACCAAATAAATCTTTACAAATAGGTCCTTGATCGGATTTTTTTGATGAATAGACCTTTACAATGAAACTTTCTACAAAAAAGTCAAATCAACTCAAAACTGGCTTGTGGGCTCACCTGAAAATCAAATCGGCTCAAGACTAGCTGGCGAACTTGCTTAAAAATCATTCTAATTAATGAACAACTAGAGGATTCTCTAATCAATTAAGTCAAATTGATTAAAATAAATTAATAAAAATAATCAACTTGATCAGATTAAAATATTAGGCAACTCGACCAAATTAAGTAAATTGATTAAGCTAAATTAAATTGATTCGAACGGACCACCAAATAGACATAAATTGATTAAATAAAACTAATGAACCAAATTCAAATTGAAATGGACCCAAATCTAAATCAGATTAGGGTCTAATCTATTCTAACTCAAGTCAAATTAAGTTTGAACTAAACCCTAATCGAGTCAAATTAAGTTTAAATCAACCCTAATTAGGTTAAATTAAGTTTGAACTAAACCTTAGTTAGGTTAAATCAAGGTTAAATTAAAACTAAATCAAGTCCAAAATTGAATCAAAATCCAATTAGGTTAAAGCCTGAATCCAAACTTGGATCAGGTCAAACCCAAATCATGAACTAACATTGGGTTTAAGATAAGTTAAATCTGAACCAACTTGTTTTGAACCCAAACCTATTAAGGGTCCAATAAAGGTTGAACCCAAACCTATTAAGGTCCAGTATGGTCCAAACTTGAATCCATTAAAGGATTAAATTCGAACCCAAATGAGGGTCCAACATACCCAAACCCAATAAAAGTTGAACTCAAACCAAGTAAGGGTCCAACATGGATCGGATTTGAACCCATTAAGGGAATGAATCCAAACACAATTAGGGTCCAACATTGGTCAAATATGAACTAATTAAGAGATGGAATCCAAACCTAATAAGGGTCTAATATGGATGAAATCTGAGCCTACTAAGGGATCGAACCCAAACCCAATAAAGATTCAATGTGGATTAAATCCTAACCCATTAAGAGATTGAACCCAAACCTAATGAAGGTCCAATATGAATCAAACCCAAACTCATTAATGGATCGAACCCAAACCCAATGAGGGTCCAATGTGAATCATACCCTAACACATTAAGGGATCAAAGCCAAATCTAATAAGGACCAAATAATAACCCATTAAGGGTTAGATCCGAGATCTATTAAGAATCCAATAAGAGCCTAATAGGAGTTGAATCTAACATCCATTAGAGATCTAATAAAAGCCCATTAAGGGTTAGATCCAAGATCCATTAAAGATCTAATAAAAACCCATTGAGAGTTGGATTTGAGATCCATTAATAATCCAATAAGAATCCAATAAGGTTTGGATGCAAATCCATTAAGGATCAAGTCCAAGGCCCGATAGGGATCTAACATAGAGTTGAATCTAACTCAAATTGAATCAAATCAAACTTGAACCACAACCAAGTCTAAACATCAAATTGAATCAAATCAAACTTGAACTACAACTAAGTTTAAATATCAAATTGAATCAAATCAGACTTCAATCAAAACCAATTCTGAATATCAAATTAAATCAATTAGACTTGAACTAAATATTAACAATAAAATAAGTCTGAACATTGAATTGAATCAAATCAAACTTGAATCAAAACCAAGTCTGAACATTGAATTAAATCAAATTAGACTTCAACCAAAGCCAAGTCTAAATATGGAATTGAATCAAATCAAACTTGAACTAAAACCAAATCTGAACATCAAATTGAATCAAATCAAATGCAGACCAAAATCATTTTTGAATTAAATCAGACTCAAATCAATTGGAGTTAGTCGACAACAAGCTCAAAAGCCATTGGCAACATCTTAATACCAATTGACAATAAACTAGAAAAGGTCATTGATTATTAAATTAGAGATGGTCAATATAAGTCAAAGCCACTAACTATTCTCCCAAATTAAATGAACTAAGGCAAGATTAAACTCACTCAATCAGTTAGACAACTATTGTGTTTAAAAGAAGTTAACTGAGACAAGCATAAAACTATTGGTCACACTTCAAATTTAATCAACAATAAGCTCAAAAATTATTGATTATCAAATTCAAATTTATTAGTATAAGCTAAAGCAACTAACCATTCTCTTAAGTCAAAGACCAAAAGAAATTAACTAACAACAAGCAGAAAGCCATTGGTAGTACTTCAAACCCTAATGAAGTCAATTGACATAAGTCAAGGTAGTCAACCGCACCTTAAAATCAGGCAATATTATCAGCATTCACTAAGGATCAAACCAAGCACCCATCCGAGTCAAGTTCCACTTGATCAAGTGTATATGATGGGGTTGTGACAAGCATCAAGCTTTTCCCATTTCCCTTTCCATTTCATACTATTTATGATTATGAATTAAAAATTTTAAATTTATAAAGTGATAGTATAACCCTTGTTTAAGCTATATATCCTTCTTTAAATTAATCAAATTATGCTTTTTTTCTTTGTGCCTTTTATTTTATTACCTAGGTTTCTCACTTTAGAAATTTCTAATATATTTAAAGGCAATTAACAATAAGAGTCTAGACTTATTAGAAGTCATATTTTCATAATTTCTAATTGCACACTCAAACCTATTTAAAATTTATTTGTTGTTTCAAGATTGCTCATCGAGGTCTTCTACCTATCTCAGGTGGTTAGTCATGACTCCATAGCCATGTTGCTATAGTATATTCCTCTCTCTCTCTTTCTCTCTCTCTCTCTCTCTTTTTTCTTTTCAGGGCTTCTGATGATCTTTTTTAGGATAGCTTGAGGTTACATATTTGAGCATGACTTGAATAATCAATGCATTATACTCAAACAAGATAATAAAAAAAACTTTCTAGCCTTCTTAGAGTGAGTTGTTTAGGTTTCGATTCTTCATCTTTGCACTCATCTCATCGCCACTCTCATGTAAGCTCTAAGATTGAATCCTCCTTTAGTCATCAAGAATGAAGCATCCTTTCCTATTTGATATACTTTTTCTTTCTTATTAATGTACTTAATATACTTTTTCTTTCTTATTAATGTACTTAATATCCTGTACTTTTGAAGAAAAAATTAGTTAAGTAGCATTTTTATTTGAATAAGAAAGAAAATAAATCTTACTCCTTTTATTTTATTTATTTATTTATTGAAATTAGATAAATTCTTTCATTCTCCTTGGATGTAATCCTCTACTTGATTTGGTTAGCCTGAGTTTTGGAATTTTTATCTTAGACTGTGAGTGACTGACCAACTAAGCTTTCTTTTATCCTTTGCTCTAGTGTGATATTTTCTTTGGGAACTTGTTTCAAATGACTAGTTCATTTTTACTATCCTCTCATAGTCCATTAACGCTGCCTGACTTGGCTTCGACTTTTGAATGCCCCTTGACTTCAATCTCCAAGATTTGTATGCTCACATATATCATCTAGTACTTACTCTTTGAGTAGTCTTTCTTGGTTGACAAGGCACCAAGATGGGGCTAGATTAATCCTCCGAATTATGGAATGCGATTTAATTTTCTTCCTCTTTTCTTTCCTTTATTTCTTCCTTTCTCTTCTTCCTTCTTTTTTATTGGCAATCTCATTCCTCTTTTGAGGATCTAAAGTTTGTGAACTCGCAGATACCAATTAACTCTTACTCTTTTGAGTCTGTCTCTCTTGGCTTAGTCTTTCACATGAGACTTGTCTCTCTAGGACTATATTTTTTTATTATTTATTTTGGGGGAGAGGGTGATCTTTTACTTCTAGAAAAAGAATTTCAAGAGGTTATCTTCTGACTTTTGTACTTAGCCTGAGAAGTGACTTCTCTAATGAGCTTTCGATTATATTAAGACTAACCATCTTACTCTGGAGCTTACATTCTTGAAATTAACTTAGAAGATAAGATCAGGACTTCTAAAACCACTTCACATCATCACTGACCCTCCTTTCACTTCTGACATTACCTTTTGAAGATCTTACCCCTAGGAGAGAAGAGGATTTTTTTAAGGAAAATATTTTTTTGGGTACATGGCATTCTAAGAGTCACAGAGTACTTTACATTTAAAGTTGAATGATTGATAAGCATCACCAGGATAGGCTCTCATGATCATGTATGATCCCTTCCAGTTGGGCTTCAGCTTTCCTTTGCCCTTCATGGCGATGACACTTTTCAACACCAAGTCTCCTATCTCAAACTTGCACTCGATCACTTTCTTCTAGTAGAATCAAGATAACCACCATTGGTATGCTTGTATGTAATTGGCTACACTCAATCATCTTTCATCCAATAGTTCAAGCTAGTTAAGAAGAGATTTCTACATCTCAATTAGACAAGCTATTTCGCATTGCTATTTTAAGTGATGGAATTTGAATTTCATATAGTACTACTGCCTTTATTCCATATATTAGTGCAAATAGGGTTTGACCTATTAGGGTATGTATAGAGGTATGTTAGGCCTATAGAACCTCATCTACTTTATATATCCAATTTGATTTTTTGTTGACTTCTACTATCTTTTTAATAATTCTAATTAGAGCCTTATTAGTGGCTTTAGCTTGACCATCACGTTAAGAGTAGTAGGGAGATAAATGGTGCAACCTAATAGAAAAATGCTTATATAACCCCCACATTTATTGTGAGAGGAATTATGACCCATTGTCTGTCACGATCATTTGTGACTCCCCGAACCAAGCCAAGATGTTGCACCTAATGAATTGAACCATGCTCATTGTTTGAGCTCCTCAAAACATTCAACTTTAGCCTATTTAGTGAAATACTCGATTGTAGATAGGATGAAACCTTTCCTAGTACCATTGGCATTCTATAAAAATGGTCTAACCATATCTATGGTCCATATTGAGAATAACCATGAGGCTAATAGAGTATGGAGGGTAGATGCAAAAGCATGGATCTTGTCAGCATGGATATGGTATTCTTAGCATCTTCTTATGAAGTCCCTATAATTCTTGTCCATTGCAGACCAATAGTACCCTATTCTGATGATCTTTTTTGCCAACATTTGTACACTAACGTGGCCTACATATACTCCTTCATGAACTTTCTCAAGGATCTAGGTGGACTCCTTCTCATCTAGGCACCTTAGTGGGATCCCATTGAAAGACTTTTTGTAAACGGTATCTCCTAGGATCACAGATTGGGCTATCATCCTTTGAACAACTTCATGATGATCTTTGATAGCATACTCAGGAAAAATTCTTTCTTTAAAAATATTTTGATGCTGTAAAACTATGGATTTTTAGCCTAATTAAGAGGATGTGAGCTGCAAATTAGAGACTCTTTCCATCCTCGAATGAGTGGCTCACTTGATTTGAGTATTGGTTATGGGTTCTTTCGGAGAAGGATTTGGTCTAGCAAAATGCTAGAAGGACTATGAAATGTTGATGCAAATGAGGCCAAGGCATCTGCTAGCATATTACAGGTACTTGGGATATGGGCGATAGTAACCTTCTTAAATTGCTAGGATCCTGGCACCCACTTTTTGGCAAGCGCTAGGAATCTGGCATCCCATTTTTTGGTGGGGTGCCAGCTGGTACCCAAAATTCTTTTGGTTTCTTCATCCAAATTTTCTCTAGTCCAGATCGGTGATGTGGCATGATCTACACCGAACAATTTCTATGCCTGCATGCATTGTCATGCTCCAGTCACACACTTGCAATTAATCAAAAATTTATTCAAAATTAGTAGCCAAAGTCTCTCCTAAATAGCTCTTTTCTCAATCTATAAATATTGTCCATTTTCACTAGCAAAGGGATCTGAAAATTTACATTAAAAAATATTATTTTGTGAGAGAAATTCTCATCGATTTGATGGAGAAGGAGCAGTTCCACAATGACATGAAACTTTGCTGAGATTCAAAGTCAAATTTATTGTCAACATTGAAGTTCTGGTCAAAGAGCTAGCATATGATCACCGTCCTCTTTTGATAACATAGACTACAATTCTCTGCTCTTTCTTTTCTATTTTTCTTATTTTTTTTTATTCTATTTGATATATTTAGATTAAGATTTTAGTCTTCTTTCATTATATTGTATTCTAAATTCAATCCTTAGATACCAAAAAGGGCTAGGCAAGGACCTTCAAGACCTCCCCCATCGAGGTGGTAGGTAAAATTTTAAGTTTATTTTCATTCTATTATTTCATCAATTCTAATAAATTAGATACTATACTCGAGAAACTCACAAATTTTTATTTCTTTTTTTCTATCATTTGCATGTAAACATAAATAAAAGACTACTAGAACAAGTATATTCCATGCTTAGAGAGGAGGCTCATGCAACCTTCTTTGAAAATTTTACAAGTTTTCTAGGCCGAGCGTGTGACCCATTGAGATGAATACAGACACAAAAAGAGAGTTGAGTACTCAAACCAAGCTGAAGAACCAACTTGTTGTATAACTCAAAATTAAAACTAAACCACAAACTGACTGGAGAGACCTACACACCTACCAAGAATAGGGGAGCCAAATCAGAGGTTGATTCAAGAAAGAAGCCCATTTTAAATAGTTATCGAGCTTAGCTAATAGATGTCCAAAGTAATTTCTAAGATTATCATGTTTTCTATTCGATAGTTATGTAGAGAAAGTTGTTATACCGAGGAAGAATTATATCTAACTACAATATGAAGAAGTGAACTAAAGGAAGGAAAAACAAGCACAATGAAGGTGTACCTTCACGACAAGGGTCAGTAATAGCAACAGAAGCATAAATAGCAGTAGAAGGCAAAGTTGCCATGTTGAGGCAAGAATAATTAATGCGGCATGCAAAGAAGAACAAATCACAATCATCACAGTGAGGGGAGTGCAATCACCGGTGGTAGGGTGAGGAGTTGGAACCTCCATTGAAGCTAGGAATCACAACTATAGAAATAGGAGAGCCAAAGAAGGTGATCCAAGAAATAGAGAGCTAGAAAATGGCAAAAAAGGGGATAGAGTCTTTATATGTACTTTGATAACCATTGGATAGTTGATGTGTGGTGCAATTCGAGCCACAAGAGACTAAAAGGGTAGGATTGTGAATTTGGTATTAAGATCATGATGGATACCTATCACACATCTGAGGTAGTCCAAAGAGGCTTTTGCGGAGCAAACCTAGAGATCAAATTTCAAAGGGCATGTGTTAGCATCCAGGTGTGCAACCGAGTAGTGAACAATGAACATGGGATTTCTACCTCAAGAACACACAAACCCTAATCATTTCGCATGATTAGATAAGGTGGTGGCGTAGTTCCCAAGTGATCATGAGAGATTTTTCATTTTCTAAAATTTTGTGTGTGTGTGTGTGTGTGTGTGTGTGTGTGTGAGAGAGAGAGAGAGAGAGAGAGAGAGGAGCTCAGTGATCCTAGAATAACACCATGTGATAAATCAAAAGGTCTCGATGCATGGAGCTAAGTGCACTGTTGATATGCCAAACCTTTATGATTGGTCTAGTCGATATGTATGAGGTTTGGCCAAACTAGGAGTCGCCCAAAAACATTGAAGTTCACCAAACTGATATGTGGGTACTCTCCCTCTATTACTAAACTGTCAAAAACTAAGCTACACAATGATTGGTGGAAAAAGATCAAGACTAATCCCACTAAGGTAAAGTTTAGTGAACCAATGACCAACAAGTTATGTGCAGCAAAATCCAATTCAAAACTCAGTGAAAAATTGACACTAAAAATAATGTTGCAATTGTTAGCAACACTTTAAAAGCACTAGCAAAATTCTTTTCTAATGCTTCTTACCACATTGAAAAACTATGGCTATTATAGAATTATTAGTGGCACATTCGAGAAATGCCACTAAAAAATAGTTATTGTCGGTGCTTCTCATAAGTGTCACCAAAAATCAATGGCAATGCTTATATGAAAGTTCAGCCAATAACCATTAAGTTTGAATGACCGTATTATTGGGAGAGTCCAAAAAATGTCAAATCAGATCAATATAGTGAGTCGGACACCAAATTATCCCAAAAGCTTAAGCTCATAGGATATACACCTTTTTCACTATATATATTGGACTCTATCTATCCAATATCCGATGTGGGACTAATTCATCACACCTGACACACCCATGCACTTGCTAGCCTGGCACTCGCACCCGCGCCCACTCTTCAGCCTCACGTTGGCCTCGCGCCAGCACCTGAGTCTTCAGGCCGCGCCTGCACCCAAGCCTTCATATCAGTCTTTGCCATGAGATTAACATACGACTCAATTCAGTCGCATCATCACGGTAATTTCGGTCTTAAGAGTTTGCACAACTTTGAACCTGAAGCTCTGATATCACTTGTTGGGGGAATCCAAAGAGTATCAAATCAGATCAATATAGTAAGTCAGATACCAAACTATCCCAAAAGCTTAAGCTCATGGGATATGGGTCTTTTTCACTATATATATTGGACTCTATCTATCCAATATCCGATGTGGGACTAATTCATCACACCTGACATTATAACAATATTGTTGAGTTTTACGTGTCTCGAACTCGAATTAAAGTTTGAGCTAAAGTAGAAATCAAAAGTTGGATTTAGATTTATGATTGATTTGTAATATTAGGAGTTATAATTAGAGTAAACCTTAGACTTAATAAGGGTCTATAAACATACTATAATACATAGGGCTTAAGTGTGGTGTAGTATTGAGGTTAAACTAGAGAGAGATAGAGAGAGAGAAATAGAGAGAATAGAGAGAATAGAGAGAAGAAAAAGAGAGAGTGTGTGTCGGTTCTCATGTGTGGGTCTTTCTAGTGCTTTTCGGTGGTCTCTCATAGTGGTTTCTCATAGTGCTCTCTTGGAAATTCTCTCTGAAGGTGGAGATGTTGTCGAGGCTGGGTGAAAGAGTTTAGTTGAGTAACAAAGAGTGAAGTCTTTCTTGTACTCTTATAAAAGCTTTTTCTTTTGATAGTGGATCTCTCGCTGCCTTATATTGTTATTTTTTTTTATCTTGTATTATTTCTCGTTTCTTGTGTTATTTGAGAATAAGGTGATTCGTGAATCTTCCGCTGTGAATCCCAACAATTGGTCTTTCTTGTAGACTCTTATAAAAGCTTTTTTTTTATAGTGGATCTCTCGCTGCCTTATCTTGTTATTTTCTTTTATCTTGTATTACTTCTCATTTCTTGTATTGTTTGAGAACAAGGTGATTCATGAATCTTCCACTGCGAATTCCAACACCGTACAAGGTAGTTCAATCATCTGAACATGAAAGTTTGGTCAACCAAACTTAGTAAACTAAATCAAAAATTATTTTCACTCTCAACATATGTTTATAGAACCTATTTTTACTAACACCTATTAGTCTCAGTAAAAGCTATTTTTAAAAATAATAATATGCCAAAATTTATTTAGCACAAAAAATCTAATTTTTATTAATTCAAATCCAAAAATTATAATCATATTTACAAATTATAGCCCAAAATTTTTTTAAAAAAATGCTATATAAATAAGGTGAAAATTGCTTGTATCGAAGCCATCCTGTCCATTGATTCAACTGAACTAATTGAATACTTCTTCCGAAAAAACTCAATTCTCTATATAGAAACAACATAATGGGATTAGCATAACTAACTGAACAAAAGTTTTATGAAAAATAATTGAAGCATTTAGTTGAAAAATTATAAGCCTTACTTAATGATGATCTAATTCATGCTAATAGGATTAAATAAGCATACAAAAATTCTAAGTACTCCCATTCTAATGGTGATGATTCTCCAATATATAATACATGATAACAAAAAATACGTAGAAAATGATATAATTGAAAAAAAAAACAAACAAGAACATGAGGATTGCCAATGCAAGATAATTCAACAAAATGCCTTTGTTTCTTCAAAATGATCTGCCCCAACTTTTGCATCTCATCTCCTATCAAATAAGGTAGCTAGCAAATCTGATCATATTGGATCATGTTAGACATGATCCAAACCAAATGAAAATCAAGTTATGCTTCCAACCTAGTCTACCTGGCAAGAAAATTGTACAACTCAACTTATGCTAAATATGATTTGAAGATCATATCAAGTCAAATGGCCTCTCAATTCCAAAAAGATTACAAATTACAAATCATGTAAATTGACCTAATCTCAATCCAAGTTGGAATGATATAGAGATCAGTTTATTTTTGGATTGCTAACCAATCAATAGCATGTCAATCCAACTCACCTAATGATACTTTATTATTTTAACAACAAAATTTTTATAATAGAACAAAAATTTATTTTTTAAAAAATAACACATAAATAGGATATATTCTTTCATTTTTTTTTCTCTTGTGATACTAAGAGGCCTTTAAATCCTTACAACTAAATCTCAATAAAGACAATAAAAAATAGTTCTTCCTCAAACAGTTTCACATCTAAAAAGACCTTATTCACTAGCTAACAAACATTTATTTCTCTAACTTCTATTAATTTTAAAATCAAGAATAACTAAAAATCTTGTGAACATAGAAGTTGATTAAACTAAAATATGTAATAGATATAAATGGGGTACTGTAAACATGACTTCATCCCAAGTTCATATGGCATAAGAATGGAGTAGCATTTCAATTTAAGCTATACTTTAGTATCCCAATGTCCTATTAATATACTGCTACCATAATTCTAACCCAATTTAAATCCTTTGCCAAATAAGTTGGCATCAAAATTCTATCTTGTACTAGTCCTACACAAAGTTCTCCAACCATGCTACCAATGACAATAACTTTCAAATATTATAAAAATTAGTTCATATAATACCTTTCTTACTGTCAATTTTTTATCCATGAACAACACAAAAACAATTGATAACTCTTACACATAACATAAAAGAAAGAAACAGTCTAAATTTAAGCCCATGACAAACTCTCCAAATATACATTAGGGGTTCATTCCTCCAATTTCTAAAATCCATTCATCATTTTTCTAATTTCTCAACCTCATCCACCATTAACTAGAATTCTGATGACAACACATTGGATCAATAACGATAGAAATCGAGTTCAAAATATCAGATATAATAAAGATTGATACTTTCCAACTTTACATATCTAAAAGCATAGGTTTTAGGAAAAGATTATTGGTAAAATTAAATTAAAAAAACCTTTGAACTTATCGAAAAGTAACAATGGAAGAGGAGGCTGACAAGAGAGAGGATCGATATCAGGGGAGGCTAATGAAAGAGATGATCAAGAGCGGCGAGGTTAGAGAGAAAGGGCATCAAAAGCGAGGGCGGTTGACATTGGAAGTGCAATGCATGCATACAAGACAGAGGAGATAGAAAGTCAGCCATGATCGAAGGTCGCACGAAGGAGGAGGAGATTGAATTTTTATCTAAGTGATTTAGGATTAGGATTTGAATAAAAGAAATTAGATTTAAGTCTAGTTTATGTGTTCAAACGACCGTGAACGTTTGGTCATCCGAACTCATTACATTTGTTGAAATTTATTTTAAAGTACCACCAACTGTCATAATGTTTCTAGTCGAGTATTATTAATTACTAATGATTTTTCAGAAGCACCACCAATTATCAATGTTTTCAAAAGTGTCACCCATTAAACATCAACAAAAATTTTATTTCTTGTAGTGTGCACTAAAATTTTGATGTATTCTTTTTTAAATTATTATCTTGGGTGTTATAGGGGCCATCAACAAATTTCTAACAGTTATAGGTTGACAATGAAAATTGGTTCAATAAACCGGAGCCTCAAAGAAGTCTTGTTAGACCGAAATCCATAGGAAATTGAAATCCATCAATACCCTTGATATTTGTTCTCTCAATCATGTGCCTTTTGGAAAAGGTTGCCATCACAGTCTCAATCTCTAGAATCACACAGAGAATATGGGTCATAAATACTCAAATGTACAATTTTTGTGAGTGAATCCAATAGAACGGAGGATCTACTTATCCATCTAAACGGTAGACATGGATATTTATAGTTCAAATTCTCTTAAGCGATAGCTCTTTCATGTGTGGTCAATGTAGTGGTCGTTATCTGCCTCATCTTTTCAAAACATCAATCGGATTCTAAGGGCGTGTTTATTTCGATTCTCATAATTTGGAATCGGGGGAATGGAGGGAATTGAGAGCCAATTCTCTCCATTCCCGTGTTTGTTTCGAATCCCAGAAACCAAAATCGAGGGAATCCCCCGATTCCAGTTTCTCTCGATTCCTTTTTTTTCCCCGGCCAAAACGAGCGGAAAAAGCCATTTCCCCACAGAATCGGCTGTGGTTTTCTCTGTTTTCCCCGTGATCTCTCTGCCTTTTCCCATGATTCTAGCCATTGTCGTCCTCCTTTGATTCGTCCTCCTCCCATCCCTCGTTTGTCGTCTGTCCCCCATCCCAATTTGTCCCAGATCTCGCCCTTCGTCCCAGAAAGACCTCGAGATCTCCGATTCTCGTCATCGATCCGGATTCTGAGGTGTCCCCGCTGTGGTCTTAGCGTGTAGGAGGACAACAGGCGGCAATGGGAGGCATGCCGTTAACGCCGAGGGCGACGGTGAGGCCGCGGGAGGCTGCGGAGTACCTCATCGGGGCTTTTGTCAACGAGCAGGCCTACCCGATCTCGTCCGACTTCTGGCAGAAGCTTCTCGAGCTCCCACTCGCCCACCAGTGGCCCCAGGACCGCATCCTCCATGCCTGCCAGATCTTCGGTCTATTTCCTATAATTTTTGGCTTATTTACATGATATTTTTGTTTTGATTTCTTGATTGCATCTGGTTTTTTCGGGAATTAGATGATAAAGTGTGGAATGCTCTTGAATACGATGAAATGAAGCTTGTTGCTTGCATTGTTTCCCTTCATGAGATTTTTCTCAGCGAATTGAGAAGCTGGTGCTAGTTTTTTTTTAGAGTACCAGTGTAGATGTTGGGGGTTGTTTTGTATGAGTGGAGGCTTCTGAATGTAATAATTTTGCAAAATTGACTAACTTGCGGGAAATTGAGGGTGTTGATTTGTTATATTGACAATTGACAACTAGGAAATTAGCGGAAAAATGCTATTTGGATGAAGGAGACATATTTTCTGGTTCATGTTTGATTTAATTTCCATGGTGACCCAATCTATTTATGCATCTGCAGCATAGAATAACTATCACACCAGTCATATTGCAAAGATTTTGATTCATCTAGTGCTATGTTTGCAAGACTGTGTGTCGAGTACTATTAGGTCTTCAACTAGCTACAGAAAGGCAGTCAATGCTGCCTATATATCTTCTGTATTCCTCAAGTACTTAATTGAGAATGCGAAAAGTGATAACTTTGAGGAACTATGTCTCAACCTTGATGAAGATACAAAGGTTCATGTGAGCTAATGGCATTGCCATTTTATGCCTTTTGCTAACTGTTTATCTCTTGTTTCCTTGTATGAGTTATTGACATCATCAAACATTGTTACATTTTGTATTTCATGAAATTTGTGTTTAGGCATTCCTCTTGAATATTTTAGTCCATTTTTTCTTCTATTGAGTTTCAATCTTGCATGAATTCAAGAGAGCTAAATATGAATTGGATATGCTGATGACTAAAGAAGGGCTTCACTCCTTTTTTTTTTTTTTTTTTGTTCTTCTAGATCAGAGCATAGAGAGTTTTGTCATGCGTGAAATGCTCACTTTTATTGGTGTGTCAGATATGAGGTACATTTGGTTAATTATCTTTCTTGTAATCTTGTTTGATGTATTAGATTAACGTATTGTGAGTCTGATTTTGAGTCATCTCTCCGCTGCAAGTGCTCATTCATGTCTCTTTCATCAAGAACTTTTAAACTGGATGTTTGTGGTCATGTCAACTATTCTCTTTCTTGTAATCTTGCTTGATGTATTAGATTAACCTATTGTGAGTCTGATTTTGAATCTTCTTTCTCTGCAAGTGCTCATTCATGTCTCCTCCATCATGAACTTCTGAACTAGATGCTTGTGGCCATGTCAACTCAGTTTCGTTCAGGGCCATACCAAGGTCTGAAAGATGTCCATCGTTTTTATTGATGCGACAATGCTTCAGGTCTGAGAAGTCCTTTGGCAGATAGCAGCCTAATTGCTCTGCTCATCCTTGTTCATTATCGAAGGCATATTCTGGAAGATGAATCTGTTGCAAATAGTGATGTGGAGACTTCTGGTGTTAATTTGTACATGAAACAGACATCCTTTTTATGACAATCCTTACAGTAAGGCATTAGAAAGTGCTAGAGATATTGACTGTGAGGCCTGCTCTTCTGCATATGTAATTCTCTATTTGATAGCATTACACATAAGTTTATGCTGAAAATAATAACAACTTATTTTAGAAGATAATAACAAAATTATATTAAATAAATCTGTAATTGATTATAATAAGTTACTTACATAGTTTGCCTTTTTTGACCTTTTTAAAATATTTATTATTTATTTTTATTTTTATATATTTAATAATATTATTATTATACTTTTCTAATTATTTACAAATAAAATATGATAAGAAAGAAACTATTTTTAAAAAAAAATTATTTTACATGAAAATAATATTATTATATTAAATAATAATAATTAATTAACATATATTTCTATAATTACAAATTTTTACATTAAGTTTAGTATATTTCTGTATTAATTTATATATAAATTAATATTTTGTGTAATATGCTAATTCTCAATTCTCACATCAACCAAACACAAGAATTTAATAACTTATGGAATTGATCAATTCCATTTATGAACCAAATAACGAAATTTAGAATTTAGGAATTGGCCAATTCCCAATTTCCTACAGTAAATACTCATCCAAATACTATAATTATCTAATTTTTTCAATTCTTTTAATTTTTCGAAATCACTCAATTTCTACGATTTCATAATTTTTAAGTCTGGAATCGAACCAAACGGACTCTAAAAATCAGCTACGTGAGCGCATTGAAAACACCTTTCCAACGAGCCAACAAGGACTCCATTATTGTAGTGAAAAAATAAACAGTTTCTTTTTAAAAAATCCATCAATTATTGTAGCAGTCCTTATAATGCAACAAAACTGGACCAACATGCAACCAAATCATGTTTACCAAGAAAAACATTTTAACAAATCATCCCACTTCCTCTGGATACCCACCAAATTTGATAGAACAACTTCCAAAACCACGAGATTCAGATCTGCAGAATGTTATATAAATGCAAACACTTATTGGAAGCTGATATCAACTTCTCCGTCTTCCATGTCTCCTCCACTAGACAACCTCGAGCTGCTGGAAACATGCCAAATCTCGCCGCCGGCGGGACTCGCGGCCGACTTCTC
Source organism: Trichopus zeylanicus subsp. travancoricus (assembly GCA_005019695.1). Classification (NCBI taxonomy): domain Eukaryota; kingdom Viridiplantae; phylum Streptophyta; class Magnoliopsida; order Dioscoreales; family Dioscoreaceae; genus Trichopus; species Trichopus zeylanicus. The sequence goes on from RXID01010986.1 coordinate 130,246, forward strand.
CTGCCTTCCTGCCACCTTCTTCGACCTCGTGTTCACCTGCTTCCACCCGGTTCAGCGTTTGTTCTTCTATGAATTCCGCCACAGCGCGAGACATTTTCTCACCGGCGAGCTGCCGAACCTCAAGCGCTCCTTGTCGCTTGCGCTATCGCGCTTCTATCCGCTCGCAGGTTGCCTAATGGATGCTGGTGGTAGCCGGAAGCCAGAGATTCGACACACTGAAAGCGACTCCGTGGCATTGCTCGTTGCCATCTCCGGTGATGATTTCTTTGATCTGTCTGGGAATCACGCCAGAGATATCTCCAGGCTCCATCCTTTGCTGCCCTCTCTGTTTAGGAGGGAAGACGCAGAAGCCGTGCTGGCGATACAAGTGACCGTCTTCCCACAAGCCGGCGTGGTCATCGGAACCACAATGCACCACGCCGTCGCTGATGGGTCCACATTCACAAACTTCATGAAGACATGGTCCTCTTTCTGCCGCTCCAGCGACACCGCCGCAATCTCGATACCGCCGCCTTTCTTCGACCGGAGCAAGATTCACGACAAGAAGGGGTTAGAGGCGATCTTCATGAATGACTTGATGGCGCTCAAGGATGACAAGAGCTTCGCGGCGTGGGACCTTGCCGGCTGCATGGACGTCGTGCTCGCCACCTTCGTCTTCAGCCGCCGTCGGCTGGCGATGCTCGGGAGCAAGACGGCCGCGAAATGCTCGCCGTACTCCTTGGCCTGCGGGTACGCCTGGTCTTGCCTGGTGAAAGCGAGGGGAGAGACGAGCAAGAAACTCGAGCACTTCGGCTTCGTCACCGGGTGCCGCGGGAGGCTGGACCCGCCGGTGCCGGCAAGCTACTTCGGCAACTGCCTCGGCATCTGCTGCGTGGAGGCAAAACGGAGCGACCTCATCGGCTCAGGCGGGACAACGGCGGCGGCGGAGGCGATTTGGAAGGTGATAGAAGGGCTAGAAGACGGCGCGGCGTTTGCGGGAGCAGAGAAGTGGATAAGGAATGTGTTTGGGTACGCGGCGAAGCGGGCAGTGACGGTGGCCGGGTCGCCGAAGCTGGGGATCTATGGCGTGGATTTTGGATTTGGTAGCCCAAGGAAGGTGGAGATAGTGTCCATAGAGAGGACAGGGGCGTTGGCGCTGGCAGAGAGCAGGGAGGAGGCGGGCGGAATTGAGATTGGGGTGGCCCTGCCTCGCCGGGAAATGGAAGCATTTGTTTCTTACTTTCTTGATGGTTGGGAGAATCTTCTTCGTTAATAAAAAGATTATATATTGGTCCACTACTGCAAAGCTGGAAATTTTGCATCAAGCGACCGGTTTGCAATGCAGTCAGATATTTTTATTATTATATGGCACAATAAATCAAGGACCACTTTGATATTTTTAATTTCGTCCCATAATTTTTTATTGGGGGATATATCCATCCATCGAGACTAAGTTTACTATGAGTTATATGGAATTATTCAGGATAAAAAATTAGGATAAATTAATTTATTTCCAATTTATTTAAAATTTCTCTTAGAAATGGTGACGTGCGACTCAAATCATCCAGAAATCGATCATAGACTACAGGACCAGATTTTTATATGGAAGTTTACGCCAATTATTTCGATTTCTCCACCCACAAAAATTGGCTTAGTTCAGGTATTTACTAAAAACATTCCTAGAAAATCCGAAATTAACAATTCTCTGCATATTTGCTGAAAATCCCACCATCTATTAGAGCCCACCAACTTGATGCGTTCATCATCAAAATTGCAAGCGTACCGACAGTATCCGCGGTGTGATCTGCCCACGTGATAATGACCGAGATTCAAAGAACCCCCTCTAATTTTGTAATTACTAAAACGGCCCTAATACATGGTTTTTTTTGTTGCATATATTTGGATTAATTATATATTTCTCCTCAAAATCTTCTCAAATTATAAATCTTTGCATCCCAAGTTCTTAAGATTCTTTTATGGAAAGTATTTGAAAATTTTTTTATTATTGAGAATTGAGATTTAAATTAATTTTTTGTTCATAATATTTATTTGGGATTGTCAATATAGAAATATTAAGTATTTTCATCATTAAAACTACATTCATGTAGTCATATGATATATATGTGTATTTAAATTTGATATGTGATTTGAGTTCTTTGATTTAAGTATAAAATTATGAATGATGTGTGGTAACTGAACATTTAAACTTTAAATATGAATCTCATCATTTATTTCTATATTAGATTCAATTATGAAAGAAATAGTTATTTTGATAATATATTTGATTAAAGATGCATATTTGTAACTACAATATTCTCTGTTTAGTCAAAAATAAGGAAAGTTTATTTGTATAATTTAGTTCTCTATGAAAAAATGAAAAATATTTGTAGATGAGATATTAATTACTTTTGTATGAATTATAAAATTATCTTATATTAAGGATGTTAAAGATTTTATGAGCAAAAATCAGTATGCAACGGATATATGTTATGGTGTTTTAATGATTCATGAGATTTGAAACTTCTGGTTATATTGATTCATATTGTAAATTATAAACTTTTGAGACTAAATTGAATTAAGTTGAAAATTATGCTGCTAATTATTTTAGAGTGTTGGAGTTATAGTTTGGTAATTATCTATTTTTTAAAATTTCATCTTTTAAGAGTGTAATGTATTTTTAGTATTTGTGATAAACATAGTTTTCATTTTATTAGACTGCTTGATGAAGTGTCGGATCTCATTAGAAGTCTATAATTAAGTGTGCTTGAATGAAAGTAATACTAGGAATCAGTAACCTATCATAAAATTCTCATGATGCAATAAATTAATAAAAACAAAGGACTAAATTTAAAAAAAAACATAAAGCATAAAACAAACATAACTATAACTATTAATATTAAATAATATAATTTCTAATACATTAATTCAACTACAACTTTAACTAGAGTCTTTGACCTTAACACATATTAAGAGTATTACCCAATATTTGATCAAGGGCATGTACCGCAATAGTTTTATTTTAATTTTACATCAAATATATCAACCAACTATAATAATTCTAAAATCAAGATTTGTAACATACATCTATTATATCTTGATACTAAGACTAATAAACACATGCCACAATGGGTCTAATTTGATCCCACATCCAATGTCACAATAATCTTAATATTAAAATCTTAATATGTATAATTGACCTCCAAATCATGTATATGAACTTCTTATAATTTTGAAATGAAATATTAACTTAGATGAAAAATATGACACAATGGCTCTTAATCTTATTAATGATATTTCAAATCATGCTTGTAATTTTTGTCTTCAAGATGAGCACATTAATTATGCTAAATTTTTAAGTATCAAGATAGATTTTAAATATTCACTAACAAAATTTGATTTAATTTCAAGATAAAAATAGCCCTAATAAAGCCACAATAGGAAAAAGAAAATATAGATCCTAGGATAAAACATGCTAGTCCCTAAAATTTTCAAAAATACGGCAAGTATCGAGACAAAAATAGAATCAAAATTAAAGTCTCAAATCTAAATATGCGAAGAATATAATTAGGATTTGATTGAGAAGAAAAAATGAGATTATTACCAAGTTAGAAAATCCAAAACTTCAAGAGAAAACTAAGATCTTGGCTTCTCATGTGTATTGAATTCATCGTCATAGCCAAACCCTAGCCACTGCTCCTCTCTATTTTTCTTTATCTTTTCTTTTATAAAAAAGTTGTAGCCTATTTCACAAAAAGAAAAAGAATCATAGTTGGAGAGGGATGGTCACATTCTACTCCTCTTAAAATAAATTTAGTCCTCTAAATTTATTTTCAAATCATCTCATAACAAAAGTATTGAAATAACTAAGGTTATCTCACAAACTTATCTTTCTCTATTTTGCAAATGGTTTCTCTTTTAGAATGATTGGCTCACTGGACTTTAACATAAAGTACAACTTGATATCTTAGCAGTTTTGCTTTTCTATCTACTACATGAACATGATATTACTCATAAGCTATAAGATATAAAACCTATCATGTGATCTTAATATGGGATGTACTTTCACAATATAGACTCACAAATTATATTATATACTTTAAAAAGTGAAAGAGGAAAAATAAGTTTGTATATTATATCACTAACTCTCTCAAAAATTTTAATTAAAAATATTACATAATAAGGATTTCAGAGGAGATTACTGATACTAGTATTATTCTCGTCTAAGCACAATTAATTATAGACTTGTAATGGGATCCGACACTTCATTGCTAGTACAATCTCAAATAGCCTAACAAAACAAAAACCATATTTACTGCAAACATCAAAATGTATTATACTTTTAGAAAGTGAAATCTTAAGAAATAGATGATCATCAAACTATAACTCAACTCTCTAAAATAATTAGCAACATAATTCTTAATATGATTCACTTTGATTCCAAAAGTTCATAATTTATAATATGAATCAATAGAATCAAAAGTTTTAAGCCTCCAGAATCATTAAAATACTATAACATATATCCATTGCGTACTTCGATTTTAGCTTATAAAATCTTCAACATTCTCAATGAAGGATGATCTTATAACTTATACAAAAGTAACTAATATCTCATCTACAAATATTTTTCATGTTTTCAAAGATAACTAAACACCACAAATAATTTTTCCTATGTTTGACTGAGTAATAAATATTGTAATTACAAATATGTAGCTTTAATCAAATAAACTATAAAATAACAAGTACTTTCATAATTGAATCTAATGTAAAAATAAATAATAAGGTCTATATTCAAACCTTAAATACTTAAACACCGTACATCATCCATAATTTTTCACTTAAACCAAAATAACTCAAATCACATGTTAAATTTAAACACATTGGCATATCATATGACTATATGGATATAATTTCAATCATGAGGGTACTTAATATACATCATTTTTTCATGTTGACAATTTCAAATAAACATTGTGAACAAAAATACTAATTTAAATCCAATCTTCAATAATAATGAAATTTTCAAATACTTTACATAAAATTCTTATTACTTTTTTTAACTAAATAACTATACTATATTCAGAAATTAAAAAAATCAAACTTAAAATACTAAAAGTTTTTCTGAATTACTTTCAAACTAAGAAATCATATGGCACAAATTCTAAATAAATCTTTAAGTAATTTTTGTAAATACTTGACTTCTATACTTAATTTTTAAATCGGAATCCACCTTCCAACTTCATGTCCTAAATTTGAATTACTTACTTATGCGAGTACGAAAAAATAAATGAGATCATTATTTGTCTGCTCATAATATCGTCGTTTTTTATTGGAATAACCACCGATACAACCACAAAGTATTATATATATTCTCACTGCAAAATCCAAGCAAAAAATTTCTCTATTTTTTATGCAAGAACTTATATTATATTTGAAATTGACCTGTTCCTTGTGCTGCGAGAAAATCTTTTATTCTTTTCTTTAAAATAAACTACAAGAAAAATTTGTATAAAAATGTGATTGCTACTCCACATTGTCCAAATGTCTTATCAAAGAGTGATTTCCTCCGCTTTGGGGATAACACATGCGACTTATTTGATTGGATTGAATTAACATGTCATCGCACTGATTATCTGTCTTTTAGCAGAAAATCTTGTTCATTCTAATCATCACTTCAACATTCATGTGAATTAATCAAGCAATCAAGAAACAAGATTTACTTAACTTTTTGACACAAACCGAAAGATAATCCGCATACATTTTGTTTAATGAAACACGATCGGCTTTTTTTTTTCAGTTTTTTGGTAAATGAAGTGGCAAAACGATTCATACAATTCATGCCAATACCTTCTTACCTCTCTTCCACCACTTCAGCCGGGAAAAAAACCCGCGTCGCTTCGGCCGGCCGCCGGCGGAGACATTCCGTCCATCGTACCTACCCGGGGACCGCTGCACCGCCCTCGGCGCCATCTTCTTCTCTATCTGAACCGAATAGTCGTCCCCGTCGTCGTTGAGATCACTCAAAGGATTAAACCTGACGTAGGTCGTGTCCCGCGTCTCCTCCGGCACATTCCTCGAAATCAGCGGCGACGCGCCGCCCCAGTTGTTGGTCCCTCCGTGCGGCCTCTGCGGCGACTTGTACCCGCCCAGATCGATCTCCCGCCCCATCATTGTGGTCACCCGGCGAGGCGTGCCCATCTCCATCATCTCGGGTGCATCCCTTATTGAAATGGTGGACCTCCGGGGGGTAGCGCAGCCCCGACCAGGGGTGGCAGGCGCAGGATCAGGTATGTCGCTGCTGCCCATGAATTCCGGAGGCCGGCGAGGGGTGGCGGAGCCTCTGTAAGGGGTGCGGCTGCCGCCATAGTGGGAGCTGGCGTAATCTCTTGCTGGGGTCAGATAGGCGATCATGTCGGCCTCGGACCATGCGGCGGAGGAGTGGCGAGGGGTGGTCCACGACGGGGTCATGTTTCCAGGGGTGGCGTAGCCCGGCGTGTGGCTGCCGTCTCGCTTGGGGGTCCGGCGCCACGGTGATGTCATCCCTATTTGCTCTCTTTCTCTTACTAAGTTGATCATCTTCTTCCTTCTTCCTTCTTCCTTTTTTTTTTCTTGTTCTTTTTCAGCGACGTGGTGCAGGAGGCTGTGTCTCTTCTGTTGCTAATGAGATTTGGCGCTATTTACATGGGTTTCATCGGTAGGAGGCCTCAAATGAATTGACTATTATGCCCTTATTCCAACTTGTTTAATATTTGAGCTTTTTGCAAAGTACCTCCCTGTAATTTTTGATATTTGGATACTGGCTAGATTCTTTGATGTATTTTTGTTTAGGGTAATCTGTGATGTACTTTTATAATATTCTTGGTTGTTTATGTTTCACCTCTTCATATTTGAAGAGGTGGAACTCTGGAGGGATTTTGCAGTATTTAATATCAAAAAATAATAGAATTTGGGCAACTTGACTTGGAAGGATGGAAAGAAAAAAAAAAAAGCTATATAAAAGTAAATTGGTGTTTAAGATATCTTATTAACAAACAAACGAGATCTTTGAAAACAATGAGGATAAAACTAGAATTTGAAATGTATAACCAGAATGACCTGGCCGGGGAGGATTTTGCAGCAATTGCTACTAACATAGAGATGAATGTTCAATTATAAATAAGGCATTAGTTTGCAAATGCAAATATTTGAGAGAGAAACTTGCAGAAAACCCCTTTAACTTTTTGGGAAGAATGAAAGGGTGACTCGTGCAATGCAAACATAGTACAATGTTGAGCTACGTTTGGAAGATACAGATCATTGGTAATTAGAACAATGATTGATGCACTTTTCGTCGTTAATCCTAAAGCTGTTCTTTTCATCCAAATATAGATTAATAATGATCGATGCTTTGGTTTATTTCTTTGGAATCATCAATTTGTTAGTATTGTTGCAAATGGAGAGTTTCCCATTTGCAGCGTTTTGCCATTGTACACTAGCAGCAAGAACAGGAAGCTTCGGTGATGATGTCTTTCTACGCCTGCATAATCAAATAGATTACACGAAGTTGAAAAATCAATTAGCGCGTTGAAAAATCTTATTTTGATATTACTTCATAATTACAATAACAAGTTTTTCTTTGCATTCTTCAATGCAGAAATTTACAAATGCCAGCCTCAAGCTTGAGATAGCAATGAAGAGAACTGATTAAAATCAATGTGAGACGAGCCACAGTTTCACAATCTTAGCTGTTTCTACTGTTGTCATCGATGCAGCTATGAGCCATCTCTTGCTCCGCCGATCCATCTTGACAGTGACTGAAGGCGTATTAATCAAGAAGAGTATTAACCTAATTCCGAATAGCTAAAAGAAATTTTGTGACAAGAGGCAACCGTTCATATTGCAAGTATCAGCATCCAATTCTGATGAAGACACAAGATTTCAAGTCACCTACACACAAGTATTCTGTGTTATAATGGTGGCACCCCGGGACAGAGTAAAATATTCTCACTGCTAGTACTGATTCTATTCCTCCTACTAGACTTCTGCTTTGACAACAACCTCCATGTAGAACATATACTTTTTCGTCTACACATTCCTCCACAGAATGATGGATTCTTCGCATTTCTGTTCAGAATATTTATTGTGTAATCAATCAAATTAGTGTGAAGGAGCACTTCTTTCTTTCCCCATTTGAAGTTGACAGTCGAATTGCTAGTGGCAATGTCATTAGGGGGCCGTAGCCTATGCTGTCTACGTGCAACTAGTAATCTATAAAAGGGAAACCACTCATATCTATATAATGAACCATATTCCTTGATAAACTAGTCATTTAGAGATTGGTTATACGTAAACCTTTAAGCAATCGTGCTCAACCATGGCCATGTAGGAGCCATGTACAAGAAGTTCAAACCACATCTTCTGATGGTTCTGGCTCAGATAGGATTAACTATTCTCTATGTCGTCACTGAAGCTTCGTTCAATCAAGGACTGAACCCTCATGTGTACATAACCTATCGACTCATCATCTCCGGCTTTCTTATGTGGCCTTTTGCCAATTTTCTCGAGAGGTTTGTCCATACGGAACAGCTTCAGTTCTATACTTATGTTCTGGTTCAAGCCATTCTTATGTGTTTGCCTTTTGTTGCAGAAAACTAAGACCAAAGCTAACATGGGCATTATTTCTCGAAATCTGTGTACTCTCTCTTGTGGGGTGAGGATGCAATATTGTTGCAATGACACAGATTTACGCATAAAATGAGACCACAGATGATAATTGCTGATACTTTGCATTGATTTTGATCTTCAAAACAACAGGGTCAGTCTATCGCTGAACATGTACTTTGCAAGCTTGAAATACACCTCTCCTACATTTATCGCCTCGGTGTTCAACACCGTATCTTCTTTGACATTTGTCATAGCTGTTTCACTGGGGTATGCAGCATCACTATTTTCTAAGTTAGACTTGCAAAATTATTGCTAAAAAAAGTACGCTGACCTGAAATTTATTCTTTCTATTGTACACTCGCGTTGCAGAATGGAACGACTCGATATTAAGAGCTCCCGAGGGATGGCCAAGGTTTTCGGAACCCTAATATCTTTGGGTGGAGTCACAATCATGACATTATATAAAGGATTACCAGTGAGGAGCTGCTGGCACCCATTGATGCATTTACCTGGCAATCAGATTCATGAAGATTGGGTGAAAGGGTCAATTCTTGTAGTGTCAAGCTGCATAACATGGTCGATATGGTATATTATGCAGGTATTCATCACTAACTTCAAAAGAGTTGCATATACAACAGACAAGAAACTATATATATATATATATATATATTATTAAATCTACATCTTGTTGAAAGAAGACTAGTTCTTTTGTCAATGTCTGATGAACACAACAGGCAACTGTTCTAAAGAAATATCCAGCACCTCTCTCACTTACTACATGGATGAGCTTCATAGGAGCTGCGCTATCAGCTGTCTTCACTGCATGCATAGAGCATAAACCAGCGGTATGGATAACTGGATTTGGCATCAAACTTTGGAGCACACTATATGCTGTGAGTGAGATTTTTTATGTAGTTTCCTTGAATTTAGATCCAAAATTCACTGAACATATGCTGGAAATTTTTTTTCTCCAGGGAATAGTTTGTTCTGGACTGATAACTTTCGTTCAGCTGTGGTGCATTGAAGAAAAAGGGCCAGTTTTCGTTTCCACCTTCAATCCACTTTCTTCGGTAATTGTGGCACTTCTAGCATTCTTTGTTTTTGGCGAACGATTGTATATGGGAAGGTAAATGTTGGAAAACTTGCACATAAAGTACAACTGAACTAGTGCAGAAAACCAAAATCATATGTTTTTGAACTATTTCTTCGGCTTTTGCAGCATACTAGGAGGAATAATTGTCATCGTTGGTCTCTACTTGTTTCTCTGGGGGAAAGAAAGAGACAAAGAGGTTGATCCAATATTCCTGGAGCCTTCTTCCACAGCTTGTGATATAAGAGAGGTTTCCAGCCAAGAAGCAGTTAAACACTATGCAAGCCAAGGAAGAATGCAAGTCTAAGAGGCAGATGAAGATAAATTAAGACAGGAACCTGATGACAGCATTAGCTGATCCCAATTACTCATTAAAAGTCCATCTCTATGATGAGCGGAAACCAAGAGAATTTTGCCTTCTTTTCATGAATTATGATACTGAAATAAGACATACCAATTACCACAAATCAAAATTTTTTTAACATCATCAGGGTATGTTAGAAAATAAGATGTACAAAATGGTTAAATTTCTATATTAGTTGCAATGCTCTGGATTCCCTCGTAAGATTGAAGTGACAGCTTATCTTTTCCAACCGGCCTCGACATGCAAAAGATTCTCAGATATTTTCAGCTTTCCTAAGTTCCAGTGAAGTCCTCCCACTCAGCTTCTGCAAGTCGCTGTCGCACCTCCTCTGGGATAGAGATTTTGTTGATACTGAAAAATTGACAATTGACAACATCACGTAAGCAGCGACTCAGACGGCATGCAAAACAATGCCATTGACACATTTGAAATAAACTTGAACATCGAATGCTTTACCCAAAAAAATACGGAATGCACCCAGGCAGCTTACATTTACCTTAATTGATCAGCATATCTGAGGTTATTATGATCAGAACATGCTTAGTGTCAAATGAAAACTAGGAAAGCAATACAGATGAAAATAGACAGTATAAAACAAGCAGGAAGTGGGGATCTGCATGTAGAGTGGCAAGTCGATCTTTGAAGCTTCAAAGGCAGTAAACAATGTCAAGAGAGAATTTTATGAGGTAACTCCTAAAAAGCAAAAAAGAAAGAGGCCAAGCTTACCAAAAGAGAGCATCTCCACTGGATGCAATCCTTTCAGAAATCCAGTCTGGCGCTATTCTTTGCAATAGCCTTAGCTGTTCTTCAACTTCACCTGCAGTTTCATCTCTCAACATTCAGCTTCTAATAGCTTTGTTGTTGTTTATACAAGTATAAAAACAAAATGTAAAAGAAAGTTGGCTGCAAATTTGACTCACGTATATCAACTATTTTCAGATGGCTAGAAACTATCTTGTGAATCAGCTCTTGTTTCATCATAGAAGACCTTTTACATGATTGAAATATAAGATGAATCAAATCAAATGCATCAGGCAGGCCTGCTATGATTTTTTTTTCCGCCATTGTGCTTCAGCAGTGCCAGCTTCCTTATCCAACAATGCTTTCTTCTGCTTTTCCCTAATCTGTAAACAGGACAGTTATTCGTCCTATTCAGCAAACAATGGCATGCCAAATCATTAACAAGAAGAAATTCCAGATTTCCGATCAACGAGAAATCAAAAAGTATGCTTTGAAATGCTGTATTAAAAACACTATACGCTTTTAAAAGGAAATAAATAACTCATGCAACATATAAATCATAGCAGTTCAAAAATTAAAAAAAAGGCATTTGTTATGCTAATGTATCCAAGTAGTTTGGGAGTCAATCAAGAATTAGAAATTAAGCACTACTGATTTAAGATGGAAAAGGATTTACCGATTGCAAGAGAGAATCCGGTAGGAAGCTAACGACACCATCATCATCATCTGCAGATCCTATGGTATCATTTTCTTCTTCTGCCTTTGCATTTTTCGTAGGAGTTTGAAACAACTTTGTCCGAGTTGATCGTCTTGCTGATTTCTTTGCTTGTGGGGAATCTTCAACTGCTGATGGTTAATACCTCTTTGGGGTTTGAATCTCAGGTGTTGCAGTCATTTGTCTGACTGGAGTTGACAGAAGCATGGCAGGAGTCCCCTCCAAAAAATTCAAGTCCTTTTCGGAACAACCTACGATCTTCTTTAACTTGTTAACCCCCTCACCATGAGTTCCAAGGATGGTTGAAGATAAGGACATGGGGGGCATGGGGGACATGGGGGGACCTAAGTACTGATTTCTTGCTAGTGGGTGGTTTTGAGATGAGTTTAATAGGTGATGGAACAACAGAAAACTGGGGATCATCATTCTTCAGAGGCGATGTATTGATGCATGCTGGGGCTTTCTCATCATCAGAAATGAGAATTCTCTTTGAAAGCCTCAGCTGAAATGATAGGGGAATGTGAGAAGAAATTTCGGATTGTTGAGGAGAAGGATCGTTAGCTGCAAGTCCATTGCATGTTGAATTTATGGAGCCTGTGGCTGTGTTTCCGAGAGTTGTAGGTTTTGTTCGGTTGAATGGATGCGGCAGTGCCTCCTCTGGAACATCATCTTTCTGGCAAGCGAAGAACAACAATTACATGGAAGTAATCAGAAGCAGACAAAATAAGTGTGAATTGAAATTCAAATTACAAGTGATAGTTTACAATGCGAGTTCCTATAAACTGGACCCTCCCATTCAAGAAAAAGTGATCAAATATCTTTTTTTGTTAAATGATAACTGACATCAATACATATTGTTTAGTTCCTCCACCCGAATTCAATTATGGGAGGCAAATAACAGCATAAATAATTTAGAGATTTAGATTGATAAAAAACCAAGTTGAAGCAATACTGCTTAAGATCTATCACAGAACTAGCTGTTTGAAGTTCACACATATCCGGAATCTGCATTATAAATACCAGTCATCTGGGAGTACTCTGGGTCTTAAACTAATTCTAATGACTACAGCATACTTTGGTCTCAAAATGAATCATTCAAGCAAATAAAGGAATTACAGAACAAATATATAATGAAACCGCATATAATTCTTCTTCTGAGAAGCCATGGTCAGTTCCGACTTTAACAAAATCATGCAGAACACTAAGCACATTGTCAACAATGCAGTGATAACTACCGCTGGATGCTCTTTGGAGAAATCCAAGAGTCTTTCTCTGAAAACCCTACTCAAGATTAAATGCCCATTTTCGCCACTTTGTGGTGCACTTTTCACCACGGAGTCCATTTGGAGATTTATTTGAAGTTATGGCTTCATGCAGCACTTAATCGCCCACTGCTCCGTAACATCCCATTGTTGGAGCTCACTCCTCACGGCTCAATAACCGCTTTTATTTATAGACAGTAACCACCAATTACCGAATAATTAGGATCTGAGGATAAATTAATTTTTATTCCCTATAGAGAAATAACAAGTCATCCTCCACTAAACTTTCTCGGATTGAAAACTTATCTGAAAGTGAAAAAAATCAAAAAACAATTATCGTAAAAACTTGCAGAGGGGCGAGAAGCTTTAAGACAATCACCATCGAGATTTAAAGTAAGTTACATTTATTTTCGTTCTTTCTCTTTTAAGACAATTTCATATCGAATAATTTATAAATTTAGTGACTCTCATAATACTTAGGAGGAGTATAATAACTTAGATTTAAGCAAAACTTAATAGAAACTAGATATGTCGAAATTTTGAGATATTATATCGATATAAGCATGTTATTGAAAATAGGAAATTTTGAGGGTTATATCCGCAAAATCTTCATCTCTCTCGGTCAAAGCGAGGCGGCTAATGCCGGCAGTGTGGTTGCACGCGACCCGGCGGTAGTGCAAGTCGTGGCACGACGGCAGAAGCGGCTAGTGGCGTGTGCAACGCCACAGTGCGTCGCCACGACTGCACGGGCTAGAGTTTCGCCAACGTGCGGTTGTGTGATGTGCCAGCGCATGGCTACGCAGGCTGCGGCTAGGCGTGACCCGGCACGATGGCGTGGGTCTGACGATGACCAGGGGCGACAGTCTGGCGGCGGCGATCTAGAGCGTCCGTGGCCCAGCAGAGGCGGCGGCACTGGTGACAGCGGTGGTGAATTAGGGTTAGGGTTTGATGGTGAGTCAAGGAAGAAGAAGAAGAAGAAGAAGGGTTTAGGTTTAGTTTAGGATTGGTTTTGGTTTAGGTTCTAGTTTGGAGTTGATTTGGGTTAGGCTTTGAGTTAATTGGGTTAGTGATGACGTAAGTTATTTAGGTTAAATCAAGTAATTTGGATTTATAATTTGATGAAATTAGATTGAAAATTTAACTAGTAGCCAGTTGGACACCTAGAGGACTTGTTTAATTCGTTGAATTTAATCTTAGATTTATAGAATTTATTAGGGACTTAAATTGAACATTGATCAGAAATTAAATAATATCTTAAATTTAGGGGTTAAATTGACAATATCTTCTAGCTAATCTAGTCTGATTTGTGATCGAATCGACTCCTTTCTATCGTTCAGTAATCTTAACTCAATATTTATTGTGGTTGAGTTTTTGGTATATTGAGGGACGTACGCAGTAAGACTTTATTTGGCTAGTACTAGTCGGCGATTCCCTACCTCGGTAAGATATTAGCAAGACTGTCAAACGTGACAGTAGCCGGTCTCTTGAGTTCTAGGGGATGTAATTGGTTATGTGATTAGACGGGATCACCACTCTATCAATAGTTGAGAGTGCAGCGTGGTGTGACTCTGCTTAGTAGGGGGTCCAACCACACTGTTATACTGTGCACGATCTCCTAAGTTTTAGGGGATGTGATCCGTTGTATGAATAGACAGGATTACCACTCCATCAGTAGTTGGGAGTGCAGCGTGGTACAACTTTACTTGGTAGGGGGTCTAACCATACCCATAAATTGATTTACGTGTACGTTGATTTGACCCTACTTTGTGGGGGGGGGGTGCAATCATTTCTGTAATATCAGTAGAGGAATCCATAGTCATTGTCCCTAACTGTTGGCTATTATAGATGTGATATTTTGTTTAATTCATTCTTTGCTGTGGATGTTGATTTATGTAACCATCGTTGTTATTGTATTATTATTGATATTACGGTTGTTATCTTTATTGTTACCTCTCATATATTGACCTCTCCAACTATGTAGTGGAGGTAATTCTCTACTGAGCATTCTTGGCTCATCCCTCGATTGTCCTCATTCACAGGAGACAATATTGTCCTTGGGCATCTGCGATCTGCGGCCCACTCGATCTCAAGATTTTATTTTTCTCAGTTCCTTAGGAAAAGGCTTCGTTGTTGAGTTTATGACAATTATCATATTTAATCCAGTCTCAACTCCAATACTTTGTCGATATGAAACTAAAAACAACTGCTACTAGTTATAGGTCAATTACCTATCTACTGGCCCACTGGCCTCAACGGGCCTTACAATTTCCTCACTCAAGGGCTCAATGTCCTCACTGAGTTAGTCCACATCGATCAAAAGGCACGGAGTGCCTTTGATACCACTATGTGACACCTCTGGCTCAGCACGATATTATTCCTAGGTATTTGCGGCCCGCGGTCCACCCGACCTTAGAATTTTGTTTTTCTCAGTTTTTTGAAAAAAGATTTCGTTGTTAGATTTGCGGCAGTCATTATATTTAGCTCAATCTCAACTCCGATACTTTATCAATATGAGACTAAAGATAACTGTTGTCAGTTATAGACCCACTACATATTTACTATCATATTGACTCTATCGAGCCTTATATAGCAAATACCCTCATCAACCACAAGCATTTTCTTTATCAAAATTGCTCTAAGCAAAAGATACTTATGTTGCGCTAAATGCCTACAAGTAAACCTCTGCACACACAAGAAAAGATGATAAAATTTAACTACATCAATTCATAAAGTAGATAACACTCCAAAGCAATAATATACACGACACATACCTCTCACTCAGATGTTAGATGCCAGAACAAATTTTTGAGAAAGTAGGCATTGATGCTCTCAATTGGTCTGTGGTCCATTATCTTTCTCGTTGGTCCATTATTTTGTCGATTCAAACCCGAATCCGCTTGTTAACGGATTATGCTCTGTGGTCTATACGGGTTTGCCCAGTCAAGCCCGAATCCGCTAAGGCGTTCATTAGCGGATACGAGCGACGTCTATCAATGCCAGACGGATCCTATTCCAAATCCGTTGTCTCCTGCCCAAATCCGCTCGGCCTTCTCCTTTGTCGGTCGTCGTCTCGACAGCACGAGGAACCCTAAACTCCACCTGGTGGAGAGCAAGAGGTCGGTATAATCGAAATTTTCTCTGAGACCTTTCTACCTCGTAGATTCTGTTTTCCGTATTTCTTTTTGGATCTGTGCGGTTTCCCCAGGCTATTTTTGTGAATTTATTAGGGTTTTCAGGTCTGTTTGAGTTTAGGGTTTTGTTGATGGAAATAAGGCTTGATTGTTTCTTTTTAGACCGTTTTTCAGAAATTTTTTGTGGATTAATTAATTTAGATTAGGGTTTTCTGAAGGTTTAGTTGTTTTTGATAAAATTGGGGCCATTGAAGAATTTTAACTTAGGGTATAATTCCGGATGATAATTTCATGCGAGATTAGTAATTTATAGGATGCTTTTTAATTTTCTAAACGTTTCTTCAACGATGTTTACTGATTTTTCATCAGTATTTTTTCCTTTGTTTTCGACAAGCAAGACAATGGATGCCTGGTGGCAAAGGGGGATGGGTTGCGGGGAAGGCGTTTCTCTGGGGTTATGTTTGATTCCTGGTGAGGAAGTCTTGATTCGAGGGAGTTTGCCATGTTCTTGTGAGGGTCTTTTTGTAGTCGGATCGATGGAGAATTGGTTTGGTTTGTGGTGGGGGGCGGGGTGTGCGGTGTGTGGTGGTACTTGGCCGGCGAAATTTTCTGGTGTTGGTGTTGGTATTGGGTTATTCTGTTTGCCGGATGATTACACTGGTGATTTCGTGGGAACTCATGGAGTTGGTTTTGGATGTGGTTCTTGTTGTGGGCAGGAGGAGAGTTTTTGTGGGGTGTTTTGTTCAGTTGGCACGGAGATAAGTTGCAGCTAGTGTGGTTGGAGTGGGAGGCTTGAAGATGAGTGAGAGCAGCCGTAGTCGCAGCCGGAGTCGCAGTCGCAGCCGCAGCCGCAGCCCAAGGGATCGGCGAATTCGCACTGAGCGGAGGCCATTCCGGGATGCACCTTACAGGAGGGACATGGGCAGAGGCTTCAGGTTCTGTCCAATCTTGCACTGTTACCTTTTCATAGTGGTCAAAACATGTTTAATCTGTATATTATTTTGAATGTTATGCTGTCTCCTAACTCAATTAGAATAATAACCATTAAACTACATCCACAATTTTGCATTATTTAATTTTGGGTGTTTGTTGCTGTTGTTTACGGCTGTAATCTATCTACAATTAGTTGCCCCCTTGTAGAACTTTGAGCTCCTCATTTCAACTTCATCATCTTCGAACCAATTTGGTGCCCCTTTCCAACATTGCACTTATCTGTAAGTCAAGTCCTCCTTCACCTCCTCTTTCTTGTTCTTCCATGTTCTCTCTCTCTCTCTCTCTCTCCCCCTCATGCTCCTCCTCTTCCTTGAAGTTTAGTGCAAGTCTTTCTATTCTAGTATATTTCTCGTTAACATTTCTTTCATTAATTTCTTTGGAATTTAATTAATTTCTTTAACTTCAGTGTTTATTATGTGATATTTAAGACTGATTTATTTTGTGGGATTTCAATGTTCTTAAACTTTCAAATTCTGAAAACTATAAAATCCAATATTTGTTACACAGAATTTTGAAATTCTGAAACTTCCAAATTCCAGCAACTGTGGATTTACTTGTTCTCCAAAATTGGTTGGATTTTAAAATTTTGAATTTTAAAATTCAACATGTGAAGTCATGTGCAAAACTTTATAGTCAAATAAAATACTAAACTTATAATGTTGGAATTTACAAATCTAACAAAACAAATACAAAATTTTAAAATTTTGAATTTATATGTTTTACAAAACAAATATACTAGCAGAACTTTTAAACGCAGGATTTTGAAATTTCAAAACTTTAAAATTCTTAGGATTTTGAAATTTCGAAACTTTAAAATTCTTAGAATTTTAAAGTTTTATGAAACAAACATGCCCTTAAAATATTAGCCTTGGTTTTCATGATTTTGCACTTATCTCTTTCTGGACATTTAAATTAAGTTTATGTTTTTGTTTATGTATCTTCAGCATTTTGTTTGTCTAAACTAATACATTTAGGTAAGAAGCAACATAAACTAAACCATATTTGATATCCAAACATTCGGTTTGATAACCTTCTTCTGTTTCTAGTAAATTAAAATCGCCATATCTCACAATTTACTAGAGAAGAAATTAAAAAAAATATAAACCCTATAGGTTGATGCCACAGATTCCACTCCCAAAACTTTATTTTGACTGTGCCTCATCGATATCAAATGTACTTAAATTGTTACGTAAATCATAATTGATAATAACATCACTATTTGTCTCTTTAACATTTAATTTTAAAATCTCTTCATTTGCTTTAAGGATTTCACTTTCTCTGTTTCTAATCAAAACTAAAATTCTTTCTCATTAAAAATGGCTGATTTTCCTTCAATTCTAGGTTTTTGCTTTTTTGAACTTCAATAATTTCATTGTTTAAACTCTCTGTTACATCTCTTTAGAATTTTGTTTTCTCCATTTCTGAGTAAAATTAAGTTTAACTGCTTCTTCACCGCTATAATATTTTGGCAAAGATCACTGTTATAATTTTCTTGAGCAGCCTTGGTGTTACATCACTGTTATGATTTATTTATTATTTTTTAAAAATATCTCTTTAGCTTTTTGTCTTCAAGTTTTTGTCAAATCTCTTTGTCATTTCCAATTATTTTTCAAAATACTTGTATTTCTTTTCAAGATTTGGCAATTTATTCCTTGCTTTCTTTGTTAACAATTTGTTTAATTTTTAGTTTGATATCTTCAAAATTTACTAAAACTTTTTAAAGTCTCTGTTGTATTGTTTCAGAATTTTTTTTATGTTTTTCTGTTTGACATTAAGAAATTTCTCCTTAAGTTAGCTGTTTCTATTGCAATATTTGACATTTTCTCATTAATTTTTATCAGAATTTCATTATTTTACTTGCCTTTAATGTTTGTTATATCTCTTTACAATTTGTTCACTGTTTTTTAAGATACTATTGTCTCGTTCTAGATTTAGCAAGCCCTTTCTTTCTTTTGTTGTTTCTTAACATTTTGGTTGACTCTTTAGATTTTGCTTTATATATTTTATCTTTTCATTTATTTTATTTTTCCATGATTTAGCACTTTCTTAACGTTAGATTAAGCCTTTAGGCTTTGCTGGGTGAAATGTTAAAGTGTGTATAAATTTAAGGGAAAATTACCAAATGCCTCCTGAAAATTTTTCAAATTTCTAAAAACCATCATTAAATTTTGAAGTTTGGAATAACCCCCTTCGTTAGCCATTGTTAGCATTAAAAACCCATGTGGTAAGGTCCCACCTCACATGGGTCAAGTACATGCTACTATAGCAGTACTGTAACAATAATATATACCTATAAACTAAATACTATAATTAAAAAATATATTTTCTTTTAGTTATATGTGATTAGTTTTGATCATGATGTTCAATTTGTAGTTTTATATACTTGGTTTTGATCATTTTATCTTATTTTTAGTCATATTTGTTTGGTTTTGATCACTAATGCCTATTTTACTTGTAATGTTCAGTTTCTATGTATACAGTACTGTTACAATAATGCTATAATATTTTCAAATAGTGTCCCTAAAAATAGGGGTTTATTTATAATATTTGTCATATTAGAGGGATTGAATGAAAATTTCAGAAGTCAAAGGGGCTTTTTAGGAATTTGAAAAAGTTTTGGGGCTGTATAGGGAATTTTCCCTAAAAGTAATGATTGCTTTTTAGACAAGTATAGATATAAAAGAAGAATTGTGTGTATAAAGAGATAATTTGGAAAACTCACATACAACACACTTCTTCTGATATTTCTTCTTTATCCTTTCTTTTCTCGGGGTATTGAGCTTGTGTTGGGGAGAATGAGGAATAATTGAGGCATCTCATATTGTCATCAATGCCTTTTCCTCTTCATATTTCTCTTTCTGATAGACTTTGAAGGTCATTTTTCTCATTTAAATTGTATAGGGAATGGTTTTATAATAAGAAGGGTTTGCAATAAGTAAATTTATAGGTAAAATTTTTTTAAAAAAAAGGTTTTCATCAAGGGTTTGAAAAATCAGTGGGGGTAGAGGGAAGTCAAATTTAATCAGGGGTTTGTAGGTAATATTTTGTTGCAAAACCTGATTTGAATTTTTGTTGATTGCTTATATCTCATGCATGACCAGTTGGATGTAGAAATTATGATTTTCCTTGGGACAATCCATTCTCAAACCTCATCCTAATTGGTTATTTTTATCCAATAATATTTGCATATTATGAGAAGATACCTTTTTCCAAATGTTTGTCTACTTGCTTTCAGGCGTCTTGAGCTGTGCAAGAACTGCAAGCGACCTGGGCATTATGCTAGAGAATGTCCTAACGTGGCTGTCTGCAATAACTGTGGTCTTCCTGGGTAAAGAATTCTTTGGTCTGATACACTTCCCAGTTTGCTTTTTCATGACTAGAATTTGGCCTGAATTTTGTTTGTTCTAATGGAAATTCTTATTCTGCACAACTCTTATAGTTGCTTAAGGTGAAATTCTTTAAAATGAACACCTGGTTATCCTTTTGTGATGTAATTAGTTTATTGATTATATTGTTTTTTCAGTCAACTTATTTGGAATCGGCATTCTCCTCTTGCTTCAAGTTCTAATCATATTATTTGTTTGTGAGTGCTTTTCTGGAGCACTGAGAATTTACATTTTGGTCTTGAGCAGGCACATTGCGGCCGAGTGCAGTGCAACAGCACTGTGCTGGAACTGCAAGGAGCCTGGCCACACAGCTAGCAAGTGCCCAAATGAAGGAATCTGCCACACCTGTGGAAAAGCTGGTCACCGTGCAAGGGAGTGCTTTGCTCCTAATGTGCCGCCTGGTGAACTAAGGCTGTGCAATAACTGCTACAAACAAGGTCACATTGCGGCAGAGTGCACCAATGAGAAGGCATGCAACAACTGTAGGAAGACTGGGCACTTGGCTCGTGACTGTCAGAATGCACCTGTGTGCAATCTCTGCAACATTGCTGGGCACCTGGCCAGGGAGTGTCCCAAGGCTAGTATGCTTGGGGAAAGAGCTGGCGGCCCACTTTACCAAGGAGGTGGTTTCCGTGATGTGGTTTGCAGAAACTGCAACCAGGTAGGTCACATGAGCAGGAACTGCATGGGACCCATTATAATCTGCCATAACTGTGGTGGGCGTGGTCATTTGTCTTATGAGTGCCCTTCAGGAAGGTTCATGGACCATCGTGGACCACGGAGGTTCTGAATGTTGTTCTACCAAGGTGAGCCATACATGTTGGAGCTTGTCTTATTTTTTTTTCCAAATATGTTGTAATTTTGGTTGGTTTTGACCCCGTTTTATTGGAGATATCTTACTGTAATAAGCTCAGTTCTTCTAAGTTTGTTGGACTAATTTGATCTAGTGTTGAGAGATAATTTCCAATTTTGTATGTTCTGTGGCTGGTGCTTTTGTGACTCTGTTTTTCAGTCCTTGGATTTCATTTGAATATTGCGTATCTGACTGCTCTGATATTCTTAGGAAAAAGGATCTTTCCCGTTTGGTCTCTTGCCCATTGGTTTGAAAATATTATTTTCATTATTTGGCAACCTTGTTCGTACACAATGAAGGTATATCTTGAAGCCTTATTTTATCCCCGGGGTTAATTGTACGGCCATGTTTGTCAATTTGTCAGCCCATTGGGAGCTCGGTGGGCAATTACAATACCCAACAGAGGCCCAAGTTTAGACACGCAAAAGCACAATAAAGGCTCTCGTTAGGCAGATTTACAGCGCGATAAAGACTATTTTCGGCCCCATAAAAGGCCACTGCGACCCGTTCACGGCCAAGCAGCCCGATTGCGGCCCACTCCTATGCCCCAAACAGACATTAAAAGCCCATTTTCGGAACAACAAAAGCCCACTTCAGGGTCTCGAAAAGTAAAATTCAGGCCCCCATGGAGGTGCCGGATTTGCCTGGTTACCACCTACATTGCATATTTTACGGCCCCAGAGGATTTGAAGAATATATCAGCATTGACAAAAAATAAACTAGTAGCAGCATTTGCTATTGATGATCACCAACCACGTTGTTATCTGTTTATCATAGTCATAAGTTACAATACAAGGGCCGGTCAAAACCATTCTTAGTTAAGAAAAAAAAAAACTTTAAAGATAGAATGGCCACCATGATTGACCTGTAGCTAGCGGCAGATCCAGCCCATTACGGCATGGATTTTTGAGTCACAGCACCGGAAACTACTCGGGTTTCTCATTCTGATTCAGCTTGGCCTCTCCATTTTGGTTGGCTGTTCTCCACTGCTCTCTCAGCTGTTAAAAGTCAAATACAAAGTGTAAAATAGAACGACAAAAGCATTCATTTACACCGAAACAATGGCTCCATCTGTTTCTCCCCTCCAGGGTATGTTTATGGTAAGTAGTTGCATTATTTCTGTATTGGAACTCTACTATAAGAACTTACATTTTAATTAAATCAAAGGAAATACTGCATTACTATATATATCACAGCAAAGAACCTCAACATAAATACTAATCTAGGATTTCAAAAAATATACAATTCTACTTGATCTATAAACTAGTATTTAATCACATGTGATGCACATGAATTTCCTTCTCTCGTCTCATTTTTTATTTATTATCAAATTGCGCATGTTCCTGTAACCACACGGTAACTACCTATTTTCCCTATTTTTTCTCAATTATTGTTGAAATTCTTATAAAATTTTAAGTTGTCACTATTTCACTCTGCTTGATACCAAACAGATTTGTTCAATAATCAAATATGAACAATAATATTTACAGCTCTTATGTATGTGTGCATGTATAACACCTAACAACTTTTCTTGCAGAGGTTCCTTCATAAAGCTATTTAATGACGACATATTTTGAAACAGTATTATTGTGTGATACTGTTTCAGAATTCATCATGATGAAAAACATTAGCATTGACCAAAATAATGTATAACAGGCACAAGAAAGTAATGGACATACAAGGAAGAGATGATACCACAGAATGAACCAGAGAAGCTAGAGTATTACCTTTGCAAGATGTGCTTTTTGATATCTATAACCCTGAAATGGTCAAAGGAAGCATTGCATTATTACATTATCTTGAAATGATCAGACATGTATGGCTACAAATGAAGTTTAGTTACCTTGTCAGTCCCATATATATAATCACAGTAGGTAAATACAGATGCAAAGTTGCTCTGGCTCTGCCCCCCTACATAATGATGGTAATCATGATATTCTGCTCCACCATAGAAAGGGATGTACTTCGTTGGAGTAACCGGGAAATCATATCTGTTGCATACCATTATGATGGTGATAAAGTGAACAAGCTTATCAAAATCAAAGTAGTACTTAAAGTAGTGAATCTTGTTATTTCCCTTGGTATCAATAGAATTCAGTTTCCAATGCAAAAAATAAGTAAAAATAGAAAAGAATCAAACAAGAAAGTCAGATATTTTACCCTAACTGAGCATGATATTACCAAATGCTACGGAAATAAATACTTGGGACATAACTCCAATAAGGTAATAAGCAAAAAGGTTCACCTTGCTTTAAGGTCTGAACTAATCTTCCAGAACACCCGCAGATGTGGTATCAACATGTCCAGAAATTCTATCCAAGTTAAACATTATTTCTCTAAGAAATACTTGAGATAAAAGTTATGCATGTGACAGAACTAGAGGTGATTTTTTCATATGCTATGCTCCACAAAGGCCATAACTGCACAGGAGAGTTATAATCAGCAAGAGGAACAGCCAGAATACCAACTGCCATCAAGTATTATCGTTTTTATAGAGAACTCGAGCTTTACTTTTCCTTTCAGCTCTTAAGTTTTTGACAAACTTGGCTAAATAAACCATTAGAAACACAACAGAGCCAAGTCTCAAGAATATGAAGAGAAAAGCAAATATTCTTGATGCTTCCTCAAAGTAGATAGAGAAGCTAAGTGTCACTAAGTCAAAGAGTGATAGTAACTAAACATATACATATCTCTAAACATACTACTATTTTTCCCAATGAATATTTGCAGGGACGCTGTAGTGAACAAAGAAGTGGCACAGCTACAAATATTGATCAAATCAGAAATTACAATGAACTTGCATTGCATGCAATTCATGAAAAATCAATGAACAGTTGGTGAATAAGGTGAGGTAATAGACCTAAAAGCATCCATGATTCTAAAAGATACATAGCTCCGTTTTTCATCACAAAACAGTAATTGTAAAGGTAACTATGCTAGACAGATGCATTCTGCTGGTTTTACATCTTCCATGGTTTCAGTACAGATGAATAGAGCTTTGAGCCATCAAGGATCTTCTCCAGCTATGTCATTAGGGTTCATTAGAGGCTCATTAACACCATCTTCTGTAGTGGTAGAAACCACTCAAGCAATATGAACATCTGAGAGATGGTTTATTGACTCCAATAAAAATATTAACACCATCAATTGATATTTTTACCAAAAAAACTGCAAATTAGTATAATAATGCAAACAAGAGGCGAATACTGCATTCCCAATCATTTGATAGACCTGATCATATAAAAGGGCCTATGCTATTATCAAGCTTAAACATAAGATATTTAGCAGTAGTATTCACTATCAAGGACAAAAATCCTACTAATTTTAGCCTGGATCAAAACATTATGTTTGTAAACGCAGTCCCTCTGCAGGTCTCTGCAAACTATACAACAATGACAAAGGGTGTGAAAGATAAAAGGAGACAACTGGTACATATACTTTCTCATTTATTATTTAGTACCCAGAGACCCCAAATCATAGGTTGGCTGTCAAGTTGGATAATAGAATCAGATTGCAATGTTACTGCAGTGAAAATCAAGCTGTATAATCAGATGACCATGTTTTCTCCTATCAAGTTACAGTACCACCAGCAAAAAGAGTCAACCCCATTCCAGCCAATTTATTCAACAAGCGTGCCAAATCAGATCAATGCATTCAGCAATTCGTTATGTAGTCGATATAACTAACCCATCAAATCTTTCATGAATAAACAGTATCCAATAAAATTGCCACATTGGATCCCTTTAAAGATTTATGTTATCCTTCCTGGTGTACTTGGCTATGGCTTTGGTTGCAGGCAAGACAATGCCTCCAATTTCTTCAATTTTATCGTCATTTAAACCATATAAACAACCCAATTATTGCGCAAACAGAACATCTTAAAATTCTCCAAACCAGAATCAATCATGATATAATGAAAAGCAAGGATCAAGAAAAGCATAAAACTCTAGCTCACCCGCTGTGCGTCTCAATGGCCTCGATCTGGCGCAGCGCGATCCACAACCAGAAGGTAATCATATGCCCCGGAGCGATCGTCGGCCCGACGAACGAAGGGATTCCGAGAATCAGCACCTCCGCCCAGTGCGCATACGGCGCCGCGAACCCAATGGGTGCCGAGTACTCGTGATGCACCTTGTGGATCTTCTCGTATCCCCATCCCTGATGCAGCGCCCGATGAATCCAGTAGTTCCCGTAATCCTCCACCAAGAAGTACACCAACAGCTGCGAGGCCATCTCCCACAACGATGGCAGCGGCAACCCCGTCCTGATCCCCACCATCTGCACCCAAAATTCCGCAAAAAGATCAAAGAGAAACCCTAAATCCAACACAAAAGATTCGAATCAAGATCGAGAGGGGATGGATCGGGACCTTAACGGTGGGGTAGGAGAGGAGCTGGAGGGGGCCGACGACGAAGATGAAGACGCGCATCACGGAGGCGTAGCAATTGAGGAAGGAGGAAGGGGGGTGGTGGATCTTGGGCTGGAGCTTGAAGCGGGCGAGGGCGTAAGGGAGGTGGAGCTCGAGGAGGGCGAGGGGGAGGGGGACGAGGTTGAAGATGAGGAACAAGAAGAGGATATTGTGGTAGTAGAGGAGGTAGTCCGGCATGTCGGCGGAGTAGCGGAACCAGAGCGTCTCGGCGGAGGTGAGGTTGCGGCCCTGCGCCGCCGCGGCCTCGTCCAGCGTTCGGTAGGGCAGCATTTCCGGCGAGATCGGCGCGCCGGCTGCGCTGGTCGGTGGTTTTGCAGAAAGGCCCAGAGGTTTTGGAGATTTTTCTGGCGCGGATATGGATGCAGTACAGAGGTGGACAGCGGAGAACGGCATTCGGGGATAAGATAGGAATTTAGCATGACTACTAGCTCTGGAGTTGAGCTGTGGGACAATTGATACGTGGCATAATCGCATTGGATGTTATAAAAGAATGATCCATACCGAAGAAGGAACGTGTAGGCATACGTTACTATGCGGAGGAGAGGAACAGAGACTTGGCTTTACCCCTTTCTTTTTGCCTTTTTTGGGCAGTCACGTGAGGGATGAGGCAACCGCCACACTAATAATGCCTGAGGATGGGAATTAGATTGATCTCGAGGCAAGATTTTGTTGTCTGAGTCCACCACCTGGTTGAAGGTAGGGTGCTGATGTCATGCATACGGCGTAAAAAGCAGGGGAGCATGAGGGAACGAGACAGCTAGGACTGATGCATCATGGTTTGTCAGTATTGGGCCCGTGGCTCGATCCCGTCCAACCGGACCCACCAGGTCGTGACCATGCTTGTGAATTATAAAATTGAAGTAATTAAAGGCATGTCTGATTGAATTTTAAAAAGCCGGAATGGAAATAAGGATATTTATCTATAACACTCAAATTTTATTTTATTTATCAAAAATTTTATATGATTTTAGAATTTATATTTTTTAAAAAAATTTATTATTTTCAACTTCCTGATTATTATTTAATTAAAAAAATTTTCAAAAATTTTACTTTCATATTATATAATTCATAACTAAATTTTTTAAAATTCTTAATTTCTCACTCTCTATTTTTTCTCTCAAATATCTAAAATAAATCCTCAATTAAATTTTAAATTATAATTTACATAATTATATATTTATAAATAAATCTTCAAATATTTTCATTTATATATCAGTCCAAATTTTAGTTTTTTCCAAGTAAAAAATTACAAAGAGAACATTAAATATTTAAAATTTTTTACAAATAAATCCTACATAAAAATTTAAATTACAAGTTTAATATTCATACATTTACCAATAAACCCCTCAAATATTTTTATTTATAAATAAGTCCAAATTTTATCCTTTTTTAATAAAAAATTTATAATATTGAAGGTTTTAAAAATTAAAATTTTAAATTACAAGTTTAATTTTTGTATATTTATAAATAGACCTCTCAAATATTTTTATTTATAAATAAGTCCAAATTTTATCACTTTTTAATAAAATTTCACAATATTGAAGGTTTTAAAAATTAAAATTATAAATTACAAATTTAATATTTATGCAATTATAAATAGACCCCTTGAATATTTTTATTTATAAATAAGTCTAAATTTTATCATTTTTAAAATAAAATTTTATAAAAAAGTCATTGAAGGTTTTAAAACTTAAAATTGTAAATTACACGTTTAATATTTGTATATTTACAATTAGTCTCCTTGAATATTTTTATTTATAAATAAGTCTAAATTTTATTTTTTAAAAAAATAAAATTTTATAAAAAAGATATTGAAGATCTTAAAACTTAAAATTTTAAATTATAATTTTAATATTTATATATTTAAAATAAACCCCTTGAATTTTTTATTCATAATATGTCCAAACTTTATCATTTTAAAAATAAAACTTTACAAAAAAATATTGAACGTTTTAAAACTTAGAATTTCAAAAATTAAGTTATATTTATACATTTACAAATAGTCCCTTGAATATTTTATTCCGAAATATCCAAACTTAGAAGTTTAAAATCAAATTTTACCAAAAGACATGAAAAGTTTTAAAACTTAAAAATTTTAAATTACAAGTTTATATTTGTACATTTACAAATAGACCCCTTGAATATTTTTATTTATAAATAAGTCCAAATTTTATCAGTTTAAAATAAAATTTTACCAAAAAGACATGAAAGTTTTAAAACTTAAAATTTCAAATTACAAGTTTATATTTGTATATTTATAAACAAACCCCTTGAATATTTTTATTTATAAATAAGTCCAAATTTTATCATTTTCTAAAAAAATTTGATAAAAAGGATATTAAAGGTTTTAAAACTTAAAATTTTAAATTACAAGTTTAATATTTATAAATTTTCAAATAGACCCCTTCGATATTTTTATTCATAAATAAATCTAAACTTTATCATTTTTCAAATGAAATTTTACGAAAAAAATATTGAAGGTCTTAAAATTTAAAATTTTACATTAGAAGTTTAATATTTATATATTTACAAAAGATCCCATAAATATATTTATTTATAATTTAGACTTATTTATAGTATATTACATAAATAATATATATAATATTAAATAATTACATAAACTTATAATCAAAATAGAGAAAAATAGATCAAGCAATTGAGACTGAACTGAAAATTTTGAACCCCGGATCCCAAGTCCCAAAGCTTGAAAAATTAAAACCTTGCCGGAAACAGTGGGAAGTATTTTACCAAATTATGTTTTTCAAATAACACCCTATCTTTAGATTTATTTATATTTACAACCCACCTGGGTTTTAAAACAATCCACATACTAAATTACAACATTCAGTACACCCTCATATGGAAATCGGATCGAGGACATATGGCCCCGACCCGAATCCGAACTAAGCCCGCAGAGGGTACTGGCACACGAATCCATGTAACCAGGGAATCGCGTTTCTCGATTAGAAGGGTTTCTCGATTAGAAGGGTTTCCCCCAATCCTATCTTGAATCTTCGACGTTTTGGCGGAGACCGATGGAGACGGCGGAGCGGTAGAGATGAGCGGTACGGATCCGGGAGCGCTGAAGGGGTTTGGCGGCGGCCCGGAGCTGAGACTTCCGGCTAGCCGCCACGGAAACTTCAAGAGCGCCTCCGGCGATGAGCATCTCAAAGAGATCCTCCAGAGCATCAAATCCTCCAAAGTACCGGTGTGCTCTCTATTTCTCAGCGCATCGAGCTCGCGTCTCTGTTCCAAAATGCCTTTTTACCTAGAAAATTTTTCTGATATTTTTGTGTTTGTGATTGATTTTTGTAGACTGTCATCAACTATGGCGCTTCCTGGTATGTCGGTTTCATCAAAATTTTCATATTTGGGGTTAGAAATCTTCATTTGTTTCCATAAATCTATTCTTTATAAACAATTTCATGAGCAGTGAAATTGAATTTGGAACTGAATTGAGTGTCAAAACCTTGAAGTTCGTAATCAATGAAATGCTAAGCATTTGTAGGTCAAGGATTAATAGGTGTATGGATGAAGTAAACTGAAGAAGATGAACTATGTTTAAAATGATTTGATTTCTGCTAAAAGGAGGAAATTTATGTTACCGTTTTACTATGCAACATTCAACCATAAAATTGGATGAAAGATAGTAATAGGTGTATGGATGAAGTAAACTGAAGAAGCTGAACTAGGTTTAAAATGATTTGATTTCTGCTAAAAAGAGGAAATTTATGTTACCGTTTTATTATGCAATATTCAACGATAAATTGGTTGAAAGATGGTAAGATATAAATATCTGATCTCCCTTGCCTTTGAGGATTTGAAAGCCATTCATTCTGTGGTGTATATAGTTGAATTTGGAGCTCTTCTCTTTAAGGGCAAACTCAATTTGTTGGGTAAATAGCAGGCAGTATGCAAATTGGTAAGACTCAGAAATTCTGAAACAGCAAGTGGAGAAGTGGTTTGGTTCTTCAATAACTTCAAAATGGAAGGTCTTATGATATTGTGTGTCATCATGAGGAGAAATGGTTCATATGTTTGGTAGAGTGAAATTGAAGTCCCAATAGGATGAATGTGTATTTGGGTGGTGAGAGATTATGTGCTGAACGGATGTCGGTTTTGCCACTAGGAAAACCCAATTGGAACAACCTTTTGCTTTTGAAAGGATTACTATGAAACATGGCCTTGTTATAGTGATGATTGATGAAAAAATCAAATCTTTTCTGTGCTGTTAGTATGAACATGAACCATTCGAGTTCTATGCCTGATGCAGGTGTCGGGTTTGCTCCCAGATCCTCCCTGCTTTCTGGCAGTTCAGCAATGATTTTCCGAAGCTCTCGTTTGTGTATACAGACATTGATGAATGCCCTGAAACTACTCAGAGTATACGATACACTCCAACATTTCAGTTCTATCGAGATGGTGAAAGAGTAGATGAAATGCTAGGAGCAGGCGAAGAAAGGCTGCATGACAGGCTGTGGTTGCATACTGATGAATAGAGACTGTGATGAAGTAGGGTTCATTTGAACTTAAAATTTGGCGGCATATAAGCTTCTGTATTTGCAATTGTGATGAGTTTGTACTCCCCCTGCATTGATGTCACTGGTGCAATTGAGGGATCAGTGCTCAAGGCTTGGAGATTAATCTAATTTGTCAAATGAAATATTATGTGGAGAGGCTTTTTGTCAAAGAAAAGGCTGAGTTGAGGTTTCTGCTACTTTTGTGGTAGATCAAAACAAAGGGCTCCCAATTATACAATTAGAAGTTGTTTTCAGGAAAGAGGAAGGAGAGGACAGCTAAATGATTGAAAATGGATTTGATCCCCAAAGGTAATTTATTGTCGAAGAAATTGATCCAGATGTCATCTAAACATAATGATATCAGTAAGAACTTGATTCAGAAATCAGGAAGATGGAAACAGGCAACCTAAATGAACATTCATACAAAATTCCATTCGCATTTGATATTCAATAAAATTAAAGAACCATTTATCACCAATTACTTGATCACAAATCAATAACTGTACAGCTACATAACACAGTTGTGTGTTTTTTTGTTGAAGATGATAGCTTCAATGTCTCCAACAAGATTCCTTGTGGCTTTTGATGGGAAGAAACTGCACTGGTAAATCTTGAGTAGTTAGTAGGCAATCTACTAAGCAAGTTTTGAGGTTAAAGGCACTTCACCATCAGATATACATGCATTGATGGCAATCTACTAAGCAAGTTTTGAGGTTAAAGGCACGTCACCATCAGATATACATGCATTGATTTCATTTTCAGCTAATTCCACACACTTGCAGGCCACCAGATCAGACATTCCGTTCAGTTGTGAACCTTGAAGCTATAAGACTAGGATGCTGGTGCTTTAGTATAGCTTCTTCTGCCTGGAAGTTTGTTATGCTTCCGACATTGCAATAGCTGAGTCCTGCAGCCTGCCTTGAAAGCCTTGCTGGAAAACTGAAGGTTAAAATGAGGTAGCAATTAAACAAGGTATAAACAAGGTATAAGCATGTATCTGCAGCTTGTCTGAGTGCTGCTGATCAGCCTTTGCTGCATCTTTGGTGCTCTTTTGCTGATTACCGCCAAGAAAGACCCTTTAGACAGCTGTTGATTTAGGATCAGACTTGCCAAAGATAACAGCAAAGCTTCCAAATTCCAAGTCTGGTTTCCTGAACAAATCAGTTAAACCTGTAGCACATGACTGTGTGTTCATTGAGGGGCTCCTGTCCACTTTTATTTTCGAGGCCCGAGAATGAGCATGGTGAGCCATATTTGCAGCCTCCCTCAGACCCCTTAAGAAAGCACCATGCCTGGTTGCAGGGTATCGCCTCGCGGTGGCTTCACCTGCAAAAAAAAGCCTATCTCAGTCATCTCCTGATGTCCCCACGGCTACATTAGAGTATGAACCCCACCTCGTGCAAACACCTTGTAGAGGGTCTGGAACAGAAATTCCTTGGGGTTCAAAAATACCTGCTCAGAGGGAACCGATATCAAAGTAGCTCATCTAATCAGACAATTCATAGCAACAAATGTTGTGGTCTAAAAATTTCGACAAGGCTATTAAGGTTATAGAGCACAATTTTGAGCAGAAATTGTCTGAGAGCAACTTGAGTTATAATTAGTTTCCATCACTCGTTTCCCCTATATTTAACAAAAAAATAACTGGATTGAACTCAAATATACAGTATATTAACATCATCCACAGAGCAAAACAAAACAGAAACCAGGGAGGAATATACCCCTTGGAATTTGAAGAACCAAAGCAACAGCATCAGTTGGTGACATGCTTTCAAAATTCTGAGCTGCCTCCCCTGCAACCAATGCAATCAAAACTGGACAACCCGCCACCGTGGCATAGATACAAAACTAAAAAAACCTCCCCTCTTCGACTTGGGTTCCCTGACGAATGGCCAAAAGTATCAAGATTTGTACTCCAAAACATGGAGGAAACTGTTGGCTTTATGGTGTCTCGAATCCGGATTTTCCGGATAGTCTTAATTATATTATGAAGTTATTTAGTGAGTCTAATCTTTATCTAGATTTATCTTCTACTAAAAGACTTAAATTAGTAGAAGTCTTATTTGAGTCAGTCTTCTACTTTGATTCAAACATCATTAGGCCATATCTATAAATACACCATTGATGTAAGGGTTTCAATATAGAGTGAGAGAGAGATATATATAGATCAATACTCTCAATACGTCTTGTGACGGTTAGGCTGCTTAGTCTTTTGTGAGAGTTGGTGATATTGGAGTTTCGTCTCCATCGTTGTAATCTTCTCTTCCTCTTCTCATCAATACAATATTCTCTGAGTCGTTTTCTCCACATATATCTCTTGTGTGCTATCTTTTCATCTTTTCTATTCTTCCTCTATATCGTGAATTGAGATGAACATCGATATTTTCCGCAACAAGTGGCATCAGAGCTAGGTTCAACATGTCTACTACGAAGTTCGATATAGAGAAATTCAATGGAAAGCAAGGATTTCCTATTTGGCAAGTAAGAGTTCGTGCAATTCTTACTCAATAAGGGTTGAGACACACATTAGAGGACGTCAAGCCTGAAGATGTCATCGAAAGTGTCTGGAAAAACCAGAAGGCTAGCGCACATAGCACAATCATCCTCAGTCTTACCGATGAGGTACTCTATCCGTTTCTTGATGAAACATCACCTTCAGAGTTATGAAAAAAGCTGGAGAAACAGTATATGAGTAAGTTTATCTCAAATCGAGTTTCTTTAAAGCAGAAGCTATTCAATTTTCGAATGACAGAAGGTACGGATATAGTTGATCATCTTAATGCTTTCAATAAACTTGTCTCTCAATTGTTAAGCATTGATGTTAAAATTGAAGATGAAGACAAGACAATTATTTTATTATCGTCCTTACCTCCTTCTCTTGAGAATCTTAAAACTACTCTCATGTATGGGAAGGATTTGAAATTTGACGATATTTCTGCTGTCCTTCTATCTAATGAATATTTGAAAAAGATTGGAGGGGATGTGTCACACTCAGAAGCATTAATTATCAGAGGTCGTATCAAAGAAAGATCAAGGACAGGTCGTTCTAGATCTAAATCCAAAGAAATAAATTGTAGGTATTGTAAAAAGATGGGACATGCAATTAAAGATTGTTGGAAGCTCAAAGCAAAGAAAGAAAGAGAGTCTCAATTTAAAGAGCAAGCCAAAGAACAAGTGTCAGTTGTTGAAGGAAGTTCTGATGATAATTTTGGTAACGTTCTCTCTATTAGTTCTAATTTTGATCGTTACCATGATATTTGGATTCTTGATTCTGGTTGTTCTTACCACATGTGTCCTAATAAGGATTGGTTTGAAGACTACAAGTCTTATGATGGTGGTTTGATTTTGATGGGTAATAACAATCCATGCAAAACTGTTGGAATTGGAACAATCAAAATTAAGATGTTTGATAATATTATTAGAACTCTTACTGATGTTAGACATGTTCCTGATTTGAAAAAGAATTTGATCTCTTTGGGTGCTTTGGATTCTGCTGGTTATAAGTATTCTGCTGAAGGTGGAGTTCTTAAGATTGCTAAAGGCTCATTGATAGTGATGAAGGGCCTAAAGCATGGAAATTTGTATGAGTTAGTAGGAAAAATCGTTGCAGGTGGAGCAGCAATTTCTCAGGCCTCTTCTTCTGATATGACCCACTTATGATGCGTCTCGGTCATATGAGTGAGAAAGGTTTAAATGAGCTCAACAAAAGAAAATTACTGAAAGGTCTCAACTCATATAAATTGGATTTCTGCGAGCATTGTCTTTATGGTAAACAGTCCAAGGTAAAGTTTAACACCGGTATTCATTGCACTAAAGGCTTAATTGATTATATTCATTCTGATGTGTGGTACTTTCCTATTCCATCAAAATCTGGTGCTCGTTATTTGGTCAGTTTTATTGATGACTTTTTCAGAAAAGTGTGGATTTATTTTTTGCATCAGAAAGCCGAAGTGTTTTTTGTTTTCAAACGATAGAAAACTTTAGTTGAAAAAAGAACTGTTAGAAAAATCAAATACCTCAGAAGTGATAATGGCGGATAGTACAAATCAACATAATTTCTCAAATTCTGTGAAGATGAAGGCATCAAACGCCACTTTACCATCCTAGGAAAACCTCAACAAAATGGAGTGGCTGAAAGGATGAACAGAACCTTATTGGAGAAAGCACGTAGTATGCTCAGTACAGCTAATTTTGATAAAAATTTTTGGGCAGAAGCAATCAATACAGCATGCTTTATTGTGAATTGCTCTCCTCAAACAACCATTAATTACAAGACTCCTGAAGAGGTATAAACTGGTCATCTTGCAAATTATTCTTCTTTAAAGATTTTTGGTTGCTCTGCTTATGTGTATGTTGTCAAGGATAAGTTAGATGCACGTTTCAAAAAGTGTATTTTCCTGGGTTATACCAAAGGCGTCAAAGGCTATCGTTTGTGGGATCCTACTATTTCAAATGTAATTATTGAGAGAGACATAGTATTTGATGAAAGTGTTATGTTAAAATCTCTCAAG
Organism: Trichopus zeylanicus subsp. travancoricus; assembly: GCA_005019695.1. NCBI lineage: Eukaryota > Viridiplantae > Streptophyta > Magnoliopsida > Dioscoreales > Dioscoreaceae > Trichopus > Trichopus zeylanicus. Next base: position 164,860 of record RXID01010986.1, read on the forward strand.
AAAGATCCCAATGATATAATGCAAGTGGAGGTGGAGCACGTAATTCCTTCAGAAGAAGATATTCAGGGTATGTCAAACTTTCAAGAAAATTCTAAGAATCAAGTTTCTGAAAAGACTCCACTTCGAAGATCTCAAAGAAAAATAAAGCCACCTGAGAAGTATGGTTTTGAAGATATAGTAGTTTTTGCTTTAATTACTGACAATAGTGATCTTTCTTCCTATAAAGAAGCAGTGCAGGATAAGAATTTTTCTCAGTGGCAAGCTGCTATGAATGAAGAGATGGATTCCTTTCAAAAGAACCATACTTGGGATCTGGTGAAATTACTAAAAGGTAAAAGAGCAATTGGTTGCAAATGGGTATTTCGAAAGAAAGAGGATTTCTCTGAAATAGATGATGTTAAATTCAAGACTCGTTTAGTTGCAAAAGGGTATTCACAAAAGGAGGGTGTTGACTTTAATGAAATTTTTTCTCCTGTGGTTAAACACACATCTATTCGTTTTCTACTTGCTTTAGTTGCTTTTCATAATCTTGAGTTAGAACAGCTTGATGTCAAAACTGTCTTTCTGCATGGAGAATTAGAAGAACAAATTTTTATGCAACAGCCTGAAGGGTTCATCCAAGAAGGCAAAGAAAATTTTGTTTGCAAGTTGAACAAATCACTTTATGGTTTGAAACAGTCTCCAAGGTAATGGTATAAAATGTTTGACAATTTTATGCTGGGTCAAGATTTCATCCACTACAAATATAATTGCTGTGTTTATTTTAAGATGCATGCCAATAACTCATTTATTATATTGTTTCTTTATGTTGACGATATGCTTATCGCTACCCAAAACATATCTCTACTGAATGATTTAAAGTGTAAAATGAAAAAGGAATTTGAGATGAAAGATTTAGGTGTTGCAAGGAAGATTCTCGGTATGGAGATTGATCGAGATCGAAAGCATGGAAAATTATGGCTTAAACAGAGCAAATATCTCGAGAAGATTATTTCTCGTTTTCACATGCAGAATTCAAAATCCGTCAGTACTCCTTTGGCATCTCACTTCAAGCTTTCAGCTCAACAATGTCCTTCTACAGATGAAGAGCATGCATACATGGAGAACATCCCATTTTCAAGTGCTGTTGGAAGTCTAATGTATGCTATGGTATGCACAAGACCTGATATTGCACAAGCAGTCAGCGTTGTTAGTCGTTACATGGCAAATCCAGGAAAAGAGCATTGGCAGGCCGTGAAATGGCTATTAAGATATATCAAAGGTACTTTAATATTGGTTTTTGTTTTCGACAGGAACACAGTGCAAGAGGCCAAATTATTGGCTATGTCGATTCAGACTATGCTGGAGACCTTGATCGACGCCGATCTCTCACTGGTTATCTTTTCACTCTTTGTAGAGGACCTACTAGTTGGAGGTATACCTTACAGTCAACTGTATCATTATCTACAATAGAGTTTGAGTATATGACAGCTATAGAAGCCGTCAAAGAAGTTCTATGGCTAAAAGGTTTGGCAAGTGAAATTGGTTTTTCTCAACATGTTCTTCCTATTTTTTGCGACAGTCAGAATGCCATACACCTTGCAAAGAACCAAATGTATCACGCCAGATCAAAGCACATAGATGTCCGATTTCATTTTATTCGAGATATTATTGAAGACGGCAAGATTTCTTTACAAAAGATTCATACTTCAAGAAATCCTGCAAATATGTTGACGAAGGTGATTCCGATTGATAAGTTCAAGCTCTGTTTGGACTTGATCAATATCCAAGGTCGTTGATCCTATCCCAGGAGGTAATGGCAAAGACATTTATTGAAGATTCAAATTTAGAGAATAAGATGATTCGAGCCAAGGTGGAGATTGTTGGCTTTATAGTGTTTCGAATCCGGATTTTCCGGATAGTCTTAATTATATTAGGAAGTTATTTAGTGGGCTTAATATTTATCTAGATTTATCTTCTACTAAAAGACTTAAATTAGTATAAGTCTTATTTGAGTCAGTCTTCTATTTTGACTCAAATATCATTAGGCCATATGTATAAATACACCATTGATGTAAGGGTTTCAATATAGAGTGAGAGAGATATATATATAGATCAATACTCTCAATACGTCTTGTGACAGTTAGGCTACTTAGTCTTTTGTGAGAGTTGGTGATATTGGAGTTTCGTCTCCATCGTTGTAATCTTCTTTTCCTCTTCTCATCAATACAATATTCTCTTAGTCGTTTTCTCCATATATATCTCTTGTGTGCTATCTTTTCATCTTTTCTATTTTTTCTCTATATCGTGAATTGAGATGGACATCGATATTTTTCGCAACAGAAAACAACATGACAACCTTATTCAGTAACCCAAACCCCAACCTCTTTATCCAATCAAGCTTCCTCTGTGGCAGCTCCCGCACAAAACTCAATACTCCCATTCTTCAAAACCCCAAGTGACACTGCAAAGAGTCATATCACCTTTATAAGCCCGTCCTCCTGCAACGACAACCGGCACACCGTCGCCAACGTGCCTTATTGTATGCACTATTTTGTCATATAGAATCGGGACATTCTCCGCCAGCGCCTGGACCAGCCTCCCATTCCCACCGGGCAAGAAGCAATGGTCACCACACATATCATAAGGATCATCCTGATCCCAGAATGCCAACGAAAGCTTTGAAAGCAAATGCTGAACAAATTCATCTTCTCGTTTATTGCATCACCATAGACCTGCCTGAAGGTCTCTAGTGCCGCACCGAGCGATACATCCATGGAGAACTCTCCCATGCAGGAGCTGGCTCGCCTTGTCAAGAAGCCGGTTAAATGCATTCTCCAGCTTGATATCCAGCTCCGGATCTACCGGCTTCCCGTCGGGCCGGTACAAAGGGCACTTATCTCTAACCTTGTGAAGCAGGTACCCAAACTGCTTAGCGAGGATGCCGAATGGGTTCCCGAGAGTGCCTGTGAGCACGCTGCCGGCCAGATCTGCAGCGGCGGATTTGTTCACTCCCTCCATCTTTCTGGTATAAACCCTACCGCCGCACCGCTTCCTTCCTTCCAAGACGACGACTTTGAACCCGCAACACATCATCTGGCGCGCGGCCGCCAGCCCGGCGAGCCCTGCGCCGACGATGACAACACTGGGCTTTGTCGGCTCCGCGGGATCCGCTCCTTAATTGCCGGGGCGACGCCGAAGTTGATGTAGCCGTGGGAGAGGAGGTAATTTTTGGCAGAGTTGAGTAGGGTTTGGCAGTGCAGGGGGACGACGGCTGAGAAAGCGTCCTTGGAGACGAAGTGGGAGATGTTGTCGCGCCATCGGGAGAGGATATGGTTGCGGATGAGAATGTAGTCCTGCTCGATGCCGCCGAAGACGGACACGACCCCGAAGTCCATCTCCTTGTCGGTGAGAGAGTCTGCGGGGAATCCCTCGGTGAGGGCAGTGAGAGCCTCGTTGGTGGGCCCCTTGTTGATGAGGATGATCTCCTCGGAGAGGTCGGGGGCGGAAGTGGGGTTCGGAGAGGAGGTGGTGATCGGAGCGGACCCGGTGAAGGGAGGCTGGGGAGGAGCAAGAGGAGGGAGAGGAGGCGGAGGCTTGGGGCGGACGCCGGTGCGCTTGCTCTTACCGGATTGGAGGAGAGGGATTTGGAGGTGGAGATTAGTGGGATTGGGGTTAGAGTTTTGGTTTGGGAGGGGGTTGAAATGGAGGAAATTGGCCATCCATTGTTGGGTGATTCTTCGGAGCTTCTTCTCCTTCCCCCGGGGTGGAAACAGAAGAAAGCAGTTGTAATTTATAAATAACCCCCCAAACTTTTATATTGAGATTCTGATGCCCAATAATCTATAGCAAAATCCTTTTTCTTATTTTTTTAAGTCAACGTTTTCGACTATGGTGACTCCCCCTCCCCCCACCCCCAATTTTGCAAATTTTTTCTCTGCCAAGAAAACACAAAATTTGCTGATAAATCACTTGATTTGAATTTTTTTTATTTATGAAAACTAGATAACTACTTATCATTTCTATTATAAGCAAGGTTTAAAATTTCGACCAAAATATTTCGGTTTCGACTGATGCCGAACCGTTTAACCTAAATATATTTTGATTCTAGGATTAGAGTTTCGTAGCGATCAGCGGCGGCGAGCAAAGCGAGCACAACGAGATCCCGCAAAGTAAAAACGACAGAGCAGCGAGCAACGGGTAGAATAGAAACGGTAGAATAGGGAGCATAGCAGCCAGCAGCATGCAAAACAAAAGTGGTGGAGCAGCGAGCAACCCACAGAGTAAAAGCAGCAGAGCAGGGAGCAGTGTGCAGAGCTATAGTAGCGGAGCAGCGAGCGTAGCAAAAGCGACAGAGCAGTAAGTAGCGTGCAAAGTAGTAGTAGCGGCACAATGCGTGGAGCAGTAGCAATGGAGCAACAAGCAATGCGCAGAGTAAAAGTGACAGAGCAGGGAGCAGTGTGCGGAGCAGTAGTAGCGGAGTAGAAGTGGTGGCGAGCAGCGTGTGGAGCAGTGAGTAGTAGTGGAGTAGAAGCAACGAGCAGCGAGAAATGGCAGAGCAGTGAATAGCGACAAAGCAGAAGCAGCGAGCGGCGATGGAGCAGCAAGCAGTGGCTGAGCAAAAGCAACAACCAACGAGCAGCGAGCCTCTATTCCAATCTGGTAGTGACATCCTTTCTTCTACTTTCGTTGCAAACACGTAGAATTTGTCTGCTTCTCTATTTTTGAGCAGCGGCGGAATAACGTGCAGCGGTGGAACAAAAGCAATGAGTAACGGTGGAGCAGCGAGCGGTGGTGGAGTGAGTACATCCTCCCGGAGGAAAAGCGAGCACATCCACCCAAAGTCGGTGTGAGTTGTGACACTTTTGACCATAGAGAGCTCTTAGGTCTCCTCTATTGACGTCCTCGTCATTCCGAGCATGGAGGAGGTCTAGCAGCGAAAGGATCTACTCCAACGATGTCTTCACTATCGAGTCCAACGATGGGATCTAGCAGCTCCATTGATGCGCTCGTCATCAATGAGAACCAACCCAAGTTGGTGATCACCTCCTTGCCGGCGAGATAGCTCGCTTCTCTAGTAGCCGGATGGGGCCCAATAGCCAGATGGTGCTGTTCATGTGCAGACAAAACTGCTCCAAACTCCTCTAATACAGACAGAACTGCATGTGCTCCTATTTATAGATCTATTCATGACTATTCATGGTTGTATTCATGCTATTCATGGTTCTGTTCATGATGCGCAGGCTGTGGAATCCATTGGATGCAAGTTGGTGATTTTGTTCATGATGTGCAGGTTGTGGAGTCAATTGGATGCAAGTGGATGCACGCGGATGCACGTGGATGCAAGTTATGACTTGTTTATTAGTAACTACGTAGTGTATTATATTAACTACATGCTAGGGATAGTGTTGCATTTACATGTGTCTGTTATCTCTTTTTTTAATACTGAAGTGATTGAGAGAGAGATTAGTATCCATTATATACAGTAAGAGTAAGTATTTTGCAAATAATATGCTTAGAATTTATCAAGAGAAGTGATACTACACATGTTTCATTTGCAAAGTTTTGTGAGTTATCTTTCTTTTGTTTTAGGCTACAATCATATTCAAGAAGGAGGTAAGAAATTTTTTTAAATTTTGAATTATTATATATGTCATATATAAAATTACAGTTACGTAATATATAAGATTTGTAATTTTGTAAATTGAGAATGTTGAAATTAATATAAAAATTAGCTAGTAAATTGAAAAATATTGAAGTTATGTAAAAATTAGCTAGTATTTATTAATAAATTTATGCAAAAATAGAGTTTTTTATATATATTTTTTTAAAATTAAGGTTTTATGTGAAAATTAGGTAGTAAATTAAGAATGTTGAAATTAATGTAAAAATTAGTTAGTAAATCCTAAACCCTAAATTGAAAAATATTGAAGTTATGTAAAAATTAGCTAGTATTTATTAATAAATTTATGTGAAAATAGAGTTTTTTGTATTTTTAAAAATTAAGATTTTATGTGCAAATTATATAGTAAATAGAGAATGTTAAAATTAATATAAAAATTAGTTAGTAAACCCTAAACCCTAAATAAAAAATATTGAAGTTATGTAAAAATTAGTTAGTATTTATTAATAAACTTATGCGAAAATAGAGTTTTTTTATATTTTTTTAAAATTAAGGTTTTATGTGAAAATTAGGTAGTAAATTGAGAATACTAAAATTAATGTAAAAAATAGTTAATAAATTGGAAAATTAGTTAGTAAACCCTAAATCCTAAATCAAAAAAATATTGAAGCTATGTAAAAATTAGTTAGTATTTATCAATAAATTTATGCAAAAAATAGAGTTTTTTGTATTGTTAAAAATTAATGTTTTATGTGAAAATTAGGTAGTAAATTGAGAATGTTGAAATTTATGTAAAGATTAGTTAGTAAATCGGAAAATTAGTTAGTAAACCATAAATCCTAAATAAAAAAATGTTGAAGTTATATAAAAATTAGTTAGTATTTATTAATAAATTAAGATTTTATGTGAAAACTAGGTAGTAAATTAAGAATATTGAAATTAATGTGAAAATTAGCTAATAGATCAGAAAATATTGACATTATGTAAAAATTAGTTAGTAAATAGGAAACTTTATGTGAAATTTTTTCCGCTTAATCATAAGTAAATTTTCTTTCATCATCATCTGTGTTGCTATTGTTGGTCTTCCCCTATTACTGCTATAATTATTCATATGATTCTGTTGCTCATTTGTTATTCCCGTTGCTATTTTATTGTTGCTGCTATTGTATTATACATGGTTCCCAAGTAAAATATGCAACGATTGATTCGTGATAACGATATTGTATGACAACACTGTGAATTAGTGGATGCAGGTCTTCGAAACGTTTGTTACAAATGGTGTGGTTGTGTGCTTTGTTATGAAATTACAAGATTAAAAAAGTATTTGGGAGGAGTAACCAGTTCAATTTGAACCTGTGAGAAGGTTCCAAATGAAGTGAGATAAATATTATTGGCAATAGTATAAAGCGGCAGAGAATATAGAAAAAAGATAAGGCCAAAAAATCACACTTAGAACAAGAACTTATCAGGTGCTGTAATCCAAATCCCAAGCAAGTTTATGATATGAAGATGATGATAATGAGATTTAGAAAGTAATTCGCGAGAGTCAAAGATTGTACGAGGAAGCTTAAGGTGGTGCTGGCCCTTTCAAGACAATTCATGATCACCAAACTACTAGTTTTAGAGAATGATGTACACAATGATGCATTGCTGTCCCTTTGGGAGTTAGAGGAAATTTTCATTTTTCTGACATCGGATCTATCAATATTTCTCATATTGACCCATTTCTATTGAAACCAAAAGATGATATTCAAATAAATTTGAGAACAGTATCAAGTAATTTTCGAAAGGCAAAAAAGTGGTTTGGTAGGGTAGTATCCAAATTTTTTTTCCTATAACAATGTTCCATTTTATTTAGCAGATGGTAGTTATTATTATGAAATAATACGGGCCTAGGAGTTCCTCCATCAAGTACGTATGAGATTTTCAAAAAGTATTTGGATCTTGAAATTGAAGAGATGTCTACTTTTATACAGACGTTTCATAAATATTGGGATGAATTTGGGTGTATCTTAATGTGTGATGGATGGAAGACATAAAATAGTAAAGATCTAATAAAATTTTTAGTATATTATCTTGAAGGTACCATTTTTTAAAGTCAGTCGATACATCAGGAGAGTCGAAAACTGGTAAACAATGTCGTTGAGGAGATTAACAAATCAAGAGTGGTATAGATTGTAACTGATAATGTAACTCATTGGTATATGCTGGGAAGAAATTAATGCAAAAAAGAAAATATCTTTTCTGGACACCTTGTACAACAACACACTCTATTGATTTAATATTGAAGGATTTGGGTAAGGATCCTGATATTAGAAAAGTGATTGAGGAAGGTCAGAAGTTGATATCATTCATTGATAACCATGCTTGGTGTCTTGAATTGATGAGAAAGTAAACATGGGGATGAGAGATTAATAGGCTAGATATTACTCGGTTTGCTATACAATTTATCTCATTGGATTTCTTATATACCCATCGACAGGTACTGAAGAGATTATTTACTAGTGAAGAATATGACAAACATTATTTGAAGTTGAAACAATTAGAGAAAATTTTTTCTGAATAATTCTAGAATCAAGTCTTGAACCAGAAATTTTTGAAATCAGTTGAGAATATAATTGAAATATTCAGTCTATTAGTTAAGGTACTTTGAATTGTTGATTTAGATAATCATTTGTAGATGAGGTTCTTATATGAAGCAATAGAATGAACAAAATTATAGATGAGATGACATATAGGAATAATTAAATTTCATAAATGGGAGAAGATTATTGACCGTCGTTGGGACAAAATATTATCAAGAGATATTCATATTATAGGTAATTTAGTAAAGTGTCATTTTATAGTACTTTATTAAGTTATAATAATAATAATATTGATTAATATTTAATCATATTGTAGGATACTTTCTGAATCTAATATTTCAATATGCCGATGAGATCAATAATAATAATATAATTCTCAAAATGTTACGTAGGGTAATCGAGAGGATGAAGCTAGATATGAGAACAAGAACATTGACATCGCGAGGTACATTCTAAATCATTAAGTTTTTTTTCATAATTAAGAAAATTGTAAATTTGAGTGCATCTATTAAGCAAGCAGACGACTTCAAACATAAAGTCAAGGATTTTGACACACAACAAGTAATTATAACTATTAGCAGTGATATTCCTAGTATAGTTGATATTCAATAATTATATATATTTGCTAATTTAAATTATATCAACTTTTTAATAAATTTTTTTGATAAATTATAGCTAGATGGTGGAGTATTTATGATCAACATGCAACACCTAATCTTTCAAAGATAACAATTAGAATTTTAAGTCAAATTATTTCAAGTTCACAATATGAGAGGAATTGGACAACTTTTGAATTGATTCATACGAAGACAAGAAACAAACTTAAAATGAAAAAATTGGAGATACTTATTTTTTGTCATTATAACATGTATTTAAGAATCCGAAACTTATAAAGGAGAATATCACAGAGGATGAGATAATTAACTTGTCTGCCATATTTGAAGATGATGATCCTCTAATAGGGTGGATTTGAGAAAAAGAAGAAACTATCTTAAATCATCCTCAAACACAAAAACTATTTTTCATATTTTAAATAAAGAATCAGAAGAGGAAGTTAATAGAATGGAGAATACTATTGATACTAGTAATAGCAAAAATGGTGGTATAGCTGGTGAGGCCAATTTCCAACAATCACAATATGAGAACTCATCTTCATCTTTTCCACAACATGGAGGAAATGAGTTTTTCACCTCTAATTTATATAGTGGTTATGTACCATAATATCAATATACTTCACATGGTGGATAAAATGTCAATCAAGGTCCAATATATAGTGTGGACTCTAGCTACTATGACAGATATTATAGTGGAATGTCTTCTTTCAATCAAGGATATTATCAGTCAATGTAAGATCATATGACTTTGTACTATCCGCATACTGAATAATACTATCAATCACAACTTCATCGTACTGATGATGATGGCGATGAAAAATACCAATCTCTTCAAGATTCGTCTCAAAATAGCATATGATTATAAGACGTGGTTTTATGCTACCTATGAAATAATATTTTTATTATTATCTTAAATCGATATATTTTGTATTATCCATGTAGTCGGTGTGCATATGATATTATTGTAATTTTATGACATTCAAATTTAATGTCTCTATGGTTTATTTTGTACTACGATAATTTATTTACTTCATTATCACATTTTATTATAATATTTTTTTTGATATATTTTCCATTATCTATTTTATATTTATGAATCTTGATAATTATATGATATTTCTTTTAAAATAGATAATGATAAATTCAGATGATTATATTACAATTCCAGACCAAGTTACACTTAAAGCAGGAAGAATAATTATGTCAATTTTTCGCCAAAAACTTATATTTTGTGGTAAAATGATTTCACCTTCAGCTTATGACATACTTGGATAAGCTTTAATTGAGTAGACATTAAAGGAATATGGAAGAGTAAATGATCAAATTTATCGTGTCTCTCAATAAGATTCATTTAATGCTATCAATCAGCATCTTGCCGTAATTCCCCTAAACATTTCGCACAGTGTGATATTTATTTCTCATGGGTTATTGGACCACTTTTAGTATGTGTTGTCAATGAATATAGTTATTATTTCATTTTGGACCTTCGATGTATGGTTATACTTCAGAACTATTGTCACGAGATCGCACAGAGCTAGTTGTTCTTGCTCGTATGCCTAAAATGCTCTTTCAAGTAATCTAGGTATTGAATTTGTAATTTCACACCCAGAAATTTCAAACTCAATTGATAATGATTATGATGACAATGATGACGATGATGATTAGTTATATTATTTTATAATTAATAAATTATGTATGTGTCAAGTACATTTTAATGATAAATTATATTTACTTATATTAATTTTTAACTTTTAATCATAGTCATATTTTCTATCTTTTTAATACAGTAATATATAAAAATGAACTATATCAGTAATTAACTATCAAAGTTAATTTAAATTAATTAAAATAGTATTTAATCTTATAGTAAAATTAGTTATAAATTCTTTTATAATTTTTAAATTATTTTGAAAATTTTTTCAAAATTTTATCGTATTTTTAATTTGAAGTAAAAGTAAAGTTAAAATATACTTAAATTCTGGTTAACAAATAATTAATAACTGAAAAAAATCTTTTGACCGAAATCGAAATGAGAATAATTTCAATTGAAATGACTGAAATAACCGAAAAGTAACTAAAACCGAAGTTTAAAACCTTGATTATAAGAATTATGTCGAGATTATTCTATCTAGGTATTTGCATGTTACAAATATGTATTGAAGTGATTTTCCATAAACACTCAGGGGGCGTTTGGTTGGGAATCAAGGTCGAGATTAAGGTCAAAACTAGTAAACCACTTTTGTAAATTAATATTTTTTTATCAAAATTAAGCCTTCAATAATTTAAAGTTCAAAAAACTATTTACTTTTTTATAATAATTTAATTTAATAATAGTATAAAATAATAAATATTAATTTTACAAAAAAAAATAATTTTAAAATGAGCTGATCCTGACCTTGATCTCAAAACAAACAGAGCCTTAGATTTTTCAGTTTTTTTTCCAAGAAAAAAATTAGTTGTATGTAAAAAGGACTAACTTCTCTTTTTATGAGAAGAATGTTCAAATAAGTCATGTTTTTTCTTTTTCTTTCATAGTAACTAAACAACTTATGTGTTTTTGTCATGTTTAGGTTGAAAAAAAATCAAAGTTTTAAGTTTTAATTTTGGAATCAATTTTAACATCAATCAAAATTAATAAATATGTATTAAAATGCTTTTCTCAAATTACTTCATTTTTCCTATTTCTCTTTCCCAAGAATAAAATTAGTTGTCTGTTAAAGAAAAAGAGCTAACTTCTCTTTTGATGAGAAGAATGTTTGAGTAAGTCGTGTTTTTTTTATACTTATTCCTTTGGTAGCAACTAAATAACTTTTTTTTTCATGTTTAGGTTAAAAGTTAATTTTAAAAAATTAAATTTTTAAATTTTGATTTTAAAGTCGATTTCGGCTCTCACCAATAAATATGTATTAAAATGTGTTTCCCAAAACTCTTTGTTTTTTCTATTTCTTTTTTGTGGAAAAAAATTGGTTGTCTGTAAAAAAAAAAGGCTAACTTCTCTTTTCATGAGAACAATGTTCACGTAAGTCATGTTTTTTCTATACTTATTCCTTTGGTAGTAGCTAAACAACATTTTTTTTTTATGTTTAGATTGAAAACTAATCTTAGGAAAAGTAAGATTTTAAGCTTTAATTTTGAGATCGGTTTGGACACCCAAGAGTAAATATGTACTAAAATGCTTTTCCCAAAACACTTAGTTTTTCTTTTTTTTTCCCAAGAAAAAATTGGTTGTTTGTAAAAAAAGGGGGGATTAACTTCTCTTTTCATCAAAAAAATGTTCGACTAAGTCATTTTTTTTTTGGAAGCAACTAAACAACTTTTTTTTTCATATTTAGGTTGAAAACTAATATTAAGAAAACCAAGATTTTAAATCTAGGTTTTGCGATTAGTTGTTATTAGTTTTATGACCTTATAGATTATTTATTGGTTTGATTTTAAATAAATTTGATTATATAATTCAAGTCAAATAGCTTGGAATTATAGTGATAGCTCAAATTTAACTGTCTGATTAATATTTAAATGATAATGGATAACAGTATAGATAAACTCAATTGTTTATTTGTGCATTTAATTGGGTATTCCGTAATAGCTTGAAATATTTTATTGTATACTTGATGTCTAATCTCATCTTGAGATTACCTGGTTAAAGGAGGATAAATTTTATGAGTTTAAATGCAATTGAACAATCCAATTTGAATTGATTTAATTTGATTTTTTTGTTAATTGAACTTTTTGGTGAAACAGTTGGCCTTGATTGTATTTGTATAATCCTTAAGGGGTTTTTCGCAAAAGGGTAAAACTTAGCCTTTTTAAGTCGGTGAGACGGAGAATGAATTCAATTAAATTTATTTTCTCTTCTCTTCCAAGAATGGAACAAAGCATAGATCTCGTGTTTTCATTTTTTAAATTTTTTTTAACTTTTCTCCATGAAAGAGTGGTATAGACTCAAGATAGATCAGTTAGGATTCATAAGAAAAGATTTTAGAATTTCATAAATTAAGTTTTTGGGCCCTAAGATATATAAATTTATTTAATTTAATTTTATTATTTTTTTACTCATGAATCTTATATCAAAGATTAATATTAGAACCCACAATTGGTATTAGAGCCTACATTTGATGTCTAGTACATGAGAAATCAAGATATGATTTGATTTGAGTTAAATTCTCGTAACCCCAATTTGAAAAATTAAATTTTTGTCTCAAATTTTAGCTCAAAATTATTTTAAGCAATCTTATAATGCTATTGATGGTGAGAAATACGAGATTGAATTTCAAATTTTCAATTTATGGTAGATTTTCCCAAATTAGTTGAGTTTTTCAAAAATTTTATAAATTTAAAATTTGCAAGGGTTTTTATGCAAAATGAAATTCAATTGCATTGAGTACAAAATTCAATTTCGGTTCTGTTAATCAAAATTTAATTTTAATTAATGAAGCTAATGACGATTTAAGCTAACGAAAATTTATTCACAGCTATTTAGTCATGAGTATATTTATGAGTTAAAATGAAAAAATATTTCTCAAAAAATTTTAAGGTGATTTTAATTTATGAGTATTATCATTTTATATTTATTTTAACTCTAGTAATTTGACCCAAAAGTTGAGTTGGTAAAAAAAAAATAAATATAAGATATTATGAAAATTTATTTGTGATAATAAAAGAAAACCAAAATGGACTTTTATTATTTGTTATGATTGTTGTGGATTTTATTAGTATGATATCGTGATTTGTATTATTCTCTCAAAGTAGGTAATAGAAGTTCACAATATAATCTCTATTTGAATCAATAAAATCATAAATTATTTATTATTGAGATGCAATTATTGTATATTTAAATTGTCCATTTCAAAATTTGCAGTATAGAATGTACTAGTTAGCTCTTCAAGGTCAAAATCTTGAATGAATTAAATTATTTAACTTAGAGAAGTAAACTAGAAACTTATTTGGTATTTCAAAGTTTTGCTGTTATTTTTGATACTCCGGAACTGTTAATTAGGTCTAACTATATCTCAATTTAAGAAAAAACACAAAGTAGATAAATTAGTAAAATTGTTAATGAGAAGAACAGTTTCTAAAACTATTTGTTCCAATTTGCCAGATATTTATTCTACCAAGAAGTTATTTCAAAGTATTCATGACAGGTCTATTGGGTTCTCCAAAGCATATGAGTTGAAATATCTGATTTGTTTTGAATCAAATTATATTAATGTTTCTCCTGACGTATGAATTGTAGACTCTAAATCAGCAGTACATATTTCAATTGTTATGTGGGGATTTCTAGATCTAAGAGAACCAAATGATCAGGAGAGGTATATGTTCATGGGGAATAATGAGCGAGGTGAGATCATTGGTGTTGGAACATATTCTCTGGTTCTCCATGGTGACTATATAATTTTATTATCAAATATAATTTTTGCACCAGTTATCAGGCAAATCTACTATTAGTCTCTAGACTTATAGAATTTGATTATTCTTTTATTTTTGGCAGAGATTGTGTATCTCTAATGTTTGACAATGTTATTATTGCTATTAGTGTTGCATTTAATGGCCTGTACAAATTGCATGCAAAACTAGATATTCATTCAACAATTTAGTGTTATAATGTTAATTCTAGACATATATCTCCTTTTGATCTGAATATATAATTAAATAAGAATTCTTCTTGTTTATAGTATTATTGTTTAGGTCATTTTGGTAACGACAAATTAGAGAGATTTTGTCGTGATAAAATTCTACATAATATAAATTTTGATGATTTTGGTGTCTATGTAGATGGTATTAAAGCTAAGATAACAAGAGCATCATGTACAAAAGAATCAAGGTCTGATAATGTATTAGACTTGATCCATACATATATGTGTGGTCTAAATGGAGTTCCTACTCGGAATAACCAAAGGTATTTTGTGATATTTATTAATGATTATATACATTATGGATGTGTATTTATTGCATAAAAAGTCAGATGTATTTGAAATATTTAAAGTGTACAAACCCATGGTTGAAAATCAACTAGACAGAAAGATCAAAACCATTAGATCAGATAGAGGAGGTGAGTACACTTTAGATACTTTCTAGGAAATATAGAGTAGAATGAAGTGGTAGAAAGGAGAAATAAAATTTTGATGGATATGGTACATTATATACTAATTTACAGTGAATTATCAGATTTTTATAGGGTGAGACACTGAACATGATTACATATATTTTGAATAGAGTACTATCTAAATCTATTTTTAGAACTCTTTTTGAATTATGACTTGGTAGAAAATCCAATTTAAATCATCTTAGAATCTGGGGTTGTGATATACAAGGTAGAATTACATAACCTAGTATGTCAAGAACTGCAGCCTATAATTTGAGTTATAAATTTATTGATTTTTTCTAAAAGGTCTAAAAGTTATAGGTTATATAATCTAGTTCAAGGTTTTATATTTGAAAGTAGAGATATCAAATTCATTGAATAGGGAATATCTTCTACAGAAAGCAAGAGAAAAAGAATTAAGGTTGAGGATAAGTCAAATAGAGCTAAACAAAATAAAACATTAATGACTGTACCAAGTTAGTTAAAAGAAAAACCTAAAAAAATTCGTAGGTCAGCTATATCAGATGACTGCATTACATATTTAAAGAAAATTAGAGATTTGCATCCTTAGAGTTCAAATGATTCAAAGGAAGTACCTATGTCATTAATTACAAAAAATAATGATCCACTAAATTTTTTAGAGGTCATGAGCAGTGAGAATATAAGATTCTAAATGAATGCTATGATTGGGAAATTGACTCAACGCAAAAAAAAAAAAATGAGATTTGGTCTCTTGTGTAAACTCCTAAAAATTGTAAATTGATTGATTGTGAATGAGCTTATAAGATAAAATTGAAAGTCAATGGTGAGGTTGATAAATATAAAGAAAGGTCAATTGCTAAAAGTTATACTCAGAGAGAAAGGATTAACTATGATAAAACTTTTTCTCTAATATCTAGGAAAGATTCATTTAGAATCTTTATGACATTAATTATATGTTATGGTTACGAACTTACTCAGATAAATATTAAAATAATATTTTTGAATGAAATTCTTGAAGAAAAAATTTATATGATTCAATTAGAGGGTTCATTAGAAAAGGTGATGAAATAAAAGTATGTAGATTGCATAAATTTATTTATAGTTTGAAATAAGTATCTTAATAATGATATTTCAAATTTCATTAATTATTACAAAGTTAGGATTTTAGGAGAATGTAGCTGATAATTGTGTATACCTAGAGGTCAGTGGAGGTAAAGTTCAAATATTGATGCTTTATATTAATAATATCTTATTAGTTAGTAATGAATTAATTTTTTTCAAAAAGACTGAAAGATGTTATCTATAATTTTTGAGATGAAGAATCTTGACAATACTTCATATGCCTTGGATATTAATATATATAGAGATAGAAAACATTGTTTGCTTGGGCTTTCTTAAAAAACATATATTGCTAAAATTTTTTAGAGATATATTATAGATAATTACAAGCCTAGAAAATCACCTATAGTTAAAGATGATAAGCTCAATCTTTAACAATGTCCTCAAAATGAGTTTGAAAGATGAGACATGCAAAAAATTTCTTATACATCAATTATTGGCAATTTGATGTACTCGATAATTTGTACTCATCAAAGTATTGTTTTTCTTATGAGATTTCTAAGTAGATACCAGAGTAGTCTAAGAATGTCTCATTGGAAAGCATTTAAAAAAGTTTTTTTGCTATTTAACAAAATCCAAAAATATGTACTTCTATTTGATGGTTATAAACTATTAAATATTCTTGAATATATAGATTCTGATTGGAAAGGATGTAAGGATAGTTTGAAGTCAATATATGGTTATGTGTTTATATTAGCAAAAGAGGATTATTTCATGATACAGTATAAAATAGACTACTACTGCTTTATCAACTATGGAGACAGAGTACATAACTTATTGTGAGACTAGTAAATATGCTATATAGTTAAAATATTTTCTTTTTGATCTCAAGGTAGTTGATTATATTGATAATTTATGATAATGATGCAACTATATCTCTTACTAAAGATTTTAGATGTCATTCCAAAGCAAAATATGTTGAGTTGTAATTTCATTCTGTCCGTGAAAAAGTTCAAAAAAGGATATTATTATTTCATGAATTTTCTTTATAGATAACTTGGCTAATGACTAAAAGTCTTACGGTAAAAATGCTTAAAGAATATAGGGGATAGTTTGTAGAGATGATATCATTTTTTGATTACAACATGTAGTATATGTGTTTATATTTTTTTTTCAGTAAAATGCTAGTTTCTTCATTTGAAGTGATTTCATTTCTTCCAATTTGGAAGTTGGAGTCTTTGGAAATGACGTGGGTCACTAGGTTAGTGATGACCATCAATATGAGGACATAGTGATTATGTATAGGTAATTCCTGAAATATTTGACATAAAAGTGTGGTTAGGCATCATATTCATTTTGTATCTTTCATTTAGATAATGTGCATTAACACTTGTGGGATATCCTCAGTAAAATTTATGTATTTAAATGATGTATTTTTGAGAGAAGTACGAAATAAATGAACCATCAATGGAAAAGATATGAGAATTCTCATTACTAGTGTATTTTATTATATATTTTATTTTACGAACACATTGTTTATGCTTATATTATGATATTATTTAGCTCAATTGATGTAGTACTTTATTTACTTTTATATAAAAATAGTTGGTATACCATTAGTATATATCTTCATTCATGATTGAGCATGAATGAGGACTAGTAAGAAAGAGTGATATGGTTTATTATCTCTGAATTACACAGTTAAATTCTCATATAAAAACTAATTTAAAAATTTTATTTTTAATATACATTTATCTATATATGTGTAAGCAAACAAATTTATAAACTAAGTGGGGGATTATTAGTCTAATGATTTTATAAACTTTTTGTTGGTTTGATTTTAAATAAATTTGATTATATAATTCAGATCAGACAATTTGAAAATATATTGAGTGGCTCAATTTGACTGTTTAATTAATATTAAAATAATAATAGATGAAAGCATAAACAGAACCAAATTTTTATTTGTGTGCTCAATTAGGTGCTTCGTAAGATGTCAGAACGTTTTATTGTATACACAATATCTGATCTCATATTGAAATTTCTTGATTAAATGAAGATAAATTTTATTGACTTAAATTCAATTGAAAAATTAGATTTGAATTGATTTAATTAGATTTTTTTTGTTAATTATACTTTTTGTAAAAGATTTAATCTTGATTGTAATTTGTATAACCCTTGAGGGGTTTTTGCAAAAAGATAAAACTTAGCCTACTTCAGGTCGGGAGACAGAGAACGAATTAAATTGAATTCGTTTTCTCCTCTCTTCAAAGAACGAAATATAGCATAGAGCCCATATTTTCAATTTTTGAACTTTTTTCTCCTTTTCCATTCTTTCTCATCAAATAATGACATAAATTAAAGATGGATTAACTGGGATTCACAGGAAACGATTTCAAAATTTCATAAATCAAGTTCTTGGACCCTAAGATACAAATTCATTTAATGCTATATCATTTTTATTTGTGGGTCTTGCATCAAAGCATAATATTGGAACCCATAGTTTTCACACCTACCGAAATCGATACTTAATATATTTCGATCGTTTCGATCAAAATTAATCCATTTCGATTTCAATTAAATTATTTTAAATTTTTTTTATTAAACTTTGTCTTTAGATTTAAAAATATTAAAAATTAAAAAATCTTAAAATATTTTATATACATATATTTTTAAAAACTATTAAATTAAATTTATATCAAAATGATTTGAGTTTAAAGTATTAACTATTTGAGCCAATCACGTTATGTGATATGAATATAATATAGGTAATTTCTAAAATACTTGAAATAAATGTATTACTAGACATCATATTTGTTTTATACTTCTCACTTAAATAATATGCATTAACACTTGTGGGATATCCTTAGTAAAATTTATGTATCTAAATAATATATTTCTAAAAGAAGTAGAAACAAGTAAACCATCACTGAAAAAGACATAATAATTCTCATTACTATTGTGTTTTATTATATATTTTATTTCACGAATACATTGTTTATACTTATATTTTAATATTATTCAGCTCAATTGATGTAGTACTTTACTTACTGTGATATAAAAATAGTTGGTATACCATTAATATACATCTATTCATGATTGAGCATGTATGAGGGGTGCTGAGAAAGAGTTGTATAGTCCATCGGCTCTGAATTACATAGTTAGAATATCATATAAAAACTAATTTTTTAAAAATTATTTTTACTTTACATCTATCTATATATATAGAAGCAAATAAATTTATTGGCTAAGTAGAGGATTGTTAGTCTAGTAGCCTTATAGACTTTTTGTTAGTTTGATTTTAAATAAATTTGTTTATGCAATTCAGATCAGACAGTTTGAAAATATAGTGAGTGACTCAGTTTGACTGTCCGATTAATATTTAAATAATAATGAATAATAATATAAATAGAGCCAAAATTTTACTTATATGCTTAATTGGGTGTTCCATAATAGGTCGAAACATTTTATTGTTTATTCAACATCTGATCTCACCTTGAGATTTCTTGGTTAAATGGGGGTAAATTTTATGGGCTTGAATTTAATTGAAAAATTAGATTTGAATTGATTTAATTAGGTTTTTTGTTAATTGCACTTTTTGTAAAAGATTTGATCTTGATTGTAATTTGTATAATATAATCCTTGAGGGATTTTTTACAAAAGGGCAAAACTTAGACTATTTTTAATCGGGGAGATAGAGAACGAATTCAATTGAATTTGTTTTCTCTTCTCTTCCAAAACGGAATATAGCACAAAACCTATATTTTCAATTTTTAAAATTTTCTCTTTTTTAATTCTTTCCCATTAAATAATGGCATAAATTAAAGATAAATCAGTTGGGATTCGCAGGAAAAAATTTCAGAATTTTATAAACCAAGTTATTGGAGTCTAAGTTATGTAAATTTATTTAATTTAATTTTATATTATTTTTATTTGTGGGTCTTGAATCAAAAGATAGTATTGGAATCCACAGTTTTGGTACCCACCTAAATTAATACTCGATACATTTTGATCATTTCGATCAAGATCAATTTATTTCAATTTTAATCAAATCAATTTTAAATTTTTTTATTAAACTTTACCTTTAGATTTAAAAATATTAAAAAATTAAAAAAAATGTGAAAATATTTTATATACATATATTTTAAAAATCTATTAAATTAAATTTATGTCAAAATGATTAAGTTTAAAGCATTAACTATTTGAGCTAATCACATTTTGTGATATGAATATAATATATATAATTAAATATTATACTTTTAAAGTGCGAATTTAAGACTAAAAAATCTTGGGCTAGTCCAAAATTGAAATATTTTGTTCGAAACTAAAACATTTCAACTGAAATTTACTTGAAGAAAACAATAAGTTTTTTTTAAAGTCAACTGAGTTGTGTTTTTCTTTATTTTTACTTGCTCTCTTTCTAACAACTAAATAACCTATTACCTATTTTTATTTATTTTTTGCCTGCTTTAGTTGAGATTCAATTTAAAGAAAAATAGTAAGTTTATTCTTATTTAACTTGTATTCAGTCTTTTATGTTTTTATTGTTTCAGGAATGTTGGGAGAGTTTTTAAGCATTGATTGTGGCTAACAACAAGTCATTAGGCAACCGTAAGAGGTACTTGGAAGAAGTTGTACAGTGTTTTGTTATAATTTTTACATCTATTTTTATCGGTTGTTGTTGACATTTCCTTACGGGGAGATTATTTACTTAAGAATAAAGAAAAAAAGGGTTCTCCTTCCATAGGTCAAATCTTTGTAACGAGTATGCCTTGTTTTATTCCATCTTCCATGTTATAAATTTTCAGACTTATGTATTTTAGTGTAATGCAATTTAATTTATATTCTTATTTCCTAATTAATTTACTTCTTGGAATATATTTATATATTTTTCTATAATGCTTTTAATAAATATATTCAGAGTATAAATTTTTGATACATACTATTTATTTGTTAAATCTTAAATACAATTTTCTATCTATATCTATTTGTTCTTCACACAGTTTAGGATCACAATAACAAAAGGAATCTCAGGTTACTAAAGATTTCATAATTCATTTTTAAGAAAAATGCGTTTTTTAACTTAAAAAAAAGTTTTTCCATAATTGTAACTGCCCATTACCGGAGCCCATAACCTACGATCACGAGGGTGAGGACATGCAAAATAGTGAGGAGATCCAGATTAATTACCATCAAATTTTAAAGTAGGTAAAATTCATTTTTGATTTTTTTATTATTTTTATTTCTTAAAACAATATCTTTTAAACTTATTGATACTATTAATATATTAGACGTGAAATGATAACCTAGAACTAAAAGAAACAAAATATGACAGAAACTTGTTGGATTCGAGTATAGGTTTAATTATTAAATTTCTGTTCAATGGAGATCTTTATACAAGAAATTTCATAAAAAAAGGGACTTTTATGAGAATTTATAATCAAATGGGATGTTGCCCTGTCAATTCAGGTCTGGGAGGGGCTTTTCCGCAAAACAGTCATCCTTCTCCCTCCAGAGCAAATCACAGTGGCTCTATGCCAGGGCAGCGCCGGAGGCAGCACGCGGCAGATAGCGCCGAAGGTAGCGCGCGCGAGCAGTGGGCACTGGCCGTGCACGGCGGCCGCGGCATTACGCTCTGTGTCGCTGGTCCGGAGGTGCGGAGGCAGTGGCGCGGCTCGGCAGTGGAGGCGGCGGTGCAGTGGAGGCGGCGGCGGTTAGGATTAGGTTTTGTTGTCTGTGAAATGAGGAAGAAGAAGAAGGAGGGTGATCATTGTTGTCGTGTAGTTTAGTTCAATCCTGTCTCGCGGGAGGTACCGTTAACTCCGTAAGATCTCATAATCATTGCTTCTAATCATTGACTATTTGTATATGATAATCATCTTTTTATTAATTTATTTTTTATCGACTCCCCTTATCATTATTATTATTGGTGCTATTGATATTATTGGTATTTGATTTTATTATTAGTTTTTTAGTATTGATCTCTTATATTATCTAGGGTGATAATTTTTTATTAAGCATTCTAGATTCTTTCTGTTGATTTTTTTTATCCACACGAAAGTAATTGATAAATATTAATGACAGTAATAATAGTTCATACAGATGTATTTGAATTTGAAGTTGTTTTTGTTTTTAGATTATTTTTTTTTCCCTATGTCGAGAGATTGCAGGAAAGAAATGATGTAATGCCTTGAGATTACTTTTCTTTTTAATTTTTATTTGAATTGCATTTTTATTGTAAAAAAATGTTAACTGTATGTGTCCTGTAAGCCTTAATTACTTGTATTGTTTATTGAGCGTTGTTGTTCCATGTTGGATGCAACAAGGTGTTACAATAATTATGATTTTTCAAAGTTATTTAGAGATCTACTCATTTTTTAACAAAAAAAAAAACAAAAAACTCTAATAGAGGAATAAAACATATTAAAAAGACATTTTTCATAAAGAGAATAGTTATTTGAATAATAATCACAAGTTTTAGCCATGTTCATACAAGAAAAGAATCCAATTAAAATTAATTGCAAATCATTCACTAATTCTATATTGTGACCAAAACACAATCATGCCACTACAATAACTAGGATAATCTTGTACTGCTAAATTTGAGGGTTAGGCGTCAGACAAAACTAACAAATGTTAAAAGCATCACTGGACACGCAAGTCCCAACATTCTCATATTGCAACTAATCACATTACATGATCATCTGATTAGAAAGTATTTTTTGGATAATCTCAACTGAAATTAATTGCAAAGCATCCACTAATTCTGCAATGTAACCAAACACAGCCATTCCCACTATAATAAGCACGACAATCCTAGACCACCAAATTTGTGGGTAAGGTGTAATGTTAGATGAACATCTTCAAAATATCGTACCTTTTGTTAAAGAAATAATTGAAAGTTTAAGGTATCTAAACTCACCATGATGTTGAATATGATTAATTTATGTTTACATTATTTGACTTGTGCTATATGATCAAATCATTGTTCGACGATGAGCGTAGCCGTCCAACCCTCATAATTTGTCTAAATCTCCAAGAACACATGGTTTTCCACATTTTCCAAATCATTGTACAGTCTCTACTCAAACTCAAAGCCCCAAATAACTGAAATAGAATCAACCAAAATGCTCATCAACCTGAAGGGAAATAATCTTCATGTATAACTGATTATGTTGGTTGTCAAATTCACAGAAATTAGATGAAATGAGATCAGACTACAGTGCGATACTGTTGGAATGATCTTAATATGAGAGAGTTTGAACAATAACGTAACTAATAACAAAAATGAAGCAACATTCCCGCATTGCAGTACAAGATGGCGAACGTCGTGTCTATTTTCGAGCAATTCAAGGAATAATGAAATCCTAGTAACACCACACAGTGGTCAAAAATTTAGACCAAGCTGAAGGCCAAGTGAAGCATGGATAAGGAGTGTCATGACGCTGTAGCCAAGAAGTCAATGTACGGCCCTCAAGCCTGGATTTTCCTATGGAAGAGATGAAGAAGGATGCAACCCGATCTGGAACGAAATAAAACTAAGATGTTCACTCAATGTTACCATAATCAGGAAATAGATAGAGGTGAAAGAATACACTTAACAATCTTATAGCATGAGTTCTTGAAACAAATGATACTTGAAGCACCGAATGACCCCATATGAATGTTCAATGCTAGTAGTTTACAGAGAGCATATCATATAAATAGTAGGTGAAATGAGCAAGTCAAATCAAACAATCAAGTGTATATCAAAACATAACCATCAGGGCAGAATCTTAACTAATATGTAAAATACTAGTTATTTTTCAAACATAGAGCACTATTGGGGCTTGTGATCCATTTTGTATTTGGACAGAAAACAGACAGCATATGGTTTTCGTGTGGTAGTTCATGGGTACCTAGTACACATCCAAAATGCACCAAGGCAGCAATGGACCCGCTTTTATGTCTTATTAGTACAAAATGAAATAGTTAATACACATTTGTTGTTCAATCCTTGTATGCAGTTATAAGTGTTATAAATAGATTATATATTAAAGTTTAGTTACACATCAGAAAATATATGTTTAACTTGTACTTTATTTATTAGGACGAGTCTTTTAATTTGATTTGGAATATGGAGAAAAAAAATAATGAGAAAAACTAAATTTGATAAATTTGACTTAAAATTTGATAAATTAAATAATTATATATTGTACATATATAATTATTTATTTGGTCTAATGATAGCACTTAGTATTTTGCATGTGCGCGTGTATGAATTAAGTCTGTGAAAGAACTAAAAAGGTGTTTATAGATAATTATGTATGTTTGGAAAAGATATGATATAACTAATTTTAACAGTTGTATTATAGCTTATAAATACACGGGCATACCTCCTTTATTATAAATAATTATTCATTATTCCTTTTTATATCCAATTTTCATGAAATTCTTTGAGAAACCTTCAAAAATTGCTATCAGTAGGCTTTTAGGCTTTGTTGTATCTTGAAGGAGTATTGCCATAATTATGCAATAATAACCTTATTAGTGAGGGCAATTAATTTCTTAAAAATAGTGATACTTGGTGTTTCAAACCCTTGTCAAATACCTAATGTTGTAATAGTAAGACATGGAAAATAATAAATTTCAAGAATTGAAGGTCATTTATGAACTGGCATTTGTGTGGATCTTGTAATCAATTATTGCACGAAAGCAAGATTAGAAAAAAATGCTTCTTAGGGAGTAGGATTTTTCAAAAAATTTATCTCAAAAAAAGGGCTGGTAAAATAGATTGAATGGTTGATAGATAAAAGTCAATTACATCGTGAGAGAGGGATAGGCAAAATCCATAAATCATACTTGTCTTATAATTTTTTAAATTAAAATCAAATTTTAGTTCTTAAAAATTTTAGAATAGAAATTGTATCAGTTTGGATTGAAAATCAAATTTTTGGTTTCGATTTTAAACCGGTTTAAAACAGTTTTAAAATCAGTATACCAATTTCTTAAATTATTAATTTTAAAATCTAAATTTTATATTATAGTATTTTAAAAACTAAATATAATTTATAAAATAATATTTTGATGGTATCTCTTAAAACTATAATTTTAGTAGATATTAAAAAATAATAAAAATTATAAATATGAATTATACATATATGTATATATATATACAATCCTAGTTTACTGATTTTTTGTAAAGCATAAAACTAGAATTGATTTTGTGATTCTACAAAAATTGAGAATTAAAACTATGTCAATTTACTTTGAAAATTAGCTTTTCAATACAGTTCTCAATCGGTACTTGTATTGGTTTTCTATTTTTTTTACTCATCCCTACATAACAACATGAGGGCTAGAAGGAAATTCATTAGTAGATCAATTTGTGTAAGTGCTACAACTGAAATGATGGTAATACATATTCAGAACCTAGACATAAAAGAATTACATAAAAGTTTTTACAAATTTATTGGTGGCAATAGGAGCAAGGAATTATTGTCTTTTTCTTTCAAGAAATGGCCTCCTCATAATGTTATATTGAAATCAGATGAATCAGTTCAGTCGAAAAGTTTTGAGGGTGAGAAGAAATGAACATCATCACTATACCTCTCAAATATGGGATGGTCAGAAGTCAATAGTGTTGTTATTCCACTAGTGGCTCTAATGGCAAAGAAGAAAACATGCCACCAAGAAGTTTTGGGTGGAGATCTTTGGCCATGGCCTTCTCCTCATTCAACAATAAAATTAACTAAGTTTTGAAGACATGAATTATCCATCCACAACATATGTGTTAATAGAGAATTAGACTGACTCATCATGGCCACAAGTAGCATTACTCAAGGAAATAGGTTCATGAAGAATAGACACAACAAGAACTTTGCTAAAATATACTGAGTACTCATGTCTACAGTATAATAGAATATGGACACGCAACTTTAGCATCAAAGTAATTACCAAAGAAAAGCTTTAGCATCAAAATACTGACAGATTGCTTCTGATGGTCTTTTTCTGAATTTTGATATTATAATAGTTTGGTGGATAAACAACATAACTTACTGGATCATCATATAATCTTATTCATAATCTCAAATATATTCTATAGCCACCCATTGCGAATAGGACAATATCCTGAAAGATAAAGCTGATCACATGTGTTTTACAGAAATCATGCAATAACAATTTATGAACCAATATCCCCGATTGCCAGTATGTCCGGAGTGACTCATAATAAAGATATGCTTCTTTGGGTGCTTTTGAATAGCATGGAAGTGTTGATGATATAAAAATAATAGAAGTATCCAAAAGCGAGAAATGATAGAAATAATGGAAGTGTAATGTTGGTTATTTGATAAATTTTAATATGGAAGTGAAAGAAATATTAGTCTCGTGAGTTTTGTGACTTTGGTTGTTTAGAAAAGGAGATTCAAAGTGAGTTCTATGAGTTATGTCACTGTATGTTATGTGTCTATCTATGCTAAGAGACCTGGTATTCCCATAGTAACTTGTAAAATGAACAAAGCTCACCATGTTCTCAAGATGACTCCAGTGCATAAGGCCCTCAAAGAGGTTCCTGCTCTTCATGAGAGATAAAAGGTGCCGATATCAACCTCACAACTTCAGCTGTTTGATTGATTCAGATGCACATCAGTCAAAAACATCATAATCACTAAAATAACAAGCGAAATATCACCTCAATCAATCAAATGCAACATGGCAAGCAATGTAGAAAAAACATGGCGAGCATCTGAAATTAGATCAACGAAACATCACCTCTAGGAAGTATCGCGGCCAACAAGAGCGGATACACAACAATAAAGTGCAAGAAGGTCTCTTCGGCTTCATCTTTTCGGATTACCCTTTCAACCCAACTTCCCCCGCTGCTACCTCCAAACTGATGCTGTCTTTCTTTGAAGCAGAGGCAAGAAGCCAAGAACATCAGGGTTTGCTGGCTTTATATTGATTCAAGAGTGAAGTCTGAGACAATTTTGTGAGGATGAGAAATGAGAGAAGTGAGAGAAGTGCCGGCTGCCGCCAGTGCCAACAACAGAAAATGCAGGAGAGGATAAGAGTAGCCACACCCTTGCTTGAGGCATAATGCACCTTGGCTTGAGTTGACTCGATGAGGTACTGCATCAAGCGAGCAATCTTTTGGTTTATGAAAGATTCAGGGAAAAAAGATAAACAAAGGATTGGGCGAACTTCCACCGAGCTACACCTATACCTAGGTTAAGACGTGCATTTTTTTCTTTTCTTCCTCGGTCGAAAAAGCATTTCTCACGCCAAACTGATTGAAAAAGCCCACATGAACTGTAACCTTTTCAAGTAGATCAAAACCCAAACCTTCCCTTCTCCATTACTGGATGGGATAGAAAGGAATGCGCTTTAATGCCCTTCCGTCAACATATTCAATTGCATCTTCTATTCTTATTCCGGCAAGACTAGCTGTTGAGTCAACCTCCCATTTACCATCTCAGGTGATTAACCAATAACATCATCCATAAGTCTCTTCCTGAAGAGTAATTGTGTTCAACAAGAAGCACTCGAGGCTGCTAACCCGCGGCCCCTTCGCAGATTCAAACAGCCCCTCCCGGAAAGAAAAAAGGCAGCCGATTAGCAATGCGCGTTGTATCATCTACAGAACTCGATTCCATGGCAAAAGGGGCGGTAGACGACAATGGAGAAGATGAGGGGAAAGGGAGAAATTTGTATGGGGATTTCCCGGATAGCGTGCAAGGAGTGAGGCCAAGCGACGAGCTTTCCTGATCCCTCTCTATCTTTTTCTTTGGGCACTTTTTTGGCAAAAAAATAGCAATGTGATTGTTATATTTACGCAAAATACCCACCGCTAGTTTTCAGCCTGTTACTGTATTACAAACTTCCAGATTTTAGTTGGGATTTTACGCAAACAATCACCTCCAAATTGATCAGATTCTGGTTGGATTCTCCTCGCGAAGGAAAAGAGAATAAACCTGATTCTGAGTGCCAGAACATAAATCCTCAACCTCAAGATAAATACAATTGATCTTATTTTTGTATAAACTCACACAAATTCGTTGACATATGTTCTGGACTACACGAGGTTGGAAGTAATGATACATCACAATAATCAGATTTGGAAAAAAAAATGGAAGATCATAGCTGGTACAGCACAGGAGGACCTGCTTCTTGCTTCATTCACACTTCCCTATGTGCAGCATTTGGCTCATGAACCAAATAATAATTCTTAGTAAGATAGATAATCAAGCTTTTAAATCGCCGCAATACTAGCATTCCCAGAAGAATTGCAAGTTCTCGGTGCATGGCTCTGACCGGAGGAAGATCTATTGCTAGCAGTAGGGAGATAATAAGGGGTGGAAAATGTATCCAAGTAAATCCCAAAATATGAAATCAACGGATCAGCACGAGATTCGTCTATAATGAACCTCAGAAACTGAGTTTTCACAATGGGAAATTGTAATAACCTTTTGTACCCAATTGTTGTGGCTTCTATTACTGTCTTCCATTCGCCATCTTCCAAAAGATCAAGATGGAACTTGATAACTCGCTGCCCCATTTGGATAGGCTCCTGAACTTGCAGCACATTGAATGATACATATTGGCCCAAGTCTAGGAATAATATCCAACTAGTTTTGAACTTATCAGGTGCCCAGTAAGTATAGATGCCTTCCTGGAGCACATTGCTAGGACTAAACTGGAAACTGTCGTCTCCACGTGTACTGCTTGCTGTGACAATTGCATCTTGGGCCAGGTTCTGAGAAAATATGGTGTCTCGGAGTTCAGAGAATTCATGGAGCACTTGAAGATCTTTCTCAGCAATGAGACCAGATGAATTGGGTGGAACATTGAGGATCAAGAGACAGTTTCTGCCTACTGTTTTATAGAATATGTCGAGCAAAGTTGCTGCAGATTTTGGATGCTGTGAACTGTGCCAGAACCACCCTGGCCTAATAGAAACATCACATTCTGGGGGTACCCAGTCATGTCCCTTCGGATCTCCTTCACTAGAATACCTATCAGATACATGAAAAAAGACCAATAAAAATATAACCAGTTTGATTTTAAAATGCTTGTTTAGATTGAAAAAACAAGTGAAATTTTGAAATAAACACTTGTCTCTCCCTCTCTTTCACTCGCTTTCTGAAAATATGAATGCTCAGCCTCTCCATTAAGATATAAAAGAAATAAAAACAATATCACCAAAAAGGTGGCACCCCAAAATAGCATAGTAAGATATAGAGTCGATCCCCAGAAATAAACAATAAAACTCTGAAATATAGGTGAGGTCCGCTCAATCCATCAGATATAAACACAATATTAACAGCACTACCAACAAGCAGTGCTCAACACTGGCAACATGGATCAATTCATTCCTCTGTATGAAATATCTCCATAATATATAAGAACACAATTAACTACAAGCAAGGGGAATAGGTGCTCACCAGTAGTCTGTCTGACCAATCTCAACTGAACTCCGATTGAAAAGAGACCAGCAGGTAGTGCCAGCAACACCATTCTCATCACCAACCCACCTGCTGTCTGGGCCAGCATCAGAGAAGATCACAGCCCCAGGCTGGAGCTGATGAATAAGTGTAAACCAGCAATCGAAAAAGTAGTTCATGTCCTTCTCGCCCTTCCCTTTTGCACCATCCAGCCAAACTTCCTTTATTTCTCCATAACTGTTCCAAAACGATGAAGGTGCTAAATCCCATATGCATGCTACAAGCAGTCAAGCAATCAACCATACATTACTGATGCTCATTATTCTAACAAAATATCATCAATTTAATTGTATGCATGCACAGGAGCTACATTTTACCGGCAAAGCATAGAGACAAGCATCTTGATAAGACAGAGATCCGCGAACAAAGTAATATTTTGGATAACAACAACAAAAAATTAATCATTTAGGAAACATGGATCCTCAAATTGGGAAAATAAGACAATCTAATACATAGAAGCATCTATAGCAGTACCAAAAAAAAAGGATATAAAGAATAAAATTTTACACCAACAAGCTGTTCGATGGTCTAGCCCACAACCAAATTACCAATCAGGATCCTGCTACTCAGTTGAAAGAGAGACAACTCCATTTCATAAAATCCATGAATTGACACCTTCGTAAGATCCATGTCACAACATATGAACTAAGGTCCAGAAAAAAAAAAAGTCTTTTGGTGATATTAAGGCTCTAGAAGGCTACGTTGGGACAGTTAATGAATTATCTAAAGCCAAAGACAGTCATGGCAGTAAAAAGCATAAAATTTCAGTAACAAACAAAGAACAGAACTGACACTTCTCGCTAATGAAACTTCAGCATGACATCCCAACATCACAAAGCAGATTTGACCAAAACATCAAACAGATGAAAACTAACCCCTTTATCATTCTAAAATTCCCCAAACTGGAAATGTTCATTGACCTTAAAGGCTAAAACCCCAAACCCAAGAGCAGTTACTCCATTCCCTATTCTGTGAAATGACATCTCCTTGCTTACACTTTTTCCCCCGAGAATATCACAAATTACAGATTTTGGCAACTCGCAACATTTCCAGTTGAAGAAAAAAGAAGAAAAACCCTAGTCTGCCGTAATCAATGCATTTCACTTGCACACCAAATAACAATTCAATATATCATGCAACCGAAGAATTCACATTTCACCCTTCAAGATTATCAAAAATTATCATAAAAGAAGCAACCAAATGACAGGGAAAGATTCCAATACCGAGTAAGCAGCTCAGTCATCTGCCCAACATAAAATTCATTGTACTTCACCGTATCACCGTACGACGGATCATGCCGATCCCATGGCGAGAGATAGATCCCCATCCTGATCCCGACTTCCCTCGCAGCCTCCGCGAGCTCCTTAACGACATCGCCATGGCCGCCGCGCCAGGGGCTGGATTTGACTGAGTAATCCGTATAATCAGAGGGCCATAGGCAGAAACCGTCGTGGTGTTTGGCCGTGAGGACGACGCGGGAGAACCCGGCGGCGGCTGCGGCGTGGGCCCACTGGCGCGCGTCGAGGGCAGTGGGGTAGAAGATTGAGGGGTCAGCGCGGCCAGTGCCCCACTCGGAGTCGGTGAAGGTGTTGGGGCCGAAGTGGAGGAAGAGAGCCATCTCGCCGAGCTGCCATGAGAGCTGGGAGGCGGATGGGATGGGCAAAACGGGAAGAGGCGAAGGGATAGAACGGGAAGCAACAGATGATCGGAGAATGACGGCGAAGAAGAGGAACAAGAGGACGGGGGCGTTGGGGGAAGTCGGGTAAGTTTTCTCTCCCATTACCGGGGAAAGAGTTGACCAGTTTAAAAGAGACTCGACAGGAAGTCTGCGAAGACGGGGCAGTATTGAGTGGCAGAGCGATATTTGCAAATAAACCTTAATATTGTCATATATTTGTAACAATGACCTCCCGATGCATGTTGCCTAAAATTCCCCTTTAATCATTTATTGAATGCTTGGTATCTGAATGGCTATGCATTCCATCGAGTGCCTGGGTGTTAACATTGACAATAGAGGTAGGAAACAAGATGGTGGTGTATCCTTGGCTATTGCTATGTATCCCAAAGTGAATGAATGGGCACCGGGATTTTTGGGTGTGTTTGTGTTACATTTCAAACTCAAAATCCGAAAATTTAGTCATATGATAATGTCATATACTTATAAGACCGAAATTTTATAAGCATGTAATGTCTAATCTTTCAATTTATATATATAATAATTTATAAAATTATATTTATAAATCACAAAAATAAATTTTGATAATATCACTAAATTTTCAAATACTAAAATAAATAAATTTAATATGGATATACAGATCATTTTACAGTTTATCTGATACTTAAAAACTTATATTAAGTGGTCAAATATACAAGAAAATAAATAATTTGATATTAAGATAATATTTTCATATACATATTATATAACTTCTAATCAATTGTAAACATAATGAAATCATTTCAATGATTCAAAACAAGTATCTCAAATATAACTTTCACTAAAACTTAGCAAAAATAAAGTTCATCAATAAAAATTTATCTAAAAAATCACAAATCAAGTCAAGATAAAATGACCGGTATCTCTTATACAAAGCAGTGGATTTACATACAATGGTGACCCAAAATAGATATAAATTGGTACACTTAAAATCAAGAGCCATAACAAAAGTCAGAAAATTTCTATAAAATAGGTTTTATTAGAAATGTGTCGTTATTCTAATGTCCATGAGTGACAACAAAACTGATTTCTATAAATTACAAATTTATGTTGACATGACCATTATTATCACTAATGGTTGGATTAGAAAAAAAATATCATTGTTATCCCTAATAGTTAGGACATAACAAAATATCATTGTTATTCCCAATGATTGGAATAGAATAAGACACAAGTGGGAGATGACAGGTCAACATAAATCATAATGTTAAGATCCAAGAATATTTATAAATCATATAATTCTTATTTATGATTTCATATATGATTTTTCAAGTTCAAAATGCATATGTCCCAAATAACGTCAGAAGCTAAGTAAATACTTTTATAAATCACATGCATGATTTTCACATTCAAATATAATAATTCAAATAAATGTCGAAAAGGTAAATAACTTTTTCATAATTTCATATATATGATTTTCATATTTTCAAGATAAGTAAATATAACGTAAATATAAAACAGGATGTAATTCTCTTATGAGATATTCAAATTCTCAAGAAGTATTTAGAGAATATATGTACCATATAATTATAGTTTATTCTTATCAAAAGATATAAATTCACAAAATATGTTACTAACTAAATATTATCGGGAGTTACTCGTTCTCTTACCTAATGAGAAAGTCACGATTAATTCAAAAAAACTAGTTCAAGTCTCCTCCCTCGAATATAATGTATAAAATGAATATAACCATAACTACCAATATCAAACAACATGATTTCTAACATATTAATTCAAATACAAGCTTATGTAATCTCTTTGATCTTACTTTAATGCATACTAAAAATATAACCCAAAATTTGATTAATAACATGTATTACAAAAACTTTATCTTAATTTTACATCTAATACATAAATTAACCATAATAATTCTAATATCAAAACTTACAACATACACCCACCTTAATATTAAGACCAATAAATACATATTACAATGAACCTAATTTATCCCACATCAAATGTTATCATAAACTCAAGATTGAAGTCTTTAATATAAATAATTGACCTCCGAATTATATATATGAGATTCTTATAATTTTAAGATGAAATTAATGTAATTAACAATATGACATAATAATATTTTAATCTTAACAATAAGATTTCAAGACATGCTTCACAATCATGGCTTTAAATGCATTAATTATGCTAAAAACTAAGCATCAAGATAGAGCCCTTATAATCTATTCCATAGAGTTATTGGTTCAAGATCAAAGATTTTTTATCTCATGTCAAAATCTAAAAATCAAGAGGTCCAAATATGCTAACAAATATTTAGGTAAATTTGAGACCGAAAATAATACTAGTACACCAGTATTTAGGACATATAATCTCATAAATTCTAATTCTAAATTGAAATAACAACATTAGAGAAAAGGGAGGAGAAAAAAACGGAAACAAAACCTAGATTTACAACTCTTCCACTTAAAAAAATGCAAGGTTGATAAAGGAGAATGACACAAACTCGCTCTCACAATGAAATCCATAATCCTAAAATCCTCACCAACGTCAAACTGTGTGCCTCATCCAAACCTTAGACAATACTCTCATCCATTGCTTTCTTTTTTTTTCTCCACAGGAGGAGAGACTGCTACAATCCTTTGTTTCGAAAAGGAATAATTCCCGGGCTAAATAGATCAGACTGGGAGGGTTTTATTTTTGTATTTTTTGTAATATACCCCTTAAAATAATAAGATTTATAATTACGTCCAAGCACTTTTTTCTTTTTATTTGTTTTTTTTTTTTTGGGTTTTCATAGTTTAGTAACAACCTAAGAGTAAGACTAAGACTTAGGTTGGAGTTAAAGTAATGTTTGATTAGTAGTCTGATTAGTGAAAATTCTGAAATTTTTTTAGACTAAATTACTATTTCAAATGTTAGTATTGATATTTTAAAAGAATAAAGATAGAGATATTTTAGTTAATAAAATAAAAAAAAATTAGTTTGATTATTTTTTTTTTTAATATTTGAATGCTAGTCCAACAAAAACTATATGAATCCTATTTTTATTTTGTTGTTAAATGATGATATGTTTAAATTTTGCAGATAGAGTGGTTCTACTACAAAATGTCTCGTCTATTATATGCCTTTTTACTTGGCTTCTCATGGTTGGGTGTCCAAAAGAGTCGCGAAGGGAATGGAGTCTCATGGCAACTTTTTTTGTGGGCACATGAAGAGGAAGATGGGAATGCACTTGGCGCGGTGGTCGGAGGTGTGTCCGCTAAATGATGCCAGTGGGCTCGAGGTTCGTCGGGCGGAGGATATGCATACTAAATTGCTGTGTAAGCCGATGTAGAATGTCATTCAGTTGCTCGACAATTTTTGTATTTGTTTTCTGAGGCATAAATACAATGTCGGGATGGTGTCTGGGCGTGACACCCGACAATAAGGTGCATCGCAGTTATGGCTGTGCTATAATGGAAAGGCTAGTGTGGTGCGACAAAATTACATTTGGGAGCTTGGGGATGGAACCTGAGTTTGATTCTTTTTGATGCATGAGTTACTAAGAAGCCTTTCATCTAGTACCAAACAATCAACCTACATTAGATTACCCAACTAGATGCGGCCGTGTTTTCTTGGATGACAATAGGCAATGGCACCAAGAGGCAATTGAACGAGTTCGATTTAGAAATTCCAAATTTTGATACCCACTAAAATTAATATATTTTGATTGTCTTAATTGTTTTTGGTAGAAACCGATTTATTTTAATTTTAATCAAATTGTTTTTTATTTTATTTGACTAAATTTTGACTTAAGATTTTAGAATACTAAAAAATTTTAAAAATGTGAAAAAAAAAAAAATGTATATGTGTTTTCTAAATTTATATAAAAAAATTTTTGGTAAGAATTATTTAAAAAAAATTGGATCGAGCTCAAGGTCGCCCAACCCAAGATTACTTTTCTAACCATAAGAGCTAAACACCATTTCTAACATAAAATAATATTAAAAAAAATAAATACTATATTAAAAAATTAAAATTAAATTTTATACCAAAATATATCGATTTATTTCGAAATCGAAATGTCAAAAGTTAAAGGCATTGTTTGGTTTGGGATTAAGATCTGTATTAATATCAAGACTAGTAAATTATTTTTATAAACTAATTTTTTTATTAAAATTAATCTCACAATAATTTAGAGTTTAAAAAATTATTTAATTTTTTATAATAATTTAATTTAATAGCAGTGTAAAATAAGTAATATTAATTTTGTAAGAAAAAAATAATTCTAAAAAAAAATACTAATTCTGATCCTGATCTCAAACCAAACGGTATTTAAGAGAATTTGTACAATCAAATCCTCAATATTCATGTCCCAATGTCTCCATCTTTGGATAAAATACAAGAGAGAGGAGGCAAAATTTGACTGACAGTCCAGGATGCCTACATGATAATCTGACAGAGAAGGGAGAATTTGTGGCAAGAGGCGACACTTCTAAAGGTGAGTGCTTTTTTTTGGAAGTTGACTTGATGACAATTGTTTACTAGGGTATCATTTTGTTCAGGATTAGAATTAGAATCAAAATCAAGACTAGTGAATCACTTTTGTAAATTAATATTTTTTTTATTAAAATTAACTCTATAATAAATTAAATTTTAAAAAGTTATTTAATTTTTTTATAATAATTTAATTTAATAGTGATATAAAATAAATAATATTAATTTTGTAAGAAAAAAATCTGAAATAAATTTATCCTAATTTTAATTTTAAACTAAACGGTCCCTCGTTGATCAGAAAGGACATGCAAGTTAGAGTTGGGTGTGTAGTATGTGACGAGGTTGATGAAACAAGTATGTGATTTGGTATTGCATGGTGGCATCAGTAGTGTGGTGGTAATATAAAGAGATATATGATGGGAATTTTGGATGGTGTCCAAGGCCTGGAGCATGTACACGACCTTATGCGTGAGTATGGGGTTGGACGGGATGGGATGAGGCGCTTCTGGCAATCTACAATGGTGTATTGCTGATTGGAGTTGTCACACCCTGTTACCGTTTGTCATTGAATTCGTAACGAAACATAAACCAAGATCATCCAAAACCAAAACATCATAATAAAAAATTATGTAAATAAATAAATTTGATTAGCACTAAACATAAACCAAGATCCTGCAAAATCAAAACATCATAATAAAAAATTACGTGAATAAATAAATTTGTTTTAGCATTTAAATATGAGTTCAATGAATATAACCCAACACTCTGATTAAAATCAATATAAGGACTCCTACATGATAATCTTATTACAACTCATAGTTTATATATAAAAAAATCTACACTCAACAAATATGCTTTCCTATCTTCAATGCTGCACGTCATTCTCTAGCATCAAATAGTCAATCATATTAGTATTTTAAAAAGTTAAACAAAACCTTATGAGTATTACAATATGTTTAGTAGGCGAGCCTCCACCTTTATAGATACCCGTCTATTCAGTTCTTTAAACTCTACGCATGTTGTTTCAAACCAATTCGATCAGCCAAATCTCATGATTTAAAATGTAAAATGATGTCATAATTTTTGAGGATTTATTTATAAAAGTATCATGACTCAATCAATTTTCTCGTGCTTTCAAATATTTTAGGTTTATATTTTCAAAAAAATTTGTACTTTCGAACTTAATCATGATTTTACAAATTTTAGGGACCTATTTTTAAAATTTTACTTTTTGAGAGTATATTTACAAAATTCATATTATTTGCTGCAAAATATATTGAATTTAATATCTTATAATCATCTGGTATAAAATTATTTTAAAATAGATTTATTTATAAAAAATTAATTTTCCAGTATTTATTTGTAAAATTAGTATGTTTAAAAATCTAAACTTTTGTGTAAAATGTGTACTAAGAAAAATTGGCTAGAATTCTTGAGAAATCAAGTTCAAAATAGACTAAAAATAGACCAAAAATTGGTTAAAAGTGAATTGAAAATTCTGAATTTTCAAATTTAGAATTTTTTGTTTTTTGAAATATCCTGAATTTTCAAAATTAGATTTTTTTTGTTTTTTGAAATATCCCAAATTTGGCACACCCAACCTTTTTTGGGTAATATTTTTATTTTGGTGATTTTTCACCGAGATTCTTTCACCTTATTTTTTTCAAAATCTCGCTAGAATTTATCCTAGCATTGATCTAGGGGTAGAGAGGGACTATTGAGCCCTCCTCTATCAAGGTGGTGGGTAAGATTTTTATTTTATTTTCTTTCTATGTTTTTATTTACTCATATGAATTGGATGTTACACTCAAAAAATTCACGAATTTTCTTTCTCTTTCTTTTCCATTTGCAAGTAAACTCAAAAGCAAGATAGATAAGGTGGGTATATCTCATGCTTAGTGAGAAGATTTTCACAATCTTTCTGAGAATCTTTCACATTTTGTAGGTCAAATATGTGAACAATTGAAGTACGTACAGGCACAAAAAGAGAGTTAAGATGAACTAAGTTCAAGAATTGATTTGCTGCATAACTTGAAGACAAAATTGAATCAAAATTGACTGGAGAGACTTATAGAATAGTGAGCACGATGGAACATCTTGAAACTAGGTTTGTTTTTTGCATTTAGCTTAATTAAAAAGAATTCAATTTTTGATTTTTGATTATTCGTAGAGTGCTAAGTGATTATTTACTTTCAAGTTCTTTGTTGAGTAAAAAAAAATGATTGTGAGAAAAAAAAAGGATTCAAGTCAACTTCAGTCAAGTAGAGCCTCGAAGGTCCTATATATTTGAATACCAAGTCTAATTGGAAGTGGTGCTTTAAATATACTGGTGAGACCCAAGATTGCACACTGCTTGACTAGACCTTCGTAACTCTCACCTCAAAAGGAGGTGAGCTGTGCTCATTTCCTCTTTGAGAGGCTAGGGGATTACACCCCATTGAGCATAATTAGCAGGTCAAGAGACTAGCAGTGCAAATAAAAATGCCCACGACCACCCATGTTAGTACAAAAGGCTCACACAAACTTAGAACATGGTTATACAAATGGGAGCTCACCATAGGAGTCTCTTGTGGCTATGGAAGATGCAACCCATGGGTTCATTGTACCATTTTTTTAGAGATAGCTGTTGTGTGAATTTGGAGATTGGAGTATCCTGGAATACTACTTTAGGAATAGAAGAGTGCCATGCATGTTGAAAGAAACTACTAATCCAAACTTAAACATTAAAATCAATGAAAATTATTTGCCGACCATATTTGATGAGTTTCTGGAATATATAATCTTGATTTTTTTGAGTTCATTAGTTAGAAATAAGGTCTTAATAGAATAACTAATTTTATGGATAGGAATCAGCAGATCACCAGTGGAGAACTTTCTGCATCCTTATCAAGTAGTGGCCCTGTAAATTCCATGCCTATAGATGAACCATCTAATAGGTAGTCTATGTCAACCAAATTGATTAAGGAGCATATATCTCAACTTTTCACAAAGCTTTTGGCACAAAAAGTTTCATATGTTACTGCCCCAATCCTTGGAGACAATTTTCTCTACATTATAGTAGTACTTTGTACACCAAGTGGTCTACACTCCAAACATCATTGAGCTGAGATCTAAAAAGATATTGACTAGTGAAACCTTTATTGACTATGCCAAATAGAGGGGAAAAGCTATAATGTCTCAAATTCCTTTCACAAAGAAGCAACAAATCAGCCTTTTAATTGAACATATATTACCTGCTTTTAATGTTGATTTATTGTCTTCAAATATTTATTATTTTGATATCTTATACCAAAAACGCATATATGAAAAAATTTTCTATAAGAGCATAGTACACAAGCTGATAAGAGTTTTTCCAAGAGGATGACCCAAGGGACAATCGAGGGAACCATTCATGGAGGAGTCAAGGCTCAAGTTAATCAAGTTTTGATCTTGAAGCCTCGTCTCGAGTATACAAAAGCACATCCTCCAGCTCCTTATCAATCTCCATCTCCATATTCTTATGAACCCTCAACTCCATGTCAACCTCTATCTCATCTAGTTCCATATCAACCTCCACTACTTGCTCTTTATCATTGACCCAATGTCAGTCAAAAAGAAATCCAACCCCCCACCAGCCTCCACTAGCTTAAAATCTTGACCCTCCATGAAACTATTGAAATGTACATTTGTCAAATAATTATGTCTCTCGTGGTCCACCTTCTAACACCTAGTTCTGTCATGGACCACGATGACAAAGCTATCCTCTACTACCTGAATTTATCCTTAATACATTCACAACCCATTTAGTCAATAATCCCATCCAACTTCCTAAGCCAAGACCCATACCTCTAGGTGTAGACTATTCCTAGTATTATCTCTTTCATAGGACATTGGTGTACACTCTTGAGCAATACCAAGCCATAAAAGAAGCAATCTATGACTCGAATGATCAAAATGCAATAGATTAGGAGTCAATTCAAAATTATGTAAATAGAGAAAAGGGTAAGAGACATGATTGTTGTGAGTAATTCACTTCCTGCTTATCCTAATAATAATGTGACATATGTGCAAGCCATTTCTAAATCTAAAATGAGGTACGATAATTAGAAAGTATAGGATCTTTGGGAAGGCTTTCCTCTTTATGAGGACCCTCTCAAGCAAATTGAAGAACAGATTTATGAAAAAGTTATTCACAAACTGACTAAATCATCTCTCAAATAACTTACCTAAGAAGTGGAGGATCCTTGAGAAGGATTTCTACTTCACAAGGATCTTTTCGAATAAACCCAAAATTTTAAATTGAAACCCAAAATTGATGGCTATATAGGGATTTTCTACACATACAATGATACTTATGATGGATATGATTCAAATAATGATGATTATGATATCTTGAAATAGATGAACAAAGATTTATCACCGTATGATAACTATTTAAAAAGAAGAACGGATTAACAATAGCAATTAGATTACACTTATTGAGAATCAAGGCAAATTGACTAATAGGATAATCCCTACAACTAGCCAAAAAACTTAAATTCACTAAAGTGGTGGTTGAGATCGGGAGAAAATTATAATATTTTAAAACAAGTAGTTAAAATCCTAGTTAAAATATTCATATTAAAACTCATAACCAATTCCTCCAAACATTGAGAGGTCTTGTTTAAAACTTTAAGTAAGGTAGAATTCCAAGGTGATACACCCCCAAAAAGAT
Organism: Trichopus zeylanicus subsp. travancoricus; assembly: GCA_005019695.1. Lineage (NCBI taxonomy): Eukaryota > Viridiplantae > Streptophyta > Magnoliopsida > Dioscoreales > Dioscoreaceae > Trichopus > Trichopus zeylanicus. The sequence goes on from RXID01010986.1 coordinate 205,106, forward strand.
TAGCAGCCATTTGTAAAGGCATTTTTAAAACCTTGCTATAACCTTTTCTGACTAGGACTTATCCAAGGAGGAGTTGAGGGATGAGCCACTTTACATAACCATTCAAAATAGTAGTGCAATGGTCAACACAGTGCTTATGGATACTAGGACATCGTAGAATATTTGTACACTATCCATCCTAAAAATAATAAATATTCTAGAGGACTAACTAGTAGAGTTTGATATTAACATAATAACATATGCTAACTTGAGGAGGAAGTGCTAAGAGAGGATTTGTCTATAAGTAACCTGCGGTTTAAAGATGATTGCAATAAAGTATCATGTGCTTGATATCCCCTCATATTATAATTTCATTCTAGAAAGGCATTGGCTCAAAGACATGAGAGAAGTATCGATAACCCATCACCATTGTTTGAGATTCCTTACAAGGGCACCATCATCAAGATCCATGGTGACCTAACAACTTGAGACAAGGACTGCCTAGTGATCTACAAGGTATGACTATCATGATTCAAACAATAGAACCATCTCTTCAAATTGCACTTCAAGTCCTTTTGCCAAGTCTCAGCAAACCTCCACCCATCCAAACCAAACCTGAGCTTCATCCAATCTTCTTGAAACTCTTGCCACAACCATAGAAAATAATTCTTGTGGAATGACTATCATGGTTCAAACAATAGAACCATCTCTCCAAATTGCACTTCAAGTCCTTTCGCCAAGTCTCAGTAAACCTCCACCCATCCAAACCAAACTTGAGCTTCATCCAATCTTCTTGAAAGTCTTGCCACAACCACAGAAAATAATTCTTGTGCTTTTGCCATCTCAAGCTCCATAAGAAATAATCTCTCCTCTTTCTCCCTTAAACCCAAGCCTTTGTTCCCTAATTTCCAACCCACCTCACCTTAATAAGTCATGGGAAATAATATTTAAGAATAACTACCAATTTGGTCAAGGGCTTGGCAGGGGAAACCAAGGAGATCTTGAATCACTTCTTGGAGGAATTCCAAGAGGAAGGGAGGGTCTCATCTTCTCATGGAGGGAGTGCAAGAAGAAGGATCACCCCCTCTACTTTTCAAAGGCCCTGATCCATATCTACCTCCAATTTGGATGCTCAAATCACACTTGACAATTAGACAAGTTGAGCACGCTGTTGCAACCCCTACTATTAATCAAAATGGTAAAGATGATGATCTCTAAGTATCATGAGTGGGATTGACCAACTATTTTTTATTGAAGAAGGCAATTTGCCCCCTTGTCCAAAGCAGGGTATAACCTCATGATGACACCAGTGGCACCTTATCCTCCCCAAGAGGAGGACCCACTCTATAGTTTAGATTTATTTTCTTCCTTATTATTTAAAAAATATAGGAAGTTAAATTTAGGAAATTTTCATACTTGTATTCTAGAATTTGTGCTTAACATGTTTGAAGTAGGTTAACTACCTCTTTAGGACCTAACTTGAAAGAAGGATGTGTTTTCTCTTGATGAATCCCTCCTTAATTTTCATAAGGGGCCACATGAAGACTCATTTAGGGTTAATGAGATCGAAAAAGAGGAAGATGAAATGATGAACTTAATAACTTTATAGAGATGCTCAAGAGATTTGATGAGGAGATAGTTATAATAATAGAATCAACTAAGAAAGTCAATCTAAGGTCACTCAAAAACCCTAGACCAATCCTGATCAATGCACACCTATCAAGTAAATCTGAAGCTTAGCTAATCTTAACTCTAATCGAATACAAAGATGTCTTTGCATGGACATATGAAGAGATGCCAGGATTGGACAAAGGGTTGGTTGAACATAGGATCATCTTGTAAGATGATGCAAGATCAAGAAAGTAGAAGTTGAGATGACTACATCCGAATATTGCACTCAAGGTGGAGGAAATTAACAAGCTCCATCAAGCTAAGTTCATTCGTGTAGTCTTCTATCCAAAGTAGGTGACAAATATTATTCTAGTCAAAAAAAGAATAGCAAAGTATGAGTGTGCATTGATTTTAGAGACTTGAACAAGGTTTGTCTGAAAAATGACTCCCCTAATCTCATATTGACACATTGGTGGATAATACTTGTGGGCATAAAATATTATCTTTCATGGATGGATATTTGGGATTGTTTAAGCAGTTTTTGCAACTCAAACTTTGACTTTGAGTTTGACAAGAATTAAAATTGGACTTTGAGCCCAATTCATGGTAAGGTCTAATTTGAAGTAGAAAAGGTTGGAAAATTTGGCTCAAATCGAACTGTGTTGGGACAACCGAACTAAGAGGTTCGAGCACCCAAACCTCACAGGTTGGGCATGTTTGTGCATAGCTAGATGATCAGTTCCTTAACTGGTCATCCGGTTCGAGTGTGATCTACAAAAATAAAATAGAATTTCTCTAAATCTTTCGAAAATCGATGATATTTTTAGACAAAAAAAATGTAATATTGGAATATATCAATCTAAGATTCAAATATGAGAGTTATGGCAAGAATATATCCATTAAATCTTGGAATCAAATCAATTAATCACCAAAATTAGAGATCCTCTCAATTCTATAAAAAGAATAATAGGGCACGCGAGTTACATATAATTCACAATCAATTCTTGAGCAAACTCTATACGAATCAAAGGTGAATCTGAAGGACAATTCATAAGGAAATTTTACTCAAATTAAAGGAGGTAATATCACCATTGAGGAGTAGACAAAGAAGGCATCATCAAGGGAGAAAAGAGATGTAAGACTTCTTTCCCCATCTTCACTTTTCTTTTCTATTTTACCTCCTCTTCCCTGTCTCCTATGAGAACTTCACCATTGTTGCTGCCCCTGAGCCCTTGCTGCTCCATGCTGTTGCTGCCTGCATTTGGATGGCTGAACCCGAGGGAACCGGGCTCCCAAATTTCGCCGAGTACCTCCCATTTCTCCTCAAAATATAGTATTGTTTGTGTTTAGGCAACCGAACCTAAGACAACTAGACATCCTAACCTTGTTGGATGCCTCCTTTACTTCACCAATACCACAGTCACCCATAACTTTGAGCATCAGTGCCCCTAGCATTACTGTGATCACCTATGGCCTTACATCCACAATCAACACCACACCACCTGTGGCCTTATGCGTCAATGGAACTTTACTAACACCACGTCCACTAGCAGCCGCCCTTTGCGTACTATGGTGCTATCCTCATGGGGAAACTCAACTTTATGGGATGGAAGTTGACCACCCAAGATAGCAAAGATCCCGGGAGTGATCTCAAATCGCAAATCAAAATTTATTTTAATTTAATGTGCGCTATCAAGTATTATGGGAATACGACTTTCAATAGGCTACAAGCCCTTGTTATTAATTATTCCGATAATTATTAGAAACCTTATAAAGTAAAAAATCTAGCTAATAAAATAGGGACATAAAAAAGAAAGAAGAAAGGGTATATCCACCGGGCCCCCCCCGCCCCCAAACCCACCCTCCGCCCCAAATTCTTTGAATCCTTATTGGGCCATGATGGCCCGATAGCCCACTGATTGGATTCGGCCTAAAGATGGCTAGATATGGCCGATTTATTCTTCCGTGAGGTGGGGGCAGCTCCATTCGGTGCAGTGAAGGAGAGGAAGTGGAGGCATCGGAGCAGCATTCAATGATGGCTTCTTTTGGTGAAGTGAAGGAGAGGAGGTAGAGACATAGGAGATCAATGCTCGGCGATGGCTTCTTCTAGCGTGGCGAAGGAGAGGAGGCAGAGGTGCGGGAGCAATGCTCAGTGGTGGCTTCTTCTAATGAGGCAAAGGAGAGGAGGTAGAAGCATAAGAGATCGATGAGGAGCCAGTGTTATTAAGGCCTAGGGACAAGATCTTGGCTTCCTCTTGCCACAGCTCGAGGGAGGCGATGGACTTGTTGCTAGATATGGGTCGTGAAGGTGCAACAACTACCATGGCAGCATCTAAGGGATCCCGATGGTGAGACTAGTGGTGGTGGTGGTGATGGTCAGCAGCTTGGGGTAGCTGCGAGGAAGGACTAGAGGAGCAAGGTGGCTTGGTGGTCCTATGGGAGAGGAGAATAGGTAGAGAAAAAAAAAGAAAGAGAACGAAGCTAAGTTTGAAATTTCATCTCTTTAGTCTTCTTCAATGATGACCTTCCAATACTCTTCTATTCTATTCTGATATCTCTGTTTGTCTTTGATCTCTTTCTGTTCTCTAATTTATAGGTTCTGCAGATTTTTCTTAAACTTTTTTGTAAAATTCTTACTCCAGAGACCTATTTGTAAGAAAAATTTATCCAAGAACCCATTTATAAAGATTTATTTAATCCATGGGGTCTATTTGTAAAATTTCTATATTTTTTCATTTTGGTCCAAGTTTTAGATGAATTTTGAGCCTAATTATGGTCCAAAAATTTAGTCCAATTAGCCGATTTGGATTAGCCTAGCTAGAGTCCAAATTTTCCAATGATTGAAGTCCAAATTGAACTCAATTTTCAGTCAAACTTGGATACGATTTAAGTTTGATTGAGATCCATATTTGAGCCATAATTTAGTAGCATACAAGTCTCAATTTTAATCATATTTCAATTAATTTTGAAGATGAGGAAAAGACGATGATAAGAACTCATTTGAACTAGAATAAGAACAAAAGAAAGAGAACTAAACAATTAAAATTTACAATTAGAGTATAGGCTAGCCTTGAGGCTTACCAAATGTTTTAAGATTGCCCTCACGCTTACAACCAGTAGACTATAAGTTAGCCCTCAGGTTTACTGAATGTCTTCCAGCCCTCGGCCTTGCAACCATTGGACTATAGGTCAATCCTTAGGCTCACAAAATATCTTAAACCAACCCTTAGGCTTGTGACCATTAGACTATAGACTAGCCCTCGGGCTCGTCCAACATCTTAAGCCAGTTCTCGAGCTCATGACCATTGGACTATAAACCAACCCTTAGGCTCGCCAAATATCTTAAGTTACTCGAGCTTGCAACTATTAGATCATAGACCAGCCCTTGGACTCGCCAAATATCTTAAGTCATCCTCCGAGCTTGCAACTATTAGATCATAGGCCAGCCCTCGGACTCATTGAATGTCTTCAATCAGCCCTTGGGTATGTGACTATTAGACCATAGGCCACCCCTCGGGCTTGTAACTATTAGACTATAGGCTAGTCCTTGGGCTTGTTGAATGTCTTAAGCTAGCTCTCGGGCTCACAATCATTGGACTATAGGCCAATCCTCAGATTTGCTGAACGTCTTAAGCCAACCCTCGAGCTTGTAAATATTAGACTATAGACTAGCTCTCAGACTCCTTAGAATATCATCATAATAGCTTGAGAGCTCTCAAACCAAAATCGATGAATAAGAAAATTAATTTAATAACTTAATCATATTGAACTCAAGCCAATGTGACCAAGACGAATAAAAAAAATAAAGTTAACTTGAATAAAGCATCAAATGAACCCAAACAAACAAGGGCAAGTGAATTGAAACTAATTCAAACATACAAAAAAGCCTCCAGCCAATTATCTGATGTCCAAACTGGTCATCCAATTCTATTAAACCTGCAAATGACACTTTCACAATTAATTGATCAGTAGCCCAATTGGTCATCTATTTCAGATAAAACATTGATGACTTGAATTCAAAAACCAATCCAAATCAAGTTAAGCTTCAATCAATCCCAACTTGGGTCAATTTGGGATCAAGCCAAGTTGGCCCAGGAACAAAACTAAGTTCGAATTAGACTTCAATAAAGCTAAACAACATTCAAAATAAGTCAAAATAAATTCAAATTGAATCCTAATTGAATCATATCGCATTTGGGTGAAGTCAAAATAAACTGAGTTGAGTTTGAACCAAGTCCCAATTGGACCAAGTTGAGATCTGAACCTAAACTAAATCAAGTCGAACCAAGTCCTAATTGTGCCAAGTCAAGATTTGAACCCAAACCGAATTGGGCTAAGCCAAGTTCAAACCCAAACTCAATTAGGTTGAACTAAGCTTCAACCTAGTCAAGTTTGATGTGAATAAATTCAAAAATAACTAAACTGAGTCATATTGAGTCTTATCGGGTGTTTCACCAAAACCATCGGCAACATCTCAATTTCAAAATAGGTCAAAGCCTAAACTACAACATAGGACAAGTCTGACTTAGAGCAAGTTTGAATAAACCTAAACTGAATCAAATTGAGTCTCATTAAACATGCTATGAAAGCTTTTAGCAATACTCTAAGGTTATGCCTAACTCCATAAGTAATAGGCAATGCTACCAGCTTAACCTAAACCAAGACAAGTTTGATAGAACTAAATTAAGTCAAATTGAGTTCCACTGAATGTAATCCATTAAGGATCCAATAAAAATCTAGCCTGAGGTAGATGTTGGGGAGCCGCAAGAGTGTCAAACCAAATCCATATAGCGAGCCGGACACCAAACCATCCCAAAAGCTTGAGCTCATGGGATATGGGTCTTTTTCACTATATCTATTGGACTCTATCTATCCAATATCCGATGTGGGACTAATTCATCACACCTGACATTATAACAATCTCCCCCTTCATGTGTGATTTGTCCACATCAATTTAACACTCTTACTCAAGAACTCTTTTATTCGACTACTTCCACCGTGTGACCTATGTCCTCGCACTGGCCTCTAGTGCCCGCGCCCTTGCGTCAGCTTCTGGCGCCCACACTTGTGTGCTCGCCATCCTGGCACCAACGCATGCGCCCTCTCTCCGGCCTCAAGCCGGCCTCGCACGAGCGCCCGAGCCCTTGGGCCTGCACTCACGCCCTTGCCGGCCTCGCGCTCGCGTCCTCTCGCCGGTCTTTGCCATGAGACTAACATGTGACTCAATTTAGTCACATCATCGCGGTAATTTTTGGTCTTAAGAGTTTGCACAGCTTCGAACCTGAAGCTCTGATACCACTTGTTGGGGAGCCGCAAGAGTGTCAAACCAAATCCATATAGCGAGCCGGACACCAAACCATCCCAAAAGCTCGAACTCATGGGATATGGGTCTTTTTTACTATATCTATTGGACTCTATCTATCCAATATCCGATGTGGGACTAATTCATCACACCTGATATTATAACAGGTAGATTCAAAGATCTAACAAGGTTAGTCAATAACAAGCTCAAAGTCATTGATAATACCTTAAATTTAATCAACAACAAGCTAACAAAGGCTTTTAATTATTAAATCAAAGATAATTCACATAAGGCAAAGCCATTAATCATTCCATCAAATAAAATAGGCCAAAAGAGTATGCTTGAACTTAGCCAGTCAACTAAAATGCCTCATCCAAACAAGGTCAGCTGATAACAAGTTCAAGGCTTAGAAGTGTAAGCCTTAGAGCTGGCTTATTTTACAAGCTCAATAGTTGACTTAGAAGTGTGAGCCCCAGTGCTAGCTTATTTTGCAAGCTCAAAAGCTAGCTTAGAGGTGCAAGTTTGATGACTGGTTTAATTCACAAGCTAAAAAGTTAGCTTAAAAGTGCAAGCTCTACGGTTGGCTTGTTTTACAAGCTTGAAAGCTAGCTTAGAAGTATGAGCCTGATGGTTGACTTGGTTCATGAGCCTAAAAGCTAGTTCAGAAGTGCAAGTCTAAGAGCTAGTTAGTTTTGCGAGCTCAAAAGTTAGCTTAGAAGTGTGAGCTTAAGGGTTGGCTTGGTTCATGAGCTTGAAAGTTGGCTTAGAAGTGTGAGCTCGAGGGTTGGCTTAATTCATGGGTTTGAAGTTAGCTTAGAAGTGCAAGCTCAAGGGTTGGCTTAATTCGTGAGTTTGAAGCTAGCTTAGAAGTACAAGCTCAAGGGTTGGCTTAATTTATGAGTTTGAAGCTAGCTTAGAAGTACAAGCTCAAGGGCTAACTTATTTTATGAGCTTGAAAGCTAGCTTAGAAGTGCGAGCTTGGGGGTTGGGTTATTTTATGAGATTGAAAGCTGGTTTAGAAGTGTGAGTCTAAGAGATAGCTTATTTTGCAAGCTCGAAAGTTAGCTTAGAAGTGTGAACTCGAGGGCTAGATTATTTCGCAAGCTCTAAAGCTATCTTAGAAGTATAATTCCAAGGGTTGGCTTGATTCGTGAGCTTAAAAGCTAACTTAGAAGTGCATGCCTGAGGGGTAGCCTATTTTGTGAGCTCTAAAGATAGGTCAGAAGTGTGATCTAAAGGGCTGGCTTGGCGTGCAAACTCAAAAGATGGCTTGGAAGTTTGAGCCTGATAGCTAGCTCGGCTCGCGAGCTCAAAAACTAGTTTAAAAGTGCGAGCAAGAGGTTGACTTAGTTTGTGAGCTCAAAATATGGCTTAGAAGTGTGAGCCTGAGGGCTTGCATAGAAGTATAAGCTCGAGGGCTGGCTTAGTTCATGAGCTCAAAAGATGGCTTAGAATTGTGAGCTTGCGGGCTAGCTTGGTTCATGAGTTCAAAAGTTAACTTAGAAATACAAGCCCAAGGGTTGGCTTGTTTCACGAGCTTGAAAAGTGGCTTAGAAGTGTAAGCCAGAGGTCTGGCTTGGTTTGCAAGCTCGAAAGCTAACTTAAAAGTGTGAGCTCGAGGGTTGACATAGTGGCAATCTCAAAGGTTGTAAGGTGGCACCTGAAAGCTGGATAATGGTGAGCTCGAAGGCTGACATAGTGGTGCACATAAGGGCTAGCTTGAGTGCAAGCCCAAGGCTAGTATGAGTGCAAGCTCGAAAACTAGCACAATGGCAATCCCAAAAGTTGGCATGATGGCAAGCCCAAAGGTTGGTATGGAGGTGAGCTTGAAGGCTAGCATGGAGGCGAGCCCAAAGGCTGACATGATTGTGAGCTAGCATGATTGCGAGCCTAAAGGCTAGCATAGTGATAAGACTGAAGGCTAGCATAGATGCTACCCTAAAAGCTGACAAAGTTGTGATACACGCAGTACAAAAATCAAAGCCAAGTCTTTTTTTTTTGTAGTGACTCTTTTTTTAATTTTTTACATTCTATTTTTTTTTCTCCTTTCTCCTCAAGCCCACAACCTTCCTCTTCTTTTACCTAAAACCCTAGCCTCCCTTTCTTCTTCCTCAAGCCATGACTAGCCACTCCTTCTTATCTTCAAATTCACAGTCGGACTCAGCTTAATTCAGCCAAGTTTGGCCTAAGCATTTTGTCGGCAGTGGTGAGTGGTAGCTCATTCATAGGTGGTGAGGGAGTGCTGGTCATGGCTTGATAGGGATAGGGGCAAGATAGTGATTGGAGAAGGTGGCTGCAAGGAGGCTAAGGTGCAACAGAGCATGGAGGGCGGCATTTGTAAGGTTGGCTTCAATGCAGTTGTAAGGAACTATGATAAGGTCGAACAAGGCAGTAGACCGGGCTTCTCCCTTGGAGAAGAAAGTGAGATAGGAAGATGGTCAATAATAAAAAGACAGAAAGGCAAGAATATCACCTTCTTTTTTTCTTCAAGCTCTCAATGAATTATCTCATGATTGTCTCTTTGACGATGGCTTTCTCCTCTCTCTAATCTTCCTCCTTGATGATCCCTATTGACCTTTCTCGTTCTATCTTCTTTCTTGTAGGTTTTCATCCATTTTATAGGTCTCACAAGAATTTGAAATTAAATCTCTAATTGATTTAATTTTAGAATTTTATTGAGTTATGATTATTAATTGGATTAGATTTTCATATTTTGTGATTAGCATGTAATCCCCTTGATTGAAATTTATTTCTTGATAAAGAAATTCAAAATATGCACCATTTTTGGATGTTTTTTCTTTTTTTCTTGGGGGGGGGGGGGGGTGGGGGGTGGGGGGGGGGGTGGTGGGCCTATTTATAAAACGTAAAACTTTCAAGATCCTTTTATAAAAAAAGTCTAGTCTAGTTGGGGCCTATTTATCTATTTAGTTTAGGAAACTATTTGTAAATATTTTATATTTTTCATTTTGATTTAGAGATTTGATGAATTTTGGTCCAAATATTCAGCCCACTCAACCCACTTTAGCTTAAGCCCAAATTTTTCTAATAATTTAAGTTTAAATTAAACTCAATTTTTGTCCAAATTTGATTGTGATTTAGACCCAATTGAGACCCACATTTAAATCATAATTTAGTATTATTTAAGTTTCAATTATAATCATATTTCAATAAAAAACACCTCAAACAAGAACATACAGAGATTAGAGGAGACCAAGAGGAATTGGAGAGAAAGAGGGAAAAGAATCTTACAGAAGTCAAAGAACTTGAGATGAGAAGCTAAAAAAGGTCAGTAAAATATAGTTCTTTTCTTTTTCCTTGCTTTGTTTCTTCCAACTCTCCTCCTTTGTGCTTCTCTTCCTTCTCTACAAGGTAATTATCACTGAACCTCTGCATGGCCCTGCTCCCTCACTCCATCCCTTCTACAAGCTCCATCACCGCCGTGGCCACCCATGGCTTTGTCTCCACCTGTGCTCTCTCGATTTTTGTTTATACTGACATTGCTCCTAGCCACTGTCCGCCACTACTTGTGGCCAGACTAGGCCAAGATTTGGCTAGATTTGGTCCATATTTAGAAGAAAAGCATTGCCTTGCTCCAATAGAGAGCAAAATAAAGAAGAAAGAGAAGATGATCCAAAATTGGAGATGGAGCTCTCCCTTGCTCCAGTCAAAGAGAAAGCAAAGGGGAAGAAAAAGGAGAAATCTGACAATAAGAGAAAACAGAAAGAGAGTATAAGGAGAAAGAGAAAAGTAGGAAAGAAAAAAAAAATAAAATAAACAAATTGTTGCTGCCAATGCATGTGGGGAAAAAATAAAAAAAGAAAGAAGAAAAGAAAGAAAAAAGAAGAAGGAAAAAAATAAAAAAAGGGTGAAAACTAAAAAAAGAGAAGAAAGAAAAAAAAAACCTCATTGAATGTGCTCCCATCAACCTACCTAGGGCCATCTACAAGCTTGTCCAAAAGTCAACTCTAACCTAGGATTAGCCATGTGCTTGGTCGAAAGTCAACTAGTCCAAGGCCATCTTGAAGGCTCATCCAAAAACCAATTTTGACCTAGGGCCAGCTTATAGACTCATTAGAAATTCAATTTGGCCAAGAGCTAGCCTGTGAACTTACTTGAAAGTCTATTCAAACCAAAGGCTAGCCTATGGGCTTACTTAAAAATTCAATCAATTTAGGACCATCCGCAAGCTCATCTGAAAACTAAATACTGGCTAAGCACTAGTCTATGAGCTCATCCAAAAGTCAACTTGGCTAAGGGCCAGCTTGTAGGCTCATCCAAACGCCAATTAGAACTCAAAACTAGCCTACAAGCTTGTTTGAAAGTTAAGGATGACTTAGGATCAGCCTGTGGACTCACCTAAAGTTATTATGATAGCCCGAAGCCTCTTGAAGTAAAAATTAATTAACATAAATTAATTAAATGATTTAATCATTTTGAACTCAAGATTATTTGGCTAAAGCTAATAATCAAAATCAAATGGACTTGAACAAAGTACTAAATAAACCTGAATTGATAAAAAAAAATAGACCAAAATTAGTCATCAGTCATGCATAAAATCTTCTGCTGGTTGTTTGGTTTTCCATACCAGTCGACCTACTCTCATCCATCAAGAGTCTGCACATGTTCTATTGGTCTATCGGTACTGCCAATCGGTCAATCAGTTCCAACGAACCAAGACCAACCTAATTAGTCAAGCCATGATCAGCCCTGTGGGATTGAAATTGACTATTTGGGATAGTGGAGATCCCGAGGAGCGACCTCGAATCACAAATCAAATTATTTTAATTTAAAGTGTCCTATTAGGTGTTGTGGGAATATAACTTTCAATCGGGGCAAACCTCTATTGTTAATTATTAAGAATCTTCTAAAGTGAGAAACCTAATTAATAAAAATAGGGATAAAAAATAAGAAAATATTTTATTAATTTTAAGAAAGAATACATGACTTAAGTAAGGATATGCCCTCACTTTACAATGAATTTCAACATAAAATTATAAAAAACATAAAAAAAAATGAAGAAAGGAAAAGAGAAAGAGTGAAGAGCAAGTTTTGATATATGCTGCTACCTCGCCTACGTTGGATCATGTGACGTTCGACCCGAATCATGAAGGGGAATGAGAGAAGTTTGAAGTATTTCCAATAGCTTTAAGTATAGGCAATAACTTTATGATTTGAATTGTTTCCGTTAGCCAATAAGACATCAACAATAACTTTATTTAGGTTGGAGTATTTTCATTAGCCAATAAAGTGTTGATAATAACTCCATTGATTTTGAAGTATTTTCATAACCGATAAGGCATAGGTGATAACCTCTTTGATTTTTTAAAGTGTTTTCATAGCCGACAAGGCATAGGTAATAACTTTTTTAGTTTAAAATAGTTTTATAACTGATAAGACATAGAAGAGAATTTCATTATTTTAAAGTATTTTTATAACTGATAAAACATAGATGACAACTTCATTTGCTTTGGTAGCATCACCAACGGCTTATGGGGTTGGGTATGGCTTTGAGAATCATATCGTCAACTACTTTTAGGATTGAATAGCTTGATGGGTGTGTCATTAACTACTTTTAGGGTTGACTAGTTTAAAGAATGCATTATCAACTAGTTCTAAGGTTGACTAGCTTAAAGGGTGCATCACCAAATACTTCTGGAGTTGGCTAGCTTAAAGGATACATCACCAATAGCTTATAGGGTTGTGTATAGCTTTGAAGTGTGATCGATAGCTTGGAACATATTAGTGATTAACTTCTTTTGAACATGGCATTGTGACTGACTCACGAAGCAAGTTTAAGCCTACCTTAGTTTGGTTTGATTTGAAGGGTTTTCAATGCTTTTGGGTTGGCTTAGCTTGAAAAATATGTTGCAGACAACTTTTGGGGTTAACTAGCTTCAAAGTATGACCAACAACTTTGAGCGTATTGGTAATTAACTTCTTTAGTTTGATAGCATCATTAATGATTTATGGAGTTGGATATATCTTTAAAGTGTTGCGGAAGGCTTTTGTAGCACATCCAACGATACTTAGTTTGATCTTATTTAGTTCTATTCGAACTAATTTTGATTCAGGTCAAGATGATAACATCACTTATTGTTCATGACCTTGGAGTATTATCGAGGGTTTAGCACACCCAATGCAACTTGGTTTAACCCTATTTAGTTCTGTTAGGACTAATATGGTTCAGGTTTAAGTTTGATTTTAATTGCTTTGAGTAAAGTTTGACCTTGTATTGGACCTTTGTTAAATCTGGGTTTGCATTTTGATGGACTTTATTTCAAATTCAAGTCAACTTAGTTTAACTTGATTTTAGTTTAGGCTCAACCTGACTTAATTCTGGTTTGACTTTGAGTCTCTTTTTGGTGTGGATTTGATTTTACCCAAATAAAGATCTCTCCTTTTAGTATGGACTTGATTTAACCCAACTAAGAATTTGATTTAAGCTTAGTTCATGTTGGGATTCGCAGCGGAAGGTTCACAAATCGCCTTGTTTTCAAACAACACAAGAAACGAGAAGTAATACAAGATAAAAGAAAATAACAAGATAAGACAACGAGAAATCCACTATCAATAGATAAAGACTTTTACAATAGTTTACAAGAAGGACTTCACTCTTTCTTACTCAACTAAACTTTTTCTTCAAGTCTCGGCAACGCCTCCACCTTCAAAGAGAATCTCCAAGAGAATACCACGAGGAACCACCACGATAGAACACCGAGAAGCACTAGAAAGACCCACACACGAGAGCCAACACTCTCTCTCTTTCTCTTCTCTTTATTCTCTCTATTCCTCTCTCTCTATTTCTCTCTAGTTCAACCTCAATACTATGTCACACATAAGCCATATATATTATAGTTTATTTATAGACTCTTATTGGGTCTCAGTTTTACTCAATTATAACTCCTAATAATATAAATCTAAATTCAATTTTGGATTCCTACTTTAACTCAAACTCTAATTTGAGTTCAAGACATCTAAAACTCAACAAGTTCAATCCTAATTGAATTTGATTTGAACATAACTTGATTTTAAATTAGAGTTGAATCTGAGTTTATATTAACTCAATTTTGATTTTACTCCATCTGTTTGATCAATTTAAGTCTATTTGAGCTAACTTTGAATTTGACCATTTGTTGTGATTGAGTTACCGTACATTAATTAATTTGATTTAAAGATTTTTAGTTATTTATGATGATTTTAGATAGACCCATAGCCCGGTTTTGAATGTACAAATCCGAAGATTGGCTTAGTTTGCGAGCTCAAAGGCCAGCTACGTGCAAGCTCAAAAACTAACTTAGATGTGAGCCCGAAAGCTAGCTAGGGTATGAGCTCAAAGGTTGGCATAAATGCGAGCCCAAAAGCTAACTAAGTGCAAGCCCAAAGATTGACTTGGATATGAGCTCGAAGGTTAGTTTTGTGCGAGGCTGAAGGTTGGCTAATTATGAACCCGAAGGTTGTTTGAGTGCGAGCCTGAAAGCTGGTTTAGATGTAAGCTCAAAGGTTGGCTTGAATGTAAGTTTGAAGGTTAGCTGAGTACGAGTCTAAAGGTTGGCTTGCATGCGAGCCTAAAGGCTGGCTAAGTACGAGCCCGAAGGTTGGCTTAGTGCGAGCTGGAAGGCTAGTTAAGTGTGAGCCTAAAGGCTTATTTGGATGTGAGCTAGAAGGTTGGTTTGAATATGAGCCCGAAGGCAAGTTGAGTGCTAGCCTGAAGGCTGGTTTGGATAAGAGCCCAAAGGTTGATTGAGTGTGAGCCTAAAAGCTAGCTTGGATGCAAGTCTGAAGCTGGTTGAGTATGAGCTCGAAGGCTAGCTTAGTATGAGCCTGAAAGCTAGTTGAGTGTGGTCTTGAAAGCTAATTTGGATGCGACCCCAAAGACTGGTTGGATGACAGCCTGAAGATTGGCTGAGTGCAAGTTTGAAGGCTAAGTGTAAGCTCGAAAGCTAGTTGAGTACGAGTCCGAAAGCTGGTTGAGTTCGAACTCAAAAGCTGGCTAAGTACAAGTTTGAAAGTTGGCTTGAATGTAAACTCAAATATTGGCTTAGATACGAGTTTGAAGGCTAGATAAGTACGAGCTTGAAGACTAACTTGTGGTGATAGAGATCCACTGTCTTCGAGGGACCACAAGTGGCGCAGCGAGGTCATGAGTTTGCTATTTTTGTCACCATCTTCGAGGGGACATGGATAACGATAATGATGTCAAGAGTCTGGTACCATACTAAAGATCGCGAGTAACCATGATGTTGAATTTTTTTTTGTTTTTTTGCTAAATTTTTATTTTTTTACATAATAATTTTTTATTATTTTATTATTTTTCTTTTTTCTAAATCCAAAACTTTTCCTCCCCTGTTTTTGACCAAAATTTCTTTTTTGGACTATACAAGTACTTTATTTTAAATTTTAATGTTTTTTGTTTCTTCCTTCTCCCCTATTTCCCCTTCTTCTCCAAAACCCATGTTTCTCCTACCTTCTTCTTTCGCCTACTTCTCCCTTTCATGGATCAGTCCAAGCCCGATCTATTCTCCCTAGGGTTATTCTCTTCGATTCTTAGTTGGATTCAGCCGATTATGGCCGGATTGGGCTACTTTTCTAGCGATGGTAGTCTCGACGAAGGGAGCCGCAACTGCGTAGTTGCTCGACAATAAGGAATGATCGGGAGGGCTCCAGGCCGCTTCTCAACATCGGAGAGGGCTACTTCTCGACTCCAGTGACGTCCGCGAGGCATAAGCGAGGGAGACCAGATCGGGACTGGGCTGATAGCGGGTTGCGAGGCGGTGCACGACGGACGGGGCTTGGTACAGGAGTGGGCAAAGTTGGCGGTTTGCTGGTAGCTCGGGTGGGGCGAGTTGGAGCTGGTGGTGATCGGCACAGGGAGAGGGACAAGAGCGAGGTAGGTGGACCAAGCATGGTCGTGCCTGGCCACTGACTGGGAGCAGAGGGTGCTGGAGGAGGGATCTCTGGCTACTGGTTCTTGTAGGCTTTGCGGAAGATGTGGACGGGACCCTCTCCTCTCCTTCATATCGAATCTGGCGATGGCAAGGCATACGAAGTTCCAGCGAGGGATGCGGCGAACTTACTCGGCACGGGTCATGTAGGTGCGACAGCTGTCGTGGCAGCATGTGAGGGATCCCGGTGGTGAGACTGGCATCAGGCAAAGGCCGCTCGGACAGCGCGGAGGGCAGCTGCGCGGAGAGGAGGCAGAGGCGGCTTCAGGAGTTACAGACCACTGCTAGGTCCGGTTAGTGTCGGAGGCGGCTTGTAGGCGAGTGGCGCGGAGGAGAGGAGGCCTGAGGTGACTTGGTGCGGGGCATGGCTACGCAGGCATGGAACAATAAAAGGGAGAATAAACAGAGAAAGGAGAAAAGAGAAGAAAACAAAGGTAAGAGCTCAACTTCTCTTTTCTACATTGGTTTCTCTAGCTGATTTGTAGTTGATCTTTTTCTTTTTCTTTTTCTAGCCCTTCTGATCTTTGTGTTTTGATCTCTTTGATTTTTTTTTAAGTCAACAAGTTTATATAAAACTTAAAGAAATAAAGTTAAATTGAAACAAATTTTCTTTATTTAAATTTTTGAATGATGGATGTAAATGTAAAAAAATATGAATATGTTTATCGAGAATTTGGATTAATTTGTAAAGGGATATGAATAAACCTGTTTGTTGTAAATGATAAAATTTGAAAGTTATACTTATCCTAAATATTGAAATTATAGAGGGGTTATTTGTAATTTTTTTCTAAAAATTAAACTAAATTGTAATTTTAGAATCTTCAGGAGGGTCTTTTTACAAAAAAGACTTATTTATAAATTTTTGAATAAAATTTTGACTTTTTCACAAATAAATTTTTTTGAGGATTTATTCTTAAAAGTCAAAATTCTATGGGGTTATTTAGAAATAAAAAATGTGGAAGGGTTTATTTGTAAAATTTGAATTTCATAAGAATCAAATCATAATTATTGATCTTTGATTTTTAGTTGTAAACCCTAAATTTTGTAGGACTAATTTGTAATTTTAGAATTTTATTAGATTTTTTCTTAAAATTCTTATTTTAAGGATTTATTTACAAGAAAAATCTGATCAAGGACCTATTTATAAATATTTATTCAATGCGGGGGCTTATTTGTAAAATTTTTGTATTTTGTAATTTTGGTTCAAGTTTTAGATGAATTTTGGGCTTAATTTTAGTCCAAAAATCTAGCCGAATTAGCCCATTTGAATTAGACTTAACTTGAACCCGAGTTTCCCAATGATTATACCCAAATTGAGCTCGATTTTCAGCCAAACTCAAACATGACTTAAATTTGATAGAGACCCACATTTGAGGTATGATTTAGTAGTATACAAGTCTATAATTTAATTATATTTTAATTAAACTTGGTTATGGTCAAATAAATTATTCCCTTCTCAGCCTCTTCTCGAGTTCTAGCGAGAGGAGAAGGTGGAAAGGAACTTTGAGCAACAACCCCTGCATCAACATTCAGGAGTTGACTATATGGGTTCAAATTATCATATTAGTGTGGACTTAGATTATCATGAAGGAGTGAATTTAGTTTATCACATAAAAGTGGATTTAATTTACCACGTAAAAGTGGATTTAATATTACCATATGAGAGTGAACTTGATTGGCAAGTGAGAGTGAATTTGGTTTGTCATATAAAAGTGGACTTAAGTTACCATGTGAAAGTAAATTTAGTTTGCTACTTGAAAGTGGACTTAAGTTGCCACGTGAAAGTGGATTTAGTTTGCTATATAGAAGTGAATATTGTTTGGTATGTAGAATTGGACTTAAGTTATCATGTGAAAGTGGACTTAGTATGTCATGTAAATGCGAGCTTAATAGCTATGAAGATGGATGAAGTTTAGCGTCCATGTTTTGCCTTGAAAAACGTGGAGTGCATATTTGACCAAGCATTTATTTTTGAGAAAGCTAGATATTTCATCATAGACAAAACATAGACACTTTTGGCTATTATGATTACTGCTTCCCAGGGCTTAGACATAGTACTTTTTGAGAAATCAGCTGTTGATTGGTGGTATAGGTTTCCCCCTTGGCATCAATCAATTTGTAGAATCCTCCTTCAAATATCCTTTAGACGATATAAGAGTCTTCCTAATTAGGCTCGAATTTGCTTTTCTTGTTTCGATTTGGGGTTATGAGTCTGCTCAGGACTAAAATCATTTCTCCCTTCTGGAAAGACCTAAGTTGAGCCATCTTATTATAAGCCTTTGCCATTTATGCTCGATATATTTTCAGGTTTTGTTGTGCCCTGAGCCTTATCTCGTCCAAAGAGTCTAGTTTGTTAAGGTGAAGATGAACGTTGTCTTCTTTTGTGATTTTTTCTTCGAAGGCAATTCTTAGAGAAGGGATTTGTACTTCCAGTGGCAAGACTGCCTTAATCCAGAACACCAATACATATGGTGTTGATTAGGTAGAGGTTCGATATGCGGTGCGATAGGCTTATAGTGCATCAGCAAGCTTTGGTGTCAGTCTTTCTTATTCCTGGCAATAACCTTCTTTAGGATCTTACGGAGGATCTTGTTGAATGCCTCAGCGAGCCAATTGTCTCTGGCATTATAGATGGATGAATATCTCAAATCTATCTTGTGATGATATGCGAATCATTCTACCTTGAAACTTCTAAAGGATGGTCTGTTATCAGAAATTATTCTTTGAGGAACACCGAATCAGTATAAAATATTTTCTTGAAAGAAGCAAATAACAGTATCCGCTTTTACCTCTTTCAATAGAATTACTTCAGTCCACCGAGAGAAATAATCGGTTGTTTCTAGTATGAAGTGATGACCTTTAGAAGAAGATGGTTTGATTGGGCTAATGACATCAATACCTATACCTTGAATGGTTATGAGGATACTATTGGATGTAAAAGATTTGGGTGTTGATGGATGAAGTCATCATGAATTTGGCATAAGTGACATCTTTTTGTGTATTCAATGTAATCTTCTAGTATTATGGGTTAATAATAGTCCATACACTTAATCTTTATTATCATTTTTGGGCCTGATTGATAAGTCTCACAAACTTCGAAGTGCACTTTATACATAACCTCTTTGGCCTTTTTGTCTGAGAGATAGCACAAAAGTAGTTAATTGAAGGACCTTCTACAAAGAATATTATTGATAAGCCGAAAGTGCACAACCCTCTTTTTGAGTTGTGTCTGTGCAGATTTATCTTCTAGGAGTTTTCCACTTTTAAGGTAATTGGTGAATAGTATTCTCTAATCTGTGATCTCTTCTACTAGTTTAGATTCAGTCCTCTTGTGCTTAATATTGAAGACCGAGCTCATCAGTTGTCTACTACGAACTATGATTAGAAGTTTTTCTTGATCAGGGTTAGCTAATATCTTGGCTAGTTTGGTTAAGGAGTCAACTTTTGCATTGATGGACTGAGAAACCTTAGTTATTTGAATATGAGGAACTTGCCTTATGTGCTCTTGAGTCTTTTCATGGTATTTTAGGATCTCAGATTTATAAACTTTATGTTTACCTTGGACTTGGCTAATAAGTAGTTGTGAATTGCCAAAATATATAGGCGTGATATTTCTATATTGAGGGTCATTTTCATTTTTGCAATTAAGGCCTCATATTCAGCTTCATTGTTTGTACATAATTTTGAGAGAGAATAGAAATATCATAAAATACCCCAATTTGGAGTGACATAAACAAGTTTAATGCTTCCTTTGATTTGAAAAAATTTTGGTTTGATTCCTGGTTTAATGAATAATACTCTATTAAAATATAACTTCTAGTAAAGTTCTCTTTCTTCAATCAAAAGGATTTCTTCATTAGGGAACTCACAACTCAGAGGATAATCGTTTGGTACTGGATGAACTGCAAGAAAATTGGCAAGGACTTGTCTTTTGACCGCCTTTAGGGGGAGTGAACTTGATATCATATTTTATGAGAAATAAAACCCATTTCACTAGTCTCCCAGTGAGTATGGGCCTAATCATCAAATATTTTATGGGATCAATTTTTTGATATTAAAATAACTTGATGAAAAAAAAAATATCTAAGCTTTTTGACTATGAATATGAGGACCAGATAATTCTTTTCGATAGTGAAATAATTATTTTTTACTCCTATTAGCATTCTACTCAGATAATAGAGTATATTTTCTTTACTCTCTTCATTATTCTGGGTAAAATGTGTCCTTAGGGATTTTTTCATTATTGCCATGTAGAGGATAAAGGGGTTTATCAGGTAGTGGTGTTGTCAGGACTAGTGGCTTTAGAAGATACTGCTTGATCTCTTCAAAGGCTTATTGGCAGTCTTGATTCTAGATAAATGGAGTGTCCTTATTCATCAACTTGGAAAAATGTTTGCATCTTCCAGAGGTGTTTGCAATAAATTTTCTTATGTATGTGAGTCGGCCTTGTAATGATCTCAATTGCCTTGGATTGTTGGGTGGTGGCATATCCAATATAGCTTTGATCTTAGATGGATTGATTTCAATCCCTCGATATTTGACAACAAAGCCAAAGAATTTTCCCAAGATACCCTGAAGGCACACTTCATAGGATTCATCTTTAAGACATATTTTCTACAGTAGTCAAATACCACTCTTAGATCTTGGGCATGCCTGTCTTTAGACTTAGGTTTGACCACCAAGTCATCTACATAATATTCTACTAAATGGTATATAAAGTCATCAAATATTTGAGTCATGATCCTCTGATAAGTGGCGGCTACATTCTTGAGTCCAATGGGCATCAGCTTATAGCAGTAAATGCCAACTAGCATCTTGAAGGCCATATGTTTCTCATCATCAGGATATGTCTTGATTTGGTTATATCCTAGAAAATCATTCATGAAGGAGAATATTTCAAAGTCGGTCGTGTTGTCAATCATGATTTCCATTATTAGTAATGGAAAATCGTCTTTTGAACATGTCTTGTTCAAATCCCTATAATCCACACAAATGCGGATTTGACTTTCTTTTTCTTGATTGGCACGATACTTGCTATCCAATCTGGGTATTTTTCCTCTCTAATATAGCCTACTTTAATTAGTTTCTTGTTTCTTCTATCATCTTTCTGTTCTAGGTCAAGTTTCATCTTCCTAAGTACCTATTTACAGGTGAAGCTTAGGATTAATGGTCAGCTTATGAACCACAACATTAGGATCTAGGCCAGGTATCCCCTTATAGCTCCATGTGAAGCAATCAATGTACTCTTGGAACATTGCTTTGAGTTGGGTTTAGCTTTCCTCTAAAAGTTGAGTGTTGATGAAAGTTAGCTTGGGGTCTTCCTTTGAGCCTAGGTTGATCTCCATTAGTTCATCGATTGTGGCTTGCCCCAGATCCTCAAGTTTTGGTGGAGCTTCTTTCGGTTTGATAATTATTTCTCCACCAAATGATTTATCATGTCGAGTGAGGTTTGGTGAAAATTTGTCTGAATGCATTTTGATTGCATCATGCTCCCTTTCTTCTGGTTCTGATGAAATTCTAGCGACGTGTTACTTTCTTGTGATGTCTAAAAAGTCATGGCCATCTTAGCGCACATGTTAAGAGGTATTGATATCATTTGGTCACCCTAAATATTAGATAGAAATCATGACCATAAGACACATATTGGGATTTGGAGTGATATGACCTAATCTTTTGGTGTTCTTGTTTTCTCTTCCAGGAATGTAAGCATGTTCTTGAGATGGATCCCATAGATTCTTGAAGAAATGATTTTCTCTCATCCACAGCCAAATTTATTGATTATCTCATGAAGCTAGTATGAGAAATATCTAGGCATGACTACCGTTGATGGTCACCATCATCTGCTAGATCGTCAGTCCCTAGGATTTCATGTATATTTGAGGTACAGGGGATTGTCTTGTAAAATAATATTTCTTTCTCTCCTTTGCATGGTGGAGGAATATAGAAAGTCGTTAATTCTTCGATGATGTTAATGTTCAACTCATTTAAAGGCATAAACAAGCCTTTTGGAATCTTAGTAACAAGGACAGTATTTTTTTATTTGACCTCTGTTATCATCTTCATCAGAAGTATAACCACCTAGGCAGACTTATGAGCCTTCTATATCTAAAGAGCCTAGGTTAGAATCACATCCTAGGTGAGAAGGAGTAAAGATCGGGTTAGCAATCTTTTGCTTTACTTGATTAATAGAAGCATACTCCCTATCAGTGTTAGATCTGTGATAGTATTTTGCATCATCGTAATACACCTCATGAATATTAAAAGGGACCATCAATTCGATGTTCTTTACCATTCTTGAACCATTTAAAGAATTGGTGTAGAATTGATGACACTATTTTATTTTTATAAAGCCATGACCTCCCTAGTAGTGCTTTATATGATGTATCAGTATTGATCACATAAAACCTGACGTTTGTCATCATCTCGCCTACTTTCAGAGCTATTTGGCTATTTTAATTAAACTCTTGTATAGTTATAATCCAGATGATAGGTGATACACATCCAAAGTTAGAGTTCTTATAGTTCAAAGAGTCATCAAATTAACTAAAGACTTGGGTTGATTAGGATTATTTGAGGTAATTATTATCACAATCAAAATTAATTAAAAGATGATTAAAATTGAGACATATATGCCACCAAATTATGGCTCAAATGTGGGTCTCCACCAGACATAAATTGTGTTTAAGTTTGATTGAAAATTGAGCTTAAATTATTAGAAAATTTGGACTCTTAAGTACGTCTAATTTAAATGGGTTAATTGGGTTGGATTTCTAAACTCGAATTAGACCCAAAATTCATCTAAAACCTGGGCCAAAATGATAAAATACAAAAATTTTTGTAAATAAATTCTTGGATTGAATAAATCCTTATAAATGAGTCCTTGGTCGGATTTTTTTTCTTACAAATAGATCCCTAAAATAAGAATTTTATAAAAAAATCCAATAAAATTCTGAAATTATAATTTAGTCTCTCAAAATTTAAGTTTGCATATGAATCTCTCAAAGGATCGATAATTATGATTTGGTCCCTATGAAATTCTTTATTTATAAATGAATCCTCCAAAATTTAAAATTTGTAAATAAACCTCTCCAAACTTTCTTATTTTCAAATAAGCCCTAGAATTATGACTATTTATAAATAAGTCTCTTAAAATTATTTATTTATAAGTAAGTCTAAATTTTATGCAAAAAGGACCTTGTAAGTTTTAAAACTTTAAAAATAAGTCCTTTTTGTAGAAGAGATCCCCTAAAAATTATAATTATAATTTAGTATAATTTTTGAAAAAAATTTACAAATAACATGATAAGTATAAATTTTTAAATTTTATCATCCAAAACAAATAGGCTTATCCGTATCGCTTTACAAGATCATCCAAATTCCGGATAAGTATATTTATATTCGTTTACATCCAGATCCATCATTCAAAATTTAAATACAAAAATTTGATTTCAGCCCAACTCTATGTCTTTACGGGCCTATAAAAATCTGTGAAACCTACAAATCAAAGAATACAGAGACGGAGATCAGAACACGGAAAGGATAAGGCCATCATTGAAGAAGAAGGCTAAAGAGGTGAAATTTGAAACTTAGCTTCATTCTTTTCCTTTTCTTTTGCCTGTTCTCCTTCTCTCCTGTAGGACAGCCAGGTCATCGTCATGTGCTTCCCCACCATCTCGCTTAAAGTAGGCCACTGTTGCCACCCATTCTTTATCCTCTACAAGCTCATTGATCGATTGCCATGCAGCCCTTGTCCACCGCCCGGAGTGCCGCTAGCTCCAACCCCCGCGCTCCTGGGCTCCCCATCGACCTCGAGTCACCCACTCTCCTCTCCCTCTATCTTCGCCACATCCACAAGCCCCTCATTTGCCTTGTCCACATTGAGTTCATCTGGATCGGACCCCACTCCAAGAAAATTTGTGTCAAACTCTGGGTCCAGTGTGAGGCCATCCACAAAGCTATCCTCAAGCAGTCCTATCTTGTCGAGTTCACCATCTAGGACCACTTTTGTGAATCCTGTGCCCACGCCTAGGCTTCGCTAGACCAGTAGGTCGATGTTGTCTAGCTTTGCCAGCAAGCCTCCCGGCCTGCTATAACCAAGGCTAGCTGATTCCGGTCAGAGGAGAAAAATTGATCCTCTCCCAGCTTGATTATGGGAAAACCAGTAGCAAAGCATGAGTAGGAGAGAAGACCTAAAAAAGAAAAAAATAATATAAAAAGGGTTGCTGTGTAAAAAAAAATTCGACCAAAAATAGAAAAAGAAGGGTTTCAAGCTTGGAGGGGAAGAGGAAGAAAAAAATAGTTATGATTTTTAGATAAAGAAAATTCAGTAAAAAATAAAATATCAAAAAAAAAGTTTTCAACATCGTGGCTACCCATGATCTTCTCAAAGATCATGATGAAGACGATGATGAAGATAGTGAATCCATGACCTTGCTACGGCCACTCACGGTGCCTCGAAGATAGTGGATCCTCATCACCATAAGCTAGCCTTTAAGCTTACATCTAAGTTAGCCTTCAGGCTCACACTTAGCTAGCCTTTGGGCTCACATTTAAGCCATCATTTGGCCTCACAACTAGCTAGCCTTCAGTCTTGCACTAAGCCAACTTTCAAGCTCGCATTCAAGCTAGCCTTCGGGCTTACACCCAGCTAGCCTTTGGACTTACATTCAGCTAGCCTTCAAGCTCACATCTAAGATAGCCTTCGGGCTTGCACTTAGCTAGCCATCGATCTCACATGTAGCTAGCCTTCGAGCTTATACTCAGCTAGCCTTTGGATTTGCCCTCAGCTAACCTTTAGGCTTGCATCCAAGTCAGCTTTCAAGCTCGCACTCAGCTAGCCTTCGAGCTTGCATCTAAGCTAGTCTTAAAGCTAGCACTCAGCTTGTCTTTAGGCTCACATTTAGCCAGCCTTCAGGCTTGCACATAACTAGACATCAACCTCGCATCCAAGCCAGCCTTTAAGCTCACACTTAGTCAGCTTTTGGGCTCACACCCAAGCTAACCTTCAGGCTCACACTTAGCCAGCCTTCAAACTTCCATCCAAGTCAGCCTTCATGCTCATAGTTAGCCAATCTTCAAGTTTGCATTCATGCCAGCCTTCGGGCTCATATCTAAGCCAACTTTCAAGTTCGCATCCAAGCTAGCTTTCGGGCTTGTACTTAGCCAGTTTTTGGGTTTATACTTAGTCAGCCTTCAGGCTCGTATCTAATCCTAGCCTTTAGGTTCACACTTAGCTAGCATTCAGGCTCATACTTAGCTAGCCTTCGAGCTCGCATCTAAGCTAGTCTTTGGGCTTGAACTCAGTCAGTCTTCAAGTTCCCACTTAGCTAGCCTTTAGACTCACATCTAAGCAATTTCCGAGCTCGCACTTAGTCAACTTTCAAACTCATACTCAGTCAACTTTTGAGCTTATATTTAGCTAGCCTTCGGGCTTGCACTTAGCTAACATTCGGGCTCGCATCCAAGCCAGTCTTTGGCCTCGCACTTAGCTAGCCTTCAGCCTTGTATCTAAGTTAGCTTTCAGGCTAGCATCCAAGTCAGCCTTTGGCCTTACACTTAGCTAGTCTTCAAGGTCAAATCTAAACTAACCATCGAGTTTGCATGCAACCAGCCTTCGAGCTCGTTTCTAAGCTAACCTTTAGGCTTGCACTTAGCTAGCTTTTGAGCATATATTCAACTAGTTTTCGGGCTTGCACTCAGCTAACCTTCTAACCTTACTCAGTCAGTCTTTAGACTTACACCTAATCAGACCTCGAGCTCACTCTAAACTAGATTTTGAGCTTGTAAACTAAGCCTACCTTCAAATTTATAAATTTAAAGTTAGACTATGAGTCTTCCTAAAATTATCATAAATAGCCAAAAACCCTCAAATCAAATTGATTTAATATATTGTAATAAATGGACAAAGGCCAAGTTGGCTCAAATAGACTTAAATTGATCAAAACAATGGACTAAAGCCCAAATCGAGTTGAGTTAAACTAATCTAAATAAACTCAAGCTTGATTCTAATTAGACTCAATATGGGTAAATTTAAAATCAAGTTCAAATCAAATTCAATTTGGGTTGAACTAAGTTCAAATCAAACCCTAATTGGATTAAATCAAGTTCAAACTAAAAGTAAAATCAGAACCAAGTTAGGCTGAGCTTGAATTGAAACTAAGTTGAACTAAATTGATCTGAACTTGAGCCAAAGTCTAGTAGACCTAAACTTGATAAAGATCTATATAAGGTTGGACTCGACTCAAGTCAAATGATATCAAACTCAGACCTGAAATAAATAGGGTCAAACCAAGTCCTATTAGGTGTGCTAAAGCTTCGGCAATACTCCAAGGCCATGAACAATGGATGATGTTACCACCTTGACCAAAATCAGAATTAGTTTGAATAAGAACTAAATTAGGTCAAATTGAATCTCACTGAGTGAGCTACCAAAGCATTTAAGCAACACTTTCAAGCTATATCCAAATCCATAGACCGTTGATGATGCTATCAATTCAAAGAAGTTAATTGCCAATACGTTCAAAGTCGTTAGCTATACTTCAAAGCTAGTCAACTCTAGAAGTAGTTGACAATGCATATTCTAAGCTATATCAAATTAAAGAACTTAATTACCAACACACTCAAAGTCATTTGCCACATTTCGAAGCTAGTCAACTCTAGAAGCTGTTGACGATGAATATTCTAAGCTATACCCAACTTCATAAGCCATTGGCGATGCTATCAACCCAAAGAAGTTAATCGCCAATATACTCAAAGCTATTGACTATACTGCAAAGCTATACCCAACCCCATAAGCCATTGGTGATGCTATCAATTGAAAGAAATTAATCACCAATGCGGTCAAAGCTGTTGGCCACAGTTCAAATCTAGAACTAACCCCATAATTTATTGGTGATGCTATTAACACAAAGAAGTTAATCGCTAATACATTCAAAGCTATTGGCCACAGTTCAAAACTATACCCGACCCCCTAAGCCATCTGTGACGCTACTAAATTAATGAAGTCAACCAACAATGAACTCAAAGTCGTTAGCCATATTTCAAGGTAGTCAACCCCATAAGCAGTTAATGATGTTCTCTTTCAAGCTAGTCAACCCCACGAGCAATTGATGATGTGCCTTTTAAGCTAGCCAACCCCAAAAGTAGTTGGTAACACATCTTCAAACTATACCCAACCTCAATGAAATTATTGTCTATATCTTATCGGCTACAGAAACACTTCAAGCTAAATAAAATTATTACCAATGCCTTATTGGCTAATGAAAATACTCTAATCCAAACGGAGTTATCGCTAATGCCTTATGGGCTAATGAAAAATACTTCAACCTAAATAAAGTTATCGCCAACATCTTATTGGCTAATGAAAACACTGCAAATCATGAAATTATCACCAAAACTCAAACCTATCGAAAATACTTCAGGCTAATCCTGACAAATTGTCGATAATGTCATCCAACGAAGTTATTATCGAAACTCAAAGCTAGTAGAAACACTTCAAATTTCTTCTATTCTCTTCCATGGTTTGGATCGAATACCACATAGTCCAGCGCAGGGGGAGCCAGACAGTAGCACACATCAAAGCTTTTCTCTAGTCTTTCTCTTTATTTATTTCTTTCATGTTTTCTATAATTCTATGATAAAATTTATTGTGAAGTAAGGGTATATCCTTACTTAAGTCATGTACCATTTTTATTAATTAATCAAATAATGCTTTCTTCTTTTCGTTTTGTATCTCTATTTTTATTAATTAGGTTTCTCACTTTAGGAGATTCTTGACAATTGTTGGGGTAATTAATAATAGGAGCTTATGCCTATTGAAAGTCATATTTTTATAACACCTAATCATTTTGTTTTAAATTTAAATAAATTTTAATTTGTGATTCGAGGTCGCTCCTCGTGGTCTTCGTTATCCTGGGTGGTCAACTTCGATCTCACAAATTCTGGCATGCCTAGTGGGACATGATTTCTCCTTCTAGTGTAGAAACTTTATTAATATGATAGAAATACTGATAAGGTAGAATTATAATTGAAGACTAATCAATTGTGTTCTTCTTTATAAAAGAAAGAATCAAATAACAATAATGAAGAATATCTCTGTCCCAAGATTCACTATCATCCTAGGGGCAGGTTCAGTTGTGTAGTTACCTCAGTCAATGATAGCTAAAGAAGCAGCTGAAGTTTAGATCAAGTTCAGGATCATCTCTGAGGTCATCTAGTTCAAGAGAGCACCTACTACTGCACCCGCTAAAGTGATCGACATGCAAAACTAACTCATTTCTCACCTCTCATCAAGTGGAAAGAAACCCAATGTCATTATTCCTAATCAGAAGGGTTGTTTAGATGAAGTGCCAGAAGCCATTTCACAACCAACAAGGATATCAATCTTCCATAGATTAGGATTGAAGCGAAGCTCAGTCTTCAGTCGCCTTCACCTAGCTCCTCATAGGAGGCAATCCAAAGTAAATCCAGACACATGCATCAATGAAGAGGAGCTCATCTTGACTGTCACAAGTAAAGAAAAAGCTATTAAAATTTTCAGTCAACTTCGAAAGCCTACTCCTTGAATGAAATTGGTCATTATCATCTCTACATCCAACTTCTTTGCTCCATTAAGCAATTTAGAGGAAGACAAGAGCAAGTTATAGGGGGGTAGTCTTGTCTTAAAACTATGGTAAAAGGGCAATTCTCCAAATGAAAGTACAAGAGTCACCTTAAAGTTATAACCCAGCATCAAGGCTCACAAAAGGAGACCACCCAGACTATCAAAGTCATTTGTCATCATAACTCTGAGAGGGACTGCAAGCCTGCACTCTATTTGGTTAAATGCCAAAATAAGGCCACCTAAGTGAGGTTTAATGAAGAAATCTAAGAGAAGAGGACCCTTATAAACCAATCTTTGCTACCACATTGAAGAAAAGGCATGACAATTTACTCCATGAGTAGACTTTTAATTGAGATGACTAGATTGATAGGAGAAGTTAACCTCAACCTAGAGCCTAGACCTAATTCTTAAGACAAAAATCATCATGTTCTGATAGAAGCCTTGGTCATAACTGAAATCTCTAATCAAGAAGTGACCATAGAAGCACTACAAAAATAATTGAGGCAGCAAAGTAGAAAGAAAAATGAAGCTTAAAAGAAGATTATCGAGTTAATGGAGATGATGCTACAAATAAGTCAGAAGCTCAATAAGTTAGAATGATCCCAATAACCATCTTAAGTAGCAGAAGCGGCAAAAGGCGCATCTCTTATAGATGAGGTCCACGAAAATCTCCTCTAGTAAGAGACACCCAATTCCCTATTTTAGAGATCTTTGACAATATGAAACTCCCAATATACATATAATAGTAGGTACAATAAATGGTAACTGCACAATTGAGATAAGAAAGTGACACGGTTAGGGTAAATGATACTGACAAACCATACCCTGGCCATTACAACCAAGTGTCATATCCTAAAGGCTATACAGTGCCTAGTTTCAAACAATTTAATGGCTTGGACAATTTTGAATAACACATAGCTCATTTTGTGATTTTACATGGAGATTTAAATAATAATCTCTCATTGTTACTCTACCAATTTTTAGTAAACTTGACATGAGTAGCATTTTAGTGATATACTAGTCTGTAACCAAAATCCATACAGACTTAGTCAAAATGAAAGAGACTTTTGGAATCAGATTCGGAGAAGTCAATAATAAAATGACGATTGTAGACCTTATTTTGATATCAAAATATGACAATGAGTCAATTTTGGACTATATCACACTGTAGAGAAATTTCAACATTAAGTGTGAGCAACTCATGAGCCAATTTGAGATAATAAATTTTATCCTCGGTAACATAAGGGGAGAATGGATGATACCTTATCTGAATACCTCTTCTATCCATACCTTCTAAGATCTCATCATGTAAGTTAAGAAGATGGAAAAAATTTTGATCCTAATCGTTTAATTCTACTCAAATCTATTTGATTTTGATCATAATCTATTTAAATATAAAAAATATATTGCTGTAGGTATTAAAAAAATTATTACAAATACATAAACAATGTAAAGGATAATGATCATGTAATTAGTTGGATATTTTAGTAAATTAAAAAATTCTTGTAGGTATTAAGAATTTGAAAAATGAAAAGAGATGTTCAAGAAATTTAAAAATATTCATGGGTTATAGGAAATTTTTCCAAAAAAAATTATTTTTGCATATATCTACTCTACTAAAATTATGTAAATTATGTAAAATTATAGACTGTTTGTAATGATACCTATCTATCTTTAATTTCATCATCACCTGCTCAAGGATGTCAACCCACATTTTTTTTTCAAAAATATTGATTATCCTAATTTATATAAAATAAGTAATGTTTTTTAGTTTGCATTTTGTTCTTCGTCCCATATTTATTACAGTCTAGATATTGTAATTTTATAAAAATAAATTATGATTAGTTTACATGCAAGTGTCCCTGGAAAAAAATGATAAAAAATAGATTATTATAAACGGTTATCCAGTGATCTTTCTCCTACGGCTCCACCATCTTCACATTAATCATTTCCACCAGCTTCATCACCAACATCTCATATGCGAAACTATCAAGCATCGTGTACTCTGTGCCAGCGTCGATGAGGACTCCAGTGCTGCCTTCTGAGTTCCACTCAATGTCCCCGGAGGAATGCCAAGCCTCGTCGAGCAGACACTTATGTCTTCCAGCGTTAAATAGTAGAAAAAACAGGTCCGCCGCCAGCATCGTTGGTGGCCAACGGGGTCGAATTTCCATCAATTACCGCGTTTCGCGATGATAAGATACCCATCGTACCCCTCTGTTGTCCAATGCGGCATTACCTCTCTGTTCCAGCCAAACAAATCGCCGACTTGGCAGATGAGTGAGAGTGGCCCGGTGCCGAAGACGGCGATGTCTCTCCCCGGCAGCAGAACGGAGATGTGGTTGTTGTTCCCGCAGCCGAATGTTATGCCGGGGAGGGAGAAGGCTGAGCCGTCGGAGGAGGTTATTGCGAAGGTTTCCGAGGAAAGGATGCCGATTGAGCTTGTATTGTCGCCGTAGGCCTGATGGTACTGGCACTAAAGGTTTTCAGTACACTTGAGTACCATTTTGATTGGGGTTAAGTTTAAGATTAAGATTAAAAAAAGGAATAAAGTGTAAAAAGATAATACGGTTTAGTAAATTTTATTTGGTTACCGATCTGACTAGCGGATGGTTCAAATTTTTTCTGAACCAATTTGCCCTTAGTTTTCCCTTTAAAAGGGTAACCGTCATCGCCGCCGACTCCGTCGTCTTCGACGAGATCTGGCGCGATCGGTTCGTCTCTGACGGGGTACACCGCGAGCCGTTCGTCTCTGACGGGGTACACCGGAGCCGTTCGTCTCCGACAGGGTATGCCGCGAGCTGTTCGTCTCTGACGGGCTACGCCGTGAGCCCTGATGGGTTACGCCACGTCCCCTTTGTCTCCAACGGGCTAAGCCGCGACCCCTTTGTCTCCGACGGCCTACGCTACGACTCCTTTGTCTCTGACGAGCTACGCCACGGCCCCTTCATCTCCCTTCGTCTCCGATGGGTTACGCGGCGAGCCCTTCGTCTCCGACGGAGTACGCGGCGAGCCCTTCGTCTCTGACGGGGTACGCCGTGTTTCCTTCGTCTCCGACGGGCTACGCCGCGTCCCCTTCGTCTCCGACGGGCTACGCCCCGACCCCTTCGTCGTCGACGGACTACGCCGCGACCCCTTCATCTCAGAGGGGCTACGCTGCGACCCCTTCGTCTCCGATGGGCTATGCGGTGACCCCCTTCGTCTCCAACGGGCTATGCCGCATCCCCTTCGTCTTCGACGAGCTATGCCGCCGAACTTGGATTCTTCCTTGCCAATTACTCATCATTCTCTTTCTTGCCAATTACTCAGCGTTCTCTTCCTTGCTCAATAGATGGCTGGTGGGGAGCGGAGTGGTGATGCAGGATGGACAGTATTCTACAACTGCGGGATGGACGGCTACGAGGACACGCTCTACGCCCACTCCAAACGCCAGTTCTACCATAACTGCACCATCTCCGGGATCATCGACTTCCTCTTCGGCAACTCCCCTGCAATCTTCCAGAACTGCCTTCTCCTGGTCCGGCAACCAATGGCCAACCAATAGAACATCATGACTGCACAAGGCCGGAAATACCTCCGGGAGCCCAGTTGCCATCATCCTCCACAACTGCCCGATCGCCACTGACCTTGTCTTCTACCTCAGCCGGCCGTCGAAGGAGTTCTCCACGACCTTCATTTTTTAGTCAAAGATTGGAGCGGCGACTTTGGGCTGAATACTTGTTTATATACTGAGTTCGACAACCAAGGCCCCTGGGTGGGGAGGGCGCAGCGAGTGAAATGGAAGGCAGTTTAAAACTTTGTTGATGTCTGGATGAGGATAGTGACTCTTTTGTATTGTTGTAAATCTTCTTTTCTTTAAATATTGGAAGCTATAAACTTTGTTTATGTGTGGATAATACTATGGTCATTAAAAATAAATATCGAATTATACAATTCTTGGTATATCACAGGTTGTGGGATAACTTTTCTTCAAATTTTCATCTATATGTGTATCGAAAGGAATTTATACCAGATGACATTGTCAAGGCAAAAATTATGTTAAATGAATCATCGGTTAGTCATTCATAGAGAGATCATGTTCAGCTTTTAAACATAATATTACAACGTGTTTTAAATTTCTTAATACTATAGTTTGCATAAGGAAATAACGAAGAACACAATATATATTATTGCCAGATATATATAGTAATTTTTTAAGACATTGGAAACAGCGAGTAATGTCTAAAAAATTCTGGATTAAAAAGAAAGCATCAGCGAGGAGAAAGATCCTAGTTTGCCAGGAAGGCCGGCATAGGTTTGGCATAATTCTCGACTTCTTCGCCTGCACGTGCGACTGCTTTACGGTGTAAAAGTACAACATTATTCCTTACAAGTAAATGAAAGGTGAAAAAATTATTAACATGATTGTAGAAAATTATTTAAAATATACTTACAATTGATAAAGAACAAAAAAATTATTAACTTATTTGACATCAGAAAGTTAATTACGATATTTTATATCAAAAAAGAGTAAACTGTCACTTACGCATTCCATAGAGCTGCAGTTATTTGGTTTCGGAGTATTTCTCTATTTCGTACTTCACGTTACGATATCGGATGTTCAATTCTAATGTTTCATTATGTGCTCCCGTATATTCTTCAGTGCTATTATCAACCCATTCGTTAGCCCCACACTCGCGAAATAGATGGTCCTCACCGTAATTTCTACGTATAAAATTATGTAGCACAGCATAAACCACCACTAGAGTACATTGTGTCTCGTAAGGGTATGGTTGTATTTTGCGAAATATTTAAAATCATTACTTAAATATACCAAATGTCCTCTCCACACAATTTCTCAAACTGGCATGCATGTAATTAAATTTTTCCTTCGGATTCTGATATCGGACTCGACCGTGACCAAACTGTTCGATGTGGTACCGCTCATTTTGAAATGGTGCGAGAAAGTTACTAGTATTGCCATAGCCGACATCCACCAGATAGTATTTATCTAAAATAAACGATGATTATCATTACGAACATTATCATTAGTATTTAAACAGAAGCAAAAGTACAAGTTTCACCTTCGGGGACGAAGAAATCGCCTCACGTTAAACATTCTCGTAAGACTCATTCGTCTGCCACAAATCCCTCCCAACTGCTACAAACGTACAAAAATTCCACATCAAAAGACACAACTGCCATAACATTTTGCGTAAGTAACCCATGCCGATCTTGAAATGGAAGTTACATTTCTCGAGTCACAATCGCCGGTATATGTGTGTCATCTATAGCCCCGAGTACATCCTACAATGAAACACATAATAAGTTAGAATATAGGTTGACATTACTTAGAGAATATTATAGAAAGTTATCTCACCTTGAAAAAGAAATATGCTTCTCCTCGATTAAGAATTGCGGGATGGACTGGAGAATTATCAGGTGACAATTGTATGTAATCATTTTTCAGTGAGATAATGTCTTCCAAGACTTTATTGAAGTACATACTTATAGTCTCTGTAAAGTGTTGGAATGCCAGTTGCAAGTCTCTATTAGACACTCCATGAGCAATTGAGTAAAGAAAAATCCCTACTTGTAATTCAGCTGATACATGTTGTGTAGACATGATACTTCCCCGCTCAACTAGAAATCTAGTGAGCTGTAGAAACACTTGGGACACAACTCTAAAGATCCGAAAATATCGTTCTTCATTACCTAGTAAATCATACATAGCTTCCATCCCAGTAAACGATTGATTGTTCAGTGAACGAGGTGGTATTCTCGCATAGGTTGAGGAGCCTTGTATCCGATCGAAAATATAATCTTCCACAAGAAACTCTATTTTTTCATCCACATTGTCAAGAATGTCATCATAATTAGACATCTTGGTGTTACAAAGAAAAATTAACTTGTGGCATAGCATCCGCAATAAGGTCGCTCTATAAATAGAGATCGACCTGAGTCAAATGATAAACAGTTGTCGGAGTGATAGGTCATGTCTGATTGATAGGACCTAACTTATCACTCAGTTGTCAGAGTGATAGGTCATGTCTAATTGATAAATAGATATCGTCAGAGTGATAAGTCATGTCTGATTGATACGACGTGTCATCTTGATGTTACAAAGATGAACAGTTGTCGTCAGAGTGATACGTCATGTCTGATTGATACGACGTGTCATCTTGATGTTACAAAGAAGAACAGTTGACGTCAGAGTGATAAGTCATGTCTGATTGATACGACGTGTCGTCTTGATGTTACAAAGAAGAACGGTTGATGTCAGAGTAATACGTTCTGTCTGATTGATATGACGTGTCGTCTTGATGTTACAAAGATGAATAGTTATCGTTAGAGTGATAAATCATGTCTGATTAATAGGACGTGTTGTCTTAATGTTAAAAAGATAAATACATATTATAATCCATAGATAATCACCAAACATAATAGTAATACAGAAATTTACTTTTGAAAGCATCTGCTAATAGAAACATCTTCTTGACAGAATTGATTTAGATTTCGAAATAATAGTGATACAGAAGAGGATTTACACATAGTTTCAAAGAATTCACATCCAGGGGCCTAAAAGCAATCCACATCCACAAATAAAATCATACAAAGAATGCATTGCGCATCCAGTTACATTTTACAGTTGACTATATTAAACAACCCTCAGAAATCATCGTATAGCATTGCTGTTAGTAACAAGTACTTGACCTTGATGGAGATCCTGCCACCATCCACAGATAGCTTGTCGGTCAGCACCCAATACCCCGGACTTTCGTGAGAGGCTGAATGGGCCAACCCACTCCAATCTTCTTCATGGAAAAAACATTGCAGAAGCCAAGACGGAGGAAGAGCACTTTCCGCATTGTTGTTTCCTTTAATTATGGCATGCTTTGGTTAAAATGGAGGCAGACTCATCGATGCAAGTGCCATTGTAGTGGACGGGGGATGTACAGACGTGAGAGAGCAGTGACCATTTGATGGCCTCAAAGTAGTCCCCTTGGTTGAGGGATTCAAAGTCGTCATCTGTGCTGGTGGGCTTATCAAAAAGCTGGAAGACACCAGGGAGCGATGCAAGATGCTGGAGATGGAGTGCCAGCCGGTTATTCCTCTCGCCTTCCAACAATAGACGAAGGCCAGTTACTGGACTATTTCTGGAATCAGCCTGTGACGGATAAAATGTCATATGTCAGGATATGGGCAGCATTGCAATCAGCATGAATTTGTTTTGGACTATCATTTTAGCTTCATTTCATAATCAGAATGTGTCAAGATTGGGTGGGCACACTTCAGAGTAAATTGTATTCATACTATTCATACAGCCTCATGTCACAATCAGAATATGTTGGGACTTGACATTTGGTAGGGACTTTGGAGGGCAGAAATTTTACGGTGTTGAATTTATGGCTCACTCAAACATTTCATCTTAGCTTATTGGAAAATCATCTTTTCAGTATGCTCAACCTCAGTAACTTTTTTATCTATATGATTTTGAAAGTTCAAACCAAAAAGACATCAATGAGCACTCAAAACCTAAATTACACAATATTTCTACCAATATGATTGCCAAAACAATATTCAAAAAATGAAAAAAAAAGAAGAGTATCAAAATATGTACTGGTACAATTCAACATCATGTCTCTCGATAGCCATAATTATATTTGCCTAACCATTCCCTTTGTTTGCATTATCAAAGTAATGGAGAAGGGAAAAGGATGGTCAACATTATCAGAAGAATAATGCTAGTGAGAAAACTAGAACTTCTTTCTTTTGCAAAAAGGAAATATACAACCCTGTCTAGCAACATTGTCATAGAAAATAGAAAACAGAAAACAAAAGACTGTTAGGACAATAGGGAAGAGGATAGGAGCTACCAATCTGACAGTGTGTATGAATTTCGTCTAACCTTTAACTTTGCCCATAATTCATACTAAAGGGAGCTTCTGTCTGTTGTTATTGTGCCAAACTAGTTATGGTACAGTAGCATTGTGGAGTTGACAAACAGCCTAACTTTGCAAAATTGATGATCACAAAGACACATATTGAACCTCCATAATGACCATAACTAGTGAAAAAACAAGAGAGAGTATCCAATCACACAGAAAAAACAAACAAATTAATAATAACTCACCAAAATGCAGCCATTTCACTGCTAGGTACTTGCTAGTGCAGTGCCTCATAAAGAATCCTCAATGGATCTCTCTACAAAAGAAAACATAAAAGAGAAACCACCACTGATTAGCAAAAATTGAAATCATTATCTTTTTAGAATTGAATAAAAGAAAAAACAATGCATACTTCCTCTAGAGGGTCATGCTTCTGTCCAGGTAAATCATAGACCTTCCTTTCCTTCTTGTCCTTCCCTTGATTAGCTCCAGCCTTGCTTGCCTTTGCTGCTGCATTCCCTTTCTTCTTCTCATCTTCCATCTTCACCCTTTTTTTCTTCCTCTTCACCTTTAAACAATATAAAAAACTTCAAAACAAAGCTTATACAAGGCAAGAACGAATAATGCAGCACAAATTAAAAGCTCATTTGTAGAAAATTCCAATTAGGAACAGGCATTCACTTCCTCCTCTTCTGATTCCTCAGCTTATTTTGTCTGTTTCTTTGACTTTGTATCAGCATCTTCATGAAAAGTATCAGCATCTCACAATTAAGTAAGAAAACATATCAAATAGCTCAGAAATTAGTAGCAACAGTGTGTTCAGAGTACCAGCAAGGAGCTTGCCCCAGGACCTACTCGTACATTATCCCATCATCTGATAGCCTACTTGGAGTTACCCGAGATTTAAGGGGATGACAGACAGGATTTACGTACCTTAGGTGCCTCGTTTATATCATATTCTACTATTCGCTTCTCAGCCCATAATTTCTGCCCAAACGGGTTCTCCTCTAGCAGAAAATAATTCTGATGCACTGGATCTTTCAGACATTTAGCGCATTTAAACCTGTCTAAAGTGTCAATAAAAGTAAGGCTGAACAACTTGGCCAAGCACTTTTTATATGTCTCATCGGTGTGTTCACCTCCGGGATGAGCCTTCTTCAGATAAATTCCATCCAAAACATTATACTTTTTGTCAATAATCTCCATCCACCTGTTTATAGTCTCCGAATCAGGAGTTTCTACAGACTTGCTCCTAATACTTTTCAGGAACTCTCCACTACGTCTCCTACTATTTTTTCCAGCGCTGCCATCGAATCCTTCAAGAGAGCATTTCCCACGTGGTCCAAAAGTAGGGTTCTCACCAGGAAATAATCTCCGAGCTGTACAAGTGTTTGGATCGTCGTCAACCTCAGTGTTTTGCCTCACTGGTGAGTCGCTCGAATCGAATCCCTCTTGTGCTATAGGGCACTCAGCAGGTGCACTTCTCGATGACAGCATCCACCTTCCTATCACAATTGAGCTCTTCACCATTATTTCTACATCAAAAAACTGAGGAAACCCAATGATCCAAGCATTTTCGTATTGTGGGTTGTGCTGCAAAAAAAAAAAGTATTAGACATAAAATTTCATAATGTATTCCAAAAGTTATAACATAAAATGTAAAATATACAATAAATAAATCTCTCATTACTCCCAAATCTCCTTCTGTTGGCCTGTGGCTGTTATAATCCCACGTCCATCCGCTTTTGTTCTTCATAAACTGAAAGTCATTATACCTTTCTTTCAGTCTCTTCTATCTAGACTTCAATTGTTCTGCATCGCGTACCACGACAGATAATTCATTGAATTTTTGCACAACTTTATTACAAGATTAATTTCTGAAATTACCACCCTTGTTACTTCCATCAATGTGTTCCTCCATTAGCAACCGAACAAGTAAAGTGTCCTCATCAATGGTCCAATTTGGGGCGCGTACAGTCTTGTTAGAAGACTATCTAACTTGCTGAGTTGATTTTCCCTTTCCTTGTGTTTGAGGACTTTGCCGAATTGGTGGATTGTGAACATCCATTCCTGTATTAAAATCAAAACAAGTAAATCATTCAACCAAAGGATGATGTCCAGAATATGATTCACTTTTTAGCCAGAAAATGTACAGAAACTCACCGGATTAGGCAGTGGACGACGGAGTGGGGGAGGCCGAAGAGGCGGGAGAAGAGCTCACCGGATTAAGCAGTGGACGAGAGAGAGAGGGCGTAGAGCGCTACTCGGCCAAACCAAACTTGTAAAAGATACCTGCAAAATTACATCGAAGAATCAAAATTTTTCTTCAACAATGAAAATTGGACGAAGTCCTCGCTAGCCAGGGCATCTTCTCCAGGGATGTTCTCCGTTCTGTCTCCCTGATTGATTTCCACTGGAGCGAGATCGGGATCTACCAACGCCAAGAAGGAAGAGGATGAAATTAGGGTTTCACCGTCGCTGGAGCGAGATCGGAAGTTGTCGGCGCCGAGGATGAAGAGGATGAAATTAGGGTTTCACTGTCGCTGGAGCGAGATCGGGAGTTGCCGGCGCCGAGGATGAAGACGATGAAATTAGAGTTTCATCGTAGCTACAGCGAGAACGGAAGTTGCGGGCGCCGAGGATGAAGAGGACGTACCTTAGGGTTTCACTGTCGCAAGATCGAGATCGGGAGTTGCTGACGGTGAGGATGAAACGGATGAAATTATACGGGTTTCACCGTCGCTAGAGCGAGATCGGGAGTTGCCGTCGCCGAGGATGAAGAGGTGGAAATTAGGGTTTCACCGTTGCTGGAGCGAGATTGGGAGTTGCCGGCACCGAGGATGAAGACGATGAAATTAGGGTTTCACCGTAGCTAAAGCGAGATCGGGAGTTGCTGGCGCAGAGGATGAAGAGGACGTACCTTAGGGTTTCACCGTTGCTGGAGCGAGATCGGGAGTTGCCGGCGCTGAGGATGAAGACGATGAAATTAGGGTTTCACCGTAGTTGGAGCTAGATCGGGAGTTGCTGGCTCCGAGAATGAAGAAGACATACCTTAGGATTTCACCATCGCTGGCGCGAGATCGGGAGTTACCAACGCCGAGGATGAAGAGGACATTAGGGTTTCACCGTCGTTGGAGCGAGATCTACTGTTGCCCGCGCCAAGGATGAAGACGATGTACCTTAGGGTTTCACCCTCGTTGGAGCGAGATCGGGAGTCGCCAGCGCCAAGGATAAAGACGACCGACCTTAGGGTTTCACCGTCGCCAGAGCGAGATCGGGAGTTGCCAGCATCGAGGACGAAGACAATGTTAGGTTTCACCGTCGCTAGAGTGAAATTGGGAGTCTCCGGCGCCGAGGACGAAGACGCCGCATAGGGTTTCGTCACGTCGGAGGATGAAAAAGACGAATAGGGCTTTTTAAGCGACGGAGGATGAAGAAGACGAGTGAGCGGCGGTGGATGGAGAAAATGAGCGAGCGGCACTGGCGAAGGAGAGGAGGAGTATGTGGCGTCGAGTGGAAGAAGACCCTTTTATACTTAGGATTTTGTGGCTGGAGTGAGGCAGAGCGTCGCTGGATCAAGATCGGATGATTGAGATACACCGAGGGCATTTTAGTCATTTCCTAATTATAATTTGATTAAATTAAATAATATTAGTCTGGTCAAATTTTTGATATTTGGATGATAGCCCGGTCAGTCGGAGATGATCCTGGGCTTGACCCCTTGCTGGTGTTGATGCACTTCTGCGACTGGCAGTCGAAGATTTCATAGGTGGTTGACAACGAGAGGTTAAAGAAGGGCTTGCCGGGGATGCAGGCCATGAAAGGGAGGTACTGTGTCCAGATGAGGTTGCTTCCGGTATCAAGGCAAACATGAAATTAACGGAAGGTGTGCCTATTGACACCTTCATCATGTAGAGGCCGTCCATCTCGGGCAGGTCTGTGCGAAGACCAGGCTTTGAGGAGGAAGAAAGAGTGGATGAAATGTTGTTGTGGCGGCGGATTGAAAGGTCATAGGCGGCCTTCCAGAGATCGGAGATGGTGGATTTCGAGCTGTAGTACGGCGATCGGGGCGAGTGGCGATGGGTGAGTCTGATGCTAAAACCTTTGCTGATGTTTGACGAAGAGGAAGGGTGCAGCAAAGTTGAGAATATGAAGAGGATTAGGCAATTCCAATATAGAGAAATGCCGATGAAGTGGTAGACATCTTGTGGCACATGAGCTGAGGATTTTTCGCCATAGCTGATCAGACTCGAATGCATGCATTCAATTGGAGGTTTTCTTTTAGTTTAACATGTACAATCTGTTCATGCTTGAGCTTCACAGGCACCAGAAAATCCATTATGCAGGAAAGCACAAAGACACGCCATGACCTTAAAACGCGCCAACGGATGCGTCACATATACTACTAATAGAAGAAAGAGGAAAGATAAGCATGCACTGTGAAATGCACAAGTTGACTACTTCTGATCAGGTCAACGGTGAAGCATTAGAGTGGTTGATTTCAGTGATTCCAGTTAAAATTGAATTGGAGGAGCAAGTTGTTGGCGATCATGTTCTAAAATGTGAATCTTTAGGTAGAAATTTCATGTTCATCTAAAATGAAGTACAATCAAGGGGAGACATGAATTCTTCTCCGATTGATGTCATACCCAACATTCAAGTTCTGTTGCGCGTGCATCCCAAAGAAAGACAGGAAGTCATCCGGCAAAATTGAGAGGCAGAGCATGTTCTCGACTACCATGTATGTGCTCGGCGGCTGCAGCCACACGTCCAGCCCTTTGAAATGGAACGTCAACTTCGGCACCATCCCTTGCTCCATGTCCTTCCGGGTCCCCTTGAAGCACGACATATTCCTTTTCCATCTCGCTGGCTCCAAGCGTATTACTTCCCATAGTGTTTTCACCAAGATAACATACCCTTCTGTCTTCAACATCGTGAGCTCCCTGAGTCCTGCTGGAACGTCCCCGGAGGTTCGTTCAGCCTCTCTTTCCCCCACTCTGATGTCGATGAGATTGACAAAGTAGAACTCCGGCTTCCCAGGTCTCACCGCCATCGGAGTTGCGCCAAGGTCTAGCATCGCATGATCCTCGAATAGCATATGGCTGCCGGAATCCGTGTACTCCGCGTTCACCAAGCAATATGAGAACCTGCCTTTCCCCAGAGTGCCCATCTGGCTGATAAGCGAGTTCCGGCCCATGTTCAATCCCACAATCCCCTGCTCATTCTCCTGGAAGTAGCCCACGTTCATGCTTCCGCACTCGAATAGTAAACCGCTGAAGACCATCTTCGCCTCACCCTCGTCCGTATCAAAGATGAAGGCCTCCCGGCCGACGTCGCCACTCGACATCGAGCCCTTAGCGTACTTACTGGCGTACCAGCAGCTACCCTTCTCGCACTTGTGCGACTGGAAAGAGCTGCACCTTTTCGACAGGCAAGACAGTGTCGCGTGGGATGACGACTTGAAGGGATCGAAGATGGGAGCTTTCTGTTTGAAGAATCTCAAGCATGGTTGGCATTGGATCCATATCATGTTGATGCCCGTGTCGGCGTTGGCGAGGACCTCGTATCGCGAACTGCCGATGGAGAACTCCATCAGGTACTCGGAATTTACGGGGATCACACGTGATTGGGCGGCGTCTGGGGAAGAGGAAGATCTTATTGCGGATTTGGGGTACTCGACCCGAAGCCTGGAAGGCTGAAACGGCGCACGAGCGTGTGCGACCGGTCGGAAGGGGTGGCGTTGGGGTTGTAGAAGACGAGAGTCACGGCGGATGAGGCGAGCGCTGAAGCCGTAGCTGCCATTTCTGAGGATGGCGGATGTTTGGTGTAGCAGCAGGGCTACGATTGCCAGGAAGAAGTGGAGGGAGGGCATTGCTA
Source organism: Trichopus zeylanicus subsp. travancoricus (assembly GCA_005019695.1). Lineage (NCBI taxonomy): Eukaryota > Viridiplantae > Streptophyta > Magnoliopsida > Dioscoreales > Dioscoreaceae > Trichopus > Trichopus zeylanicus. Next base: position 247,286 of record RXID01010986.1, read on the forward strand.
CAGGTATGAGAATCTGGAGAAGGCAGCAGAATTTCTATTTGTACGACCAGAAGATATTCATGTGGGTTGCAGCATAAATCAGACAGACGTGTTCTCAAAAAAGGCGCTAATCAGATATATGTGTTTTTCTCACGTGAATTGTGCCTTTTAGGAAAGACTACTTAGATTTGATGCATGAAACTTGAGTTTCCTATTCATCAATCTTCAAGATTTGTCTGCCGTTTTCATGTATAGTTTGCCGTTCGCTGGGTTGAAGAAGAGCGATGTGAAGGCAGTCTTCGGCGGCAAATCCACATCAAGATTCTTCAAATGAAATGTGATGTGCAGCAACACCACGGCCATCGCTTTGACGGGTGGAGTGCCGACAAAAAACTGCACTAGGAACTCCCCTGTCCCTGACTAACCGTGGAAATTGAGAAGGCGAGCAATGAATCGGTTCTGAGCAGCATACCAGCGATCAACGGCAGTTGCAGCCGGGTTGTAGAGAGGGCAGGACAATGAGTCGCAGTGAACGAGTCTAAAAGCCTGTTTAATTCAATTCCAAAAAAGCTGAAATTAGGGTAATTATGGGAATTGGGAACCTAATTTTTTTCAGTGATGATAGTTTGGCTACTTGGATACTGTTTGAAATTACTAAAATTAGGATTTTTAATAATTTTGAATAGTGGTATTTAAATTTCTCTTCTATAGAGAGGAATTCATAATTCCCAACCGAAGTTGTATGGCCTTCACATTCATGTGGGTGCTCCAATTCTGGTTTGAAATTGATGGAAATTAAAATTTAAAATTGGTGATTTCTTATGGTCACTTTTTTTCTCCCCTTTGTTATGCAAGCCCGATCATTCTTCTTCTTATGCTAACCTTCTTTTTCAATCTGTGCAGGTTTCATCATCGCCCTTCTATATTTGTCCTTGATTGGTAGTCAATTGGCCCTTTCCTAGCGGCTAAGTAGTGTAGATTCTGCAGGGGTTTAACTGCACATCAGTGCGGCTTGTGTGGATCCCTTGTATAGGTCACACTCTGATAGTAGTCTACCCCTATCTCTCATTCTTCTACCCCTTCTAGCAGTTGTGCAAGTCCCTTTCATTCGGTTGGCTATTGGCCGAGACTCTCACGATTGTGCAGTTGAGATCCCGTGCACGACTCTTTGTTCCTGCACTCTGGCATTGATCGACCCGCATCTATCATCCTTCTTCCCCTTTTCGACGGTTGTGCAGTCCCCTTCCCGTAGGTTGGCTTCTTTGCATACTCCCGTGGTTGTGCAAGCTTGATCTCGTATTTTGAACTTGCTCCTTCACCCTCAAGGTGGGCTATCTCTTTATCCTTTCTGGAAGGCAATGCTATGATGATAATTGATGTTGGGACTCATAGCGGAAGGTTCACGAATCACCTTATTTTCAAATAATATAAGAAACGAGAAGTAATACATGATAAAAAAAAAATAACAAGATAAGGTAACAAAAGATCCACTATCAAAAGAAAAAGGCTTTTACAAGAGTTTATAAGAAAGACTTTATTTTTTCTTACTTAACTAAACTCTTTTACCAAGTCTCAGTAATACCTCCATTTTTAGAGAGAATTTCCAAGAGAACACCACGAGAAACCATCGAGAAACACTAGAAAAACCCACACACGAGAGCCGACACTCTCTCTTTTTCTCTTCTCTCTATTTTCTCTATCTCTCTCTATATTTCTCTCTAGTTCAACCTTAATACCATACCACACCTAAGGCATATATATTATAGTATATTTATAAACCCTTATTGAATCTGAGTTTTACTCTAATTACAACTCCAAATATCACAAATCTACCATAAGTCTAAATCTAACTTTGGATTTCTACTTTAACTTAAACTCTAATTCGAATTCGAGACACTTAAAACTCAACAATCTTCACCTTAGCTTGAACTTGGGCGTGCCACCATCACGAATCTTCAGCCGTCATCTCTCATCCAGCCCCTATCAGGCTACTAGTTTATTCAGCTAATCGCAAGATGCGAGCTCGATCCAACCTCGAATTCGCTCTTCATACTTATAGTCTTGTACTTTTGAAAGTTTTTTGGATGACCTGTGTCTACTGTTGTAGTAAAAGTAATTCGAGGAGAATGTTTATTTTCCATCAAATTACTCCGAGTATCATGCTTCCTCTTTACTACTGTAGCCATTGGAAGTCCAGCTACAATGGTGTTCTCTATTAATCAATAAACATTGTCATACTTCTCATCTTTCATCATGATTCTAATACCGTGTGTCACCTTCATGAATCCATCTCTTACTGAATAATTACAATCTTTTGAGTCCAGTACACTAAGTGAAATTATATTCCTTCGCATCTTAGGGACATGTCTCACTCCAGTAAGAGTACAAATTGCTCCATCAAACATTTGGATTTTAACTGTTCCCACACCGATGATCTCACAAGCTGAATTGTCGCCCAACCAAAAAGTGTCTTTCTTCTTATTCTCCTCATAAGAAGTAAACCAATCATTCCTAAAGTAAATATGATAAGAACTATCGGAATCTAAAATTCACTTATCAGAAATGCCAATTTTTGCGGATACTGTAAGAATATTTTCATTCGCACTATTCTCAGAAGTATCATCCGCTATTGTCATCGCCATATTAAAGGACTCTATCTTCCCACATTCAGGATAATATCGTCTAATGTGATCATACTTCTTACATAAATAACATTATATTTTCGCTTTCAATTTTGATTTGGACAGTTGCTTGCCTTCTCCACGTTCTCTTAATCTTCCTCTTTCGTGAATCACCAATCCTTATCAAATTCCATATTAATGTTGAAGTTTCTCCTTTTCTCATTAGAAAGAAGACTAGTTGTCACATTTTTCATCTTGAGAGTTTCTTTACTATAAAGAATTGTGGTCACAATATGATCATACGAAGCAGGAAGAGACATTAGGAGAATCAGTGCCTTATTGTCCTCTTCAAACTTCACATTAACTTTTAGCAAATCATTAATAATCTTATTAAAGGCATTCAGGTGATGTAATATAGTTGTACCTTCGCTCATACGCAGTCCGTACAATTATTGTTTCAGATAGAACTTATTCGTGAGGATTTTTGACATGTATAATTTCTTGAGTTTTATCCAGATGTCTATCGTCATCTCTTCGTCAATAACGTTGTATAAAACCTCATCAGTCAGGCTTAGAATAATTAAATTCAATGTCTTTTGATCTATCTCCTTCTAATCTTCATCACTTATCTTGGCCGGTGTCTTTTCTTTTCCCTCTGATGTCTTTTGAGATCTTATAAGTAAGAACTGCTTTCATCTTCTTCTACCATAAGGCAAAATTTATCTTACCATCAAATTTCTCCACCTCGAGTAAGGACTTTATCATTTTGGTTGCTTACTTCTAAGCTCTGATACCAATTGTTGGGATTCGCAACGGAAGATTCACGAATCACCTTATTCTCAAACAACACAAGAAACGAGAAGTAATAAATGATAAATGAAAATAACAAGATAAGACAGCGAAAGATCCACTATTAAAAGAAAAAAGCTTTTACAAGAGTCTACAAGAAAGACTTCACTTTTTCTTACTCAACTAAACTCTTTCATCAAGTCTAGGCAATGCCTCCACTTCAGAGAGAACCTCCAAAAGAACACCACGAGGAACCACTACCAGAAACCATTGAGAAGCATTAGAAAGACCCACACACCAGAGCCGACACACACACACTCTCTCTTCTCTCTATTCTCTCTATCCCTCTCTCTATTTCTCTCTAGTTCAACCTTAATACTACATTATACCTAAGCCTTATGTATTATAGTATATTTATAGATCCTTATTGAATTTGAGTTTTACTCTAATTACAACTCTTAATATTACAAATCAATTATAAGTCTAAATCTAACTTTAGATTCTTACTTTAACTCAAACTTTAATTCGAGTTCGAGACACCTAAAACTCAACAGATTGAATCCATTTGGATTGGTTGTGGATGAGATGGTTTTCCTAGTTGTTTATCTTTTACAAATGCATGTTCCTTCTCGGTTTTATTAGTTGTTTCATATTTAGTTTGGGCCAAATGTTGGTATGATGGATTGCTTAATTAATTAAGGACATGTTTCAATTATGCTAGCTTCTGTTTTGCAATTTTTGAGATCGATAACGAGAACATCATACTATTATATACTATGAGATTCTATTTATGATATTATGTATCTATGATGATGAAATAGCATTGGGTCCTAAATCTGTGATGACAATATATATATCTCTCTTATATCGGTCAATAATGAAAACTTAGTGTATCTATTTGTATATTGTAACTTGTTCAAATACTGATTTTCTATGTTGTGTATTATTTAGAGGTTGACTACATGCCTACCTGTATATTGTATGTTATTTAAAGACTGATTGTGTGTCTATTTGTATATTGTATATTGTTTAAAGGTCAAGTATGTGTCTATCTATATATTGTATATTATTTGAAGGCCGACCGTACGTCTATTTATACATTATATGTTTTTAAAAGACCAACTAATATTTATAAATTGTTTACAAAATGTGTTACTATATTGTATTCCATAGGAAATGTCTGAGTACTTATACATTGTGACAAAATTGTCACGATCAAATCAACGAATTTTTAAATAATTGTTATAAATTTTACTGTTTCTTAAATGAGACAACTCAAGATTTACAAAAATATGAAGTTAAGGTAGACATCGAATCTACGGTCACTTTTCAAGAAGAATATATTCAGAGAAGGAAGAATTCTTTGTTGTATTATCTTATAGAAATTTCATATGTCTATGTGCTAAGAGGAATAAGAAATATTTTTGTATTCTTATCTTTATGTTTCTCAATTCCTTTATATATCAGTTAAGTTATTATATGTAATGCACTTCAATTTCGTAGTTAATATTTTCATTATTATGAGATGTATACATACTTTGATTTCAAAATTTAACATTATATAAAAAAATTTCGAACAAAATTTGGTTCAAAAAATTTCATCAATTTTTTAATATTTTTTTAGAATTTTCATTTCTTTCGCAAACAAATTATCAAATTAATAATTAACATTATTTTTTAAAAAAATAAACAATTTTTTGTATCTAAAACTATATGCATAAATTTTTTATCTAATCATTACTTCTTTCCATAATTTTTGTTAATCTTAATATCTATAAATTATCTACTACTAATTTTAAAAATATTTTATTGATTGAATACATATGTTTTAAAAAATATTCCATTTTTTTAACTTGTCAAATATTTTAAATATTTATGTATATTTTTAACCCTCAAAATATTTTTTATTACTTTATTAATTAAATATTTATATTTTTTAAAAAATAAGTATGAATAAAATTAAACATAAATGGTAACCTCGAGTGATTATATCCTTAATTTCAACACTAACCAAACATCCAAATTTTTTTATCTTCGTTTACAATCCAAATAATTCAATTCACGGAATTAACAATTCTTTAACTTTGCTCTAAAAACTAAAACTAAATATTAAAATTTATTAATTTTGTCAATTTCTCTAATTCCAAATCTGAAATTCAACCAAACAGCTCTAATGCTGAAGCTAGAGGCAGAGCCGGAGCTTATTAGGCCTGGCAGAGACGGGAGGAGCATGAAAAAAAGGAGCGCTATGGATCTCACAATTAGATGTTTTTATTTGTTGAGAAAATCTCACAAATAGAGCTATAAAGCCAAACATGATGCTGGTTTTGTACAGATAAAAGAAAAATACAGCTAGTAGAGTTTAATGACATTTAGAAAGCAAAGATATCCCCTGTCTGAACAGTCTCTAATCAAAAGGAAGTTGGTTTCTTCTTAATTCGATCACATTCCATCTGAATTTGGTGGGTTTTTCCGGTGACAGAGGTATTCTCCCCAAACGTTGTGGCAGCAGTTGGAGGCTACGTTGTCCAAATTATGATCTTCATCAACGAAGGAGGATAAGATGCTCAGTTTGTGGTCATTGTCCTTGCAGGGCGGGCACTGGACACAAGTGAAGTTTTTTCCGTTGGATCTGTCGTCCAACATCGCAAAGGTTCTCACCGGCGAAGTACAGACAAAGAAGAATTGAAGGAGAAGTCCGTCCTTGCTGCGGAGGGGATGCCCTCTCAGTTTAATAGGCACGTTGACCGAGGAGGAGATGGCCTGTTCGAGCTCTCTGCGTCGATTCAAGTATTCAAAATAGCGGATGCGTGCCATGTCTTTTCTGAAGATGAAGTCCCAGTCCACGGCAGGAGCGGCAGAAACGAAGAAGAGAAGGACGAGAAGCGCTCTGAGCATGAAGGAAGTCGCCATGTTACAGAGGAGGGAAAGTGTGCACGAGCTGCTCTCCGCCTTCTCGTTCACAACCTTCCTTTGCCTATAAATTTTTAGAGCAAAAAGAGAGTCAAACAATTCTTTTTTTTTCCCCGCACAAGCTCTTCCACTCTTGTTATTGTTAAAATAAAAAAATAAACAAGAAATAAAAACAAACAATTATAATGTTTCATCATCTGAGTACTATATGCCCTAATTTTCATCCATTGTAAAAAAAAATTGTAGCAAAACCAATAAACAGTAACACAAACCCCGAAAGACAATACTGTAGTTAAAAAGGGCAAAAAACTGCCACCTAAAGATGCTTTAAAAGAGAACTACATTACCACCAGAAAGAAGAAAGAAAACCAGATCAGACCATGTAATGCGAATGGAAGAGAAGGAGGCACAATTGATTGAGGATATACTGGAACTGATGGAAGAAGCCGATTCCTTTGCTCGCTCTCGCTCTCTCCTCCCAAAATGAAGAAGAAAGAAGAAAACGGCAACTGTGAAGAAAGCCCTCAACCACGGCATCAAATCAAGAAGAAAATCATGTTAAATATCAAAACCTTATCTCCGACGATTAACAAGAAAATTAAGTCAAATTTCCAATAAAAATTAACAAAACAATCATCTAAAATACAGAAAAAAAACTACAACAGCAAAGTCCGTCAGAGCTTGGAGGTTTAACACCGGCCACGAAAAACCCTAATTCAGAATCAACGAATCCTCAAAATTTTAAGAGGGAGGGAGGGAGGGGGAGAGAGAGAGTTCACCGCGGAGGAAAGGTCGGAGGAGCAAGGCCAACGCCGGGCGGGAGGAGGGGCGGCCGGCGGACCGCGGGTCCGACGCAGGCAGATGGGTTTGTGCAAGAGATCTCGAATGGTTTCTGCAGAGACCAGGGTCAATGAAATCGGCCTTAACAGCCCGACTTTTGCCTATTTAGAAATAAAATAACTCCCTAAAATGTTTTGTTATTATTTTGGTATAAAAAGGGGGATTTTCCGAATATCAATAATACTAAGTCTGTTTTAGAAATGACGGATATGATTGGTTAATGGGGTGTACCTGGTGATTACTGTAGATCTTGACCATTGCAATTTTCATCTTGTTTTTTAATTCAGTGCAGTAGATCTCATTTTACCCTACTTTTAATCGCTTTCTAATCAAGAGGAAGTTTTTATGCTTAATTAGGAGCACATTTTGTCTAGATTCAGTGGAATTTTAGCACGAGGACAAAATTTTCACAAGTCATTGACGGTAAAAAATTTTAAAATATTTAAATAAATTTATAATTAACTGTATGGTCATCACGTTATGATTATAGTAATGATAATTTCAACACATAAGCTGCGTTGGGTAAATATAAAAAAATATGTTAGTTTATCTCGCTTAGTTATTAAGATAAGTGTCGCGAAAGAATTCGAGCCACATTTTTTAAATTAGTATGGTTGAATTCAGGTTCGAATAAATATTACTGTAGAAGAAAGGTATTTGGATATATAGAGATTAAGGTAATGATTACTCACTAATCATAATTCAATTGGTCCTCTGGCTATCGCTATTTGAATAGTCAACCCGCAATCTTTTCAACGTCAACTTGCTGCATAGCGTGTGCAATCTTTTCATGCTTCAGCCTGACAGCTTGACAGAGACAGGAAACCATTATGGAGGACGGCACAAACGCACGCCACGACTTTAACATCAAGTTTTTAAGTTTCTCTTGAGATTGATTTCAAATCAGTATATTTCGATCGTTAATTAAAATCAATTTATTTCAGATTTAATTAAATTACTTTTTACTTTTTTTTCACTAAATTTTGATTTTAAAGTTTGAAATAATATACATATATATTGGGTGAAAATTTATTTAAATTATAAAAAAAAAATATTGGAAGGGATAAGATTGAAATTTAAATGACTATCACTTAGAATTAAGGTTTTAACTATCTAGCCTAAATATATTTTATGATTAAAAATAACATATAATATTAAATAATAGTTTTTTAGATCTAGAATTAATTTTTAGTTAAAATATTTCGCTCAAAATTTAAAATCTTACTTAACACACCACTGAAGGCTTCGTATATACTACAAATATAAAAAACAAATGTCTAGCAGTGTAAAATCACAAAGTCAAGCACAACTCATAGCCTATGGACTTTGGAAGTGTATCTTGCTTGGCTCAAATTTTTTTTAAAAAAATTTATAAATACAAAAAATTGTAAAATATAAAAAAGATATAAAAAAATTAAATAAAATATATATATATAAATTAATTTATAAGTATCATATTTTATATAAAAATTAATTTATAAGTATCATATTTTAAAACTTATATTTGATTTAAAACATATACCTATATTTAAAATATGATAAATTTATCATTGTCTTAAAATTTGTAAAAAAAAAAGGTAATTGGGATGATGGATTACACTTGGCGACCAAAATTAATAAATTAAAAAATAATTTGAAATGTGTTAAAAATACAATTAAACATACTTAAATTTCAAACACACCCAACTTACTATTGTAATTATTGTGATTAAGTGTCAATTTATCGTAGTCACTGTATTTGATTTATTCCACCTCTTGAATCTCTTTATAAGTTGAATTTTCAATAAATTATTTGGATTTTTTTTTTCACAATACTAGTTTTTTATACAAATATATGCTCCTAAAGTTTATGGTGTCAACCAAATTCTTTTATTGTTTAAGATGAATTTACTTGCACTAAAATAAGATTTTAATATAACTATAAATAACAAAATAATTATTATATTACGAGCTATGATAGAAAACACTACATAACTATTGGTACGTGCTTTTCACCATAATAAAATATTAAAATTTTCAATATTTTCAGTCAAAACATCCACATTTTGGTTTTTCATAAAAAACTAATTTATTATAGGAAGAAGATATTGAAGATGATTTATAATTTTTCTGCAAAAATAGACACATATAAGATTTTATTATAAAACTATTTATAACAAGTTCTAATTATCCAAAATGAGATGATCTACTATATTAGTTTGATAAACATTATACATTTCATACAATAAAAGTCTAACATATCATTTACATTGTTCTAAATCTATGAAAAAATACATATCATCATAATACTCATTAAATAATATTTCAAAACTTGAAATATTAACTCATGGATCTAATATAATGGATAGAGAAAATACAAGATTGGTAATTTTAAAATATTTTTAAATTTCTCTTCCATTGGAGGAATGCCATCTAAGAAAGTGATTTATATTTATTTAAAACAAAGAATACAAACATAAGTTTATTAAATAGTAAATAAGTTATAAGATAATGATTACCTGAAAGAATTATAGTTTTAGCGTAAAAGCATTTTTAATAATGATATAAATAAATTACAAACTTTTCATGTTGTACCAGTTAGCAAAAAATACTCATGTATTGTAGACAAAAAAGTAAATATATCTCTGTAACCATAATAAGATTTCAATAATTTTTTAGTAGTATTCCATCTATTTTCTGTATTAAGAGAATTTTTTGCATGTCCTTGTATGTTGCATATAAGAAAATTTTTTACGTATCCTTTTATATTATCTATACAAAATTTTAAAGTCTTGAGCATAATTAGGTGTAAACATAATATATTTACATACATTTCTAAACTTTTCAGCTTCATATGTCACATTAACAAATTTAAGTCCATCTTAAATAACTAAATTAAATATATAAAATGAGTAACAAACATGAAATAATTTTTCATCTAATAAAATAGTCAATTGACGTTTAAGTAAATCAACAATATTAGTACTATTATTTAAAATAATATTAAATATTTTATCTTGAATATTATATTTAAAAATAGTTTGAAAAATAATATTAAAAATATTAGTTGTATTATCAAGATAATCTAAAAGTCTAAAATTAATGATATATTTATACAACATTCATGTACTATCAATATAATGAGGAGTAATGCAAATATAAGATACATCATAATTATCACTTTAACAATTAAATGTAAGAGCAATTCTTACTTGAATCCTGCTAAAAAGTAAATTAATTCATTTTTGTTTGTCATGAACATCTTCATTTCATCACTCTTATCAATAGTCCTAAATATTTTTTGGAAGAGTAGATTTGTCTCTTACAGTAACTTTTTCATTCTGAAATCTTATGTAAAAGAAAATAATTATTTATTCCCAAATATATTCTACTAATGTCTTTTGTGTTTTTTAAAATATGTAAAAAAAGAACCACTAGTTAAAAAGATGTGTTTAAGTTAAGGTATGTTCCCTTTTCAAATAAAATTGAATGTATCTTTAGAAATATCTGGTTCCGTGCATAGTTACAATATCTAGTTTATTTTTGTTTGTCTTACACATGACTTTTTTCACACTTTCAACCATTACTATATTATAGTACGTCTAAATATTATTAGTTCTTTTTCTAGAATATTGGTAAGATTGAGGTTGGTATGAAAAAAAAAGGCCAACATCCACTTCAACTTCAAGTTAAAAATCTAAAATTTGAGACTTAACTTCAAAATAAAAATGAGAATTGAAAGAGTAGTTTATTATGATTAAGAAAATTATCAAAAATAAAAAAAAACGAACCTGATTTCAAATATCTTAACGGCTCAAACAAAATTCCAATGGTACTCTAAATCTCGGTGGAAGAATATTTGAGTAAAAATGAGAAAAGAAATGGAGAAAGAATCAAAGAGCCAAAAAGTTGAGATGAAGTCGGAGCTTGAATTGAAGTTTGAAGAATTGAGAGACTATGAAAGTAGATTGTGATGTGAAAAATGGGATGGTATGAGATATTTGTAAAAAAATTTTAGTAGAGAAATATACAAAATACCCTTCAAAAATAGTTATTGAGAGGGGCATTTTTGATAATTTTTGGCCAGCTACTTTCGATTTTTTTAACTTTTTACAAATTTTTAAATAATATTTATGATTTTTTTAATTTAAATTTAAGTAAAAAATTATTCTAACGATTCTTATAATAAAATTTTAAATAATTTTATTTTTTAAAAAATTAAATAAATAAAAAAAGAAATAGTTGGGTGTTTTTCAAAAGATGGGTATTGGGAGAGAGAGGGGTGATGGAGGGAAATATTTTAAGATTGGCGAGCTGGTACGGCCTAGTGTGCCATCTCATAATTATGACATACTCATAAGTTGTGATGGAGTGCTAAGCACAACCACCCGTAAGAGTCGTGCTTATATAATATGATTACTGTAACAATTGTGTTGGACTGAGTACAGGCCATTGCGGACCATGTTGGGCCGACTTGTATGCCATGGGCCTAAATTTGCATTCTTAATATGCTATAATCTTAATGCACCATTGACTTGATAGTCAAAAATTGGCCTTAGGAAGGGAGAGGGAGGGAGTGTGTGAATTAGGTATTTTAAAAATAATATACAATTTGAGACCAAAAACCTAATTCACAATTCAATCTGAAAAATCGTAAGTCCACAAGCGAAAGACAAATTATAAGTACTTATAAAGTAGATGAGAAAAGGACAGAAGAAATTACAATTTTTCACATAATTCAACGACTAATTATGACTACCCTATTGTATTTGTCTCAATCTTGAGAACTTGGATTTTACACTAGACTCATCGTTTTGTAGGTGGAGCCACCCTTTGTACAACTTTACTTTCAACCGAGAGAATGAACACTCCCAATTCAGAGTTTTGATCCTTTCACACTCTGAATAACCTAGAAGTGTTTACAATGATGAAGGAATAAAAAAATTTATGCTCAAATCTCACTACAAGACCTCTCAATAGAGTACAAGGACTTTTGAAGATTTTAAAGTTAAAAATTAAAATTTAGAGTACTTGGAGGCTAGTGGATTAGTGGGAGCTTGTGTTCTTAGTCAAGGATTAGTCAAAAGATGCAAAAGGTTTTGGAGAGAATAAGCCCCAAGCCCTTTAATAACCATTGGGGAGAGAATTAACCGTTACTGATTGTTTTCTATTGTCTTTGGGCATTTGGACCATAAGGTTCGGGTATTTGGACTACTGCAATGGTCAAATTTAACTAATCATTATAATTTATGTCATGGATTTGGGCTTCTCGTCATCAGGTTTGGGCATCCGAATAGGCAAGGTTCAGACAACCGAAGCCAAAAACTTGAAATTTTGAGGTTACAGCTTTTAATCTTTGGTTTTCCAAATAAAAGGTTTGGGTATTCGAAGCTATCAGTCATTTTTAGAGTTTTTCTGTTATGTTCAAGTGACCAAACTCTGAAGTTCGGACATTTAGAGTTTATAAAAAAAAGCTTAATTGATTCACTCATAACTAATCTTATATAAAAATAATAGGCCGATGAAGATATTTCAATATAAGTTTGAGTATTAACCAAAACTTTAAACTAAAAATTTAAAATATAAATCTTCGACTCAACTAAAGTGAAAATAAAAATTCTAAACCTAGTGAGCTGATTTAATCTTTTGAGCTTTCTTCAAGTCATCTCTATTCTTTAAGTATTGTCCATTAATTCACCATCATGCCTTATCTTCAAGTTTATCTTTATATCTATCTTTACTTAAGGATTTTGAATGGACTTGATTTTTATCTTGAACTTTGCTTGGTTACAAGTTATACATATTCAAGATATGATCAAATATAATATTTGTTTATTATTAAAACTACATGGACAACATGACCACATCTAACACTTTCAAATCCTACTAGCGAGTAAAAATAAGATTGGATCTTGTTATAGATTTTGAGATTTTCAGTAAGTTTTATCCTTTTTCTCATTTGTGGGATCGAAATTGACCACTCAGATAGCCAAAACTCCGGGGAAAAATCTTGAATCACAAATCAAAATTTATTTTAATTTAAGGTGCGCTATCAAATATTGTGGGAATATTGACTTTCAACAAGCATAAATCCTTTTTATTAATTATTCTGATAATTCTCAAGAATCTCGTAAAGTGAAAAACTTAGTTAATAAAATATAGACATAAAAGAGAAAGAAGAAATTATTTGATTGATTGACTTAAAAAATATAGTATATGATTTAAGTAAGGGCATACTCTCACTTTACAATGAATTTCAAAGTGAAATTATAGAAAATATGAAAGAGATAAAGAAAGAAAAAGAGTAGAGAAGAGTCTTTAATGTGTGTTGTTGCTCTACTTCCTCTACTCTAGACCATGTAGTTGTGCGATCGAAGTTAACTATCTGTGATAGCGGAGACCCTCAGGAGTAACCTCAAATCACATTTGAAGTACGCTATCAGGTGTCGTAGGAACATTGACTTCCAACAGGTGCAAGCCTCTATTGTTAATTACCTTGATAATTATCAAGACTCTCATAAAGCAAGAAATCTAATTAATAAAATAGAGACAAAAAAAGTAAAAGAAGAAAGCATTTAATTGATTTTAAAGAAGGATACATGACTTAAGTAGGGACATAACATTACTTTACAATGAATTTCAATATGAAATTATAGAAAACATGAGAGAAAACGAAGAAAAAAGAAAGAGAAAAAGTGGAGAAGAAACTTTGATGTGTATTGCTACCCTATTTCTCTTGCGTTGTACTACATAATGTTCGACCTAAATCATGGAAGGAAATGGGAGAAGTTTAAAATATTTTCATTAGCTGATAAGGTATTGACAATAACTTCCTTAGCCTTGAAGTAGTTCTATGGTCAATAAGGTGTAGACAATAATTTCTTTAATTTTTGAAGTATTTTCATAACTGATAGGAAGTAAGCAATAACTTGGTTGGTTTTTGAAGTGTTTCCATAGCCAATGGGTGTAGGCGATAACTTCTTTAGTAAGAATGTGTCACCAACTTCTTCTAGGGTTGCTTAACTTGAAGGGTGCATGTCAACTGCTTCTGGGATTGACTGATTTGAAGAGCACATTGTCAACTACTTCTAGGATTGACTAGTTTGAAGGATACATTGTCAGCTATGTCTGGGGTTGATTGACTTGAAGTGTAACCAACGACTTTGAGCATATTGTTGGTTAACTTTATTGACTCAATAGCATCACCAACGATATAGGGGGTTCGATATAGCTTTCAAGTGTGGTAGACAACTTAGAGGATATTGTTGGTTAACTTTGTTTGAATAAAGTGTCATGGTTGACTAACTAAGCGAGTTTAAACCTACCTTTGTTCGATTTGATCTAAAGCATTGTCAATGCTTTAGGGTTGGCTTATCTTAGAAGATGTGGCATTAATAGCTTTTGGGGTTGACTAACTTGAAGTATGACCAATGACTTTGAGCGTATTGGTAATTAACTTTTTGATCTGATAGCATCACCAATGGCATAAGTAGTTGGATATAGTTTTGAAGTGTGACGAATAACTTAGTAGGTATTATCAGTTGACTTTTCTTGAATAAGGTGTTGTAGTTGATTAACTAAGTGAGTTCAAACCTACTTTAGTTTAATTTGATTTGAAGTACTTCCAATGCTTTAGGGTTGGCTTAGCTTAAAAGATGTATCATCAATGACTTCTAGAGTTGATTATTTTGAAATATGACCAATGATTTTGAGTATATTGACAATTAATTTTTTTGGTTTGATAGCATCACTAATGACTTAAGGAGTTAGATATAGCTTTGAAGCATTATTAAAGACTCTTATAGCATACCCAACGAGACTTAGTTGACTTTATTTAATTCTATTTGAACTAATTCAAGTTCAGATCAAGATAGCGATATTACTCTTTGTTCATAGCCTTAGAGTATTGTCGAAGTTTTAGTACTCTGAGTGAGTCTCAGTTTAACTCTAATTAGTTTCATCAAAACTAATATGGTCCAGTTTGAGTTTAATTTTATTTAATTTGAGTCAAGTTGATGGACTTTGTTAAGTCTAGGTTTGCATCTTGATGGACTTTGGTTCAATTTCAAGTTGATTTAATTTAACTTGATTTCAATTCAGGCTCAATTTGGCTTGGTTCTGATTTGACTTTATGTTTTCTCTTTTTAGTTTGGACTTGATTTGACCCAGTTAGGATTTGATTTGAACTTAGTTCAATCCAAATTCAACTTGATTTTAAATTTTAATTTTTTTAGTCCAGCTCGATCAATTTAGATCCATTTAAGTTAACTTGACCTTTGTCCATTATGATTGAGTTACTTTATATTAATCAATTTGATTTGAGGGTTCTTGAATATCTATGATTATTTCAGGTGGACCCAAGCTCAACTTTAAATATGCGAACCTGAAGGTTAGCTTAGTTTGCGAGATCGAAAGCTAGCTTAGTACGAGAGTTGACTAGGTGTGAGTCTTAAAACTAGCTTAGATACAAGCCCAAAGATTGACTGAGATACAAACTTAAAGGCTGGCTGAGTACAAATCCGAAGGATAGTTGAGTGCAAGCTCGAAGGCTGATTAAGTATGAGCTAGAAGATTGGGTAAGATACAAGCCCTGGCTTAGATGCAAGCTCAAAGGCTGGTTAAGTGCAAGCCCAAAGACTGACTTGGATGCGAGCTTGAAGGATGGCTTAGGTGCTAGCCCAAAGGTTGGCTTAGTATGAGCCCGAAGGCTGGTTGAGTGCGAATTCGATGGTTGGTTTAGATGCGAGCCTGAAGGCTAGCTAACTGCAAGCCTGAAAGCTGACTTGGATGTGAGCCTGAAGGCTAAACAAATGCGAGCTCGAAGGATAGGTAGGATGCAAGCTTGAAGACTAGTAGAGTGTGAGCCAAAAGGCTAGATAGGTGCGATCCCAAAATTGGTTTAAATGTGAGCCCAAAAGCTGGTTGAGTGTGAGCTCAAAAGTTGATTGAGTGCGAGCTCAAAGGCTGGCTTGAATGTCAGCTTGAAGGTTCACTGAGTTCGAGCCCAAAGGCTAACTGAGTATAAGCCCGAAGATTGGCTGAGTGCGAGTTTGAAGGCTGGCTAAGATGCAAGCCGAAAGACTAGCTGAGTGTGAGCCCGAAGGCTAATTTGGATGCTAGCTTAAAGGTTGGCCGAATGCGAGCTTAAAAGCTGGTTGAGTGTGAGCCTGAAAGTTGACTTAGATGTGAGCCTAAAGGCTAGCTTAGATGTGAGCTTGAAGACTAGCTATATATAAGCTCAAAGGCTCGCTTGGATGCTGGTCTAAAAGCTATGTAGGATGCGAGCCCAAAGACTAGCTAAGTGTGAGTCCGAAGACTGATTAGGTGTGAGTCCAAAGACTGACTTAGTGAGAGTCTGATGGGTAGTTGAGTGTAAGTTGGAAGGCTAGTTTGGATGCGAGCTTAAAGGTTGACTTAGATGTTAGCCTGAAGATTGGCTTAGTGTGACCCTGAAGACTGGTTAAGTGCGAGTTCGAAGGCTCACTTAGATGTGAGGTTGAAGGCTAGCTTGGGTGTGAGTTCAAAGGCTAGTTTAATGTCGATTTAAAGGTTGACTGAATGTGAGCCAGAAGGCTAGTAAGATGCGAGCCTGGAAGCTAGTTAAGTGCAACCCCAGAAGCTGATTTGAATGCAAGCTTGAAGTCTAGTTAAGTGTGAGCTTAAAGACTAGCTTGAATGTGAGCTCGAAGGCTAGATAGGTGAAAAGCCTAAGGTTAGCTTGAATGTATGTCTGAAGGCTGGCTTAGTGTGAACCAAAGGATGGCTTGGATACGAACCCAAAAATTGGCAAAGTGCAAGCACGAAAGCTGGTTGAGTGTGAGACCAAAGGTTAGTATAGATGTAAACCCGAAAGTTGGCTACATGAAAACTCGAAGGTTGGTCGAGTACGAGCCCGAAGGTTAGCTTGGATGTGAGCTTGAAGGCTAGCTGAGTATAAATTCAAAGACTAGTTAAGTGTAAGCTCGAATGTTGGCTTAGACGATAATCGAAAAGCTGACTTGAACACTTGCCCGAAGGCTGGTTGAGTATAAGTCCTAAGACTAGATAGGTGCGAGCTAAAAGACTAGCTCGCATGCAAGGCTGAAGGCTGGTTGAGTACGAGAAGAATTCGCCGTATTCAACATACCATGGATGACTGTAAGTAGTATCGAGAGTTTGCCGTCTTCGAACTGGACCACCAGTAACTACAATGATATCGAAAATCCACCATTTTTAAAAAAACTTTTGAGTAAACTCAATGAAATCATGAATTTATTATTTTCATGCCAAGGATTGCAAGTAGTGGTAATAATATCAATGAAAATTTTTACCATCGTATCAAAAATCACGTATAATCGCGATAATGATGGCAAGAAAACGAGGTGAAATGCCCACCAATGTAGGCCTCTGGCCCTTTAATTTTTTTACTTGATCATTCCTCCCTTTCTTACAGCTAGCATTAAGTCATAGAACCTTTTTTATTTTTTTTTTCTCCTGCACGTGGTGTTGTGACAACTTATTATTATTATTTTACTTTTTTCCATCTTTTTCCACGAGAGCAGCCCCTTCTTTTTCTCTCGCTTCTTCACCAAAGATGCAGGCTTCCTCATCTCCTCCTCAACGAGCCCATCACCAACTACACCGATCTCTTCATTCTCCTTGAATCGACGGCGATTGAAGAGGAGCTCGGGCGGAGCTCGTAGAGCTAGGGTTCTAGTGCGGGTGCAAGCCGGTGTAGTGGAGGCGGAGCTGGGATTCGGGTGCAAGTGCACGCCGGTGTGGTGAGCTGGAATGGAGGCCGGTTGAGGCACACAAGGGCTTCGGCGAGCAAGGGGTTGCAGCAGCACGACAAAAGGATGAAGGGGAGTCGAACACCGCATGGACCGTGAACTAGTGCTTGTAAGAGCATACAACCCGTTCGACGAAATGACTGTGAGAGTGTACCCCCATCTCTCAAGACATGAAGGGCAGCCTTATATTGCCTCCTGGAGATGGAGAGATGGGCAGCGATGGCGAGAACCTAGCCGAAGACATGGGACCAGAGAAGGAGCTCATTGATGGAGGGGTGCCGGAGGAGCTGGACGGCGATGAGCTATCAGGTAGGATCCTTCTGGAGGCAGCAGGAGGTATGGTGTTGCGGCAGTGGCTGCATGTGCGTGTGGGGAATAGGAAGTGGAGATGGTCCAGCGAGGAAGAGAGAAGCAAAGAGAGGAGAAGCAGAAAACAGAGAAAGGGAACAAACACCTAAGATAAGTTTAGATAGTCTCCTTCGCCGTCAATCCTCTTCCCGTTTGTTTCTAGTAATCTTTGAGCCTTCCTCCCTGGCTTCTTTCAGCTTCTGAACCATCCTTCCCCCTTTTTTTTTGCAGGCCACAGTGGATTTTATATCCTTCAAAAAGATTGAATTGATATTTATTTAAAAATTGAGTTGTTGATTTATATAAGTATTTCTTCTATTCAAATTTGCGTGGATAGATGTAATTTGTTGGATATGAATATATTTAAATTTTTATTTGAAAATCTTTGACCGGAGATTAGGATGATCTGATTATTTAAATTTTAAACTGGGTTTATCAAATGTGGATGAAATTTGTTTGAATATAGATTCTTTATTTTAGTTTGGATGAGGATAAGATTCTTAATCCAAATATTTAAATCGTAGACAACAAATTATTTTCAAATTTCAGACCATGGATGAAATTGTAATTCTATAAATTTTAGGTGTCTTTTTGCAAAGTAATTTATTTAAAAAGTTTTGAAATTTTTAGGATTTTTTAAACAAATTTTGGACTTATCTACAAATAAAATTTTTTGAGAGAAGTACTTGGGAAACATTAAAATTATAAAGATTTATTTACAAATAAGTAATTTTGAAAGGGTGCATTTACAAATCTTATATTTCATATAAATCAAATCATAATTATGGTTTATGGGGTTTATTTGTAAATCCCAAATTTCACGGTATCGATTTAAAATTTTAGAATTTTATTAAATTTTTTCATAAAAGTTTTATTTCATGGACCTATTTGTAAGAAAAATTTAGCTAAGGACTTATTCATAAAGATTTATTTAGTTTAGGGGGCTATTTGCATAATTTTTATATTTTGTTATTTTGATTGAAATTTTTAGATGAATTTGGGACCCAATTTTGGGTTCAAGTATCCAATCCACTTAACTCATTTGGATTAGGCCTAGTTTGAATATGAATTTCTTAATGATTCAAGTGCAAATTAAACTCAATTTTTGATCAAACTCGGATGCGATTTAAGTCTAATTAAGACCCACATTTGAGTTATAATTTAGTGGTATACAAATCTCAATTTTAATCGTATTTTAATTAAATTTAATTGTGATAAAAATTACCTCAAATAAATTACTTCCTTCGTAGCCTCTTCTTGAGTTCTAAAGAGAGGAGATAGTATAAACAATATTCAAGTACTCATCCTTGCATTAACATTTTAGGAGTTGATTATATGAGCTTGAATTATCACACGAGAGTGGACTTAGATTATCATTTGAAAATAGACTGAGTTTATCACATAGAAGTTTACTTAATTTGCAGCGTGAAAGTGGATTTAGCTTGCCATATAAAAGTAGATTTAATATTGTCATGTAGGAATGGATTTAGTTTACTACGTGAAAATAGATTTAATGTTGTCACATGCGAGTAGACTTAGCTTACCATAATTAATAAACTTATTTTATCACGTAAGAGTGGACTTGATTAGTCATATAGAGCGGACTTGAGGTGTCACAATCCGTGGACTTGATTTGACACAAAAAGTGGGTTTAATTTACTATATGAAGATTGATTTGATTTACCACGTAAAAGTAAACTTGATTCACCATATAAATATGAACTTAACCATCACATAACATGAATTTGATTTGCCGTATGAGAGTGGGCTTGATTTGTCACATGGAAGTGGTCTTGATTTACCATATAGATGCAAACTTGATTTACACGCAAGATGGACTTTCAATTTGCCACATAGAGGTAGGATCAATTTGCTATATAGCTATGACTTGATTATCATGCAAATTGGATTTTAATTTGCTATATAGAGGTGGACTCAATTTGCTCCAAGGAATGGACTTAAGTTGTCATAAGAAGTGGACTTGATTTGCCACACAAAATAGACTTAATTTACTACATGAAAGTGGATTTGACTTATCATGTGAAAGTGAACTTAATTCACCATTTCAATATAGGTTTAATTACCATGTAACGTGGACTTGATTTGCCACGTGAAAGTGGACTTAGTTTGTCATGTGGAAGTGAATTTAATTTACCATGTGAAAGTGAACTTAATTTGCCACGTGAAAGTGGACTTTATTACCAGGTGGAAGTAGACTTATGTTACCATATGAAAGTAGATTTGATTTGTTATGTAGAAATGAACTTACGTTGCCACATAAAAGTGGACTTATTTCACTACGTAGAAGTAGACTTAGATTGTCATGTGAAAGTGGATGTGGTTCATCATATAAATGCAAGCTTAATAACCATGCAAGATAGATTTTAGTTTGTCACATGAAAGTGGACTTAGTTTATTACGTGAAAGTGAATTTGATTTACCATAATATGTAGACTTGGTTTGCTACGTGAAAGTGAACTTAATGTGCCATGGAGATGTGAGCATAATTTGTTATGTAAATACGGACTTGATCGCCATGTAAGATGAACTTCAATTTACTAAGTAAAAATAGACTTAATTTGCTATGTAAATGCAAGCTTGATCACTACGCAAAATGGACTTTACTTGACTAGTTTCCAAAGTTGTTACTTTGATTTTACTATGTTAGAGATAACATATTTGACTTTGTAATCCTCATAAATAAGATATTTGATTTTACTATTTTGAAGGTAAGTTTGATTTTGCCACCTTGAAGGTGATGAGCTTGATTTCACCATATTTGAAGTGATAAGTTTTGTTTTACCACTTTAGGATAGCATGTCTAATTTTACCACTATATAAGTAGCCTATTTGGATTTTTTGTCAAAAATTTTATGACTTTTGACTTGATCTATTGATTATAGAAGTAATAGAAAACATCATATATGTTAGTTTTCCTTAAACGTCATGATGACAAACATCTCTTAAAAATTAGGGAAGAGAATTTTATTTGCCCCCAGTATTTTGAGGTGAGAAGAGAACCTTTGATTACCTTTTTCTATCATTGAATCCTCAGACTTCTTTTGTGAGTATTTGACAAGAGAGTCTTGACTTTTTTGTCTGCAATCTCTTAATGATGGGAAATAACACATAGTATTAACCCAATGGATTGGCTATCCATTTCAAATGCTTTACAATATGCTTTTCTTAAGCATTTGAATGAGAGAGGACTTGACTTTATCCTTACCATCTTATTTTATGAGAGGATGAATTTAATGTTTGATTGAGCTTTCATAATAGATGATCAGACAATATGCCACCTAACATTATCATTTATTTTGGAAGAGAGCTATTGCATATGGTCATGTGCTTTAGATATGAGCATTTTTCATTTTCATCATTGTATAGACTAGCAAAGTAGTGTGGTGCTTATTTTTTAGAAAAGTATCCTATTTTGATTAAAAAAAGTTCTACTTTTCCTTTCTATGGATTAGAGCCTTTGCATCCACAATTTAAAGACTACTACTTGATAATAGTTGCGAGAAGTGATCCTGACCTATATTGGAGTGGTCATAGAATCAAAGGGCCTAGGGAGAGATATGCCCCTAGTTTTGATCACTTTTAGGTAGGGGTTGATAGCTTGATTAGTTGGTCCAGCCAATTTAACTTTGATTGCTTAAAGGGCTATCTTGAGTGCGATCTTGAACCTTGTTTTTTATACCATGTCTTAGTAGGGTAAAGAATAAAGCAAAATTTTTTTGTTTTTATGAGACTTTTCTCGTATAATGCTATATTGACATGTTGGAGTAAGACATGTTGTAGCAGTTAGTTGACTCAGTGAGCAGACATTTTGATCAATGCTTGTCGAGTTGCTATACTTCAAGCTAATAGTTCGTCTTATAGATGCTAAATTGGTGCATGAATTTGAGAGAAATAACCTTATAAAATAATATTTTCTCTCTTTTTTAATTTGATTATGATGCTGGAAGAAGCACTTGCTGCAAAGTATATATGTTTGTATTTTTTCAGAAAGAAAAATTTCTATAGATTTATTATTTCAAAAATATTTTGGTAGATATGTGATATATCCTTTCATCTTTGATTAAGGCTTTCTATTTAATTCAGTCTGTTGAAGTTTAAAGATGATTTTGGTCTCAAAAGGCAATAGGTCATCAATTGACCTCCCCTCATACCTTTTTCCTAGTGTATTTTTTTTCCAGGAACCTATTCTTCTGGTAACTTCTCTACTTTCACTATATTCCTATTGGTTAATTGCTTTTTTGGCTTTGACTTTGATCTCAGATGTGTCTTAACCTCTAGGTTTACATACTCATAAATGCCGATCGATACTTACTCTTTGGACGGTCTTTTTTGGTTGATAATATACTGAGATGAGGTTGGGTCAATCCTCCTAAATCCGGCATGCGCTCCAATTTTCTTTCCTTTTTTTACAATTTTTTTTTTGCTTTTTTTTAGCAATCTCATTCCTCTTTTGAGGATCTAAAATTTGCAAGCTCGTAGATACCAACTGATTTTTACTTTTTGAGACCACCTCTATTGGCTTGGTTTTCTATATGAGACTTGTTTATTCAGGACTTTATTTTCTATTCTTTTTTTCCATTTTTTTTAGGGGAGTGACCTTTTGTCTCTAGGGGAAGATTCCCAAGAGGTTATCTTTCAATTTTAGTACTTTTGTTTTCCAAACAATTACCTTAATAGGGTTATAGTTACTTGTAAATTGGTCGCTATATTTTCAGGCTTACATTCCTAATGTTAACTTAGGACATAGGTGGGTGGGGGAGATGTTAGGATTCCAACTCCACCACGTTTCCTCATTGACCATCTTTGAATTTGAACTTTTTCCTTTTACTTGCAAAGACTTTATCTCTAAAATAAAAGGTATTTCACCTAAATATTAAGAAATTTTTTTAAATTTTTTTTTTGGAGTCTCTTTTTTTATGTTTTACCTCAAGAAGTATAGAATACATACTTGACTAGTTGATTTTGATGTGACTAGACATTTCGTCATAAGCTAGATATTTTTTTTTTATTTTGTGATTTTAAAGCTCATGCAACCATTTGACTCTTTTATGTTGTTGACTTTATGTGAACATCCTTTTTAGAGTTAATTGCTCATCCATTAATTAGTTTGGTGTTGGAAGATGACATTGCCTCTTTCTTAGCTAAAGAAGGTTGAACGTATGTTCTTCTATTGTTCTCCTTTAGCCCTTGTTGTATTGAAGGTAATGATTGTAGAATCTAGCTTTAGGTTCAGTTCTACATCCTGAAGTCGATCAAATATCCTATTGATCCTTGTTCTGATAAGTTATAGGTAGTTAAAATTATCTTTTGGTTATTGCTTAGTCTTTGAAATTTGGTCTTTGCCACTAGGGCAAACTTAGTCTTTTGCCTTCTAGGTGGACTTAGTCTTTTTCCCCTTGGATGGATTTAATCTCTTGCTCCCTAGGTAGACTTGATCTTTTACCCCCTAGATGGACTTGATCTTTTGTCCCCTAGGTGGGCTTGATCTTTGCCCATATGGTGGGAGGCAAGAGGCTGATTTGTACTGAATAAGTGCACCAATGCTAGATCAAGGGTAGTATTAGTGATGCTAGGAGTGGTGATGCTATTAGCGAAAGTAGAAGCACCATGCATGAATTGGATGGAGTTGGATATAGCCTGATGGCTGATATAAACTCTAGTTGTTCCCACGATGATTGTTATTTTGTCATTGAGATTTGACATAATGACATTTTGACTTAGCCCCTTTAAATAGGTTTGACCCTTGCTCCATGGATAGGAGGTCCTTACCAGTAGATAGGAGGTCCCTGCTCCCTGGATGAGAGGTTTTTGCCCTTTGAGTGGACTTGCTCATTGCCCATTGGGTGGAAGACGAGGAGTTGATCCGTGCTTATGTGGATTCCGATTGCTCCTGCGATGATCGTTGATTGATAAAGTGTGTCGTGACTTTGCCCCCTAGTGATTATTAGTTGATGAAGTGTGCCGTAAACCCTTCACTAAAGATGATGGTATGGATTGGGGCAGGAGGGCCACTTGATGATGCCATTTCCCTTTCCCTTAATCAATTATTAGTTTTCCCTTTTCTTCTTTTGATATGTGCGTACTTCAACTAGGTTTCTTTACGTGTATGAGAAGTCAAGTCTCATTGGGCATAGCAAAATTTATGGTTGACCGATGCTATAATGTGTTTAGTTTACACAGCACACAAGTTTGCCACAAATCAAACAAAAGTTCCCAAATTGAGATTGAGTCAGGCTAATCTCACTAGGTATGCCAAATTTTGTGAGATCGAAGTTGACTATCTGGGATAGTAGACTCCCTAAGGAGCAACCACAAATCACAAATTAGAATTTATTTAAATCTGAAGAACGCTATCAGGTGTTGTAAGAATATTGACTTTCAATAGGTGCAAATCCCTATTATTAATTACCTTGACAATTATCTGGAACCGTCTAAAGTAAGAAATCTCCTTAATAAAATAGAGATACAAAAAGAAAAAGAAAAAAGTATATAATTAATTTTAAGGAATGATATATGATGTAAGCAAGGGCATACACTCATTTTACAGCAAATTTCAATATGAAATATAGAAAATATGAAAGAAAATAAAAAAGAAAAAGAAAAGAGTGGAGAAGAAGTTTTGATGTATGTTATTGCTTTTCTCCCCTTGTGCTAAACCATGTGACATCCGACTTGAATTATGGAAGGAAATGGGAGAAGTTTGAAGTGTTTCCGTTAGCCGATAAGGCATCAGCGACAACTTTGTTGATCTTGAAGTATTTCTATAGTCAATAAGGCGTAACAATAACTTTTTTAATTTTTAAAGTGTTTCCATAGCCAATGGGGCATTGGGGGATAACTTCTTTAGTTTTTGAAATGTTTCCATAGCTGATGGGTGTAGACGATGACTTCTTTGGTAAGAATGTGTCGCCAACTTCTTTTGAGGTTAGCTAGTTTGAAGGGTACACCATCAATTACTTCTGGAGTTGATTGTCTTGAAGAGCACATTGTCAATCACTTCTAGGACTGACTAGCTTGAAGAATATGTCATCAACTATTTCTAGAATTAATTGACTTAAAGTGTGACTAATGGCTTTGAGCATATTGTTGGTTGACTTCATTGACTTAATAGCATTACCAATGGCTTAGGGGGTTAGGTATAGTTTTGAAGTACAGACACAACTTGAAGGATATAGTCGATTGACTTTATTTGAATAAAGTATTATGGTTGACTGACTAAGCCGGTTTAAGCCTACCTTAGTTCAATTTGATCTGAAGCAATGCCAATGCTTTAGGGTTGGCTTAGCTTGGAAGATCTGTTATTAACGATTTTTGGGGTTGACTAGCTTGAAGTATGATGAATGGCATTGAGCATATTGGTAATTAGTTTCTTTGGTTTGATAGCATTGCCAATGATTTAAGTGTTGAATATAGTTTTGAAGCATGGCCAATAACTTGGAGGATATTGTCAATTGACTTCGCTTGATTAAGATGTTGTGGCCGACTCACTAAGCGAGTTTAAGCCTACATTTGTTCGATTTGATTTGAAGTTCTATCAATGCTTTAGGGTTGGCTTAGCTTGAAAGATGCATCGTTAATGGCTTCTGGGGTTGACTAGTTTGAAGTGTGACTAATAGTTTTGAGCATGTTGGCAATTAACTTCTTTGGTTTGATAGCATCATCAATGGCTTAAGGAGTTAGATATAGCTTTGATGTATTACTAAAGACTCTTGTAGCACACCCAACGAGACTTTGTTTGACCTTATTTAGTTTCATTTAAACTAATTGAGCTTCAGGTCAGGATGGTGACATCACTCTTTGTTTATAGCCTTGGAGTATTGTCGAAGTTTCAGCACTTCCAATGGAATTTAGTTTGATCCTAATTAGTTTTCAATAGGACTAATATGGTTCATGCTTGAGTTTGATTTTATTTAGCTTGAGTCAAGTTTGACCTTGTGTTAGATCTTTGTCGAGTTTGGGTTTACATCTTAATGGTCTTTGGTTCAAGTTCAAGTTAATTAAGTTAAATTTGGTTTCAGTTCAGACTCAAATTGCCTTGGTTCTGGTTTGACTTTGATTTTGTTGTTTTTAGTTTGGACTTAATTTGACAGAATCAGGGTTTGATTTGAACTAAGTTTAATCTAGATTCAACTTGATTTTAAATTTAGATTTTTGAAGTCCAGTTTGATTAATTTAGGTCTATTTGAGCCAACTTGACCTTTATCCATTTGTTATGATTAAATTACTTCATATTAATTAATATGATTTGAGGGCCCTTGACTATTTATGATGATTTCAGATGAACTTATAGTCTAACTTTAAATATGTGAACCTGAAGGTTGGTTTACTTTGCGAGCTCAAAAATTGGCCTAATGCGAGCCTGAGGATTGATTAGGTGTGAGTCTGAAGATTGGCTTAAATGCCAGCCTGAAGGCTGGTTGAGTGCGAGCTTGAAGACTGCTGAGATGCAAGCCCAAGGCTAGCTTAGATATGAGTCTAAAGATTAGTTAAGTGTGAGCTTGAAGGCTAGCTAAGTGTGTGCCGAAAGGTTGGCTAAGTGTGAGCTTGAAGGTTGGCTTAAATATGAGACCAAAGGATAGCTGAGTGCGAGTCTGAAGGATGGCTTGGATGCAAACTTGAACGTTGACTAAATGTGAGCTTGAAGGCTAGCTAGAATATAAGCTAGAAGGCTAGCTGAGTGTAAGCTTGAAGATTAGCTGGGTAGGAGCTCGAAAGCTAGCTTGGATACTGTGGGATTGAAGTTGGCCACCCAAAATAGTGGAGACCCCAAGTAGCTACCTTGAATCATAATTCAAAATTTGTTTTGATTTAAAGTGTGCTATCAGGTATTGTGAAAATATAACTTCTAACAAGCACAAGTTCTTGTTGTTAAGTACTCTAATGATTATCAAGAATCTTCTAAAGTAAGAAACCTAACTAATAAGATAGAGATACAAAAAAGAAAAAGAAGAAAGTATTTTTTAATTGATTTAAGAAAAATGATACATGACTTAAGTAAAGATATACCATCGCTTTACAATAAATTTTAACATGAAAATATGAAAGAAATGATGAAAGGAAAAAAGTGGAGAAAAAGCTTTGATGTGCTGTTGCCTCGCTCCCCCCTGCGCCAGACCATGTGGCATCTGACTTAAATCATGGAAGAGAATAAGAAAGATTTGAAGTATTTTTGTTAGTCAATAAGAGATTGGTGGTAACTTCATTTGGGGTTAAGACTCTTTTCATTAGCCAATAAGGTATTGACGATAACTCCGTTGGGGTTGAAATATTTCTGTTGGCTGATACAGCATGGGTGATAATTCTATTTGGGTTGGAGTATTTACAATAACTAATTAGGCATGGGCGACAACTCCATTTAACCTTGAAGAATTTGCATAATCAAAAATACATCAGTGACTTTTAAGGTTGCTATAATGTTTTCATAGTCAATAAGACATAGGCGATAACTTCTTTATTTTTTTGTTTGAAGTGTTTTCATAATTGATAAGGCATAGATGATAACTTTTTTAGTTTAATAGTATTACTGATAACTTATAAGGTTAGATATAACTTTAAGAGTTTATCATCTATTGTGTTTGGGGTTGACTAGTTCAAAGAGTGCGTCACCAATTGCTTCTAAGGTTGGCTAGTTTGAAGAGCACATTACCAACTAATTTTGGAGTTGGCTAGTGTGGAAGGGCGCGTTATCAACTACATGTGAGGCTGACTACCTTTAGGATGTGTCGTTAATTGCTTCTGTAGTTGGCTAACTTGAAGTGTGGCCAATAGCTTTGAGCTTATTATTGATTGATTTCATTAATTTAGTAGCGTCATTAATGGTTTAGAGGGTCGAGTATAGCTTTAAAGTGTGGCTAACGATTTTGAGCGTATTGTTAGTTGACTTCATTGATTTGGTAGTATCATTGATGGCTTAGGGAGTCGATATAACTTTGAAGTGTGGCCAATGACTTTGAGCGCATTGTTGGTTGACTTTATTAATTTGATAGCATTACCGATGGCTTAAGGGATCAAACTCCCCTGTGCAATGGTGTTGACATCTTCAGGCACTTTAGGAAAGCAATGTAGTAGCAGGAGGAACTAGAGGTAGCGGAATAGCCGAAGTTCATGGCTGTGGTGAGCAGCAGCAAGGGGAAGGTGCAGGCTGAAGCTCCAGTTGATGGTGCTAGGCGGGGAGCTTGCAGAGGCAAAGTGCAACGTCGATGGAGCTCTGGCAAGGTTGTGATGGCAGTGCAAAGCCTAGGCAATTGAGCTCAGGTATTTGTAGAGACAATGACTTTAGGTGCAAGTTGGCTTTGGGCTACTGGAAGCAGCCGCTAAGTTGTATGGCAACCAAGGAGCTATCATGTCTACATGGAGGTGCAAGAGTGAATGATTCGGATGGCCTGGTAGTAGCCTATAGCTTGGAGATGTTATGGTGGGGCATGGAGGTGCAGGTGGCGAGATGGCCTGGTAGCAACCTATAGCTAGGAGAAATTATGATGGGGGTATGGAGGCAAAAGCTAGGGAGCACTGGGGAGGCAACTCATAACTTGTGCAATAGGTAGTGGAAACACAATGTTGATGGTAGCTAGGATCGCCAGGATTGGCAAAAGTAGTAGTGAAGTAGCCTAGTGCAGGGCACAAATGTGTGTAACTAGGAGAGTAGTCGGTGGTGGCTTGCAGCTTGGCGATGCTATGCGGTTAGGCACGGCTGCATGGTGGGCCCCTCGCTAAGAAGCGAGGGAGCTTGACCCTAAAAGAGAGAGGGAAAAAGAAGGCAAACGGGTGCAGAGAAGGAAAGAAAACCAAAAATTAAGATAAAAGATTAAGAACCTTGCCATTTTTTCCTTTTCTTTGGCTTGTCCATCTCCCTTAGGTTATGATCTCCTTCTCTTCATTTTTGATCTCTTGATTTTTTTTAAGATTAACAGGTTTATATAGGACTTATAGAGATGAAGTTGGACTAGAACAAATTTTCTTTGTTTTAAATTTTGAATGATGGATGTGGATATAAATAGATATGGATAGGGTTTATATAGAGTTTAAATGAGCTTGCGAAAAAATATGTATAAATCTATTTTTTTTATAGATGATGATATCTTGAAGATTACACTCATCTCAAACATTAAAATTATAAAGAAATTTTTTGCACATTTTTTTCGAAAAATTAGACTAAATTATAATTCTATAATTTTTAGAGATTTTTTCTATAAAAAGGACTTGTTTATACAATTTTAAAACTTCTAGGATCTTTTTTTAAATAAAATTTAGATTTATTTATAAATAAAAATTTTTGAGGGACTTATTTATAAAAAGCCAAAAATCTTGGGGCTTATTTATAAATAAAAAATTTTGGAGGGGTTTATTCACAAAAAAAAATTTTGGAGGGATTTATTCGTAAATAAAAAATTTTATATCTACTAAATCATAATTATTGATCTTTTGAGTTTTTTATTTGCAAATCCTAAATTTTATAAGATTGATTTGTAATTTTAGAATTTTATTGGATTTTTCTACAAAATTCTTAGTTCAGGAACTTATTTATAAGGAAAAATCCGGCCAAAGATCCATTTATAAGAATTTATTCAATCCCAAAGTCTATTTGTAAAATTTTTATATTTTGTTATTTTGGCGCAAATTTTAGATAAATTTTGGGTCCAATTCTAATCCAAAAATCTAGCCCACTCAGCATGTTTAGATTAGGCTTAACTAGAGCTCAATTTTTTTTAATGATTTGAGCTTAATTTTTGGTCAAATGCTGACGTGATTTAAGTTTGACTGAAACCTACATTTGAGCCGTAATTTAGTAGTATATAAGTCACAATTTTAATTATATTTTAATAAAATTTTCTTATGGCAAAAATCACTTTAAATAAATACAAGCCCAAAGGCTAGCTTAGATGTGAGCTTAAAGGCTGGCTGAATGCAAGCCCAAAGATTGACTTAATTATGAACTCGAAGATCGGCTAAATGTGAGCCCAAAATCTGGCTGAGTGCAAGCCTAAAAGTTGGTTAAATATGAGTCCGAAGGTTGATTGAGTGCGAGCCCAAAAGCCAACTTAGATGCAAGTCTGAAGGCTGGTTGAATATAAGCTCGAAGGTTGGCTTAGATGTAAATCGAAAGGCTAATTGAGTGTGAGCCCGAAGGCTTACTCGGATATGAACTCGAAGGCTGGCTAAATGCGAGCCCAAAGACTGACTAGTATGTGAGTGTGAAGGCTAGCTGGGTGTGAGCCTGAAGGTTAACTGGGTGTAAGCCGAAGGCTAGTTTAGTGCACGTCCGAGAGTTGGTTGAGTGCGAGCCCAAAGACTGGCTTGGATGTGAGCCCAAAGGTTAGCTTAGGTTCTAGCCCAAAGGCTAGGTTAGTGCCAGCTCAAAGATTGATTTAGATGCGAGCACGAAGGTTGACTTGGTGTGAGCCCGAAGGCTAGCTTAGTGTGAGCCTAAAGGTTAGTTGAGTGCGGGCCTGAAAACTAGCTGAGGGTAAACTCCAAAGCTAATTGAGTGTGAGACCGAAGGTTGGTTAAGTGCGAGCCCAAAAGCTAGCTGAGTGAGAGATGAAGGCTGACTTGGGTGTAAGCTCAAAGACTGAATGAGTGTGAACCTAAATGCTGACTGAGTGTGAGCCCGAAGGTTAGCTTAGATGTCAGCGAAAAGGCTGGTTGGGTGCAAGTCCGCAGGCTAACTGGTTGCGAGCCCAGAGGCTAGCTTGGATATGAGCTTGAAGGATGATTTGGATGCGAGCTCAAAGGTTGGTTGAGTGTAAGCCCGAGGCTAGCTAAGTGCAAGTCCAAATACTGGCGAAGGTGTGATTCCAAAGGTTGGCTATGTGTGAGAGGGATTCGCCATCTTTGAGGGGCTGTGGGTGACCGTGAGCAGTATTGAGAGCCAGCCATCTTTGAGTAGAGCTACGGGTGATTGTGATGATGTTGAGAGTCCATTATCTTTCGGGACTACGAGTAGCCGCAATGAAGTCATGGGTTTATTGCCTTCATCGCCGAGAATTACAGGTGATTGCAACAGTAGCGATAAAATTTCGTCATCATGCCAAGACCACATATGACCACAATATTAATGACATAAAAATCAAGGTAAGAGAACTTCTCCTTTCTCTTCTATTTTTAGCAACAACTTCAATTCTTTATATATATATTTTTCTTCTATTCTTTGGCTAGAGCACCCCCACGTAGGCCTTTTTCCCTTTAAATTTTTACTTCATCATTCCTCCCCTTTCCTTTAACTAACATTGAGATCTAGCAGCTTTCTTATTATTATTATTATTATTTTTTCTCATCCCATCCTCTCCCATATGGCTGCAACAACTTTTTATTATTATTATTATTTTTTTACTTTTCTCCTCCTTCCACAAGAGCAACTCCTTTTTCTCTTGCTTCTTCACCAAATACATTGCCTCCTTTTCTTCTCCTCAACAAGCCCACCACCATCTACACCAATCTCTTCTTTCTCCTTGAATTGATGGTGGTTGAAGAGGAGCTTGGGTGGAGCTCATAGAGCTAGGGTTCTGGTGTGGGTGCAAGCCGGTACAGTGGAGGTGGAGCTAGGTTTCGAGCACGGGTGCAAGCCAGTGTGGTGAGCTGGAATGAAGGCCGGTTGAGGTGCACAAGGGCTTCAGTGAGCAAGGGGCTGCAGCTGCAGGGTAAAAGGATGAAGGGGAGTCGAACATCGCATTGACTGCGAACTAGTTCTTGTAAGCGCATAGAACCCATTCGACAAAATGACTGTGAGAGTGTTCCCCTTCTCTCAAGACATGAAGGGCAGCCTTATATTGCCTCTTGGAGATGGAGAGATGGGCAGTGATGGCGAGAACCTCGCCAAAGACATGGGGCTAGAAGAGGAGGTCATTGATGGATGGTTGCTAGAGGACCTGGACAGCGGTGAGCTATCAGGTAGGATCCTGTAGCGCTAAATATCAATGTCCATCACAATTTACGATGTAGAAGAAGAACAGAAAAGAGAAAAAGATAGCACACAAGAGATTGATGTAACGAAGATGATCTAGAGGATATTGTATTGATGAGAAGAGAAAGAGAAAATTACAACGATGGAGGCAAAATTCCAATATCACTAACTCTGGCAAAAGACTAAGTAGTCTAATCATCACAATACGTTTTGAGAGTATTGATCTATGTCTCTCTCTCTCACTCTATATAGAAATCCTTACATGAATAGAGTATTTATAGATATGGTCTAATTGTGTTTAAGTCCAAGTAGAAGACTAATTCAAATAAGACTTCTATTAATTTAAGTCTTCTAGTAGAAGATAAATTTAGATAAGCATTAGGCCTACTAAATTACTTCCTAATATAATTAAGACTCTCTAGAAAATCCGGATTCAAGAAACACTTAAGCCAACAATCTCCACCTTGACTCGAATCCTCTTACTCTTTGAATCTTCAATAGATGTCTTTATCATTATCTCATGAGGCAGGATCAATGATCTTGAATATTGATCAAATACAAACAAAGCTTGAACTTGTCAATCGAAATCACTTTCATCAACATATCTGTAAAATTTCTTGAAGTATGAATCTTTTATAAAAAAATCTTATTGTCTTTAATAATGTCCCTAATAAAGTGAAATCGGACATCTATATGCTTTGATTTGGCATGGTACATTTGGTTCTTCATAAGGTGTATGACGCTCAGACTGTCACAAAAGATAGGAAGAATATTTGGCGAAAAAATAACTTCACTTGCCAATCCTTTTAGCCATAAAGCTTCTTTGACGGCTTCTATAGCTGCCATATACTTAGACTTTGTTGTAGATAATGTCACAATTGATTGTAAGGTACACCTCCAACTAATAGGTCCTCCACAAATAGTGAAAAGATAACTAGTGAGGGATCGTCATCAATCAAGTTCTTTAGCATAGTCTGAATCGACGTAGCTAACAATTTTGGCCTTTTGGACTTCTGATAATTTCATCAAGTTTCAAGTATGGTTCTTTTGAAGAGAATTTATCTCTTATTCATAGCAGCTTGTTACCGAGAAGAATTCTTATCTTACACTACTTCTTTATAGGAAAAAGGATCACTATTGTCAGTAACTAAATCAAAAACTATCATATCTTCAAAATCATACCTTTCAGGTGGCTTTATGTTTCTTTGAGATCTTCGAAGTGGAGTCTTCTCAAAAATTTGATTCTTAGAATTTTCTTGAGAGTTGGGCATACCCTGAATATCTTCTTTTGAAGAAACTACATGCTACACTTTTCCTTACATTATATCACTGAGACCTTTCTCGAGAGATTTTAACATAACATTTTCATCAAATACTACGTCTCTCTCAATAATTACATTTGAAATAGTAGGATCTTACAAACGATAGCCCTTAATACCTTTGGCATAAATTAGAAAAATACACTTTTTGGAATGTGCATCTAATATATCCTTGACAACATGTACATAAGTAGGGTAACCAAAAATCTTTAAAGAAGAATAATTTATAGGTTGACTAGTCCATACCTCTTCAGGAATCTTGTAATTAATGGCTGTCTGAGGAGAGTGATTCACATGAAATATACTACATTTACTGTTTTTGCCCAAAAATCTTTGTCAAGATTAGTTGTACTGAGCATACTACGTGCTTTCTCCAACAAGGTTCTGTTCATCCTTTTAGCCACACCATTTTATTGAGATTTTCCTGGAATGGTAAAGTGGTGTTTGATGCCTTCATCTTTATAAAATTTGAGAAACTTTATTGATTTGTTCTCTCCACCATTATCACTTCTGAGGTATTTGATTTTCTACTAGTCCTTTTTTTAACTGAAGTTTTTCACCGTTTGAAAAAAGAAAATACTTCGGCTTCGTGATGCAAAAACCAAATCCACATTTTTTTTGGAAAAATCATCAATAAAGCTGACAAAATAACGAGCATCAGATTTTGATGAAATAGGAGAGAACCACACATCAGAATGAATATAATCAATTAAGCCTTTAGTGGAATAAGTATTAGTGTTAAACTTTACCTTGGACTGTTTACCATAGAGACAATACTCACAGAAATCCAATTTGTATGAGTTGAGGCCTTTCAATAATTTTCTTTTATTGAGCTCACTTAAACCTTGCTTACTTATGTGATCGAGATGCATATGCCATAAGTGAGTCATATCAGAAGAAGAAACCTGAGAAATTGCTGCTCCACTTTTAATAGTTTTTCCTACTAAGTCATACAAATTTTCATGCTTTAGGCTCTTTATCACTATCAATGAGCCTTTAGCAATCTTAAGAACTCTACCTTCAGCAGAATACTTATAATTAGAAGAATCCAAGACATCCAAAGAGATCAAATTTTTTTCAAATCAGGAATATGTCTAACGTTAGTAAGAATTCTAATAATATTATCAAACATTTTAATTTTGATTGTTTCAATTCCAATAGTTTTGCATGGATTGTTATTACCCATCAAAACTAAACCACCATCATAGGACTTGTAATCTTCAAACCAATCCTTATTAGGACACATGTGGTAAGAACAACCAGAATCAAGAATCCAAGTATCATGGTAACGATCAAAATTAAAATTAATAGAAAGAAAATTACCAAAATAATCATCAGAACTCCCTTCAACAACTAACACTTGTTATTTGGCTTGCTCTTTAGATTGAGATTCTCTTTCTTTCTTTATTTTGAGCTTCCAACACTTTTTAATTACATGTCCCATTTTTTTACAATACATGTAGTTTACTTCTTTGGATTTGGATCTGGAACGACTTGTTTTTGATCTTTCTTTGATACGACCTCTGACAATCAATGTTTCTGAGTGTGACACATCCCCTTCAATCTTTTTTAAATATTCATTAGATAGAAGGACAATAGAAATATCATCAAATTTTAAATTCTTATCATACATGAGAGTAGTCTTCAAATTCTCAAGAGAAGGAGGTAAAGACAATAATACAATAATTGTCTTGTCTTCATCTTCAATTTAAACATCAATGCTTAACAATTGAGAGACTAGTTTATTGAAAGTATTAAGATGATCAACTATATTCATAGCTTCCTCATTCAAAAATTGAAGATCTTATATTTTAAGTAAACTCGATTTGAGATAGAATTACTCATATATTATTTCTCCAGCTTTTTCCATAACTCTGAAGGTGATATTTCATCAAAAAATAGATAGAGTACCTTATCAATGAGACTGAGGATGATTGTACTATGTGCACTAGCCTTTTAGTTTTTCTAAACACTTTCGGTGATATTTTCAGGCTTGATGTCCTCCAATGTGTTTCTCAACCCTTGTTAAGTAAGAATTACATAAACTCTTGATTGCCAAATAAGAAATCCTTACTTTTTATTAAATTTCTCTATATCAAACTTTATAGTAGATATGTTGAACCAAACTCTGATACCACTTGTAGTGCTAAATATAGATGTCCACCACAATTCACAATGTAGAAGAAAAACAAAAAAGAAGAAAAGATAGCGCACAAGAGATTTATGTGACAAAGATGATGATGCAGAGGATATTGTATTGATGAGAAGAGGAAGAGAAGATTACAATGATGGGGGCAAAACTCTAATATCACCAACTCTCACAAAAGATTAAGTAGCCTAGTCATCACAAGACATTTTGAGAGTATTGATCTATGTCTCTCTCTCTCACTCTATATAGAAACCCTTACATGAATAGAGTATTTATAGATGTGGCCTAACTGTGTTTGAGTCAAAGTAGAAGACTGACTTAAATAAAATTTCTACTAATTTAAGTCTTCTAGTAGAAGATAAATTCAGATAAGGATTAGGCCCACTAAATTACTTCCTAATATAATTAAGACTCTCCACAAAATTCAGATTCGAGACACGATTAAGCCAATAGAATCCTTCTAGAGGCAGCAGGAGGTATGGTGTTGGGCAGTGGCTGCATGTGAGCGCGGGGAATAGGAAGTGGAGATGGTCATGTGAGGAAGGGTGAAGCGAAGAGAGGAGAAGCAAAAAACAAAGGAAGAGAACAAACACCTAGGATAAGTTTAGATAGTCTCCCTTCCTTGCCCTCAATTCTCTCCCCGTTTGTTTCTGGTAATCTTCGAGTCTTCCTCCTTGGCTTCTTTTAGCTTCTGAACCATTCTTCTCCCATTTTTTTGTAGGCCATAGTGGATTTTATATCCTTGAAGAAGATTGAATTGATCTCTATTTAAAATTGAGTTGTTAATGTAGATAAGGATTTCTTATATTCAAATTTTTGTGGATGGATGTAATTTGTTGGATATGAATATGTTTAAATTTCTATTTGGAAATCTTCTGCGGGAGATGAGGATGATCTGATTATTAGATTTCAACCTATGTTTATCATATGTAGATAAAATTTGTTTGAATATGGATTTTTTACTTTAGTTTGAATGAGAATAAGATCATTAGTCCAAATGTTTGAATCGTAGAAAAAAATTTTCTTCAAATTTTATACCAGGGATGAAATTTTTTTTTTACCAACTTATAAATTTTAAGAGGTTATTTGTGAATTTTTCTAGAGAATTTGGACTAAATGGTAATTTCATAGATTTTAGAGGTCTTTTTGCAAAATAACTTATAAAGTTTTGAAATGTCTAGGATTTTTTTTGAATGAAATTTGAACTTATCTGTGAATAAAAATTTTTAAGAGACCTATTTGAGAAAAGTTAAAATTATAAGGATTTATTTACCAATAAGTAATTTTGAAGGGGTGTGTTCATAAATTTTATATTTTATAGGGATCAAATCACAATTATCGATAGGATTTTATCTATAAAATATAAATTTTATGGGATTAATTTATAATTTTCGGATTTTATTAGATTTTTTTATAAAAATTTTATTTCAATGACCTATTTGTAAGAAAAAACTGGCCAAGAATCCATTTATAAAGATTTATTTAGTCCCGGGGTCTATTTGCATAGTTATTATATTTTGTCATTTTGGTCTGAATTTTTAGATAAATTTAGGGCCCAATTTAGGGTTCAAGTATCCAGTCCACTTAGTCTATTTGGATTAGGCTTTACTTAAGCTTGAATTTCTCATTGATTTAGGTCCAAATTGAACTTCATCAAACTCAAATGTGATTTAAGTCTAACTAAGATCTATATTTGAACCATAATTTAGAAACATACAAGTATCAATTTTAATTATATTTTAATTAAATTTGGTTATAATAAAAGTCACCTCAAATAGTGGCATCTAACCCAAATAGACTCGATCTTTGGAAGGTATTGATGGCATTGTCCAATGGGACATAGAAAGGAATAAGAAAAGTCGAAGTGTTTCCAAAAGCTTTGGACATTGGCGATAACTTCATTTGGATGGCATTGCTAATAGCTTATCGGGATTACCCTGAAGTATTTTTAATAACTTTTAGCTTTGGCGATAACTTCATAATTTGAAGTATTTTCATTAGCCAATAAGCATTGGCGATAACTTTATTTGAGTTGGAGTATTTCTATTAGTCAATAAGATGTTAATGATAATTCTGTTGACTTTGAAGTATTTTCATAACTAATAAGGTATAGACAATAACTTTATTTTTTAAAGTATTTTCATGGTTAATAAGGTGTAGGTGATAACTCCTTATTTTTTATAACATTACCAACAGTATATAAAGTTGGGTATAGCCTCGAAAATCACATTATCAACTACTTTTGTGGTTGATTAGCTTGAAAAAGTGCATCGTCAATGGCTTCTAGGGTTGATTAGTTTGAAGGGTGCGCCATAACTACTTTTGGGGTTGACTTGCTGGAAGGGTACATCATCAACTGCTTTTGGTATTAACTATCTTTAAAGTGTGGCTAACGACTTTGAGTATATTATTGGTTGACTTTATTTCAATAAGGCATTGTGGCTGATTGATTAAGCAAGTTCAAGCTTACCTTAATTCATTTTGAATCAAAGTGTTATCAATGCTTTCAGGTTTGCTTAGTTTTAAAATGTGGCTAACAGTTTTGACCATGTTGGTAATTAACTTCTTTGGTTTAGTAGTATTACCAATGACTTATGGAGTTAGATATAGTTTTGAAGTGTGATCGATAATTTTGAGCGTGTTGGTGATTAACTTCTTTGACTTGGTAGCATTACCAATGACTTAGGCATTTGGGTAGAGCTTTGATGTGTGGCCAACAGCTTTGAGTGTATTAGTGATTAACTTCTTTTAAACAAGACGTTATAGCTAACTTACTAAATAAGTTCAAGCCTACCTTAGTTCGGTTTGATTTGAAGCGTTGTCAATGTTTTTGAGTTGGCTTAGGTTGGAAGATGCATCATCAATGGCTTCTGGGGTTGGCTAGCTTCGAAGTGGGATCAATGGCTTTAAGCGTATTGACAATTAACTTCTTTGGTTTCATAGTATCATCAATGACTTATGGATTTAGATATAACTTTAAAGTATTACTAAAGGCATTTGTAGCATATCCAGCGAGATACCATTTGATCTTATTTAGTTTCATTTGAACTAAGGGTGGTAACATCACCCTTTGTTCATGGCCTTGGAGTATTGTTGAGGGTTCAACATATACAGTGGAACTCAATTTAACCCTAAGTAGTTCTATTAGGACTAATATGGTTCAGGTCTGAGTTCAATTCTATTTAGCTTGAATTGAGTTCAACCTTATGTTGGACCTTTATCGAGTCTGGGCCTCCTAGACTTTCGCTCAAGTTTAAATCAATTTAATTCAACTTGGTTTAAATTTAAACTCAGCTTGGCTTGATTTTGGTTTGAATTTCAGTTTGCCTTTTTAGTTTGAATTTTATTTAATCTAATTAAAAATTTGAGTTGAGCATAGTTCAATCCAGATTGGATTTGATTTGAACTTAACTTGATTTTAAATTAACCCATAATCAGGGTTGAGTCTGAGTTTAGGTTAACTCAATTTAGGTTTTAGTCCATTTATTTGATCAATTTAGGTTTATTTGAGCCAACTTGGCCTTTATTCATTTGTTTTGGCTAAGTCCAATTTTAATGTGATTGAATTACTTTATTTTAAGCAGTTTGATTTGTGATAATTTTAGGCATACCCCATGGCTCGACTTTAAATATGCGATCTCAAGGATTGACTAAGGCACAAACTTGAAAGCTATCTTAGAGGTGTAAGTCTGAGAGTTGACCGGATGCGAGTTTAAAGACTAGCCAAGTGCAAGTTCAAAGGCTGACTGTGATGTGAGCCTGAAAGCTAGATTAGTGTGAGCTAGAAGGTAAGCTGAGTGCGAACCCAAAAGCTAGATGGGTATGAGCCCAAAAGTTATCTTAGATGCGAGCCTGAAGGTTAGATGAGTGCGAGCCCAAATACTGGCTAAGATGCGAGCTGAGGTGCAAGCCTGAAGGTTATTTTGGATGCAAGTTGGAATGCTAGCTTGGATGCAAGCCCAAAAGCTAGCTGAGTGTGAGCTTGAAGGTTGACTACAATGCGAGCCTGAAGGCTAGGTTGGGTATGAGCCCGAAGGCTAGCTAGGTGCAAGCCCAAAGGCTGGATAAGTGTGACCCCGAAGGCTGGCTAAGTGTAAGCCCGAAGGTTGGCCAGGTGTGAGCTCGAAGGCTGGCAAAGATATGAGGGGATTGCCATCTTCGAAAAGGTTGCAGGTGGGCACGGGCAGTGTCGAGAGTTTGCCATTTTCGAAGGACCATGGGTGGCCACAATGTTGATAAAATTTTGCTGAAAATCCTAGCATGAGAGTTTGGCAAAGGAGACCACCCACACTATTAGAGTCATTTCTTATCATGACTTTAGGAGGGATCGTGAGTCTGCACCCTAACCAGCCACATGCCGAAAGAAGGCTACCTGAATGACACTTACTGATGAAGAAATCCAAAAGAAGAGGGCCCTTATGGACCATTTCTTGTTGTCATGCCAAAAAGAAGATGTGGCAACCTACTCCATGAGTAGACTTTTGAATGAAATGACTTGACTGATAGGAGAAGTTAGCCTGAATCCAAAGCCCAAACCTGATCCTTAAGACTTAGACCATCATGTTCTAATAAAAGCCTTGGTCATAATTGAAAGATTCAATTAAGAAGCGACCACAGAAGCATTGCAAGTACAACTGAGACAGCAAGACAAAAAGAAAGATGAAGCTCAAAAAAAAGGAATAGAGTTGATGAAGATGATGCTATAAATGAGTCAAAAGCTTGATAAGTTAGAATGATCTCAATAGCTATCTCAAGCGATAGAGGCGGCAAAAGACGCATCTCCTGTAGATGAGATCCACAAAATTATAGGTCCTTCATAAGAACCTCCTCTAGCAAGGGATACCCAATTCCCAATTTCAGGGATCCTTGATAAATATGAAACTTCCAACATATATATAACCGTACATACAATGAATGGTAGCTACGTAGTTGAGACAAGAAAGTGAGACGAGTAGGGTAAATGATACTAACAAACTGCACCCTAATCATCATGACTGAGTGTCATATCCCAAAGGCTATATAGTGTCTAATTTCAAATAGTTTAATGGCATGGGCAACCCTGAATAGCATATAGCTCATTTTGTACTTTGTGTGGAGATTTAAGTAATAGTCTTTCGTTGTTACTCCGCCAATTTTTAGCAAGCTTGACAGAAATAGCATTTGAGTGGTATGCTAGCTTACAATCAAAATCTATATAAACTTGGGCATAAATAAAAGAGGCTTTTCAAATTAGATTCGGAGAAGTTAGCAATAAAGTAACCATTATAGACTTTATCTCAACACTGAAACATGACAATGAATTGATTCTAGATTATATCACATGGTGGAGAAATTTCAGCATTAAGTGTGAATAACCCATGAGCTAATTTGAAGCAGTGAACCCAGTTCTCGACAACATAAAAGGATAATGGATGACACCTTATCTGAGTGCCTCTTTTATCTATAGCTTCCAAGATCTCATCATGCAAGTCAAAAAGTTGGAAAAGATTGGCCCACTGATCTTATCTAATTCATAAAGTTTCAAACTAGAAAAAGATAAGATAAAGCATGGAGAGCCTTTCAAAAATATGATGGCTACATTCATAGTAACCAAGCAAAAGAAACCTTCTAACTCCACTATAAACAAGGATAATCCTCAGAAGCCACAAACTCTTAGAGGAGATGGAGAAGTGGAACAATCTAATAATCTCCATCAAAGGCTCAGAAAGAAATATCCTTTTAAAAGATAAAGAGTAGCTAAAATCTTTGAGGATGCCCTAAAGTTGGGCCTCCAATTATTAGAATCCAAGAGGCTAGGTGAGGCCAATAAAATAAATCACTCAAACTATTGTCTTTATCATAGAGTTTTGTAGTATACCATTAAAGATTACTATGTATTCAAAGATTAAGTTGAGAAGAAATACCTAGAACTCTCTCAAAAGTAGTCTTATTCAAAAAACTCACTGAATATATTAATCATATTACTGTATTTGAGAACCATAAACTACTTGCCGAAATCGTTTCTGGAGGAGAAGTACAACACTATACCCCAAACAAAGGCACTTATGAAATGTCTATATTTCAAAAAAAATAAAAAAGTTGAAGAAAAAATGATTAGAAACCCTGAAGAGCCTGGGATGGTGATGAAGAAAGCCTCATTGGAGCAAACTATCTCACTTTCTTGAAGTATCAAGAAGAGAAAGAATAGGAGCAAAGAAAAGAAGCTAGTTCAACCATATGAATATAATGTCAAAAAATTAGCTATCCAAGAATACATTGATGCCTTGGATGAATATGTTCAGGGAGAAAAAAGCCAAGTAACTCTTGAAGAATTCTTCCCTGATAAACTCAAAGCTTTACTAGAAAGCCCTGATATGGGAAATGAAGGGAGTGGACTTCCGGTGGCAATATGCTCTACCATATTTACCTTTAGAGGTGTACAATCAAGCTGATCCCTACCTTATCACTTCAATAATGAAAATATTCAAGGTGCAAGGCAAGAAGAAGCAAATAGATTCACTGAGTATGTCACTGATGAAATGAGAGATCCCACAGGAATGCCTGATTACTGCTCTCAAGATGACTATCTTAGAGAGTGGTTTGCCTATGAGCATGACTATGACATACTCAAACTATAGTTAGATATTGTGAAAGAGCTAGGTACAACTAACAAGAGGTTTGTTTGTCAGGGGAAAATACAAATGCTCAATGAGCATATGAGGCTATGGTTACCCACATGGTAAGCATGACAAATACAACTACCATGCTATATAAGAAAGTCGAGAGGATGGAAAAGGTGTTAGCAGAAAACACAAAGTTATATAAAAGACCTCATATGGGTGGTGAGAAATCACTTATCGACCATCCTCGGGATTAGAACAACCACTCATGCCACTTACTCTAGAGATAAGTCAAGAAAGCCAAACACTATTGAAGAGAGTTAGCTACATCTATGCCCTATTGTCGCATGATGACTTATATATCCGAGGTGAACATTGATGAGCTACTATCCCAACCTCCACCAAGCAATCCAACAACAAATGCTCAACCTACTAGGATTGGTAAAGTCCCAATCCTAGAGATTGTGGAAGGGTATGCTTTGCCAACTTTAGAGAAATTATGTATACATGGCAAGGACGATGAATATGACTCCATGTTTGACTTAAAATAACTTTATAACGCTTCAAAAGTCCTACACTAGCAAGCACCAAATTAAGAAGTAGGCATTTTGAGAGAGGATCAAATGACCTAATACTAAAGCTTATTTTATCCCCATATCAAATCAATTTGAATATCCATAGTCACACTAATCTAGACGTCCACAGAAGAGACATCTTAAATAGAAAGTTCTGAAGAAGGTTATGCCAATAGATGAAATAGAAGAATTTATCTAGAGAGTTTCTAAACACCTCTCTACAAGAAAACCACACGTGCTTAATTCTGATGTTGAATGGGATAATTTATCAGCTAGTCACATTCTTCAAGGATATTCAGGGAACTACTAACTAGGGGCAAGGGTTCTCTACTTCTTATCACGTGATTAGCCTTAGGATTGATTCTGAAGATGAACCTTATTGATCTCATAATGCCAGATTATAATTGAGGAGAGCAAACTAGGTACAACTCCGAGTTGAAAATGTATTATCTCAAAGATAAGCTCCAATGCTTAAGGACAAGAATATCCCTAAGGACAAGAAAAAGAAAATTCAAATAAGTGAGGGCATCGAGCCCTCTCAAGCTGAACTTGCACCTAAAATGGTGGAATACAATATAGCAGTCTACCTTAAAAAGAACCCTGCTATGTTGAGTGTGTGTGATGCCTTGATGATGTCACAAGAACTTAGGGATATATTAGTGCCCATCTTGTAGAATCCAAGCAACTATCAAGCATATTTTGCTAAAGAAAAGATGAAGAAGTCTTTATGTGCATGCCAAACTCCCACCATCACCTTCACAAATGATGACCTACTACCTAAAATAATAGACCATAACAAACCTTTCTACGTCACATGGAAGAGCGATGGGATCAAGAGTAATTGCATCCTGATTGACTCAAGTTTTTCAGTCAATCTGATGACTCTCCAAACTCTAAGAGCTCTGACTTTGGACATGTGTCACCTATCATCCAAGATTATAACCATACAAGGGTCTAATCAAAATAGTCAACGAGCTCTGAGAGCTATAACTATCCCTTTGAAAGTGGACTCGATAATGATAGATGTCAAGTTTTATGTTTTATGTGATTGATACTAATGCAACATACAAAGCAATATTAGGGAGGTCGTGGCTATATGAAAATAAAGTAATGCCATCAACCCAACATTAATACCTCAAATACTTTGAGGATGGTGAAGAATATTGAATTAATAGAGATGTACACCTTTTTGATGTTCATGAGGTATAATATGATGATACAAGATACTTCTAGATCTGACACTGATAGGGGGTCTGCTTCCATTAGTCAAGTAAAGAAAATGATTATTAGCCTGATATTTGCTCCTCCTCACCTAGAAAGCGATTCTAACCCAGCCTCTTCAGATAAAGAAGCCCCGCAAGTTTGTCTGGGTAGTTACACTTTTGATGAACATGATGACAGATGTCAAATAGAAAATACTCTTCTTCTTAGTAAAGTTCTAAAAGACTTATTTAAACAACTAGATGAGCTAAGCATTAATATCGTGGAAGAATTAACAACTTTCTACATTGCTCCATGGCACAAAGGAGAAAAAAATATACTATTTTACAAGACAATCTCTTGTGCCCCAAGCATATATGAAATCCTGGGGACTAAAGATCTAAAGGATGATGGTGACCATCAACCGATAGTCATGCTTAAATATTTTTCAGATTTGCTTCATCAGAGAATCAATAAATCTATCTATGGATATCTACAAACAAAGAGATAGTTGTTTTTTCAAGAATCTATAGGATCCACCCCAAGAATGTGCCTACATTCCTGGAAGAGGAAGTAAGTATACTAAAGGACTAAGCTATATTACCCCAAATTCCCACACGTATCTTATGGTCACCATTGGACATTT
This sequence comes from Trichopus zeylanicus subsp. travancoricus, assembly GCA_005019695.1. Classification (NCBI taxonomy): domain Eukaryota; kingdom Viridiplantae; phylum Streptophyta; class Magnoliopsida; order Dioscoreales; family Dioscoreaceae; genus Trichopus; species Trichopus zeylanicus. The sequence continues at coordinate 291,933 of RXID01010986.1, forward strand.
CTCCGATATTCAAAATAATCAATGACATTAATACCCCCTAACATGTGTGCCCAGATGGCCATAATTTTTCATACTTCATAAAAAGGTGACATCCTTGGTGGAATTTCATTAGACCTAAAAGAAAGAGGACATGATATAGCCAAAATGCTTCAAATAAATCTTTGCCAAACCTCACTCAATACAATGAATCACTTGGTGAAGAAATAATTCTCAAACTGAAAGAAGCTCCACCAAAATTTGAGGTTGGGGGGCAAGCCACATTTGATGAATTGATGGAGATTAACCTAGGCTTATAGGAGGATCCCCCACTCAACTTTCAGAGAAAAGCCAAACCCACCTCAAAGCGATACTCCAAGAGTACATTGATTGCTTTGCATGGAGCTATAAGGAGATACCTAGACTAGAATTTGAAGTTATAGTCTACAAACTAGCCTTCAATTCCAAGATTTTATCTATCAAATAAGCACCTAAGAACATAAAACTTGACCTACAACAGAAGGTGATAGAAGAAACAAAGAAACTGATCAAAGTGGGCTTCATCATAGAGGAAAAACACCCGAATTGGGTGGCAAGCAATGTGTCAGTCAAGAAGAAGAATAGTCAAATCTGTATTTGTGTGGACTATAGGAACTTGAATAAAGCATAATCAAAAGATGATTTTCCATTGCAAATAATGGAAATCATGATTGACAACTTGACCGATTTTGAAATATTCTCTTTCATGGATGACTTTTCAGGATATAATTTAAATCAAGATGTATCTTCATGGTGAGAAACAAATAGCCTTAGAACACCAATTGGCATTTACTGCTACAAGGTAATGCCTTTCGGGCTCAAGAATGTAGGCACCACTTATCAAAGGGACTCAAATCTTTGATGACCTTATACACTAGTTAGTGGAATGTTGTGTGGATGACTTTGTCATCCATAGATAGGCACGTCCAAGACCTAAGAGTGATATTTGATCACCTTAGAAAATATAACTTAAAGATGAATCCTAGGAAGTGTGCTTTCAGAGTATCATTGAAAAAATTTCTCGGCTTTGTTGTTAGACATTGAGTGATTGAAATCAATCTATCTAAGATCAAAGCTATCTTAGATATGCCACCACCCATCAACTTCAAGAAATTAAGTTTGTTCCAAGGCCGACTCACATACACAAGAATATTTATTTCAAATCTCTCTCAAAAATGTAGGCTTTTTTTCAAGTTAATGAAGGACACAATATTTATCTAGGATCAAGATTGCCAAGAGCCTTTGAAGAGATTAAGTAGTATCTCCTAAAGCCACTAGTCTTGGCAGCACTTGTATATGATAAACCCCTTATCCTCTACACGATAGCAATGGAAGGATCCGTTAGGACACTTCTTGCTCATAATAATGAATAGGGTAAAAAAAATACACTCTACAATCTCATTAGAATGCTACTAGGGGTAAAAAGTAACTATTCTCCCATCGAAAAGTATTGTCTAGCACTCATATTCATGATCAAGAAGTTGAGGCATTCAACAAGATCAAGATCTTGAAGAAAGTTATTACCTAAAACAAGAAAGATTGACACCAAAAGCTTGCTAAGGCATTATAAGCATATCGCACCACATATCGAACCCCTACCTAATCAATGCCATATGCATTGATGTTCAGGACTGAGGCAGTCTTGTCACTAGAAATACAAATCCTCTTTGAGGATTGCCTTGCAATAAGAAATCACGAGAGAAGACAATATTCATCTTTATCTTGACAAGCTAGACTCCTTAGATGAGACAAGGCTCACAACCTAGTAAAACCTAAAAAGGTATCAAGTACAAATATCCAGGGCCTATAACAAGATGGCTCATCTTAGGTCCTTTTAAAAGGGAGAAATGGTCTTAATCCTGAGAAGACCCAAAATCCTAAACTAAAATAAGAAAGGCAAGTTTGAACTTAATTAGGAAGACCCTTATATCATCAAAAGGATATTTGGAGGGATTCCATCAACTAATCGATAACAGGGGGGAAAGGCCTATGCCACCAATCAATGGCTGATTTCTCAAAAGATATTACACCTAAGCCCTGAGCACAATAACAATAATAACCAAAACTGTCTATATTTTATCTATGATGAAACATTCGATTTCCTTAAAAGGGAATGTTTGGCCAAACATGCACTTCATATTTCTCAAGGTAAAACATGGACACAAAATTCTGCCCAATTTGTGTGACAGTTAAATCCATGCCTCCATAAAAGCCCACTCATTATGGCAAGTCAAGTCCACTTCCATGTGGCAATATAAGTCTACTTTCATATGACAACCGAAGTCCACTTCTACATGGCAATATAAGCCCACTTTCATGTGATAACTTAAGTTTACTTGCATATGATAATCCAAATTCACTTCTACATGATAACCTAAGTCCGCTTCTATGTGAAAAATTAAGTCCACTTCTATGTAGCAAACCAAGTCCATTTTCATGTGGCAAATTGAGTCCACTTTCACGTAGCAACTTAAGTCCACTTTCACGTGACAACCCAAATCCACTTCTACATGGCGACCTAAGTTTGCTTCTACATGGCAAATTAAGTTCGCTTCTATGTGGCAAATCAGGTCCACTTCTATATGGGAAATTAAGTTTACTTTCATATGGTAACCCAAGTCTACTTTTGCGTGGTAACTTAAGTCCACTTATAAGTGTCAAACCAAGTTTACTTTCAAGTGGTAAATTAAGTCTACTTTTACATGACAACCCACTTCTATATGACAAATCAAGTCTACTTTCATGTGACAAATTTTATATGACAAAACAAAACCACTCATTATGGCAACGCAAGTCCATCATCACAAATGGAGAAATTAGAACTTGTTCACGAAGCTAGGGTGCAAAAGCAAAAGAAAAGGGGGATATATGAGGTTGCAAGGTCAAATTTGATGTAGAGCAAAGATATTTCATAAAGCAATAATGATATCCATAAATAAAGAAGACCAAAACAAACAAAGGTTTTAGATAAATAGGATGAGCATAATCCTAAGATACATAAAGACTAAATAGTGCTCCTGATGATTATAGTACTTAATTGTCACTCGCTCACACCTCTCCATTATCACATGAAGAGGCAAGTGATGCATTAGAAACTAGGAAAATTTTCAAAAAAAGAAGAAAATAATGGGTCATTACCTAATACCAGTGATGGTGGATGGATACCCATGGATACAAACATCCCTCGACTAAAGCATGACCTAGGAACCACATTTGCAGCAAGGACAAGATTAGTACATGCACAATGTATAGTTTGGCAAAGCTCATATGTCCCTTACCATCAGAATTTGAACTATCATCAAGAAGGCCTCCAAAATCATCATCCGCCTAAAAGAAAAAGAGTTTTCAGCCAAAAGAGGAAAGAAAAAAAAAGTTACTAGCACTTAATGGTACTCATATATGATGAATAGCTAGTTGATGAGGCGATGGAGAAGCCGATCAAACCGCACTACCCAAATCAATATTAAGAGATTGATAATTGGTATCAGTAAAGGAAGGGTCAACCATGGTCTTGCATTTATAATAATAATAGAAAATGAGAAAACTACGTTCTGAGATGGCATATGCAAATCTACTCCCATGCTCTCACCTATATGAGAGCCTGCATGTGTCATTAGGCACCTTGGAGCATCGGTCACATGGTGGTCTATAGGTTGAGGCACCTCTTGCCTCAGGCTCAATCTGGGACCTGCATTACCCCAAAATGACCATCGTTGACTTTATAAGAAGGGATGTGTCTCTCTCTGCCAAATCTAAAGCGAGCAAATTTACGATCCGGGGCCTTCTGTGTCTCTTAAGTCTTCTACTGTTTCAACCCTCTGTTACTTGCTGCTTGCTTTTCCTTATTGTGCAAACTAGGCTTGTTCTAGAATAGGAACTCATGATCAATGTGATAATATCCACCCATACTATCAAATCATACTACAACATAAGAACAAAGTACATTGGCTTCATACTCGATGTCAAAAATATAACACTCTGAATTATCTTAGATACGAGTGAGATGTAGCCAATAGCCTGCTAACTGGCTAGGACATGATGATGGTGACGGAGCAGGAACGTTCTTAGGAAAACTCTAATCATACCCAAATTGCCGACCAAATTGATGTGCATTATAAGATTTCATAGCTAAATACTCTTTGGCATGAAGTGAAAGCATGTTATGCCTCAAAGAGATGATATACTCATAAGCCTCTAAAGATAAGAGAAGATGAGCCATATTTGCTAACATATTAGAATCAGGAAGAGTAAAGAGAAAAGTTAACCACTTAAAATTTTGAGGGTCCTACACATGCATCCTAGCCTCTTTGGGGGAGAATGTAGAGGCAACTGTACCCATGATTTGAATTATCTCAGGGATGGAGATTGAGTGTGACTAACATAACTTTTTGATTTCATCAATAGACTCCAACGTAGTATACTTCCTCTTAAAGTAGGCATAAATCCAAGCATAAAGAAAATGAATGGGGAACCAAACCGAAGAGTGACCTAGTCCTGTGGGTCTATCCACCATCGCTCTGAGACTAGCATATATCAAACCTAGCACTATAGGGGCCAAGGCAACCCTTTGCTTATGCGCCATCTTACAGGCCATCGCAAATGTCTTGGGATGGATATACTGCCACTGTGTGGCATGACAAACTAGCAAAGCCATAAACTGATGAAGGTAGCAAAATAGGTCTCAGGATCAAATTCTAGAAGGATATCTCTTGTGTCATGCATAATCTGATCAAATTTGGTTGGTTTACTTGTTAGACTTCTCTCATAAAAGATCTTAATCCAATAGTTGAAATATACCCTCTTCTGATTATTTGAAAAGTGCACCATCAACCACTCATGAACTCTGAGGAGATCACGCAGAGCATAACCAAGGTCAAGGCTTGCATGATGATCCGTAGAGATGCAGTCGTCATAAAAGTCCCCAAGGATAGGAATACCGGCTAGTTGCCTTATGTCCCATAAAGAAACACCAACCTTACCATATGGAGTATGGAAGGTGTTAATGGCATAATTTTACATCTTAGTCATATCATGCAAAATCACTGAGTCTCCGGTATATTTTCCTTTAGATATGTGACTCCTCCTAGGACGTCAGTCCCACAAGTTGGGTTGGGAACTGAGACACTACATCATCAACCCACTCTAAATAACTCTATAGGACTAGTATTGTACTGACAAGCAAGAATGATCACCTCCAAATAGGTGAGTAATTGTTAAGAATACAAAACCCCAAGGTCTTTGAAGATTCTCGCTATCTGAAATGCCCAATTGTTTCTAGCATAAAGCAACCACATGCTCCATTAGCACATGACATCCTTTCCTTCAAAAAGAAGGCTAAAGGATAATATTTATCAAAATGCACCCATTTTTGATGTTTCTGGGGTTCATATGTAATGGCCACTTCAGTATCAGTCCCAAAGACTGGGAGGAAATGACGTAAAGCCAAACTATCTTCCTCCCCAATCCTCTCTATTACAAAGGGTTCTATGATACCTTCAAAATGTGAACTGCGCAAATAAGAAAGGAGGGGCAAAAAAAAGAGAGAAAAAGACACTGTTGTGAGGGAACAGAGGAATAAATATGCAAATTTACCTATCGAATACTCGCGAAGGTGGTAATGGAAAGCAAGGTGCTCACTCTTCTTTTTCCATCGACTTCCTTTGCTAAGAAGACTCGTGAAATGAATGTGAAGGGGGCACTTTATTTAAGTAGATTTTGAAATCCTACTTTGACTTTACGTTAGATTCCTGATAATTAGATATTAGATTTGGGCTTAAATTAGGATCAAAGGCTAAAGTAAGGTTTGGACTAAATTAGAATTTGCGAATAAACCCCTCAAAATTTTTTTATTTACAAATAAGCTCTAATTTTTTTCAAAAAGGATCATGAAAATTTTAAAATTTTTATAAATATGTCCTTTTTGTAAAAAGATCCCTAAACTTACAAAATGACATTTTAATATAAAATTTACAAATAAATTTTTCGAAAATTTTTACTTGTAAATAAGTCCAAATTTTATTAAAAAAACCCTAAAAATTTTAAAATTTTATAAATGTGTCCTTCTTTGCGAAAAGCGCCATTGGAATTTATAAAATTATACTTTAGTTCTATTTCTTTGGAAAATTTGCACATAAACCTCTCAAAATTTCTTATTTGTAAACGAGTTCAAATTTTATTCAAAAAGGGCTCTAAAAATTTTAGAATTTCTACAAATGTGTCTTTTTTGTAAAAAGACATTTGAAATTTGTAGAATTCTATTTTGGTTTAATTTCTTCAGAAAATTTGCAAATAAACTCTTCAAAATTTTTAATTATAAATAAGTCTAAATTTTATTAAAAAAAATTCTAAAAATTTTAGAATTCTTAGCATCATAGTATTTTTACAAAGAAGCCCTTGAAATTTATAAAATTACACTTTAATCTACTTTTTCAGAAAATTTTGCAAATAACTCCCTAAAAATTTAACATCCTAAAATAATACAAAATTTGAATTCTCTCGTCACGAAAACAAATCCTAATCAATTACATACTAATCACAAAATTTTGGCATACAAAATTTATCCCTAATTAAATCATATTTATTTTTAAAATGAAATCAATCGAGAGTTCACGATCCAATCACACATCAAATCTCTACAATTTGATTTTGAAATCTTCTCTGAAGCTTATAAAAAGTATTAGAAACCTACAAAGAAAAAACAACAAAGAGAGATTAGGATGAAAAAACAAGAGGAGATCAGAACCAGATGCGAATTAATTAGCGACGAGCAAGGGGGCAATCAAAGTAGCTTTACAAAACAAAGAAAGATCGAGTCTTATCTCCATTCTTTCCTTTTTGTTTCTGTGTTTTGCTTTTTGATTTTTGTCTCTGAGAGGCTGCCCGTTGCCCTTATTCTCCGATTGCCACCACTTCGTACCGGAATTGAGGCCTCCATCACGAACTAACTCCACTATGAACTTCTATCATTCTAGAGGCTCTACAACCAAGCCCCATCACCCCGCCAGCCTCCGGCTTCCCCAGTGCCCCCACTGCCCTGGTCGCCACTATCCGATGGCCATGTGACCCAAATTCTGTCCCAAATTGGAATGAAAACCAAAAAACCTTAATGAGAAGGTCCTCAGCTCTCAGTGCGCCGGAAAAGTCATAACTAGCAATGGCGGCGATGGAGCCAAGATCAGCAATGATGATGGCAAAGTTGGGGCAGAAAATAGTAGAGTTCTTGATGCTGGTCCAATGAACCATGGAGGACTCCTTCCTCGTCTTCAAGGAGGGGCTAGAGCGGTTCAAAGTACCGACGGAGCAATCCAAATCTGAGAAGAAGATCAAGCTCCTTCAACACCTTTTAAAAGCTGGCCAGTGCACGCTCAGGCTCCATCTCATGTGCCTTCCACCCCGCTGCGGCCACAGCCGGTTGGATCCAGCTGGAGGAGAGGTTGGGCTGCTCCTGGCCCGATCATTGGAAGACCAAGAACAAAAAACAAAGAAGAGGGGATTGAGGGAAGGCACGAGTTTGATAAGGGAGAAAAGAGAAATAAAAAGAAAAAAAATAAAAAATAGTTGTTATAAAAAAAAAAGATTTGGCTAATAGCATCTTGTCTTAATTTTTGTATTACGGTCACTGTGGTCATTCACGATCTTTGTTATTTTGACAAACTTTATCAATGTCGTAGTCACCCATACCCTCTCGAAGATAGTGATGAAGACGTCGGACGTATGATCTCGCTGTAGCCACTCATGGCCCCTCGAAGACGGCGGACCCATAACCTCACCGTGGCTCTCGAAAATGGTGATAAAAATGGCAAACCTTTCGATGCCACTGTAGCCACCTATCTCCCCCTTAAAGATGACAATAAAGATGGTGAATCCTTATTACATCCAGCTAGCCTTCGGGCTCGCATTTAGCCAATTTTTGGGTTCGCACTCAACCACCTTTTGTACTTGCACTTAGCTAATCTTCAGGCTCACACTTAGCCAATATTTAAACTTGTATCTAAGCCAACCTTAAGGCTCACACTCAACCAACCTTTGAACTCACATTTAGCTAGCCTTCAATGTTGCATACAGCTAGCCTTCAGACTTATACTCACATTCAACTAACCTTCAAGCTCGAATCTAAACTAACCTTTGGGCTCACACTCAACCAGTTTTTGGGCTCACACTTAATTAGCCCTCTAGCTCATCTTCAGCTAGCCTTTGGGCACTCACACTCAACTAGTCTTTGGGCTTTGCATCTATACCAGCCTTCAGGCTCATACTCAGTTAGCCCTTGGGCTCACTTCCAGCCAATGTTTGGGCTCACACTCAGCTAGCTTTCGGGTGTCAATCTTCGGGCTCACATCTAAGCCAACTTTTAGGCTTACACTTAGCTAACTTTTGGGCTAGCATTCAACCAACTTCCGAACTTACATTTAGCTAGTCTTCGGGCTCGGATCTAAGCTAATCTTTAAGCTTGCACTTAGCTAGCCTTCAGACTTGCACTCACCTAGCCTTTGGGCTCACACTCAGTCAACCTTTGGTCTAATACTCAGCTAGCGTTCAGGCTGACACTTAGCCAGCCTTTGGGCTCGCACTCAACTAGGCTTTGAGTAAGCATCCAAGCCAACGTTCAGCCTCACACTTAACTAGTCTTTGGGTGTGCATTCAGTAAGTCTTCAGGCTCACATCCAAGCTAACATTTGAGCTTACACTTAATCAACCTTCAGACTCACACTCATCCAGCCTTCAGGTTTGCATCTATGTTAGTCTTTGGACTCCACTTAGTTAATCTTCGGGCTTACACTTCTAAGCCAGCTCTTGAGCTTGCAAACTAAGCTAGCCCTTGATACAACTTGATGCAGTAGGAGAGGGGGCATGAGGGGTAGGAAAAGATCACGGTCTTTTTACAATGATAGAACCTCTTGATGTAGCGGGAGAGGATACGAGGGATAGGAAGAAGATCACCGTCTTATCACCATGATAGATCCACTTGATGTAGCGGGAGAGGGTATGAGAAATAGGAAGAAGATCACCATCTTCTCATCATGATAGATCCTTGAATCCACAAGAAAGATAGAAAGGAAACAAACCGAAAATAAGAGAATATTATTGATAGAAAAGCTTTTTCCTTGTTACAACCTTGGACTGTATATATAACCATCTAATAAACTTAGAGTCTTACTTGGTGTAGACTAAAAATAGGACTTAGACTCCACTAAGAATTTTACTTAACATATCTTAAATAAAGATATATAAATCTTATTCCTTATTGGGCTATGACTATTATTTACTCTGATTGATAAATAAACCCTAATTTTGACCAATACAAAGTCTGAATTATCTAAAATAGTAAACAAAAGATATGTAAGGAATTGATCTCAGCTTTCCAACGGATAATTATTTGCTGAATTTGGATCAATATCTTAGGAGATATGGCCTTCAGACTATAGCTATAAAAATCTCGACGGATCCTAATTGGAGTTGGAATTCAACTTGAATTGAATCTCTTATTTTACTGTAAAAAGGATATAGTTGTCCTAAATCAGACCCCTCCACTTGTAAAAGACTTGTCCTTAATTCAAAACTTGAACTTTTTGTTGTTGCAGTTATATTCTCCTCAAACAATTTCTTACATAGAACTTGATGATGTAAACCAATAAGATTTCTTCAAGTAATATCTTCAGTACTTTGATGTCTTGGTACAACCACTTGAACTTTTGTAGGGTTTCCTTCGACCTTATTGGAAATAATATTTTTGTACACACCAACTTATGATTTATTGTTATGCAGTGAAAGTATTCTTCACAAGTTTGCTAACAATTGTGATAATAATCTGAATATGCCATTGCAAATTTTGAATCTTGTATAGTGATAACTCCTGTAGAAATTTTCTCTAATTGTTCGAGAGAGTTAGCTTTTGATTACTTCAAAGAATAATTTTGAGTAGTACAGTCAATATTTTCACAAGTAGGAAACTTTTTCTTGTAGCCTTCAAGATTACCAACTGATTCGTATAAATTCTCATAGATAGTCTCTTGAAAATTTTTTGTATGATCTTCTAACTCATCAAAGAAAGAATCTTTGGGGCCCTCAATAAATCCTTCACTAGTTTGTTTATCTTCCACATGATCCACAACCTCTTCTTTGACTTGATAATTCAATACTAGAGGAAAGTTATTAAGATGTGGAATTAATATCTCATGGTTGTCTCCGTTGATTTCAATTCCAGAAGCCTTTGGATGAGAGATCTGTTTTACTTGATTTTGATCCCCTTTTGAGAACTTTATGTTGAATAGTTTAAGAATCTTCGACCATGAGCGGATTTTTTGTTTGCCTTCACGTGTTCTTTGGACTTGAATTTGCTCCCACCAAGATGAAGCATAACCATCAAACTTGTATTCAACAATTTTTACCTTCTTTTCTTTAGGAATCTCCATAAACTTAAATAATTTCTCAACTTTATAAATCCAAATAAATAAATTTTCATAGCCATGAATGTATGGAATGTTCACCTCACCAAGGTTTTGATTTTCCTGAATAGCTTTGTATGTTAATCTCCAAGGCATCGGACCGCGAGCCTCTTCGATGATCAATTGATGAACTTGGTTCTTAGTTTCAATCTATTTCAAAGCTTCATACTTCCTAGTAATAGAAGCAAGAAAATTTTGTTTGATCAAATCTCGAATTTGATAATCTCCTAGATCACCGTCCATGGAGCTATTGCCACTAACTACAATCAATGGAGTTGAGCTCAGAAACAACGCCGCTCTGATACCATTTGATGCAGTGGGGGAGAAGGGGAATGAGAGATAGGGAGAAGATCACCGTCTTCTCACCACGATAGATCCACTTGATACAGCAACAGATGAGGTACGAGAGGTAGAAAGAAAATCACCGTCTTCTTCTTGATGCAGTGAGGGAGGACATGAGGGATAGAAAGAAGATTACCATCTTCTCACCACGATAGATCCACTTGATGTAACGGGAGGGGGCATGAGAAATAGGAAGAAGATCACCATCTTCTCACCACAATAGATCCTTGGATCCACAAGGAAGATAGAAAAAAAATAAACCTAAAATAAGATAATATTATTGATAGAAAAGCTTTCTTTTGTTACAATCTTGGGCTGTATATATAGCCCTCTAATAAACTTAGAGTCCTACTTGATGCAGCGGGATAGGGCATGAGAGATATGAAGAAGATCACCATCTTCTCACCACAATAGATCCTTGAATCCACAAAGAAGATAGAAAGAAAACAAATCCAAAATAAGAGAATATTATTGATAGAAAAGCTTTTTCTTGTTACAATTTTGGGCTGTAATATAGCCTTCTAATAAACTTAGATTCCTATTTGATGTAGACTAAAAATAGGACTTAGACTCTACTAAAAATTCTACTTAACATATCTTAAATAAAAATATCTAGATCCTATTCCTTATTGGGATATGACTGTTATTGACTCAGACTGATAAATAAACCCTAATTTTGAACAATACAAATTCTGAATTATCCAAAATAGTAAATAAGAAACTTGTAGGAATCGATCTCAGCTTTTAAACTGATAGTTATTTTCTTTATTTGGATGAATATTTTAAGAGATGTGATCTTCATACTGTAGCTATATGAATCTTAACGGATCCTAATTTGAGTTAAAATTCAATTTGGATTGGATCTCTAATTTTACTGTAAAAGGATGTAGTTGCCCTACATCAAACCCCTCCACTTATAAAAAGACTTATCCTCGAGTCAAAACTTGAATTCTTTGTTATTACAGTTATGTTCTTTTCAAACACTTTCCAACATAGAACTTGATGATGTAAACCAATAAGATTTCTTTGAGTAACGTTTTCAGTACTTTGATTTCCTATTTTCCTTCAGTGCAACCACTTAAACTTTCGCAGGGTTCCCTTCAACCTTATTTGAAATAAATTTTTTGTACACACCAACTTATGATTTGTTGTCATGCGATGAAAGTATTCTTCGCAAGTTTGCTGATAATTACGATAATAATCTGAATATGTTATTACAAATTTTGGATCTTATATAGTGATAACTCCTGTAGAAATTTTCTCTAGTTGTTCAAGAGATTTGGCTTTTGATGACTTCAAAGAATAATCTTGAGTAGCACAGTCAATATTTTTACAAGTAGAAAACTCTTCCTTGTAGCCTTCTAGATTGTCAACTAATTCATATGAATTCTCATCGATAGTCTCTTAAAAATTTTCTGTAACATCCAAAGCTACTTTTGAATGATCTTCTAACTCATCAAAAAAAGAATCTTTGGGGCCCTCAATAAATTTTTCATTAGTTTATTTGTCTTCCACATAATCCACAACCTCTTCTTTGAATTGATAATTCAATACTAGAGGAAAGTTACTAAGATGTGGAATTAATATCTCATGGTTGTCTCCATTGATTTCAATGTCGGAAGCCCTTGGATAAGAGGTTTGTCTTACTTGATTTTGATCCCCTTTCGAGAACTTTATGTTGAATAGTTTAAACATCTTTGGCCATAAGCGGATTTTTGGTTTGCCTTCACATGTTCTTTGGATTTGAATTTGCTCCCAGCAAGATGAAACATACCATCAAGCTTGTATTCAACAATTTCACCTTCTTCTCTTCAAGAATCTCCATAAGCTTAAATAATTTCTCAACTTTATCGATCCAAATAAATAAACTCTCATAACCATGAAAATATGGAATATTCACCTCACCAAGGTTTTGGTTTTCTTGAATAGCTTCGTATGTTGATCTCCATGACATCAGACCATGAGCCTCTTTGATGATTAATTGATAAACTTGGTTCTTAGTTTCAATCTATTTCAAAGCTTCATACTTCCTAGTGATAGAAGCAAGAAAATTTTGTTTGATCAAATGTTGAATTTAATAATCTCCTAGATCATCGTCCATGGAGTTGTCGTCACCAACTAGGATCAATGAAGTTGAGCTCAGGAACAACATCACTCTGATACCACTTGATGCAGTGGGAGAGGGGCACGAGGGGTAGGAAGAGATCATCGTCTTCTCACAATGATAGATCCTCTTGATGTAGTGAGAGAGGACACGAGGGATAGGAAGAAGATCACCGTCTTCTCACCACGATAGATTCACTTGATACAACAGGAGAGGGCATGAGAGATAGGAAGAAGATCACCATCTTTTCACCATGATAGATCCTTGAATCCACAAGAAAGATAGAAAGAAAACAAACCCAAAATAAAAGAATATTATTGATAGAAAAACTTTTCCCTTATTATAATCTTGGACTGTATATATAGCCCTCTAATAAACTTAAAACCCTGCTTGGTGTAGACTAAAAATAAGACTTAGACTCCGCTAATAATTCTACTTAACATATCTTAAATGAAGATATCTAAATCCTATTTCTTATTAGGCTAGGACTGTTATTGACTCGGATTGATAAATAAACCCTAATTTTGATCAATACAAAGTCCAAATTATTCAAAATGGTAAATAAGAGACCTGTAGAAATTGATCTCAGCTTTCCAACGGATAGTTATTTTCTAGATTTGGATCAATATTTTAGGAGATATGGCTTTCAGATTATAGTTGTATGAATCTTGACGGATCCTAATTGGAGTCGGAATTCAACTTGGACTGGATCTCTAATTTTATTGTAAAAAAGGATGTAGTTATCCTACATCAGACCTCTCCACTCATAAAAGACTTATCCTCAAGTCAAATATTAGAGTCTCTATTGTTGCAGTTGTGTTTCTCTTGAACTCTTTCCAACATAAAAAGTTTGCCAAGAATTATTATAAACTAAAAACTCTCAGATCAAATTGCTTAACATGAAGTAAATAAATTATATTAAAATTAAACTTAATCAAAATAAATGGACAAAGACCATGTTGACTCAAATGGACCTAAATTAATTAAACAAATGGATTGAAACCAAAAGTGAGTTGGACTTCAGTTCTAATTAGGTTCAAATTGGGTCAATTCAAAGTCAAGTTGAATCTAAATTAAACTAAGCTCAAATTAAACCCTAATTAGGTTAAATCAAATCTAAACTAAAAGGCGCAAACTCAAGTCAAACAAGAACTAGGTTAGGTTGAGTCTGAATTAAAACTATGTTAAACTAAATTGACTTGAACTTGTGCCAAAGTTTAGCAAACTTGAACTCAATAAAGGTCCAACACAAGGTCAAACTTGATTCAAGATGAATGAAATCAAACTCAAACCCAAACCATATCAGTCCTAATGGAACTAATCAGGGTCCCACTGGGTGTGCTGAACCCTCAAAAATACTCCAAGACCATGAATAAAGGGTGATATTTTCACCCTAATCTGAACAAAAATTAGTTTGAATAGAACTAAATAGGGTTAAACTATATCTCACTGAATGAGCTACAAAAGCCTTCAGCAATACTTCAAAGCTATATCCAACTCTATAAGCTTTTGGTGATACTATCAAACTTAAAAAATTAATATCCAACACACTTAAAGCTGTTGGTCACACTTCAAAGCTAAGCTAATCTAAAAGCATTGGTAACACTTCAAATCAAACTAAAGTTAGGCAAGCTTGAACTCGCTCAATCAGTTAGCCACAATTCCTTGTTCAAAAAATGTTAATCACTAATATGTTCCAAGTTATTAGCCACACTTCAAAGGTATACCTAACTCCATAAGCCATTGGGGACACTATCAAATTAAAGAAGTTAATCCCTAACATTCTCCAAGCTATCAACCACACTTTAAAGCTATACCCAACCCCTAAGCCATTGGTGATGCCACCAAATCAGTGAAGTCAACCAATAATACTCTCGGATTCGTTGGTTATACTTCAAGCTAGTCAACCCTAAAAGCAGTTAATGATGTGCCCTTTTAAGTTAGCCAATCCTAGAAGAACTTGGTGATGCACCCTTTCAAGCTAGTCAACTTTAAAAGTAGTTGATGACACATCTTACGAGCTAGTCAATCCCACAAGTAGTTGACAATGTGGCCATTATGCTAGTCAACCTTAGAAGCAATTGACAAAGCACTCATTAAGCTAGTCAACCCCATAAGTAGTTGACAATGTGCCTTTCAAGCTAGTCAATCTCGTAAGTAGTTGATGACGCACCCTTCAAGCTAGTCAACCTCGTAAATAGTTGACAATACACCTTTCGAGCTAGTCAACCTAGAAGTAATTGATAATGTACCCTTCAAGCTAGTGAACCCCAAAAATAGTTGACGATGTGCTCTTCAAGCTAGTCACCCCAGAAATAGTTGACGACACACCTCTTCAAGCTAGTTGGCCCCAAAAGTAGTTGATGACGTGATTTTCAAATCTATACCCAATCTTATATGTTGTTGGGTGTGCTACCAAACCAAAAAAAGTTATCGCTTATTCCTTATTAGATATGAAAATACTTCAAATAACGAAGTTATCGCCTATGCCTTATTGACTATGAAAATATTTTAAAGTCAATGGAGTTATTACCAATACCTTATTGGCTAATGAAAAATACTTAGACCCAAACGAAGTTATTGTTGATGTCTTATTGGCTAATAGAAATATTTCAAGTGATGAAGTTATTGCCGTTGCTTGATGCTATTAGAAATAATTCAAATTTCTCCCATTCATTTTCATGTCATATCAAATGATACCATCGATACCTGCCAAAGATCGAGTTGATCTGAGTTGGACAACATGTGGTCCAGCACAGGGGAAGAGGATAGCAGTATACATCAAAGTTTTTTTCTCCACTCTTTCTCTTTTTGTATTCCTTTTATGTTTTCTATAATTTTATGTTAAAATTCATTGTAAAGTGAGGGTATACCCTTGCTTAAGTCATGCATTCCTTTCTTAAAATTAATCAAACAATTTCTTCTTTTCCTTTTCCTATCTATATTTTATTAGCTATGTTTCTCTCTTTTGGAGATTCTTGATAATTGTCAAGTTAATTAACAATAGAGATTTATACCTGTTGGAAGTCAATATTCCCATAATATATGATAATGCACTTTAAATTAAAATAAATTTTGATTTATAATTCGAGATCACTCCCAGGGCCTCCGCTATCTTGGGCCACCAAAATTGATCTCACAGGATCCTTAATAGATCTTGGTTCAATCCTTGATGGATCAATATTAGGCTTAGCTTCAACCCTTATTGGGTTTGGGTTTGAGCCATGTTAGGCTCATATTGGGTTAATGTTCAACTTAAGTCCTAGTTCAGATTCGACCTAGTTTTGGTTTTGGTTCGAGCTAATTTTGATTTTGGTTCGAGTATGAACTTGATATAATTTTAGTTAAGGTTCAACCTAGTTTTGGTTTTGGAGTTGGATTGATTTGGTTTGAATTTAATCTAATTAGACTTGATTTAGATTTAAGTCTAAGTTGATTTGATTTAAGTTTGACCCAATTTTGATTTGGATCTATTTTAATTTGGATTTAGTCTATTAATTTTGTTTGATCAATTTAGGTCCATTTGGTGCTTGAGTTGCTTCGCTTCGCTTGACATATCAGTTAAAGTCACTCAACCCTACTTACTTAGAAGTTAGTCTAAGGGTAATCCTAAATCTTCACGTTGTCATCCATATCACATCTTAGTGTCTCTTCTCATATAAAAAGAATGGAGCAAAGAATTATTACTTTCATGGGGCTCACCTTCTAGAATGCCACATTAGCATATTGGAGTAGGAAAAGCTGTAGCAGTTGGTTGCATCAGTGAGAAAATGTCTAGATCGATGCTAAGGGGCCGTTTGGATAATTCCGGGTTTCGAAATTGTGGAAATTGTCAATTCGGTCAATTACGGGGAATTGAGGGAATTGGCCGAATTTGATAATTTCGGTGTTTGGATGTACTTTTTGAGTAAAGAAAATGAATTGTCAATTCCGTGAATTCGGTTGTTTGGAATGTAAATTGAAATCAACGAATTCCGCCAATTCCCTCAATTTCGGTGTTTGGTTGGATTTGGAATTGGAGATATGATCACCCAATTCTTAATGGGTGAGATTACCCCTATTTTTTAATATTTTCTATATTTAATTTTAAAATAAATATATATATTGAATTAATAAAATAATTAGACATATTTTTGAGGTTTTAAAAATAAATAATATTAGAATTACATATTAATAATATCTATTTTTTAAAAAAATAATTGATTTAAACAATATTAAATCAATAAAATATTTTTTTTATCATAAACTATCTCAATTTTACTAAGCATGATCTAATCGTGTTCCTTTAGCGTTATTAAACTTTTCTTTTCTTTTCGTTAAAAATACAAAAATCAAGTATAAAAATACTATTCTCGACAAGAGAAATGCCACTTCATCACTTCTGATACCTCAGTCAATTCAACCTGTAACTTTTACTGTTCGTTTGCTGATAGATAAGAACTAAAGCTAATATAATATCTAGATATCAAACTAAATTTTTTATTATTTTATTACATAAAAAAATATTTTATTGAAATAATTTTTTTATTTTTTAAAAACAATCTCCTTCTCCGTCGCTCAAAGACAGTCGTCGAAAGCTATCTCCAGCCCAATCATGAGCTTTGCTGCTTGGAGGCCGTCGTTTGCCACGAACTCGGCCAAAGGAGCTATCCTGCTTCGAGCTTCCTTCCCATCTCCTTCTCCGATGGTCGGAGTTCGTCGTCTGGCGCGATCTAGCCACGATCTCGGCCCATGCATCATCGTCGGCAACTCGGGCTCGAGCTCGGGGACGATGGCTCTCGGGCTCGAGGACGACGGGCGTCGGGGCTCGGGGACGGACTGCCGCTCGGGCTCGGGGACGACGGGCGTCGGGGCTTGGGCTCGGACCGCCGCTCGGGCTCGAGGCAAAGGGTGACAGGAATTCAGCCGGCTGAATTTCGAATTCGGCTGGTATTTACACGGGTGAAATTGGGTTTCAGATAGTGGTGGGGCCCACTCAATTCGAATCCGGGATTGCGAATTCGTCTCTTCTGGTCCCGAATTCAAATCCGGAATTGGGAATTATGGGAATTGGGAATTCACCAAATTTCGGATTTTCATTTGGTTACCAAACAGCCGAATTGGGGGAATTGAATATCCAATTCCCCCAATTCGGCAAATTCGCCCAATTCGGTCTGTTACCAAACAGCCCCTAATTGATCTGTTGTAATTCAGGTCGACATTTTGTCTTTCAGATTTCTTCACGAGCTTTAAAAAAGTAATTTGTGAAGTGAAATTTTTGCAATATACTCTAATTGTGATACCGAAAGAAACTAATGATGCAGAGCATATTATTTAATCATTTTATCATTTTTTATTTTCTTTTATTAGCCTAGTTTTTTTTTTTTCTAAATTCCTTTATTTGTTTCTAGAAAAATTTTAAAGATTTCTTTCTTTTATTATTTTGAAATTATTTTTTGTAGATAGGTGATATATTCTTTTATCTTCGAGATTAAGGACTCCTACTTAATTTGAATTGTTGAAGTTCAAGATGATTTTTATCTTAGAATGTGATAAGCTACTAATTGACCTACCCTTTTGGCCATTCTTTTAGTGTAATATTTTATTCAGAGAGCTATTTTTGTGTTGATTTCGCTACTTTGACCATATTTCTATTAATTAATTACATCTTTGATTTTAGGTTTGAACTTCAAATGCCTCTTAACCTCAATTTTTAAAGTTTGCATACTTGTGGATGTCATCTATCTTTCTTGGTTGATAATATATTGAGATGAGATTAGATTAGTTATCCTAATTCTGGAATGCAATCTAATTTCTCCCCTTTTTTCTTTTCATTTTACATTTTTTAGAAATCCCATTCTTCTTTTGAGGATCCAATATTTGTAGACTCATAGATGCCAACTGATTCTTACTATTTGAGTACACATCCCTTGGTTTGATTTTTTATATGACATTTGTCCATTTGGAACTTTATTTTTTATTGTTTATTTGAAGGGTGATTGTTTGCTTCTAAGAGGATATTCCTGAGAGGTTATCATTAGATCATTACACTTTTATCTTTGAAATAACTTTCTTAATAGGCTTCTAGTTATTTTGAGATTAGTAGCTATATTTTTAGACTTGCATTTTCAGAGTTAATATAGGGTGTAGGCGGATGGCTGAGGTGCAGAATCCCAATCTCACTATATTTTACCATTGATCATTCTTGTCTTTAAACATCATCATTTTATTTTCAAAGACTTTATCTCTAAAATAGAAAGTAGTTTGTTTGAATATCAAAAGAATTTTCTTTTAGTTTTCCTTTTATTTATTTATTGTTTTCTTTTTGCATTTCTTTTAGTGGATTTTTTTTTATTTTTTGTTTTGCCTCAAGAAGTGTGGAACATATACTTAACTAGTCAATTTGATGTGACTAGATGTTTCATCATATGTTAACATAATTTTTCTTTTGCTTTATTTTTTTTTGTATTTTTATGTTTTTGTTTATTTTAGTTTTTATTCAAAGCTTATGCAACTACTTTTACTATTCCATGCGAAAAATTTGGCACAAGTACCTCTATTTTTGGGTTTAATTACTCATCTATTAATCACTCTGATAGTATAAGATAGTGTTGCTTCTTTCTCAACTAAAGAAGATTGAACGCATATCCCTATTTTGTTCTTCTTCAACACTTGTGGTGCTATCAAGGGCTTAGAGGTGGGGGTTGTAACATTTAGCTTTGACTTCGATCTAACATTTGTAAGTTGATCAAAAGCTCCACTAATCCGTCTTTTACTTGTATGAGATTTTTTAACTTTTAGGGCAAGTTGTAGGTGGTCAAAAATTAATTTTTGCCTTAGTCTTTGAAAAATTGATGTCCTAATTTGTGCCAATGGACCCTCAATTTCATCATCAAGATTCGGCATAATAAAATTTGGTCTTTGCTCCCTGGATGGACTCAACTTTTGCTCCTTGAGTGGTCTTGGTCTTTGCCCCTGGATGGAAGACAAGGAGTTGATTCATGCTTGGTAGATAGAGCAGTAATTGGCTTAGTGATAGTGGTAGTAGTGGCAACAATGCTTGGAGTAGTAGCTCTATTAGTGAAAGTAGGAACATTATGTATAAAATGGATGAAGTTAGACATAGCCTCATAGCTTATATGTACTCTAGTTGTTTCTGTAGTGATTGTTGATTAAGAAAAGTATAATACAAACCCTTCACTAAGGATGATGGTGTAGGTTGGGGTAGGAGAATCTTTTGATGGTGCCATCTTTCCTTTCTTTTAATGGAAGATAATGAATTGATTATTAGTTTCTATCTTTTCTTCTTTTCAATACCTCTTAATTGTAATAGCTATGTTTTCTACACTTTGAGGAGTAGTTAGGTCCTATCTAGCTTGTCAGAATTTATGGCTAACCAGTACCAAAAGATGCACACACGCTTGCTACAAATCAAGAAAATAGTCCTACGGGGTGTGGTAGAATTTTTGGATCTATGATTGAGCACCCAAAGTAGCTAAATATCTTGAAATAAAAAATTTTTTGGGCAAATTTAAATGTACAATCAGATATTGTGAACGAAACTTCCAATAGATATAAACTCATATTATTAATTACCCTAACAATTGTCACGAACCTCTTAAAATAAGAAACCTAACTAATAAAACAGAGACATAAAAAAATAAAAATAAAATTTGATTAATTTAAGAAAGAGATTACATTACTTAAGAAAGGGTATACCCTGACTCTACAATTTAAAGAATTTAAATTTATAATGTGAAATGCCATAAAATTAGGAAGGAATTAAGAAAAGCTTGATGCTCATTATTGCTTCACTCCCGTGCACTCAATCAAGTGGAACTTGACTCAGATAGGCTCTTAGTTTGATCGTTAAAGGATGTTGATAACTTTTGCTTGGTTTCAGGATATAGTTGACTACCTTGCCTTATATCAGTTGATCCCATCAGTGTTTGAAGTATTATCAACTACTTTCTACTTGTTGTTGGCTAACTTCTTTCGATTCTTAATTTTATAGAATGATTAGTGGCCTTACCTTATACTAATTATTTCTAATTTGATAATCGATGACCTTTTTGTAGCTTATTTATGATTAAATTTAAAGCGTCATTAGTAGTTTTGTGCTTGTATCAATTGATCTTGAAGTTTCACTGATGGCTTTGTACTTGTGTTAGTTAACTTTCTTCAAACATAGTACTTAGCTAACTGACTAAAGGAGTTCAAACCTACCTTACTTTACTTTTGATTTGAAAGCATGTTTAGTAGTCTTGGCTTATGTTAATTATTCTTGATTTAATAATCAATGGTCTTTATTTGGCTTTTTGTTGATTAAGTTTGAAACATCACCAACAATCTTATGCTTGTGCCATCAAAGCTTGAAGTGTTACTAGTGGCTTTATATTTGTATTGGTTGACTTTCTTCGAATGGCATTTAACTAACTGACTAAGTGAGTTCAAGCGTACTTTAGATCAATTTGATTTGAGAGAATAATTAGCTATTTTGGCTTATGCTAATCATTCTTGATTCAATAATTAAAAGTCTTTTTGTCTTGTATCAATTGAATTTAAAGTATCACTAATAGCTTTTATGCTTGTGCCCGTGAACTTTCTTCAAACATGATACTTGGTTGATAGACTAAATGAGTTCAAACCTATCTTAATTTAATTTGAAATGGCTAGTAGCCTTGGCATATGCTGGCCATCTCTGACTTAACAATCAATGACCTTTTTAGTTTATTATCAATATGGCTTGAGGTGTTGTTAATGTTTAGACTTAGTTTTGATTCAAGTTTGATTTGACTTGGTTCAGGTCGAGTTTGACCTTATATTAAATCCCTATCAAATCTTGGACTTGGTCATTAATGGATCTTGGATCTAATCCTTGTTGGGTTCTTATTGAATCTTGAATGAATGTTGGATCCCTTATTGGCTTCTTATTGGATCCTTAATCAATCTTGGATCTGACCCTTCTTGGATTCTTATGGGATCATAGATCTTGAATCCAACCCCTATTGGATTCCTATTGGACCCTTAATGAATTTTGGATCTAACTCTTATTGGGTTCTTATTAGATCCTTAATGGATCTTGAAACCAACTCTTAATTGATTCTTATTAGATCCTTAATGGATCTTGAAACCAACTCTTAATTGATTCTTATTAGATCCTTAATGGATTATGGATCCAACTCTTGTTGAGTTCTTATTGAATCTTTAATGGATCTTATATCCAACTCTTATTAGGTTCTTATTGGTAATGGTTCTTGGATCCAAGGTGAGTTCTTATTGAATCCTTAATGGATCTTGCATTCAAACCTTGATGGGTTCTTATTAGATCTTTAAAGAATTTTGGATCCAACCCTTATTGATTTCTTATTAGAACCTTAATGGATCTTTGATCTAACCCTTACTGGGTTCTTATTAGATGCTTATTGGATCCAACCCTTCATAGGTTCTTATTGGATCCACAATAGATCTTGGATCAAACACTTAATGGGTTCTTATTAATCATTAATGGATCTTAGATCTAACTCTTAATGGGTTCTTATTAGATCTTTAACAGATTTTGGATCCAACCTTTATAGGGTTCTTATTAGATTCTTAATAGATCTTGGATCTTAGGATTATTAGTTTCTTATTAGATCCTTAATAGATCTTGGATCCAACCCTTAATGGGTTCTAATTGGATCCATAAAAGATTTTGAATCCAACCCTTATAGGGTTCTTATTGTATTTTAAATAAATCTTACATTTAATCTTTATTGGATTCTTATTGGATCCTTAATGGATTTTGAGTCTAACCCTTAATAGGTTCTTATTGGATCCTTAATGGATCTCTGATCCAACCTTTGATGCATGGTTATTGGATTTTTAATCCAATTCTTATAAAATTCTTATTGGATCCTTAATGAATTTTGAATCTAACCCTGATTGAGTTCTTATTGGATCCAATCATTGGTTCTAGATCTAATTTTTTAATGGGCTTGAGTTTAACTTATGTTGGACCCTTATTGGGTTTGGGCTTGAACCAAGTTGGTTCGGGGTTGATCCCAAAATGGGTTTGGGTTTGACCCATGTTAGACCTTTATTGGGTTTTGGGCTTCATCTCTTAATGAATTTAGTTCGACCCATGTTGGACCCTTATTGGATTTAGATTTGATCCCTTAATGGGTTCAGGTTTGATCTGTGTTGGACCCTTATTGGATTTGGATTTGAACCAAATTAGACCCTTATTAGGTTTGGGTTTGAATCATGTTGGTTTGGGTTTAACTTGTCACAGTTCAGGTTTGACCTAGTTGTAGTTCAAGTTTAGGTCTGGACATGATTTGATTTTGGTTTAACCTAATTAGAATTTGGTTCGGATTTGGATCAATTTAGTCTTGGTTTGGCTTGATTAAGATTTTGGTTTAGATTTGAACTTGATTTGGTTTAGGTTTGACCTGATCTTAGTTTTAGTTTAAACTTGGTTTAATCTGGTTAGGATTTAGTTTGAACTCGGTTTGACCCAATTAGGATTTAGTTTGAGCTGACTTGATTAGTGTTTGACTTTGAGCCAATTTGATTTAGGTTTGACTCGATTTGGACCCAATTGAGGTTGGGTCTAAATCAATTTCATTTGGATGACCTAATTTGAAGTTGATTAGGGTTAGGTTTGAATTGATTGGACCGGATTGGATTTGAGTTGATCTAATTTGGATTTGGGTTGACCCAATTAGGATTTAGGTCCATTTCAATTTGAATTTAATTCATTAATTTGTTTGATCAATTTTAGGTCTGTTTTATGTTTCATTTGAATCAAGTCAATTTAATTAATTGATTAATTTAATTTGACCAAATCAACTTAATTTTAATATGATTTAAGTCAATTATTTTAATCAAATTGATTTAATTTATCAAAAAGTCCTTGGACTATTCATTGATTGAATGACTTTTGGGTAAGCCTATGAGCTTGATCTAAGTTGGTTTAACTTTTAGGCGAGCCAACAATAAGTAGTCCTCACGGTGAGGAGGGTCAAGCACAAAGCTAGCTAGGGGTTTCAAGATGAATGAGATGTGGCTGCCATTACCTCACTGCCTTACAACAGGTGGATCTCCTGATCTCAGAGTACTTTGATTGCAACATCATTGGGGACTATCTTGTTTAGCTGCTTACCAATGTGGCAAGGCACGAGGTAAATAAAAGCATGCCTTAGATCCAGATTCTTGGATAGGAGAAGAAAGATTGATATAGGGATGAGGAGAGAGAGCTTAGTGGAAGCGGCTATGGGAGGAGCTTCAAGACTTGCTCTCTTTCACCATGGGTGTTGTTGCTTCTTGGCACTAGAGGAGGAATGCATCAGCGAGCATCAACAAGCTATGTGTGGGTTGCAAAGGAGAGGACACGCAAAGGGCTTGTAGGTAGGGTGCAAGGACAATAGGCAGTAGCCAATCAATAGAGATTAGTTTGCAACATAGAGGGGAAGGAAAGCAGAGAAACATAGGAAACAAAGAAATCAAACACAATATAAGATTGGTCGACTTTTTCTTTATTTTTTGGTCTTTAATTCTCTCCTTGCTTGCCTCCAACAATCTCCAATCTTTCTTCTAGTCTCCTTGGGGTTCTAATCCCGCTCCCCTTTGTTTTGCAAGATCTGTGAATTTTATAGGTGTTGAAGAGATCAAATAGATCATACTTGGATTCATTCAAATTTTGATTTAGAGATCTTATTGGTTCTTTTTGTTTTTGCTTGTTTTGGATGGATGAATTCTCTATTTGGATTAAATGAGATATTGTTGTGGATGAAAGGATTTGAAAATTGTATTCACTTGTAATATCAAAATTACAAAAGAGTTATTTGTAATTTGTGTGAAAAATTCAAACCAATTTATAATTTTATAAATCTCAGGTCTCTTTTTATAAACCAACCATAAGGACTTACTTATAAAGGTTTTAGACCTTTAGGGTCCTTTTTGCTAAATTTTATTCACAGAATAATAAGATTTTAGACTTATTCATAAATAAAAATTTTCAAAGTGACTTATTTATAAATTTATAAATATTAAAATTGTAATTTAATATTTTATGGAGGGTTTATTTATAAAAAAAATAAAAACTTCAAAGATTTATTTATGCATATGAATTTTTGAAGGATTTATTTGCAAACTCTAGATTTTATAATGATAAATATGTAATTATTAATTTTCGAGGAGTTTATTGACAAACACTAGATTTTATGAAAATTAATTTATAATTTGAAGAGTTTTATGAATCTTTTCATAAAAAATCTTGAAGACTTATTTATAAGAAAATCTAGTTAGGAACTTATTTATAAAAATTTACTTAATTCAAGGCCTTATTCATAAAAATTTTAATTTTTTATTGTGATCCAGGTCTTCGATAAATTTTGGGCCCCATTTTGGTCCAAACTTTTGGCTCACTCAACCCACTTGGGTTGAATTTAATTTGAGCTCGAATTTCACAATAATTCAGGTGCAAGTCAAACTTAATTTTTAGTTAAATTCAACAATGATTTAGATCAAATTGAGACATGTATTTGAGTTATAACCAAGTGGCATTCGATTTTTGATTTTGGTCAAATTCCTATCAAATTTGATTTTGACAAAAATTACCCAAGCAAAGTGCCTCCATTGGATGCTTGGCTAGCGGTGGGACAACAACACACAATGGCTATTATGAAGCAGAGTGCAAGGTAGAGGGCTAGATCGGTGGCTTTGGTGGTGAGGAGAGCGATGAGTGGAGCTTGGGGAGGTAGAGCTTATGGAGGGAAGTTGCAAGTCAGGCTTTGCTAGCGAAAGGTAGAGTAGGGACAGGGTCCATACGACCTTCTCTATGGCAAGGTGTCTCTGGCAAGGCTGAGTGGTCTCTCACGCACAGTTGTGGAGCAAGAAGGCAGTAATGGCAGTGGCAAACTGTGTGAGCACGGATGTGGGTGTTGGCGGTGAGGATCTGAGGTCATGTGTTGGGAGAGCCAAAAGAATATCGAACCGGAATAATATAGTGGGTCGGACACCAAACCATCACAAAAGCTTAAGCTCATGTGATATAGGCCTTTTTCACTATATATATTGGACCCTATCTATCCAATATCCGATGTAGGATTAATTTATCACACCTGACATTATAACAATCTCTCCCTTAGGTGTGATTTAACCACATCAATTTTAACACTCTTAATCAAGAACTCTTTTACTCGACCAGTTCCACCGTGTGACCCATACCAATGGGTTTTTGTCTCATTCTTTTAATTTTTTAAGAGAAACTAACATGCGACTCAATTTAGTCGCACCATCACGATAATTTTGGTCTTAAGAGTTTGCACAGCTTCGAACCTGAAGCTCTGATACTATTTGTTGGGGAAGCCGAAAGAGTATCGAACCGGAATAATATAGTGAGCCAGACACTAAACCATCTCAAAAGCTTAAGATCATGGGATATTGACCTTTTTCACTATATATATTGGATCATATTTATCCAATATCTGATATGGGACTAATTTATCACACCTGACATTATAACAATCTCTTCTTTTAGGTGTGATTTAACTACGTGCTCCACCTCCACTTGCATTATATCATTGGGACCTTTCTTAATAGATTTTAGCATAACATTTTCATCAAATACTATGTCTCTCTCAATAATTAATTTGAAATAGTAGGATCCGACAAATGATAGCCTTTAACGCCTTTGGCATAACCCAGGAAAATACACTTTTTGGAACGTGCATCTAACTTATCCTTGACAACATGCACATAAGCAGGGCAACCAAAAATCTTTAAAGAAGAATAATTTTTAGGTTGACCAGTCCATACCACTTCAAGAGTCTTGTAATTAATGGTTATTTTAGGAGAGCGATTCACAATGAAGCATGTTGTATTAACTGCTTCTGCCCAAAAATCTTTATCAAGAATAGTTGTACTGAGTATATTACGTGCTTTCTCCAACAAGGTTCTGTTCATCCTTTCAGCCATACCATTTTGTTGAGGTTTTCCTGGGATGGTAAAGTGGCATTTGATACCTTCATCTTCATAGAATTTGAGAAACTCTGTTGATTTGTACTCTCTGTCATTATCACTTCTAAGGTATTTGATTTCTCTGCCAGTCCTTTTATCAACTGAAGTTTTCCATTGTTTGAAAATAGAAAACACTTTGGCTTTGTGATGCAAAAAATAAATCCACAATTTTCTAAAAAAAATCATCAATAAAACTGACAAAATAACAAGTACCAGATTTTGATGGAATAGGAGAGCACCACACATCAGAATGAATATAATCAATTAAGCTTTTAGTGCAATGAGTACTGGTGTTAAACTTTACCTTGGACTATTTATCATAGAGACAATGCTCGCAGAAATCCAATTTACATGAGTTGAGGCCTTTCAGTAATTTTCTTTTGTTGAGCTTACTTAAACCTTGTTCACTCATATGACCGAGACACATATGCCATAAGTGGGTCATATCAGAAGAAGAAACTTGAGAAATTACTGCTCCACTTGCAACAATTTTTCCTACGAACTCATACAAATTTCCATGCTTTAGGCCCTTCATCACTATCAATGAGACTTTAGCAACCTTAAGAACTCCACCTTCAATAGAATACTTATAACCAGCAGAATCCAAAGCACCCAAAGAGATCAAATTCTTTTTCAAATCAGGAACATGTCTAACATCAGTAAGATTTCTAATAATATTATCAAACATCTTAATTTTGATTGTTCCAATTCCAACAGTTTTGCATGGATTGTTATTACCCATCAAAACCAAACCACCATCATAGGACTTGTAGTCTTCAAACCAATCATTATTAGGACACATGTGGTAAGAACAACCATAATCAAAAATCCAAATATCATGGTAATGATCAAAATTAGAACTAATAGAGAGAACATTACCAAAATCATCATCAGAACTCCCTTCAACAAATGATAATTCTTCTTTGGCTTGCTTTTTAGGTTGAGATTCTCTTTCTTTCTTTGCTCTGAGCTTCCAACACTCTTTAATTGCATGTCCCATCTTCAATTTTAACATCAATGCTTAACAATTGAAAGCATTAAGATGATCAACTATATTCGTACCTTCTCTCATTCGAAAATTGAAGAGCTTCTGCTTTAAGTAAACTCGATTTGAGATAGACTTACTCATATATTATTTCTCCAGCTTTTTTCATAACTCTGAAGGTGATATTTCATCAAGAAACAGATAGAATACCTCATCGGTGAGACTGAGGATGATTGTACTATGTGCACTAGCCTTCAGATTTTCCCAGACACTTTCGGTGACATCTTCAGGCTTGACATCCTCCAATGTGTTTCTTAACCCTTGTTGAGTAAGAATTGCACGAACTCTTGCTTGCCAAATAGGAAATCCTTACTTTCCATTGAATTTCTCTATATCAAAATTCGTAGTAGACATGTTGAACCAAGGTCTGATACCACTTGTGGAACTAATTCATCACACTTGACATTTATTGGGGAAGCCGCAAGAGTGTTAAACCAGAATCAATATAGTGGTCCGGACACCAAATCATTCCAAAAGCTTAAGCTTATGGGATATGGGCCTTTTCACTATATATATTGGACCCTATCTATCTAATATCGGATGTGGGACTAATTCATCACATCTGATATTATAACAGTCATGGACATGGTTTAGATTAGCAAAAGGTGGGCCAATAGGTGGCAGTTCACTGGAGCGAGACCATGGGAACCTAGCATGAGATTAGAGAAGAAAAGAATAAGAAGCGTAGAGAATTAGATAGGGAAAAGATAAGTGTCTGAACTCACTTGTTCTAGTTTTTTTGCTCCTTTGATGATCATCGTATTGTGACTTCTCCTTCTTTTCCAAGCTGATCATCTATTCTCATGGCTGTCCATTTATAACTTCTGATCTTTCTTTTTGTGCAGGACATAAGTTCTTTTATAATGGCTGAGAGGATAAGAAGTTGAAATGATCTCTTTTTTAAATTTTGAATAGATGATAGGATGAAACTTATCTTCATTGAAAATTTGAAATTTTGTAGATTGAAAATGTATGCATTTATTTTCTATTTTATTTTGAATGTGGATATGTGGATAGAATTTTGGAATGAAATTTAAAATTTGTATCAATTTATGATATCACATAAATAGAGGATTTATTTATGAATTATTTCAGAAAATTTAGATCAAATTATAATTTTATAAAGTTTCAAGGACCTTTCTATAAAAAATTTTATTTATAAAATTTCAAAACTTTTAAGATCCTTTTGAATAAAATTTAAACTTATTTTAAAATAAAAATTTTTGAGGGACTTATTTGAAAAAATTTGAGATTTTACCGATTTATTTGTAAATATGGAATTCTTGAAGGATTTATTTATAAATATAAAATTTTCAAAAAGTTATTTGTAAATTCTAGATTTTGCGGATACTAATTTATAATTTAAGAATTTTATTGAACATTTTTATACAATTTCCATGTTGAGGACTTATTTATAAAAAAAATCCTACTAAGGACTCTTTTATAAATATTAATTTAGTCCAATGACTCAATTGTAATATTCTTAGATTTAAGATAATTTTTGGGTCTAATTTTAGTCCAAATATCGAGCCCACTTAGCCCACTTTGGTTTGAATCCAAATTTTTTAAGAATTTAGATATAAATTGAGCTCAATTTTAGTCAAACTCGGACAATTTATATTTGACTGAGACCCATATTTGAATTATAATTTAGTACCATGTAAGTCTCAATTTTAGTTATATTTTAATCAAATTTAAATGTAGCAAAAGTCACCTTAAACAATCACCATACAAAATTTTAATTCACCACATAAAAGTGGACTTAATTTATCATTAAAATGCAGGCTTGATCATCAAGCAAAATAGATTGTAAGTTAACACATGAAAGTAGATTTAATTTATCATATAAATAAGAGCTTGATATGAACTTAAATTTACCACATAAGAATAGATTTCATTTTTTATGTAAATACGGGCTTGATCCCTATGCAAAATGGATTTTAATTTGTCACATATAAGTAGATTTAATTTTTTATTTAAGTGTGGGCCTAATTGTCATATAAAATGGACTTTAATTGCTGCATATCAGTAGGGTTAGTTTACTATTTAAATGAGAGTTTGATTTCCACGTAAAATAGACTTTTCCATATAAAAGTGGACTTAATTTGTCATACAAATGCATTGATCGCCAAATAAAATAGACTTGGTTGGCCATATAGAAGTGGATTTGATTTACCATTTTTAAATGCAGACTTGATTCGCCACACAAAATGAACTTTAGTTTGCGACATGGGAGTAGATTTAGTTTGCCATTTAATTGCATGCTTGATTGCTACACAAAATGTACTTTCAAAGTTGCTATTTTAGTTCTGCCATATTAGAGATCACATGCTTAACTTGCAACTATGATAGATGACAGTATTCTCTTTTACCATTTCAGAGGTGACCTGTTTGATTTAAGTACTTTGAAATAGTAGGTTTTGGTTTCACCACTCTCGAGGTAGCATATTTGATTCCACCATTTTTGAGTTGCTAAGCTTGATTTCACCACATTGGAGGTGGAATATTTGATTTTACCACCATATGAGTAGTGTATTACTTTTGCTATTTTTCGGAAAAAATGGTTTATTTCACTACTATATCAGTGGTTTATTTGAAGCCTTTATTAAGAATTTCTTGACTTTTGATTTGACTTATTGATTATTGGGCAAACAACAGTATCACATGTCCTCCTAAATATCGTGACAATGGACATCTCTTGAGCATTGGAGAAGAAAATTTTACTTGCCCCCAATGTATTGAGGAGAGGGAAGAACTCTTGATCACTTTTTTTTTTTTTTAACATTTTGATGTCTCGGCTATGTCTCCTATGTGAGCATTTGATAAGGAAAACTTGATTTTCTTGTCTACAATTTTTTGATGGCAAGAGAATGACAATTTTATTTGGTATTTACTGATGGATTGACTATTCACCCCAAATGCTTTAGCATCATGCTTTTCCTCAAGTATTTGGATCAGAAAAATATTTGACCTTACTTTTCCTGCCTTCTTTTATGAGATTAAGCATTCACAGTGGATGCTTGGGCAATATGCCCTCTATCCTTGCCATGTGCTTTTTGGAAGAAAAATGTTGCATATTTTCAAATACTTTAGCTATAAGTATTTTTGGCATCATTTTCATTTTTGCATGTAATAGCAAAGAAGTGTGGTATTTATTTTTTAGAGAAACATCTAATTTTGATCGAAAGGAGTTCCCATTTTTCTTGACAATAGGTTAGAACTCTATATCCATAATAAGAAAGACTATTGCCTAGCAATAGGCGGAGGAAGAGATCTGATCCTATATTGGAGTGGTTTTAAAATTAGGTGCGAAAGAGAGAGATTTGCCCCCAATCTTTATTCTTTTATATAGTGGTTGTTTGAATTGGCCTATCTGTGTTAAAGTGACTCAACCTTGATTACTTAGAGAATTAGCCTAAGGGCAATCATAAATCTTCATCTTCTTATCCATATCACGTGTTGGTGTCTCTTATCATATAAAGAGAGATAGAGTACAGAATGGAGAAGAAAGTTGTTACTTTCATGAGGCTCATCTTCTAAAATGTCACATTGGCATACTGAAGTAGGACAAGCTATAGTAGTTAGCTGTATTAGCGAATAGACGCCTAAATTGATGCTAGTTGAACTATAGTAATTCAAGCTAATAATTCATCTTTCGGATTTTTGTACGAGTTTTGAAAGAAGTAATCTATAAAGTGATATTTTGCAATGTACTCTGATTGTGATGCTGAAAGAAACTAATAATGTAGAACATATGTGTTTGTATTTATTTTATTATTTTTTTATTAGCCTAATTTTTGTGTTTGATTTCTTTAATTTCTTTATTTATTTGGATCGTCAAAGTTTAAGAATTTTTTTCTCAAAATATGATAGGTCAAAAGTTGGCCTCCCCTTTCGACCATTTTTCTAGTATAATATGTTTTTCAAGAACATATTTTTTGGTGATTTTACTACTTTCACCATGTCTCTATCAGTTATTACATATCACTATTCATTCTCTCCTATTCTTGGCCTTCTCGCCTTTAGAAAGATTAGTTACTTCTTTGACTTTGGGTTTGACCTCCATATACCTCTTAACATTAATTTTCAAAGTTTACATACTCGTAGATGTCATTTGGTACTTACTTATTGGGCGATCTTTCTTAGTCAATAATACATCAAGATGATGTTAGGTTAGTCCCCTTAATTCTAGCATGTGATCTAATTTTCTCCCCCTTTTGTTCATTTTATCAATTTTAGCAATCCTATTCCTTTTTTGTGGATCCAATATTTGCAAGCTCACAAATGCCAACTGCTTCTTACTCTTTGAGTTTACCTCTTTTAGTTTGGTTTTTCATATGAGATTTGTACATTTGGAATTTTATTTTTGTTATTTATTTAGGGGTGATCTTTTGCCTTTAGGAAAAATTTTTTGAGATGTTATCATTTAATTATTACACTTTTGTCTTTGAAGTAACTTTCTCAATATCCTTCTAGTTATTTTGAGATTAGCAGTTATATTTTTAGGCTTGCATTTCTAGAGTTAACATAGGGCGTAGGTGGGTGGAGGAGGTGCAAGGGTCCCAATTCCACCATATTTTATCATTAGTCATCCTTGTCTTTAAACATCATTATTTTATTTTCAGAGACCTTACTTTAAGACAAGAGGTAGTTCACCTAAATACTAAAAGAATTTTATTTTGGTTTTCACGTTATTTATTTATTTACTTTTTAAATGAAATTTTATTTTTTTTATTTTATGTTTTTCCTCGAGAAGTATAGAATATATACTTGACCAGTCAATTTTAATGTGATTAGATATTCTGTCATTGGCTAACATAATTAATTATTTATTTTTTGCTTTGTTTTTTTTGCTTTTTTTTGTTTTTGTTTTATTTTATGTTTTGCTTTTTTTCATTCGAAGATCATGCAACTATTTGACTCTTTCATGCTTTAGATTTGACACAAGTATCTCTTTTCTTGGGTTTAGTTACTCATCCATTAATAACTAACAGTAGATGATAGTATTGCTCCTTTCTTAGCTGAAGAAGATTGAACACATATTCCTGTTTTATTCTTTTTTAGCTCTTGTGGTTCTATCAAGTGGTTGAAGGTGGGAATTGTAACATCTAGTTTGGTTTTGATCTGACAACCTGGAGCCAACCAAAAACCCCAATAATCCTTCCTTTACTTACTTTGCTTGTATTAGTTTATTTAACTTCTAGAGCAGGTTGTAAGTAGTCAAAAATTGACTTTCACCTATTACCTAGTCTCTAAAAAATCGATATCCTAATTTGTGGCAATGGACCCTTTGTTTGGTTATAAATGTTTGGCATAATAAAATTTAACCTTTTCCTCTTGCATGGACTTGGCCTTTGCCTCCTAGGTGGTCTTGGTTTTTACCTTCTAGATGGGAGGCAAGGAGTTTAATCATGTTGAGTAGATAGAGCAATAACTGGATTAGTGGTAGTCATAGTAGCGGCAATAATGCTAGGAGCAAAAATACTTTTGACGAAAGCAGGAGCACCATGTAAAAATTGGATGAAGTTAGATGTAACCTCATTGCTTATATGCTCCAATTGCCCCTGCATTGATTGTTGGTTGAGGAAAGTGTAATATAACCCTTCATTAAGGATAATGGTATAAGTTTGTATAGGAGGACTATTTGCTGATTTCATCTTCCCTTTTCCATAATGGAAAATAATAAATCAATCATTAGTTTCCATCTTTTCTTCTTTTTAATGTGTCTTTAGCTAGGTTATCTATACTTTGGAGAAGAAGTTAGGTCCCATCAAGGATGTTAGAATTTGTGGCACTATGATTGACCACTCGGGATAGCTAAAGACCCCAAAAAGTAATTTCAAAATAATAAATAAAATTTTGGTGGATTGAAATGCACAATTAGGTATTGTGGGAATATGATTTTCAATAGACAATTCTCTTTGTTAGTTACCCTGACGATTATCAAAAATCTCTTACAATAAGAAACCTAGCTAATAAAATAAAGATATGAAGAAAGAAAAATATAATTTGATTAATTTAAGAAAGAGATTACATGTCTTAATCAGGACTATACTCTCACTTTATAATTTAAAAAAATTTAAATCATAATATTAAATGATATGAAATAAGGAAGGAATTGGGAAAATCTTGATGCACATTGTTGCTCTACTCCCGTGCACTTGATTGAGTGAAACTTGACTTGGATAGGTGCTTGGTTTGATCCTCAAAGGATGTTGATAACTTTTTCTTATTTTCAGAGTATGGCTGATTGTGTTACCTTGTGTCAGTTGACCCCATTAGGGCTTGAAGTCAACTAATAGCCTTATCTTATGCTTATCATTTTTAATTTCTAATTTGATAATCAATAGCCTTTTTGGGGTTTGTTGTTGATTAAATTTAAAGCATCAACAATGACTTTATGCTTGTGTGAGTTGAGCTTCAAGTATTACTGATAGCTTTGTGTTTGTGTTAGTTAACTCTCTTCAAATATGATACTTTGCTGATTGACTAAGAAAATTCAAGCCTTTGATTTCAACTTGAAAGAATGTTTAGCGGCCTAAGCTTATGTTGATTATTCTTGATTTGATAATCAATGACATTTATTTGACTTATTGTTGATCAAGTTTGAGGCATTTACCGACAACCTTTTACTTACCAATGGGTTTATATTTGTGTTGGTTGACTTCCTTCAAACATAGTATTTGGTTGACTGACTAAACAAGTTCAAGTCTACCTTAGTTCGGTTTGATTCAAGAGAATGATTAGTGACTTTGGCTTATGCTAATCATTCTCGATTTAATAGTAGTTCGTCTTTTTGGCTTGTATCGATTGAATTTAAAGCATCAATAATGGATTTATGTTTATGCTAGTGAACTTTCTTTGAACACATTACATGACTAACTGATTGAGTGAGTTCACCCTGCCTTAGTTTGATTTAAAATGCTTAGTGACCTTAGCTTATGTTGACCATCTCCAACTTAACAATTGATGACCTTCCTAATTTGTTGTTGACAGGGCTTGAGGTGTTTTCTATAGGATCAATTTCGGTAGCCTAGGAGTGGCAAAGACCCCAGAGAGCAACCTCGATGCACAAATCAAAGTATTTTTTTAATTTGAGTATGCTATTAGATATTGTGAGAATATTGACTTTCAACAAGTGCAAGTCTCAATTATTAATTATTTCAACAATTATTAGGAACGTTCTACAGAGCTAATAAAATAGAGACACAAAAATAAAAAAAAAGTATTCAATTAATTTTAAGAAATGGTACATGACTTAAGAAAAGGTATACCCTCACTTTATAATAAATGTCAACATGAAATTAAAAAATATGAAAGAAATAAAGAAAAAAAGAGTGGAGAAGAAGCTTTGATATATATTGTTGCCACATTTTCTTATGCTGGACCACATGGAGTCTAACTCGGATGAGTCTTGACTTGATCCTCAACAGATATTGGTGGCGTAGTCTGGTAGAACATGGAAGGAAATGAGAGAAGTTTAAAATATTTATAGTATCTTTAAGTGTTTGCGATAATGTTATTTGGTTAAAGTATTTTCATTAGTCAATAAGGTATTGGGGATAGCTTCTTAGTTTGAAGTATTTTTATTGATTAATAAGCATTGATGATAACTTTATTTAGTTTGAAGTATTTTTATTAACCAATAAGACGTTGGTGATAACTTCATGATGTGCTAGTTATATCTTCATTTGATTTAAAGTATTTTCATTGCTAATGAGGGAAAAGCGATAATTTCATAAGCTTGAAGTATTTTCACAGTCAATAAGGTACTGGTTATATCTTCATTTGGTTTAAATTATTTTCATTGCTAATGAGGCAAAAACGATAATTTCATAAGCTTAAAATATTTCTATAGTTAATGAGGCATAAGTGATAATTTTATGAGTTTGAAGTATTTCTATAGACAATGAGGTGTAAGCAATAACTTCATTTAGTTTAAAGTATTTTCATAACCAATGAGGTGTAAATAATAACTCCATATAGTTTGAAGTGTATCCATAGCCAATGAGATATAGGTAATTACTTCATTATTTGAAGTACTTCTATAGCCAATGGGACATAAGCAATAACTTTATATGTTTGAAGTATTTTCATAACTAATAAGGCATATCTAATAGTTTCATGAATTTGAAGTATTTCCATAGACAATAAGGCATATATGATAACTTCATGAGTTTGAAATATTTTCATAGTTAATGAGGTGTAGGTAATAACTTTATAAGTTTGAAGACTTTCTATAACTAATGAGGCATAAATAATAACTTCATAAGTTAAAGTGTTTCCATAACCAATAAGACATAGGTGATAATTTCATAAATTTGAAGTATTTTCATAACCAATGAGGCATTGGTGATAACTTTATAAATTTAAAGTATTTTTATAGCTAATAAAGTGTAAGCGATAACTTTATGAGTTTGAAGTTTTCATACCCAATAAGGTATAAGTGATAACTTCATAAATTTGAAGTATTTTCATAACCAATGAATCTTAGTTGATAACTTCATAAATTTGAAGTGCTTCTATAGTCAATAGCCATAAGCAGTGACTTCATGAGTTTGAAGTATTTTTATAGTAAATGAGGCATAAGCAATAATTTCATAAGTTTAAAGTATTTTTATAGCCAATAAATTATAAATAATAAATTCATAAGGTTGAAGTATTTCTATAGCCAATGAGGTATAAGCAATAACTTCATGAGATTTTTATAACTAATGAGGCGTAAGTGATAAC
Source organism: Trichopus zeylanicus subsp. travancoricus (assembly GCA_005019695.1). Taxonomy (NCBI): domain Eukaryota; kingdom Viridiplantae; phylum Streptophyta; class Magnoliopsida; order Dioscoreales; family Dioscoreaceae; genus Trichopus; species Trichopus zeylanicus. Next base: position 328,600 of record RXID01010986.1, read on the forward strand.
TTGATGAGTTTGAAGTATTTCTATAGTCAATGAGATGTAAGCAATAACTTCATAAATTTGAAGTGTTTATATAGCCAATGAGGTGTAAGCGATAACTTTATGAGTTTAAAATATCTTCATAGCCAATGAAGCATAAGTGATAACTTCATGAGTTTAAAAGTAACATTACCCACTACTTGTAGAGTTGGGCATAGTCTTGGAGTGCTACCAAGGGCTTTTGTAGCATATCCAGCAGGACTCAATTAATACAATTTAGTCCTATTTGGACTAGCTTTGGTTTGGCTTAGGATGATAATATCATTCATTATTCGTAGTCTTGGAATATTGCCCAAGGTTTAGCACACCCATGGGACTCAAATTGACCCTACTTAGTTATATACGAACTTATTTTGGTTCGAGTTCGAGTTTAGTTTGATTTGGCTTGAATTTAGTATTTGAGCCTAATTTGATCCAATTCGATATTCAAATCTTGGTTTAGGTCAAGTTTGATTTGATTTAGTTCAGTATTTTGATTAGGCTTGGATTTAGTTCAATATTCAAAACTTGATTTTGATTTGAGCCTAATTTGATTCAATTTGATATTCAAATCTTGGTTTAGGTCAAGTTTGATTTGATTCAATACAATATTTAGGATTCGATTTCAATTCTAATATGATTTGATTCAGTTTAATACTCAGAACTTGATTTTGACTCTAGTTTGATTTTATTTGATTTGGGTCGAGTTCAACCTTGTGTTGGACCCTTAATAGATCTTAAATCCAAACCCTTGGTGGGTTCTTATTGGAACTTTAATGGATTTTGGATCTGACCTTGAATAAATTTTTATTAAGTCCTTAATGGATGTTAGATTGAACACTTAATGACTTCTTGTTTGATCCTATCTCAACTAGTTAATGGATTCAAGTTTGACCTATGTTGGACCCTCATTGGGTTTGTGTTTGCATCTTAATGGACTTTGGTTCGAGTTCAAGTTGATTTAGGTTTAGCTTAATTTTAGTTCAAGCTTGACCTAGTTCTGATTTGACTTTGGGTTTAATTTGACCCAGTTAGCTTTTAGTTTGAACTTAATTTAATCGTGTTAGGGTTTAATTTGAACTTGATTCGGCCCAAATAGGGTTTGATTTAAACATAACTTGATTTTGAATGGACCCAACTTGAACCTGAATTGAATTGGGTTTGAGCTGATTTGTTTTGGATTAACTCAATTTGGATTTTGATTCTAGTTTAATTTCAATTTTAATCGATCTATTTGATTATTTTAGGTCCATTTGGTGGTCCATTTGAGTCAATTTAGTTCTGCTCATTTATTCTAGCTGAGTTTAATGTGATTGAGTCATCAATTTATGTTAATCAATTTGGTACAAAAGCTATCACACTATCATGATAACTATGGGTAAGTCTATATCCTGACCTTAGTTCTAGTAGATATTTAGCAAGCACACGGGTTGGTATTAGTCCAAATGGATGACTAGCAAGCTTGCAAAGTGGTCTTAGCCCAAATAGATGTTCGATGAACTTACAAGCTGACTCTAAATAGAAATTCGATAAGCTCGTAAGCTGGTCTTAGTTTGAATAGATATTCAACAAACTCACAAGCTACTCTTAATCTAAGTAGATGCTCAACAAGACACAACTTGACCTTAATTAAATAGATGTTCAGTGAGCTCACAAGCTAAATTTAGTCCAAATAGATATTCTATGAGCTCGCAAGTTGGCCTTAGTCAAAGTAGACATTTGACGAGCTTACAAGCTGACCTTAGTCCAAGTAAACATTTGGTGAGTCACAAGCTAGTCTTAGTCCAAATAGACGTTCGGCACGATCGCAACTGACCGTAGTTTGAGTAGACATTGGGTAAGCTCACAAGTCAGCTTTAGTCTAAATAGATATTTAGCGAGCTTACAAACTGGCCTAGATCCAAATAGACATTTGGCGAGCTTACAAGCTAATCTAGGTCCAAATAGACATTTGACGAGCTTACAAGCTGATCTAGGTCAAAATAGACATTCAACATGCTTGCAAGCTAGTCTTAGTCCAAGTAGATGTTCAATGAGGTCATGGGCTGGTCTTAGTTCTAATAAATGTCGAGTAAGCTGGTAAGGTAGCCTTTGTGTAAATAAACATTCGGCGACCTCATAAGTTAGCCTTAGTGCAAATAGACGTTCATCAAGTCTGGGAGTTGGCCTTAATATGAACAAACATCTGGCAAACTCACAAGTTGGTCTTAGTTTGATTAAATATTTCACAAGCTTACAAGTTAGCCTTAGTTTGATTAGGCATTTGGTGACCTATGGGCTAGTCTTAGTTTGAATAGATAATCGGTGAGCTTGCAAGCTAGCCTTAATACAAATAGACATTCAGCAAGCTCACAGGTTGACCTTAGTCCAAATAGATAGTTAGCGAGCATATAGGTTGGCCTTAGTCTGAATAAGCAGTCAATGAGCCCGCAAGTGTGAGATTGAAATTGGCCATCCGAAATAGCAAAGATCTCGAGGAGTAATCTCAAAATAACAAATAAAAAATATGATGGTTTAAATGTGCAATCAAGTATTGTGGAAATATTACTTTCAACAGGCATAACTCCCTATTTTTAATTATCTTGATAATTATTAGGAACCTCATAAAATAAGAAACCTAGCTAATAAAATAGCAACAAAAAAAAATCATTTGATTAATTTTTGAGAAAACGATAGATGGCTTAAGTAAGGGCATACTCTCACTTTATATTTTAATACATTTGAATGCATAAATGATATAATATAAAAGAATAAAAATAGGAAGAGCTTGATGTTTGCTAATACCTTACTCTCGCGTGCTGGACCATATGGAGTCTGGCTCAGATATATCCTAATTTGATCGTTGGCAGTTGTTGATTATTTGATTTAATTGTGTCATCTGACGAGACATAAAAGGTGATCAAAGGAGTTTAAAGTATGTCCAATAACTTTAAGCTTCAGCTATAACTTCATTGGATGGTGTTGCTAGCAATTTAGCAAGTTTAGCTTGAAGTGTCTTCAATAGCATTGAGCTTTGTTGATAACTTCATGATTTGAAGGATTTTCGTTAGCCAAGGTATCGGCGATAACTTCATAGTTTCAAATGTTTTCATTGGTTTGGTGGTGTTGGCGATAACGTCATTTGGTTTGAAGTATTTCTGTTAGCTATGATGTTGGTGATAGCTTTGCTTGGTTTGTAAAGTTTTTTCATTGGCCAATAAGGCATTAGCGATAGCTTTGTGGTTTGAAGTATTTTTATAAGCCAATGAGGTATTGGTGACAACTTCATGCTTTGAAGTATTTTCATAACCAATAAGGTCTAAGAGATAACTTCATTTGAATAAGATATTGTGGCTGACTAACTAAGCAAGTTCAAGCCTACTTTAGTTTGATTTAATTTGATAATTGATGGTCTCTTAGGTGTGTTATTGATTAAATTTGGAGCATTGTCAATGCTTTTGGATTAGATTAGCTCGAAAAGTGCATCATCAACGACTTTTAGGGTTGACTAACTTCGAAGTGTGGCTAATAATTCTATGCATATTGTTGGTTGACTTTGTTTGAATAAGGTATTATAACTGACTAACTAAGTGAATTCAAGCTTATCTTAGTTCAATTTAATTTGAAGCATTGTCAATATTTTTGGGTTGGCTTAACTTTGAAGTGTAACTGAAAGGTTCAAACATATTATCAGTTGATTTCATTTGAACAAGGCATTATGGTTGGCTAACTAAGCGAGTTCGAACCTACCTTAGTTTAATTTGATTTGAAGCATTGTCAATGCTTTTGGGTTGGCTTAGCTTTGAAATATGGCCAATGCCTTCGAGCATGTTGTCAGTTGATATTTGAACACAATATGTTGCTGACTGACTGAGCGAGTTCAAGCCTAGTTTAATTTGGTTTAATCTAAAATTCAAACTTGATTTGGTCTAAGTCTGATCTAATTCAATTTAATACTCAGAACTTGATTTAGGCTCAAGTTGGATTTAATTCAATTCAATATTCAAAACTTAATTTTGATTTAAGTCTGATCTAATTTAGTTTAAATCGAGATCAACCTTGTGTTAGACCCCTATCGGTTTCTTAATGAATCTTTAACGGATCTTGGATCCAAACCCTTAATGGGTTCTTATTGGATCTTTAATTTTTCTTGGATCTGACTCCTGATGGGTTCTTAATAGATTCTTTATGGATATTGGATCCAACCCTTGATGGGTTCTTATTGGATCCTTGTTCAACTTACTAATGGGTTTAGGTTTGAACCATGTTGAACCCTTATTGGATTTGGGGTCTAGCCTTAGTGGACTTAGGTTCAAGTTCAAGTCGATTTAGGTTTAACTTAGTTTTGGCTCAAGCTCAACCTGGTCCAGATTCAGGTTCAACTTGGATTTAGTTCAAGTATGACTTGACCTTAGGTTTTAATTGAATTCGCGTTTAACTTACTTGACTAGAGTTTGGTTTGAACTTGATTTAACTCACTCAGAATTTGATTCTAGCTAGCTCAACCAAGCTAGGGTTTAGTTTAAATTTTGTTTAACCCAACTAGGATTTGGTTCAAATTTAATTTAATCTCAAATTGACCTGATTTGGACATGATTGGGGTTAGGTCTTAATCGATTTGGCTTGTATTAACTCAATTTAGATTTAAATCCATTTTAATATGAGTTTTAGTCCATGTATTTCATTAACTTAAGTTTATTTAGTGATTCATCTGAGTTAATATGATTTTATTTGTTTAATGTAATTAGCCATGTTAATTTAACCGATTTAGTTTAAAAGCCCTCATGTTATCATGATGAATTTAAGTGAGCCTGCGGGCCGATTGACCTTGAGTCAATATAGAGTCTTGGCGAGTCCGCAAACTAGTCTTAATTTAGACATTCAACAAATTTACAAATTGGTCTAAGTCTAAAAAGATGATCAGTGAGCTTATGAGTTGTCTTTACTCTGAATAGATGATTAGCGAGCCTATGAGCCAGTTTTAATCTAAATAGACATTCAGCAAACTCATAAGCTGGTCTTATTTCAAATAGATGTTTAGCAAGCTCATAAGCTGATCTTATTTCAAATAGATGTTCAGCAAGCTTGCGGATTGACTTTAGTTCGAATAGATATTCAGGGAGCTCATAAGTTAATCTTATTCCCAATAAATGTTTGACGAGTCAGCGGGTTGGCTTTAATTCGAATAGACATTCCGCGAGCCTGTGAACTAGTCTTAGTTTGAATAGACATTCGGTGAGCTCGCAAACTAGCCTTAGTCCGTAGACTGGCCTTAGTCTAAATAGACGTTTAGTCAGTTCGCGGGTTGGTTTTAGTCCGAATAGACAATTAATAAACTCACAAGCTGGCCTTAATGTAAAATTAATTTTGAACAAGTCTGCAGATTAATTTTAAACTGGAGTTGATTTTTTGACAAATTCACGAATTAGTTTTAAATTAGTGGTGGAGGTCCATAAGTATGCAAAAAACTACGGGAGACTACAGTATTAATGAAATATATCAATATGTAAAAGACTATAAGTGATTATGATAGTAATAAAACGAAAATAGAGGTAAGAGAGATTTTTCTCCTTCCTTTTTTCCTCAGTTGGCTCATTTTTCTCCTTTTTTTTTGCCAAATTTTTTCTTTTTTAAACAATTTTTTTTTAGATATTTTTTTTTCTTTCTCTTTTCTTTTTTCTTCCCCACCATTCCTCTTTCTTTCCCACCCTTGCTCCCGTGCCTTGCTTCTTCTCCTTCAAGCCCATGCTCCCAAGCTCCACTTGGCATCTCAGGCTTTATTCCAGCTGGATCCAGCCTTCTCTTACGGCGGACGGCAAGGGGGAAGGGTCTGGCCTCTCCGCCTTCTTCTTCTTTCTAGCGGGACGGGCAGGGATCGATGGTAGTGTGAGACATCTCGCATAGCTAAGGACGATGGTGGATAGCTCAGGCGGCCGGCAGGGTTTACTCCTGCAGGTAGGGGTGAAGCAAATAGACACGGGAGGAGTTAGGATTCTAGTATGGTCGTGCGGTGGGTGAGGACGAAGGTTAAGCTGTGCTGGCGACCGGTGCAAGTGAGGATGGGTCAAGATCGAACCGACGACGAGAGCAGGGAAGGTAGGCTGGCGATTGGAGCTGGGTGCGAGCGGTGCAGGCCGGCCGGACGGGGTAGGGTAGAGCTCAAGGTAGGCCGGTGGCAGAGCAAGCCGGAGTTTGGGAGGGAGTGGGTCGGCGGCGGGACGTCCAGGGACTGGTCGTGGGTAGCGCAAAAGCAGAGAAGGGTGGTGCGAGGAGAGCAGAGGTGGTACCCGGTGCTGGTGCTGGGTTGGCGGCCCAGCCGCTTGTGTCGAGGAGAGGCGGCTGGCGAGGAGTGGAGCTCTGGCGATGGTCCAGTGAGGGAGTAGCAGAGCAGAGGGGGGAACGACAACATGTCAAAGAAGGAGAAATAAAAGCTAAGTAGAGAGCTAACCTTGCTTTTCTCATTGAAGCTTGTCTCTTTCTTCTCTTCCAATTCTCTCAACGTGCTGTGCTTACTTTTTGATCTCTCGTTTTGATTTTTTTTTTTTATCTCTCCATGTTTTTTGTGATGTTAATATATTGATATAGGATTTGAGAAGATCGAAGTTGGTTTAAAATGAATCTCATTTAAGTTTGAATCAAGAATCATACTTATTTATTTTGTATAAATTCTATTTAGAATAGATAGTTGTGAATGTGTTTATTTGAAATTGGATAACTATGGATAAGTTCGTTGATTATGAATAATAAAAATTTAAAAATTATATTCACCCTGAATATCAAATTTATAAGGAGATTATTTACAAATTTTTCTAGAAAATTTAGATCAAATCATAATTCTATGAATTTTAGATTTTAAAACTTTCAAAGTGTTTTTTGAATAAAATTTGGATGTATTCGTAAATAAAAATTTTCAAATGATTTATTCATGAAAAGTCAAGTTTTTAGGAATTTATTTGCGAAAGAAAATTCTTTTGAAATTTATTCTCAAATCTTAAATTTTGTGACGGCTAATTTATAATTTTAGAGTTTCATCACCAAAATTCTATCCTACGGACTTGTTCGTAAGAAAAATTTAATCATATATTTTTTTTAAAAGAATTTATTTAATACAGAGATCTACTTATAAATTTTTTATATTTTTTTATTTTGACTCAGATTTTGGATGAATTATGCACTTAATTTTGGATTAAATATCTGACCTATTTAGCCTATTCGAACTAAGCCTAATTTGAGCTTGAATTGAACTCAATTTTTCAACCAAACTCGAATGTGATTTAAGTTTGACTGAAAATCACATTTGAAGTATAATTCAGTGACATACAAGTTTTAATTTTAATCATATTTCAATAAAATTTGATAATGACAAAAATTACCTCAAACAACTAGCTAACCTTAATTGAAATGGACATTTAGCAAATTTACAAGTTGGCCTTAATCCAAATAAATATTTGGCAAGTTCACAAAATGAACTTAATTTAAGTAGACGTTTAACAAACTCGCAATTTGAACTTAGTCCGAATAAATATTCGATAAACTTATAAACTAACTTTAAATCAATGATGATAGTGGTCTATTAATGGATAGGATATCACATGTGACTACGGTATTAATCAAATTTCACTAATGCATCAAGTCACATGCACCTACGATGGTGATGAAATTTATTGATGTACAAAAAATCACGAATAATGACCATATTGATTAACAAAAGACTGCAGTAATAATTATATAAAAATTGAGAAAAAAAAATTCTAACTTTTTGTCAATAATCTTTCTTTTTTTTATTTGTTTCCCTTTTTGTTTCTTCTCAGCCCATGCCCCTTTCCTTCTTTTCGCCTGAGCCCTACCGGGCCATGGTGGCTTGGGCTTCATCCTCGCCGGATTCGGTCATGACTAGTAGCAGGAGGTAGCGGTTGGTGCGGTGAGAAAGTGGCGCGAGACAGGGAAGTGAGATGCTCTGGTGGAGGAGCTTGAGAGCGGTGGGCAAAGGTGGATCATGGCAGAAGAATAAGAGCACAGACGGGGCTCACAAGGAGAGGGTGGCTGTGGTGGATCATGGTCGGAGAAGAAGAGCTCTGGCAGAACCCACGGAGAAGCATGGACTGGTGTGCAGGAAGTGGGCAGTGACGGTGGTTCGGCCGGCAGTCACGTGCAGGGGTGTGGACGGTGGCGATGGCTCGGCTGGTGGAGGTGCGGAGCTAGATGCTTTGATGGCGGAGCTTCAGGGCGGCGACACTGTGACTCAGGCCGACTGGGCAGGAGCCCGCATGGGCGCGGGCCGGCGAAGAAGAATTTGGTGGTATTTGGGGCTCAAGCCGGTTAAGCAGGAAAAGGCAGTGGCTCGCTGGTGGCTCGGGCAAGAGGGTCGGACCGGCATTCCAGTGACGCCCGAGCAGTAAGAGCCAACGAGGGACTGCCAGAGGAGAGGCTGGTCAGTGGGTTTGCTTACCCTGTCCGGCGAGGGGTTGTGTAGGGCACAGGTCAAGGCAGAAGCTCAGTCAATGGGGCTCATGAGCAAGCCAGGATATGATGCAAGGCTTCAGTAGGATGGTGCAGCAAGGAAGAGCAGCAATGGGGTTGGCGAGACAGTAGATGGGCAAGGAAGCATGAAGGGAGTCAAGAAGAAAGAAGAAAGAGCAGGGAATAAAAAATATCTTTCTGCGATCTCTCTTAATTTGTTTCGTTCTCCCATCGATGGCGATTTCCTGATTGTCTCGCTCTATTTCTTGTTCATAATGGCTTCCGGATCGTCTTTTTAGAGGTTTTCATCGCTCGTTTTCTCGCTCTGTGATTTAAAGAGATTCGAATCCAAATCTTTAATTGATTTTATTTTGCAATGCGGTGTGATTGTAATTTGTGGTTAGATTGAATTTTCATGTTTTGTGAAGTAATTCCCTTAATTTGAATTTATTTCTTGATGAAAAAAAGTAATTTTTGTACTATTTTTAGATTTAAATTTTTAAAGGGATTATTTATAAATTTTCTAAAAAATTTAAACTAGAATATAATTTTGTAAATTTTAAAAATATTTTTATAAAAAAACCTATTTATGTAGTTTTGAAACTTCTAAGTTTTTTGTAAGAAAATTTTCAGAGAGGTTTATTTATAAAATTTATTTGATATAGGGACCTGTTCGCAAATATTTTATATTTTAATTTAGATATTTGATAAATTTTGGGTTTAAATATTTCACTCCCTCAACTTATTTTAGTTTAAGTCCAAATTTCTCATTAATTTAAGTTTAAATTGAACTCAATTTTCGGTTGAATTTGATCGTGATTTAGGTCCAAATAAAATTTATATTTAGACCGCAATCCAGTGGCATTCAATCTCATTTTCTGATTGAATTTTGATTAAATTCTGGTTTTTAGTCAAAATCGACTTAAATATTGTTAATGTTTTTATGATTGTTGTCGACTAACCCTATTTGATTTGACCTTAATTTAATTCAAACTTGATTTTGGTTTAGCTTTGATTTGATTTAATTTAATGTCTAGACTTGATTTTTGTTTAAATCTGATTTAATTTAATTTCATGTTTAGATTTAGCCTTGGTTCAAATTTAATTTGATTCAATTCAATGTTAAGACTTGGTTATTGTTCAAGTTTGATTTAATTTGATTCTGGTTGAGTTTGACCTTATATTGAATCTCCACCAAATCTTGAATCCAATCTTTGTTAAGTTTTTATTGCATTCTTAATAGATCATAAATCTAATCCTTATTGGGTTCTTATTGTACCCTTAATAGATTTTTGATCTAACCTTTATTGGATTCTTATTGGATTTTTCATGAATCTTGAATCCAATAATTGAATCCAAACCTTGTGGAATTCTTATTGAATCCTTAACAAATCTTAGATCCAATATTGACAGGTTCTTATTATATTTTTAATAGATCTTAAATTCAACTCTTGTTGAGATTGGATCTTTAATGGATCTTGGATTTACCATTGTTGGGTTCTTATTAGATTCTTAATGGTGGATCTAAGTATTGTTGGGTTCTTATTGCGTCCTTAATGGATCTCAGATCTAATTCTTAATGGGTTCTTATTAAATACCTAATAGATTTTGGATTCAATCCTTATAGGGTTCTTATTGGATCTTTAATAGATTTTATATTTAACCCTTAATAGATTATTATTAGATTATAAATGAATCTTGAATTCAATTCTTAACATATTTTTATTGGATCATTAACAGATTTTAGATCCAACCATTATAGGATTTTTATTAAATTCTTAATATATCTTAGTCCAATCCTTATTAGGTTTTTATTAGATCCTTAATAGATATTTGATCTAACCTTTAATGAATTCTAAGTTCAATCCTTTAATGAGTTTGTAGTTTGTGTTTGACCCATATTGAACTCTTATTGGTTTTTGGGCTCAAACCAAGTTGGTTTGGGTTCAATCGCAAAATGGGTTTATATTTGACCAATGCTGAACCCTTATTGGGTTTGTGTTCAATCCCTTAATAGGTTTAAATTTGACCTATATTAGACCCTTATTGTGCTTGTGTTTGATCTCTTAATGGGTTTGAGCTCGATCCATGTTGAACCCTCATTGGATTTGGGTTTGATCCATGTTAGACTCTTATTGGATATAAATTTGAACTATGTTGGTTCAGGTTTAACTCATTATAGTTCAAGTTTATTCTAGTTCTGGTTCTGATTTAGGTTTGGAACTTATTTGGTTTAAGTTTGACCTAATATTAATTTTAGTTCGAACTTAATTTAACCTAATTAAAATTTTGTAAGAACTCGATTTGACCTAACTAGCATTTAGTTAAAATCGATTTGATTTGGATTATATTTTATTCAAACTTAATTAGGGTTGGGTTTAAACCAACTAGACATAATTATTATTCAAGTATGAGCTGATTTGACTTACATCTGACTTGATTCAAACCCAATTATGGTTGGATCTAATCGATTTGGTATGGGTTGACCTATGAACCTGATTTGAGTTAGGTCTGAATCGATTAGACCCAATTTGATTTGAGTTACCCAATTAGATTTGAGTTGACCTGATTAGGATTTGGGTCCATTTTAATTTGAATTTAATTTGTTAATTTATTTGATTAGTTTTATGTTCATTTTATTATTCATTCGAATCAAGTTGGTTTAACTTAACAGTTTATTTAATTTACCCAAATTGACTTAATTTTAATCTAATTAAATTATACCTAATCAATTTATTTTAATTTAATTTATTTAACTGATTAGAAAGTCTTCGAGCTATCCATCCATTTAAGTTTTCTTTCCTTTATTTTATATATATTTTTTATTTTTTTCTTTTGCCTCCACCACACTTGCTTCTTCTTTCCTTCTTCTCAAGCATGGTTCTTGTCGTAAGGGTCGAGCACGAAGCTAGTTGGAGGTTTCGAAATAAACGAGATGCGGTTGCTGCTACCTTTACCTCCTCTCGGCAGTTGCATCTCCTCGACCCGGACTACTTCGATTGCGATATCGCTGGGGACTAGCTTCTTCTTTGAAGCTTTTTGCCGCCTAGATCTCTTCTTCACCACCCTCGCCTGCTTCTATTGCTTAGCAGTGCGACAAGGCATGAGGCGAATGAAAGGGCGCCTCGAATCAAGATACTTGAATAGGGTGAGCGAGATCAATGTGGGGATAAGGAGAGAGAGCTTAGTGGAAACGGCCAGGGAGGAGCTTTTGGACTCGTTCTCTTTCGCTATGGGTGTTGCTGCCTCTTTGTGCCATAGGAGGATTGTCTCAGTGGACATCAATAGGCTATGTGTGGATTGTAGAGGAGAGGGCATGCAGAGGGCTTGCAGGTACGGTGCAGGGACAATAGGCTGTCGGCGATCAATAGGGATGATACTACAACATAGAGGGGAACGAGAACGGAGAAACACAAGAAAAATTAAAGAAATCAAATATAAGATAAGATTGGACGACCTTTTTCTTTTATTTTTTGGCCTTCAATTCTCTCCCTACTTGCCTCCGGTAATCTTTGACCTTTCTTCTAGTATCTTCAAGGTTCTAATCTCTTCTCTCTTTCGTCTTGAAGGATCTATGGATTTTATAAGTATGGAAAAGAGCAATTGGATTGGACTTGGATTTATTCAAATTTTAAACCGGAGATCTTACCATTTTTTTGTTTTTATTTATTTCGGATGAATAAATACTCTATTTGATTAGATGAGAAATTATTGTAGGTGAAAGAATTTGAAAATTGTATTCATTTGTGATATCATATTTAGGATTATTTGTAAACTTTTTAAAAAATTTAAGTCAATTTATAATTTTATAAATGGCAAGGTCTTTTTTGTAAACTGACCATAATAGTTTAAAACAGTTAGTGTCCTCGTAAAATATTTATTTATAAAATAAAAAAATTTTAAACTTATTCATAAATAAAAATCTTTGAGAGACTTGTTTTATAAGTTTATAAACATTAAATTTATAATCTAGCATTTCTTGGAGGATTTATTTGTAAGAAACAAAAATTTCAAAGATTTATTTGTGAATATAAATTTTTGAAAGGTTTATTAGTAAACTCTAGATTTTATAAAAACTAATTTCTAATTATTAATTTTTGAGAGATTTATTCATAAATTCTAAATTTTACCGTGAATAATTTATAATTTTAAGATTTTTATGAAAAATTTCAGAAAATTTTCATCTTAGGGAGTTATTTGTGAGAAAAAATCCAGTTAGCAACTTATTTGTAAATATTTATTTGGTTCAGAGACCTATTTATAAAAGTTTTATTCTTTTCATTTTAATCCAAATTTTTGATAAATTTTAGACTTAATTTTGGTCTCTTTTTTTGGCTACTCAGCCTATTTGGGCTAAATTCAATTTGAATTCGAATTTTATAATAATTCAAGTACAAGTGGAACTCAATTTTTGATCAAATTTGATCGCTGTTTAAGTCGATTGAGACTCATATTTTTGACAAAATCCACCTAAATACATACAAAGAGGGATGGGTAGCCTGTTGACGAGTTGTCCGCAATAACACTATTGAGTATTTTTTTAAAGTTATTTTAAAATCCTATTAAGGGATATAATTTTAAGTTGTTTCCTATATTTGTACGGGCTCAAATTGAATAGTTGTAGTAAATTATACCGAAGGATTCTATGTCGGACATACTCAAAACGAAATTTACGCTCAAGATTTTGGGTATGAGAGGCATGGCCGACTGCAGACTTTTAATATGGGACTAACATCCACCTAGGTCTTTGGAAGTACCTTCATAGGTTTGCATGGTGAAACCCATTATAGCGAAACCCATGTAGAGGGTATAATAAGGGCTCAAGTTGCTCATCTTCAAGATATGATACTCTAACTCTAGAATATCTTCCAAACTTTACAAGTTTAGTTCCATAATATTGTCCATATGGTATATATGCTTTGTGTTTTGTACCACTTTTTCATTTTTCATATATATTGTTAATGAATGATTACACAAAATTAGAAATTAACCAAGTTTTGAAGAATGTAATCCAACAAGGAGCCGAGGGTTCTAGTACACTCGTGAGTTTGGGAAGTACTCTATTTACTTTTTCAGCACTTCAAGTATTTCATGAATGTTCTTTTATCTTTTGGTTTGTCAATACTTTGTACATAGATATTTTTGTATTTTATAAGGAGATCAGAGTCACGTAGAGATTCAAGGATGTGTGGGGAGGCAACAATCAAGGATGGATGAGCTTTTGGAAAGTCAAAGACAAGAGTGATGCATGTTTAAAAAATATTGCCACTTTATTCTATTTTTCTAATTTTATGTGTAATGTGAAATTTTCTTATACACTATATTATTTATAAAATTATTTTTAAAATAGTTTATTATGTTATATTACAAATTTTATAAAAAATCTTCTATATTTGTAAATACATGGTATAATGTATATGCATTATGTATTTGTATATACAGGTAAAAAAATTTTCAATATCTTTCAACAAAATGCGAAAAGGATCCACTATATTTATGATAATTCCCGGTGTTTACCATGGATCCCCATATTTTAAAAAAAAATATAGGTATTATTTTTGATATCTTATTATAAATATCGAGAATTTTTGGAATATCGTGCATGTATTCTTGACAATCATAAGCAGCTGCAAAAAATACCTGAAAATACTATTACTGGTGTTTTAGAAACACTAGGAATGTTTTTGATATTTGTTTAGCCGGCTTTTACAAAAAACTAAGAAAAAATGTCGATGATATTTTTCTGACATTTTTTTTATTGGTGATACTGTGTAAATGTCGAGAATATAAAAAAGGTTGTAGTGGTGATTCTTTCCTGTTACACAAATGCAAGAACCACGATTGCTGGTATGCCATTACGTACGTCGATGACTAAATCTTGAGCTGTGAGGTCGGTTACAAGGACTTCATCTTTGATACGGATGAGGGCAAGGTGAAGATGGTGTTCAAGGGCTTACTATTTGGGGGCGGAAGCATGATGTGGGCTACTTCCAGGAGAATGAGCAGGGGATTGTATGAGTGAACATGGGCCATAACTCGCTTATCATCTCGATGGGCACTCTGGGGAAATGCAGGTTCTCATATTGCTTGGTGAACATGGAGTATATGAATTCCGACAGCCATATGCTATTCAAGGGTCATGCAATGCTCGACTGTGGCGTAACTCCAATGGTGGTGAGACTCAGGGAGATTGAGTTCTACTATGTCAATCTAATTGACATCAACAAGGGGAAGAGCGGCTGAACATACCTTTGGGGATATTCTAGCGAGACTGACGCGATCGGCAGCATGATTGTAGACTTAAGGGCAGCTCTCACGATTTTAAAGAGCTTAGGGTATATTATCTTATGAACAAAGGCAAGTAGTACGTTTGGAGTGAGCGAAAGGAAAATAGCATATGATGTGCTTCAAGGTGACCCGAAAGGACATGAAGCAAGGGAAGGTGTCGGAGCTAGTGGTCCATTTCAAAGGGCTAGACATGTAGTTGTAGCCATCGAGCTAATACGTGGTAGTCCAGGATGCTCTCTGCCTCACAATTCTGTCGGGTGACAACCTCTCTTTCTTCGGGATAAAGGCGCAATATAACTTGAATATTGGGTATAACATCAATAGGGGAAGAATTTACATGACTCCGGAACTGCTTATTAATAAATTTAGAGTGATTTTCAAATCCTTCTGAAATTGCATATAATTCTTTTAAAATTTAAAAATTAGATATAGCTTTTTGAATTTTCATTATCATTGCAATAAGTTCTAATTAAAGTTTAACCTTAGTTATAAAAATTCAAGATAATCATATTTGAGGTGATTTTTTCAACAATTAAATTTAATTAAAATATAATTACAATTGATATTTGTATATTACTAAATTATGCGTCAAATGTAAGTTTTAGTTAAACTTAAATTGCGTTCGAATTTAATTAAAAATTGAGTTCAATTTAGATTTGAATCATTAGACAATTCAGTTTCAAGTTAGGCCTAATCTAAATAGGCTAATTGGGCTGAATTTTTGGACTAGTATTAAGCCCAAAGTTTATCTAAAACTTAGATCAAAATAACACAATATAAAAATTTTATAAATAGACTCTTGAATTAAATGAATCTTCATATATTAGTCCCTGGTTAGATTTTTTCTTATAAATAGATTTCTGAAATAAGAATTTTGAAGAAAAATCTAATAAAATTTTAAAATTACAAATTAGTCCTACTAAATTTAGAGTTTGCAGATAAACCCCTCAAGAAATCGGTAATTATAATTTGATCCTTATGAAATTTCATATTTACAAATAAATCCTTCCAAAATTTTATATTTACAAATGAACCCATATAATTTCAACTTTTGATAAATAAGTACCTCAACAATTTTTATTTATGAATAAATCTAAATTTTGTTCAAAAAAGACCCTGAAAGTTTTAAAATTTTATAACTTTCAAAAAAGACCTGGAATTAGTATAACTTTCAAATTTCATCATTTACAATAGACAAATTTATCCATATCTCTTCATAAGTTTATCCAGATCCCAGATAAACCATATCTATATTTATTTATATCTATATCCATTATTCAAAAATTCAAACAAAGGATATCGTTTTTAGCCTAATTTCATCTCTTCAAATCCTATATAAACCTATTGACCTAGAAAAAAAAGCATCAGAGATCAAAAAATTGGAGGAGGGAAAATCATAGTTCGGAGGGAGGAAAGATATAAGAGTTAGAGAACCAGTAGAGGATTGGACAAAATAAACCCATAGAAAAAGAACCAAAGAAAAGAGTAAGTGAATGTATCTAACTCATCTTGTTCTCTTCTCTTTTTCGCACTTCCTTCTTGCCGTTCTTCTTCCTTCGTAGGGCCTCTTTTTTTTGGTGCACTTGCTGCCCTACCCACCATATGCCACCATTATGTGCTCACATTCATCCACCAAGCCCTAACTGCAATAGACTCCATTGCCTCATCGATGTTCCATGCCATGGTTGAAGCTTAAGCCTAACCTCTGGTGGTTCCCACACCCAAAGACTCCATCATGCACCACCTCTAGTATTGCCACACCTCGCCAGACTTACTGCCCACCCGTGAGCCACCTCTAGTGCCTAAACCCAGAAATTGCCTTAGTTGCTCAGCCTGCTTCATTATTGGACCTCTCCTCTCACCGAGTCTTGAAGCATCCCATCGCCAACCTCTCCTCCTTCGTGCTCTGTGTCAATGCCTGCATGAATAAGGAGGTCACTATGTTGTGCTAGCTCAACGTCACTCTCATTGCAGCCCCACCCTCTGCCTTGCCATCGGGAAGAATGACCAAGTATGGCTAGGAGATAGTTGGATCCCGCCAAGAAGGAGGCTGAGATACCATGGCTCGATGGTGAGGGCCATGTAAATAGGGGGAAAGAACGAGAAATAAAAAATAAAAAAATATTATTGTGTAAGAAAAGGAAAATTTTCAGCAAAAATAGGGGAGAATGATTTTAAGCTTGAGCAAGAGGAATAAAATACAAAAAATCATAAAAAAATTGTTGTGTAAAAAATTTAGTAAAAATAAAAAAATAAAAAAAGAGTTTGTTTAAAAAAAACTTCTCTCATCTTGATTTTCGGTGAAATTTCATCAATATCATGACCACCCACAGCTCCTCGAAGACAATGAATCCTCCACATTGCTACAGTCACCCACAGTCCCCCAATAATGGTAAACTCTTGACACTACTGGCACCACCTGTGGTCTTTCGAAAATAGCAGATACTCTCACATCTTAGCTAGCATTTGATCTCGCACCTAACCAGCCTTCAGACTCGTATTTAGCCATCCTTCAAGCTCGTACCTATCCAACTTTTGGATTTACACCCAAGCTAGCCTTCAGACTCGCATCCTAGCTAACCGTCGAGCTCATACTCAATTAATATTTGGGTTCACATCCAAGCGAGCCTTCAAGCTTACATCTTAGCTAGCTTTCAGGCTTATACCTCAACTAGTCTTTGGGCTCGCACTTAGCCAGCTTTTGGGCTCGCATCCAAGCTTGCCTTTGGCTTGCATTTAGCCAGCCTTTGGGCTTGCACTTAACTAGTCTTTGGACTTGCACTCAACCAGCCTTTGGGCTCACACTCTACCCACCTTCGGCCTCGCACTTAGCCCACCTTTGAATTTGCACTTAGCCACCTTTGGACTTGTATCTAAGCTAGCCTTCGAGCTTGCATTCAGCTAGCTTTCGGACTCGCATCCTAATAATTTTTAGGCTCACATCTAAGCCAGCCTTTAGGCTCATATTTAGTAAGCCTTCAAGCTCACACTCAGCCAACCATCGAACTCGCACTCAGCCAGCCTTCGAGCTCACATTTAGCCATCCTTCGGGCTCACATCCTAGCCAGCTTTAGGCTTACATCCAAACCAGCCTTCAGGCTCGCATTCAACTAGTCTTTGAGATCGACTTAGTCAGTCTTTAGGCTCGCAACCAATCAGGCTTTGAGCTTGCACTCAACCAGTTTTTGGGCTCACACTCAACTACCCTTCGGGCTCGTACTTAGTCAGCTTTCGGGCTTGCACCTCAGTCAGCCTTTGGGCTTACACTTGGCTAATTTTCAGACTCACACTTAGTCAGCTCTTGCCTCATACCTCTAAACTAGCTTTCAAGCTCACATCTTAGTCAACCCTCGGGATTGCACAATCAAAGCCGAGCAATGGGGTCTACCTAAAATTATTATAAATCAAATTGCTTAACATGAAGTAATTTAATCATATTAAAATTAGACTCAACCAAAACAAATGGACAAAGGCCAAGTTAGCTCAAATGAATCTAAATTGATCAAACAAATGGACTACATCTAAATTGAGTTAACCTAAACTCAAATTCAACCCTGATTATAGGTTAATTTAAAATCAAGTTGAGTTAAAATGGACTACATCATCTCGGTGTATTATCGACCAAGAAAGATCACCTAAAAAATAAGTACCAGTTGGCATTTATAGCTGTGTAAACCTTGAAAATTGAGACTAAGAGACAACCGAGATCAAAGTCAAAGTTGAACAAGAAACTAACTATAGAATCAAAATTGACCACATAAGATAGTAGAGACACTAGTGAGTAACCTCTAATCACAAATCAAAATTTATTTGAACTTAAATTGTACTATTATGTATTATGGGAATAAGATTTTTAATAGGCGTAAGCCCCTGTTATTAATTACCTCGACAATTGTCAGAAACCCCTTCAAGAAAAAAATCTAATTAATAAAATAGAGATACAAAAAGAAAAGAAGGAAGTATTTGATTGATTTTAAGAAATGATACATGAATTAAGTAAGGATATATTCTCACTTTATAATGAATTTCAATATAAAGTTATAGAATATATGAAAGAAATAAAGAAAAGAAAAGAATAGAGAAAAAGTTTTGATGTGTGCTACTGTCCCCTTCCCCTTGCACTAGACCACATGAAACCAACTTGAATCATGATTTAAAGTGTTTAAAGTGTTTCTAACATCTTTGAGCATCAGTGATAACTTCATGATTTAAAGTGTTTCCATTAGCTAATAAGGCATTGGCAATAACTTCACTGAGGTTGGAGTGTTTCCTTTAGCTGGTAAGGTATTGGTGATAACTCCATTAACCTTGAAGTATTTTCATAGCCAATAAGGCATAGGCGATAACTTCTTTGGCCTTGAAGTATTTCCATAGCTAATAAGATGTGGGCGATAACTTCATTGGAATTTGAAGCATTTCCATAGCTGATAAGACATAAGTGATAACTTCATTTGATTTTAAAGTATCTCCATAGCCAATAAGACATAGGCAATAATTTTTTTAGTTTTGATAACATCACCAATAGCTTATAAGATTGGGTATAACTTGAAGATGCATCGTCAATGGCTTCTAGAGTTGACTGGCTTCAAGAGCGTATTACCAACTGCTTCTAGGATTGGCTAGCTTGGAGAATACATCACTAACTGCTTCTAGGCTTGGCTTACTTGAAGGGTATATTGTCAATTGCTTATGAAGTTGACTAGCTTAGAGAGCATGTTGTCAACAACTTCTCGGATTGACTAGCTTGAAGTGTGGCCAATAACTTTGAACTCATTATTAGTTGACTTCATTGATTTGGTAGTGCCACCAACGGCTTAGAGAGTTGGGTATAGCTTTGAATTATGACTGACAATTTTGAGCATATTGACTATTAAGTTTTTTAATTTGGCAAAGTCACCAACTACTTATGGGGCTGGATATAGTTTTAAAATATTGCTGATAGCTTGGAGTATGTTGATAATTAACTTCTTTTCAATAAGATATTATGGTTGACTAGGTAAGTAAGTTCAAGTCTACCTTAGTTCGGTTTGACTTGAACTATTGCTAATGCTTTTTGGTTCACTTAGCCTCGAAGATGCATTGTCAATAGCTTCTAGTGTTGACTAACTTTGAAGTATGATCAACGACTTTGAGCATGTTAGAAATTAACTTCTTTTATTTGATAGTGTCATCAATGACTTATGGAGTTGAGTATAGCTTTGAAGTATACTAAAGACTTTTGTAACATACCCAACGAGACTCAGTCTGACTTATTTAGTTCTATTCAAACCAATTTTGCTTTAGATCAAGGTGGTAACATCACCATTGTTCATGTCCTTAGAGTATTATCAAGGGTTTAGCACACTTAATGAGACTTAGTTTGACCTTATTTAGTTCCACTAGAACCAATATAGTTTAGGTCTGAGTTTGATTTATTTAACTTGAATCGAGTTTACCTTGTGTTGGACCTTTATTGAGTCCAAGTCCACATCTTGATGGGCTTCAACTCAAGTTTAAGTCAGTTTAACTCAACTTGGTTTCAATTTGGGCTCAGCTTGGCTTGGTCCTAGTTATACTTTGAATTTGCTCATTTAATTTGGACTTGATTTAACTCAATTAGGGTTTTATTTAAACTTAGTACAATCTAGATTGAATTTGATTTAAACTCAACTTGATTTAAATTAACCCATCTTGAGTTTGATTAGGGTTGAGTATGAGTTTATTCAGTTTGAAATTTTTTAGAGTCCAAATATATTTGAATTTTAGTCCATTTGTTTGATCAATTTAGGTCCATTTGAGTCAACTTAGCCTTTATCTATTTATTTTGACTGGGTTCCTTCATATTAGTTAATTTGATTTGAGGGTCCTTGACTATTTATGATAATTTTAGGTAGATCCGTGGTCTAGCCTTAAAAGTGTAAATTCAAGAGTTAGCTTAGTTCACAAGCTTGAAAGCTAGCTTAGTGCAAACCCAAGAGCTGATAGGGTGCGAGCCCGAAGATTGGCTTCGATGCGAACCCAAAGGCTAGATAAGATG
This sequence comes from Trichopus zeylanicus subsp. travancoricus, assembly GCA_005019695.1. Classification (NCBI taxonomy): domain Eukaryota; kingdom Viridiplantae; phylum Streptophyta; class Magnoliopsida; order Dioscoreales; family Dioscoreaceae; genus Trichopus; species Trichopus zeylanicus. The sequence continues at coordinate 349,358 of RXID01010986.1, forward strand.
CAAGCCTAAAGGCTGATTTGGATGCAAACTTGAAGGTTGACTGAGTATAAGCCTGAAGGCTGACTAAGTGCTAGTCCAAAGGCTAGTTGAGGTGCAAGTCCAAAGGTTGGCTTGGATAGCAGCCCGAAGGTCGGCTAAGTGTGAGCTCGAAGACTGGCTCAGTGCAAGCCTAAAGGTTGGTTAAGGTACAAAGCCAAAGGTTGGCTAAGTGTGAGCCGAAAAGTTAGCTTGGATGTAAGCCAGAAGGCTAGTTCAATACCAATCTGATGGCTAGCTGAGTGCAAGCTCTAAGGTTGGCTAAGATGCGAGCCTAAAGGCTAACTGACTATAGCTTGAAAGCTAGCTAATTGTAAGTTAGAAGGCTAACTGAATGCGAGCTTGAAGGCTAGCTGAGTGTGAGCCAGAAAGCTAATTTGGATGTGCACCCAAAGGTTGGCTAAGATGTAAGCCCGAAGGCTGGCTGAGTGTGAGTTTGAAGGCTAGCATGGATGCGAGCTCAAAGGCTAGTTAAGATGCAAGCCTAAAAGCTAGCTTAAATGCGAGCCCAAAAGTTGGCTGAGTGCAAACCCAAAGGCTAGCTGGGATGCAAGCTCGAAGGCTAGCCTGGGTGCGAGCCTGATGGCTAGTTTGGTACAAGCCTAAAGGCTGGTTTGGATGCGAGCTCAAAGACTGACTAAGATTCGAGCCTGAATATTAGCTAAGATGCAAGCCCGAATATTGGCTTGGTGCAATGAGGCTTTACTATCTTCGAAGGGCCATGAGTGGCCATAGTAGTATCGAGAGTTCACCATCTTCGAGGGGTCATGGGTAGCTATGAGCAGTGTTGAGAGTCCACCATCTTCAAGGGGTCATGGATGGTGGCAGTATTGGTTGAGCTCTATCGTCATGCCAAGGACCGTGGACGACCGCGATGTTGATGAAGCTCCACCAAAAATCAAGATGAGAAAAGCCTTTTTTACTGAATTTTCCTTTTTTTTACACAACAACCTTTTATTTATTTAATTTTATTTTCCCCTCTATTTCTTCTTCTTCCTCACCTAAACTGAACTAAATCCTTGCTTTCTTCTTCATAACCAAACTATGGTGGCCCATCCTATTTCCCGATGGATCCGACCTTCTCTTGATTGGATCCAGTTGTTCCTCCCAGAGGCAAGGTGGAGTAGTGTCCAAGGAGGCGAATGCGAAGCTCAGGCTAGCTAGAGGTGGAGGAGAGGCTCAGTGAGCTAGAGGCAGAGGTAGCTCGATGGGTTGGAGGTGGAGGTAGCTCGACAAGCTAGAGGTGAAGGTGGCAATGGCTGGCATGGGTGGCTGCGCAGAGGTATGATTGGGGCTAGTGCAAGGTTTGAAGGGGCCAAAAGGGATAGGAGTGGGTGGTACCACAGCGGTGAGCTCATCATCTTGGCGATGGAGGGCGGTGGTTCATGGCGGACGTGGCCAAGCAGGTGGGTGAGGCGCAGGCATAGCCGGGCTTCAACTGGCATGATAGGGAAGAAGGGTGCAAGTGGAGGCAGAGGCCGGACAGGCTATGGCAAAGTAGGAGGCTAAGAAGAGCTAGATAAAGGCAAAGGCCAGATGGGCTACGGCACGAGCAGAGAGTGCATGGTGGATGGTCAAGGTTTGTCTGATGAAGAGAAGCCACAAGGTAGGTTTGACAAAGACAACAATCACATCATAGAGCCGGATCATGGTGGGTCTAGCAGTGGCTTGAGTTGAGATAAGGGTTGGAGGTTCTATGAGTGCAGTTCAGTATAGGTTGAATTGCAGGTTGACATTATTTAATAGGACAAATATGGAAGACCAGAGCTATGACGATGAAGAAGAACCTGCAGGAACAAGACAAGAGCAAAGCAGAGAGGAAGAAGAGAAAAAAAATACAAAAAAAGGTAAGATATCACCTTCATTTAATTCTCATTCCTTGGCTCCCTCATTTCTAGACTATTATGTTACTTTTTCTTTTTGTTCCGTGAAACTCTTCTCTTTCATCCCCATCTCTTAGATTCAATCTCTAGTATTTTTGGCCAGATTTTTTTTTGCTAAATATTTTTTTTCTTTATATTATTTTCCTCATCTTCTCCTTCAAAATTCAGCCCCCCATATCTCTTTGTGAGGTCTCACTAGGCCCAAGTGGGCTCAATCTCCTTCTCAGCTAGATCTAGCCATTTTTGGTTGGATCCAGCTCTCTCCTCTAGCAGCAAGGTTAAGGAGGCGGTGGCGGCTTGGACACTAGTTCAAATTCTCTCTCCAGGACGCTCTCGAGGAATGCAGCCAATGACTAGGATGACATAATGCTTGAAGCAGGAGTTGAGACCATGTCAAACTTTGGCTTGTTGGCACCATAGCTGAGACCAGCCAACGACCCCTTCTGCCTCCAATTCTATTGACAGCCGTGCATTCTCCCCAGGCCTTGGTTCTTGGAAGCATGTACATAGCAATAGTGCAACCATGATGGGGGTGAGCAGGGTAGAAAGGATACAAGACGAGGCCGAAGCTTCATCGGAGGAGGAGAAAAAGACAGAAAGAAGGGAAAGAGCGGTGAGTAAACAAGAAAAGAATAAAAATGTAGAGAGTTTGCCTAATTTTCTATTCCCGTTTCTTCTTCCGAGCTGTCATTTTCCTCCTTCTAACTTCTAGTCTCTAATCTTCTGATCTTTCTCTTTTTTTCATGCAAGACGCAAATCCTTTTATAATAGTCAGGAGGATAGAAAGATCAAATTGACCTTCCTCTTTTGAATTATGAATAAAAGATTGGATGAAATCTATCTTCATTGAAAATTTGAAATTCTGGATATTAGATATGTATGGATTGATTTTCTATTTTATTCTAAAAGTTGGATATGTGTATAAAATTTTGGAATGAAATTTGGATTTTGTATCAATTTGTGACATCACATAAATAGGAGGTTATTTGCAAATTTTTTCTGAAAATTTAGACCAAATAAAAATTTTATGATTTTTAGAGAGTTTTTTTTGCAAAAAGGACTTGTTTATAAAGTTTTGAAACTTTTAACGTTCTTTTTAAATAAAATTTGGACTTATTCACAAATAAAAATTCTTAAAGGATTTTTTTATAAATAGTAAAAAATTCAGGGGCTTATTTATAAATAAAGAATTTTGGAGGGATTTATTCATAAATAAAAAAACTTTGAAGGAATTTATTTTTGAATAAAAATTTTGGAGGTGTTTATTTGTAAAATCTAAATTTTACGGGACTGATTTATAGTTTTAGGATTTTATTGAACTTTTCTATAATATTCTTATTTAAGGAACCTATTTGTAAGAAAAATCTGGCCAAAAATCTATTTATGAGAATTTATTTAATTCAAGGGCCTATTTACAAAATTCTTGTATTTTGTCATTTTAACCTAAGTTTTAGATGAGTTTTGGACTCAATTTTGATCCAAAAATCTAGCCCAATTACTCCATTTAGATTAGACCTATCTTGAGCCTGAATTTTTTAATAATTTAAGTCCAAATTGAGCTCAATTTTTTATCAAAGTCAACCGTGATTTAAGCCTAACTGAAATCCATATTTGAGATATAATTTAGTGGCATATAATTTTCAATTTCAGTCATATTCTAATTAAACTTAATTGTGGTAAAAATCACCTTAAACAAATTATCCTATTCACAGTCTCTTCTCGAGTTTTAGCGAAAGGAGAGGGAAAACTCGAGGAGAGGGTGCAAATAAACTTTGACTACCTACCCCTACATTAATATTTCGAAAATTGACTATATGGATTCAAAATGTCACATGAGAGTGAAATTGATTTGTCATATGATGATGGACTTAAGCTACCATATAGAAGTAGACGTAGGTTTGTCATGTGAAAGTAGACTTAATTTGTTGAATGAAAGTGGACTTGGATTATCATGTGAAAATAAACTTGATTTGTCATGTGAAATTGGACTTAGTTTGTCACATGAAAATAAACTTAATGTATCATGTAAATGCAGACTTAGTAGTCACACAAGATGGATGGAGTTTTATGTCCATATTTTATCTCCAGAAATATGGAGTGCATGTTTGACCAAAAGTTCCTTTTTGAAAAAGCTAAATGTTCCATCATAGATAAAATATAGACACTTTTGGTTGTTATGGTATTGCTCTCGAGGCTTAGGCATAGTACTTTTTGAGGAATCAACTGTTGATTGGTGGCATAGGCCTTTCCCCTTTGCCATCGATCAGTTGGTAGGATCCTCCTTCGAATATTCTCTCAATGATATAAGGGTCTTCCCAATTCGGCTCGAATTTGCCTTTCTTGTTTTAATTTGGTATTATGGGTCTTCTCAAGACTAAGACCATTTCTCCCTTCTAGAATGACCTAAGTCGAACCATCTTGTTGTAGGCCCTAGCCATTTGTGCTCGATATATTTCTAGTTTTTGTTGTACCACAAACCTTGTCACATCTAAAGAGTCTAGCTCATCAAGGCGAAGACAAAAATTGTCTTTTTTGTGATTTTTTTCTTGTAAAGTCATACTTAGAGAGGGGATTTGTACCACCAGTGGCAAGACTGCTTCTATCCCAAACACTTTTACATATTGTGTTGATTGGGTAGGAGTTCGATACATGACGCAATAGGCCCACAATGCCTCAGCAAGCTTTGGGTGCCAATTTTTCTTATTTCTAGCAACAACTATCTTCAAGATCTTGGAGAGGAATGCCTTAGTAAGCCTGTTGGCTCTGGCATCCTACCTTGAAGCTTCTAAGGATAGTCCATTATCAGAAATGATCCTTTGAGGAATGCCAAATTTATACAACATATTTTCTTGAAAGAAGTAGATAACAACATCTATTTTTACCTCTTTTAATGGAATCACTTCAGCTCATTAAAAAAATAGTTAGTTGCTACTAGTATCAAGCAATGGCCTTTAGAAAAAGATAGCTCGATTGAGCCAATGATGTCTATACTCTATTCCTTGAATGGCTATGAGGATACTGTTGGATATAGAGGATTTGGGTGTTAATAAATGAAGTCACCATGAATTTGGCATTGGTGACATCTTCTTGCATATTCAATGCAATCTCCTACTATTATGGGCCAGTAGTAGCCCATATGTTTAATCTTTATCATTATTTTTGGGCCCAATTGATGAGCCCTACAGACTCTGGAATGCACCTCATATATAACTTCTTAGGTCTCTTTGTTTGAGAGATAATATAGAAGTAGTTGATCGAAAGACCTTTTATAAAGAGTGTCATTAATAAGTAAAAAATGTATGGCTCTCTTTCTGAGTTGCATCCATACATATTTATCTTTTGAGAGTTCTCCATTTTTGAGGTAGCTAGTGAATAGTGTTATCCAATTTGTGGCCTCTTCTACTAGTTTAGATTCATTCCTCTCGTACTTGATGTTGAAGACTGAATTCATCACTTGTCTACTATGGACTGTGATTAGAATTTCTCTCTAATCAGGGTCAGCTAGTACCTTGGCTAATTTGGCCAAAGAATTAACCTCTGTATTAATAGATTGGGAAACCTTAGTTATTTGAATATGAAAAATTTGCGTTATGAGCTCTTGAGCCTTTTCATGATATTTCAAGAGCTCAGATCTGTGAACTTTATATTTACCTTGGACTTTGTCAATAACTAGTTTTGAATCACCAAAAACATGTAGGTATAATATTCTCATATTGAGGGTCATTTTCAATCCTAAAATTAGGTTCTCATGTTCAGTTTCATTGTTTATGCATGGTTTTGAGAGAGAATATGAGTATCATAAAATGCCACCATTTGGACTGATATAAACGAGTCCAATTCCTACTTTGATTTGCAGAAGCTTTGGTCTAATCGCTAGTTTGATGGATGATGCTCCATCAAAGTATAGCTTTCAGTAAGGTTCCCTTTCTTTGACCAAAAAGATCTCTTCATTAGGGAGCTCACAATTTAAAGGAGAATCGCCTAGTGTTAGGTGAGCTGCGAGAAAATCGGTGAGAGCTTGTCCCTTGACTATCTTTTAGGGAATGAATTTGATATCATATTACAAGAGAATTAAAGCCCATTTTGCTAGCCTCCCAGTCAGTATAAGTCTGGTCATTAGGTACTTTATAGGATCAATTCTTGATACTAAAATGACTTGATGAGAAAGCAGATAATATTTCAGCTTCTTAACATTAAATATGAGTGCCAAACAAAGCTTTTCGATAGTAGAATAGTTATTTTCTGGCCCCACTAGCATTCTACTCAGATAGTAGAGAGTATTTCCTTTACCCTCCTCATTTTTTGGGCAAGAAGTGCTCTAGGGATCCTCTTATTGCTATCGTGTAGAGGATAAGAGGTTTATTAGGTAGAGATACTACCAAGATTGGTGGCTTTAAGATATATTACTTAATCTCTTCAAAGGCTTATTGGCAATCTTGATCCCAAATGAATGGGGTGTCCTTCTTCATTGTGGAAAAAGGCTTGTATTTTCCAGAGAGGTTTGAAATTAATCTTCTTATGTATGCGAGTCAGCCTTGGAATGACCTTAATTGCTTTAAAATTTCTAGGTGATGGCATATCCAATATAGCATTGATCTTAGATGAATCAATTTCAATCCCTCGATGTCTGACAACAAAGTCGAGAAATTTTCCCAATGATACCCCAAAAGCACACTTCGTAGGATTTATTTTTAGGTTATATTTCCTAAAGTGGTTGAATACCACTCTTAGGTCTAGGATGTTCCTGTCTGTGGACTTAGTTTTGACCACCAAGTTATCTACATAATATTCCACTAACTGGTGTATGAGCGAATCAGAGATTTGAGTCATAGCCCTTGGATAAGTGGCATTTGCATTCTTGAGCCCAAAGGGCATCACCTTATAATAGTAAATGTCAATTGGTGTCCTGAAGGTCATATATTTCTCATCATCAAGATGCATCTTAATTGGGTTATATACTGAGAAACCATCCATAAAGGAGAATATTTTCAAGTTGACTATATTGTCAATCATGATTTCCATTATGGGTAATGGAAAATCATCTTTTGGACATGCTTTAGTCAAGTCCCTATAGTCCACACAAATGCAAATTTGGCTATTTTTTTCCTTGATTGGCATGATGCTTACTATCCAATCTGAGTATTTTTTTTCTTTCTGATGAAATTTATTTTGATCAGTTTCCTTGTTTCTTCTATCACTGTTTATTTTAGATCAAGTTTCATCTTCCTTGGTGCTTGTTTGATAGGTGGAAGCTCAAGATTGATAGCTAGCTTGTGGGCTACAACTTCAAGATCTAGTTTAGGCATCTCCTTATAGCTCCAAGTGAAGCAATTAATGTATTGTTGGAGCATTGCTTTGAGCTAGATTTGGTTTTCCTTTGAAAGTTGAGTACTGATGAAAATGGACTTGGGGTCTTCCTTTGAGCCTAGGTTAATCTCGATCAGTTCATTGACTATGGCTTGCTCCTCATCCTCAAGTTCTAGTGGAGCTTCTCTTGGTTTGAGGATTATCTCTTGACTAAGTGAGTCATCATGTTGAGTAAGGTTTGGTGAAGTTTTGTCTGAAGGCATTTTGGCTGCATCATGCCCCTCTTTTTTTGGTTCTGATAAAATCCCACTGAAGATGTCACCTTCTTGTGATATTTGAAAAGTCATGACCACCTTGGTGCCTGCATTAGAAGGTATCCATACCATTTGATTATCTTGAATATCGTAGAGAGGTTCACTATTAACCATATGACATATGTGAGTGTTCGAAGTAATATAGCCTAGTACTTGGGTGTTCTTGTTTCCTCTTCCAGGGATGTAAGTATGTCTTGGGGCAGATCCCATAGATTATTGAAAAAATGACTCTATCTCTTTATTTGTGGACATCCACAACTATATTTGGTGATTATTTGATGAAGCTAGTCCGAGAAATATTTAGGCATGATTACCGATTGATGGTCACCATCATTCGCTAGATCTTCAATCCCTAGGGTTTCATGTATGCTCGGAGCACAAGAGATTGCTTTGTAAAATAGTATTTTCTTTTCTCCTTTACACTATGGCGTAATATAGAAAACCATTAATTCTTCCACGATATTGATGTTCAACTCATCTAATAGCTTAAATAAGCCTTTTGGAACTTTAGTAATAAGGAGAGTATTTTCTATTTGACCTTTGTTGTCATCTTCATTAGAAATATAACCACCCAAGCAAGACTCATGGGGCTTTTTCATCTGAAGAGATTGGGTCATAATCGCTTCCTAGGTGAGGATGAGCAAAGATTAGGCTAGCAATCTTTTTTTTTACTTGACTAATGGAAGTAGATCCCCTATCAATATTAGATCTTTGGTAGTATTTTACTTCATCATAATGTATCTCATGAACATCAAAAGGGTGCTGTCAATTTGGTGTTCTTCACCATCCTTGAAGTATTTGAAGCATTGGTGTAGGGTAGATGGTACTACTTTATTTTTATGCAGCCACAGTCTCCCTAGTAGTACTTTATATGATGCATTAGTATCGATCACATAAAACTCGACATCTGGCATCAACTCACATACTTTCAGAGGAATAGTTATAGCTCCAAAAGCTCTTTGGCTATTTTGATTAAACCCTTATATGGTTATAATCTCAAAATATAGGTGACAAATATCCAAAGTTAAAACTCTTAGAGTTCGGAGAGTCATTAAATTGACTAATAAGCCTGGGTCAATCAGGATGCGATTGATCTTGATCCCATCTCTGTTTCTTGTAATATACAATGATCTATTATGGTCTATTATTTCAGGTAGCAGGTCATTATTTGTGAAGGTGATGGTGGGAGTTTGGCATGCATACAAGGACTCTTTCATCTTCTCTTCAGTAAAGTATACTTGGTAATCGACTAGATTCTACAAGATGTGCACTAGAGTATTCCTGAGTTCTTATGACATCATCAAGTCATCAAACACACTCAACATAATAGGGATCTTCTTGAGGTGGGCTACTACATTGTATTCCACCATTTTGATTGTAGATTCAGCTTGCGAAGGCTCAACACCTTCATTTATCTTAATTTCCTTTTTACTGTCTTTGGGGGTATTCTTATCCCTAGGCATGAGATCTTGTTTCAGAGGTAGAACCTTTTCACCTTAGAGTTGTAACTAGTTTTCTCTCCTTAGTTGAAATGTGGCATCATGAGACTAATAAGGTTTGTCTTCAAAATCACTTTTGAGACTACAACAAGAAGTAGAAAACTGTTACCCTAGTCAGTACTTCCATGAATATCCTTGGAGGACGTGGTTGGCTAATCATCATCTCATTCAACATTAGAATTAAGCACATAGGGCTTCCTAGTAGAAAATTTTTTAGAAACTCGCTATATAAATCCTTCTATTTTGTCTGCTAGTATAACCTTTTTCAAGACTTTGTAATTAGGATGTCTCTTCTATGGATTTCTAGATTGGCTCGACTGTGGATATTCAAATTGATTTGATGCGGAGACAGAATGAGCTTTATGATTAGCTCATTTGATCCTCTCTCAAAATGCCTACTTCTTTCTTTGGCGTTTGCTAGTATAGGACCTTCCGAAGCGGTCATAAAGTTATTTTGAGTTAGACATAGAGTCATATTCATCATCCATGCCTTGTATACATAGTTCCCCTAAAGTTGGTAAAGCACAACCTTCCACAGGCTCTAGGACTAGGACTTAACCAAACTTAGTGGGTTGAGTATTTATTGCTGGATTGCTTGATGAAGGCTAGGATAGCAGCTTATCAGTGTTCACCTCAAACGTATGAGTCACTATATGACAAGAGGACATAGACTTAGCTAACTTTCTTAGTGTCTGACTTTCTTGACTTGTCTTTGGAGTATGTCACATAAGTGGTAATTTCAATCTGAAGGAGGATTAGCAAGTAGTTTCTCACCACCCCTATGTAGTTTTTTGTATGGCTTTGTCTTTTCTGCTAGCAACTTCTCCATCCTCTCGACTTCTTCACAAAGCATAGTGGTTGTATTTGTTACACTTTCCATGCAAACAGTCATAGCCTGCATGTGTTTGTTCAATATTTGCACTTGCCCCCTAACAAACCGCATGTTAGTTGTAGCTAGATCTTTCATAGTATCTAGCTGTAGTTTGAGCATGTTGTAGTTGTACTCACGGGAGAATCATTTTCTAAGATAGTCATCTCGAGAGCAACTATTAAGGAGACATGTGGGATCTCTCATTTCATCAGTAACATTTTTAGTGAGCTTATTCGCTTCATCTTGCCTTGCATCCTGAATTTTCTCATCATTGAAGTGACAGGGTCAGGATCGGCTTAGTTGTAAACCTTTGATAGTCACTATGACAGAGCATATTGCTACCAAAAGTTCATTTTCTTCATTTCTTGCCTCAAGGTTCTCTAATAAAGCTTTGAGTTTGTCAAGGAGAAATTCTTTAGGAGTTACTTGGCTTCTTTCTCCTTGAACATATTTATCTAGACAATCGATATATTTTTAGATGGTTGTTTTCTTGACATCATATTCATCTGGCTGAACTAACTTCTTCTTCTTGCTTCTATTCTTTCTCTTCTTGATGCTTCAAGTAAGTAAGACCATTTGTTCTAATAAGGCTTTCTTCATTACTATCCCAAGCTCTCTAGGGTTTTTAGTTAATTTTTCATCAATTTCTTAGCCCTTTTTGAAATATAAATATTATTTCATAAGTGCCTTTGTTCGAGAGTATGTTATTTTTCTTCTTCAAAAAGGATTTCAGCAAGTGGCTCATGTTCCTTGAATATAGCAATATGATTGATGTTTTTGGTGGCAATTTGAATAGGGCTACCTTAGAAAGAGTCATCTTGCCTTCTCGGTATTGTTTCTCCACCCAATCCTTAAACACATAGCAATCTTCGATGGTATGTCCTAAAACTCTATGGTAGCAACAATAGTTTGGGTGATCTTTTTTGTTTGTCTCACCTAACCTCTTGGATTCTGGCAATTAGAAGCCTAACTTCAGGGCATCTTGGATAATTTTCCTACTCTTTTTCTTTTAAAAGAATATTTCTTTATGAGCCTTTATTGGAGATCATTGGATCATTTCACTTCTCCATCTCTTGCAAGTGCTGGTGGCTTCTAAGGATTACCCTTGTTCATGGTTGGGTTTGAAGGTTTGTTTTGCTCAATTGTTATGAATGCAACCCTCTTATTTTTGAAATACTCTCCATGCTTGATCTTATCCTTTTTTGGTCTAAAGCTTTGTGAACTTGATAATGTTGGTGGACCAATCCTTTCTAGCTTCTTAACTTGCATAATGAGGTTTTGAAAGGTATGGATAGAAGAGGATCTTAGATAGGGTACCATCCATTCTCCCCTTATATTGTCAAGGACTAGGTTCACTACCTCGAATTAGCTCATGGGTTGTTCATACTTAATACTAAGATTTCTCCACTGTGTGATATAATCCAGAATCGATTCATTGTCATACTTTAGTATTGAGACAAAGTCTGCAATGGTCACTTTATAGCTGACTCCTCTAAATCTGATTCAGAAAATCTCTTTTATTTGTGCCCAATTTTATATGGATTTTAGTTACAGACTAGCATACCGCTAGAATGCTACTCTTGTCAAACTTGTTAAGAATTGGTAGAGTAACAACAAGGGGTTGTTACTTGAATCTCTACACAGAATCACAAAATGAGCTATGTGCTATTCAAGATTGCCCAAGCCATTAAACTATTTGAAACTAGGCACTGTATGGTCTTTAGAATATGGCACTTGGTCGTGATGACTAGGGCATAGTTTGTTAGTACCCTAATTACCTCACTTTCTTATCTCAATTAGATAGCTATCATTCATTGCACCTGCTATTATATGTATACTGAGAGTTTCATGTGGTCAGATATTCCTGAAATTGGAGATTGAGTATTTTTTACTAGAGGAGGTGCTTGTGAAGGGCCTATGTTTTCATGGACATCATCTACAAGAGATGCACCTTCTACTGCCACTGCTACTTGAGATGGTTATTGGGATCATTCTAACTTATTAAGCTTTTGGCTCGTTTGTAGCATTATCTCCACCAACTTGATAACCTTCTTTTGAGATTCATTTTCTCTTTACTTTATTGCCTCAACTGTTTTTGTAGTACTTATATGGTCACTTCTTAATTAGAGCTTTCAGTTATGATAAAGGCTTCTATCAGAATATAATGGTTTCTATCCTAAGAATCAGGTCTAGGCACTTGGTTGAGGCTAACTTCTCCAATTAATCAAGTTATCTCATTCAAGAGTCTACTCATGGAGCATATCACTACACCCTCTCTTAGACATAGAAGCAAGGATTGGTTCACAAGGGCCCTCTTCGCTTAGATTTTTTTATTAGTAAACTTAACTCGAGTAACCTTCTTTTGGTATTTGGCTAGCTAGAGTGTGAGCTTGCAATCTCCCCCAGAGTCATGGTGAGAAATGACTTTAATAGTATAAGTGATCTCCTTTTTTGAATCATCATGTTGAGTTATAGCTTTACGATGACTCTTGTACTTTTGTTTAAAGATTTTCCTTGTGCCATAATTTTAAGTCAAGATTATGCCCCTATTACTTTCACTTACCCTTTTCGAAATTGTTTAATGAAACAAAGAAGTTAGAGATAGAAATGGTAATGATCAACTTCTTTTGAGGGGTAGGCTTCCCAAGTCAACTAAATATTTCAGCAGCTTTTTCTTTACTTGTGACAATCAAGATGATCTCTTCTTCATTTGTTTCTATGTTTGGATTTGCTATTGATTGCCTCCTATGAGGAGCTAGGTAAAGGCAACTGAGGATTGAGCTTTATTTCGGTCCTAGCCTCTAGAAGACTGATACCCTTTTTGGTTGAGATATAGCTTCTAGCTCTTCATCCGAATATCCCTTCTTATTGGGGATGACGAATAGCCTCCTTTCCCTTGATGGAAGGTAAGAAATAGGTTGGTTTTGCATGTCGACCACTTCAACTGGTATAGTAGTAGGTTTTCTTTGTACTAGATAACCTCAGAGATAGTCCCGAACTTGACCTAAACTTTAACTGCTTCTGTAGTAAACATTGACTGAGGTAACTACAAACTGAACCTGCCTTCAAGATAATGGTGTACCTTGGAATCGAGATATTCTTCATTGTTGCCATTTGATTCTTTCTTTTACAAAGGAGAATACAATTGATCAATCTTCAATTGTAATTTTATCTTATCAATGTCTCTATCGTATAACTAGGTTTCCAAACTTAATGAGAAGTCATGTCCCATCGGATATACCAGAATTTATGGGATTAAAATTAACCACCCAGGATGGTAGAGACCCTGCGGATAATCTCAAATCATAAATCAAAATTTATTTTAATTTAAAGTGTGCTATCAAATATTGTGAGAACATAATTTCTAATAGGCACAAGCCCCTATTGTTAATTATCTCAATAATTGTTAAAAATTTTCTAAAGCTAAAAATCTAGCTAATAAAATAGAGACACAAAAAGAAAAAAAAACATTTGATTAATTTTAAGAAATGATGCATGACTTATGTAAGGGTATACCCTCATTTTATAATAAATTTTAACATAAAGTTATAGAAAATATGAAAGAAATAAAGAAAAATAAAGAGTGGAGAAGAAGCTTTGATATGTATTGCTACCCCGCTCCGCTTACACTGGATCACATGACATTCAACCTAAATCATGGAAGGGAATGAGAGAAGTTTGAAATGTTTCTAATAGCCTTGAGCATCGACAATAACTTCTTGATTCGAAGAGTTTTCATCAACCAATAAAGCATTGGCAATATCTTCTCTTGGGTTGGAGTGTTTCTATTAGTTGGTAAGACGTTGGTGATAACTCCATTGACCTTGAAGTATTTTCATAGCTAACAAGACGTAGATGATAACTTCTTTGGCATTGAAGTATTTTCATGGTCAATAAGGCATGGATGATAACTTCATTGGGTTTTGAAGTTTTTCCATAGCCAATAAGATATAGGTGATAACTTTATTTGGTTTTGAAGTATTTTCATAGTCAACAAGGCATAAATGATAACTTCTTTAGTTTTGATAGCATCACCAACAGCTTATAATGTTGAGTATAGCATGAAGATGCATTGCTAATAGCTTCTGGGGTTGACTATCTTGAAGAGCGCATCGCCAATTGCTTCTGGGGTTGGCTAGCTTGGAGAATGCGTCACCAACTACTTTTAAGGTTGGTTAACTTGAAGGGTACATCATTAACTACTTTTGGGATTAACTAACTTGGAGGTGCATCATCACTGCTTGTAGGATTGACTGGCTTGAATTATGGCCAACGGCTTTGAGTGCATTGTTAGTTTGTTTCATTGATTTGGTAGCACCACCAACATCTTAGGGAGTTGGGTATAGCTTTGAAGTGTGACTAACTACTTTGAGTATGTTAGCAATTAACTTCTTTAGTTTGGCAGAATCACTAATGGCTTATGGGCTTGGATATAGCTCTGAAGTGTGGCTGATAGCTTCGAGCATCTTGGCAATTAACTTTTTTTTGAATAAGGCATTGTGGTTGATAAACTAATAGAGTTCAAACCTATCTTAGTTCAATTTGACTTGAAGTGTTATTAATGTTTTTTAGTTGGTTTAGCTTGGAAGATGCATCATCAACGGCTTTGGGGGTTGACTAGGTTTGAAGTGTGACCAACGACTTTGGGCATGTTGGTAATTAACTTTTTTGGTTTGATAGTGTCACCAATGACTTATAGAGTTAGGTACAGTTTTAAAGTATGGCTAAAGACTTTTGTAGTACGCTAAATGAGACTTAGTCTGACCTTATTTAGTTCTATTCAAACCAATTTCGATTCAGATCAGGATGGTAATATCATGTATCATTCATGGCCTTGGAGTATTGCCGAGGGTTCAGCACACCTAACAGGACTCAATTTGATCCTATTTAATTCCATCAAGACTAATATAGTTCTGGTCTGAGTTTGATTCATTTAGCTTAAATTGAGTTCGACTTTGTGTTGGACCTTTATTGAGTCTAGGTCTATATCTTGATGGACTTTGATTCAAGTTTAAGTCAATTTAGCTCAACTTGATTTCACTTCAGGATCAATCTAGTTTAGTCCTAGTTTGACTTTCAATTTATTTTTTTAGTTTGAACTTGATTTAATCAAATTAGAGTTTAATTTGAGCTTAGTTCAATATAGATTAGATTTGATTTGAACTCAACTTGATTTTAAATTAACCCATCTCAAGTCGAATTAGGGTTGAGTCTAAGTTTATTCAATTTAGATTTTTCTTTTGGAGTCCAACTTGATTTGAATTTTAGTCCATTTATTTGATCAATTTGGATCCATCTATGTCAACTTAGCCTTTGTCCATTTGTTTTAGCTGAGTTCCTTTATATTAATTAATTTGATTTGAAAATCCTTGACTATTTATAATAATTTTAGGTAGACCCATGGCCCAACCTTAAATGTACAAATTTGAGAGTTGGCTTAGTTTGCAAGCTTAGAAGCTAGCTTAGTGTAAGTCTGAGAGCTAATAGGGTACGAGTCCAAGGACTAGCTCGGATGCTAATATAAGGATTGACTAAGGTGCAAGCTTGAAACCTGGCTTGGATGCAAGTCCGAAGGATGGTTGAGTGCAATCCAAAGGCTAGCTGAGTGCAAGCTCGAAATATGGCTGAGGCATGAGCCTGAATGCTGTCTTAGATGTGAGCCCGAAAGCCAACTAAGTATGAGTCTAAAGACCGATTGAGTGTAAGTCTGAAGACTGGCTAAGGTGCGAGCCAAAAGGTTGGCTAAGTGTAAGGTTAAAGGCTTAGCTTGGATGCAAGCCCAAAGGCTAGGTAAATATGAGCGCAAAGACTGGCTAGGTGTAAGCCCGAAGGTTGGTTGAGTACGAGCCCAAAGATTGGCTTGGATACAAACTCGAAGCATGGCTGAAATGTGAGCTAGAAGGCTAGTTTGGTGCAATAAGGCTTCGCCATTTTTGAAGGATCACGAGTGACCACGGTGTTAGTTGAGCTCTATTATTGTGCCAAGGACCACAAACGGTCACGATGTTAATGAAGCTTTGCCAAAAATCAAGCTGAAGAAAGTCTTTTTCTCCTTTTTTTTAGCAAACTTACTTTTTTTTGCTGAATTTTTCTTTTTTTACACAACAACCTTTTGTTTTTTAATTTTATTTTTCCCTCTATTTATTCTTCTTTCTCATCTAAACCGAACTAAACCCTTGTTTTCTTCTTCATAATCTAGCCATGACAGCCCGGCCTACGTCCCAATGGATCTAACCGTCTCCTAGACAAATCTGGTTATTCCTCCTGGTGGCGAGGTGGAGCGGTGTCCAAGGAGGTGAGAGCGAAGCTCGAGCATGTTGGAGGCAGAGGCAGCTAGGTGGGCTAGAGGTAGAGGCGACAATGGCTAGCATAAGTGGTGGTTCACGGGCAACTACACGGAGGTACGACAAGGACCAGTGTAGGGTTTGGAGGGGCTGAAAGAGATCAGAGTGGGTGGTGTCATGGCGGCAAGCTCATTGTCCTAGCGGCGGAGGGCAGCGGTTCATGCCGGATGTAGCCAAGCAGGTGGGTGAGGCACAAGCAAAGCCGGCTTTGGCTGGCGCACTAGCGAAGAAGGGTGTAGGTGGAGGTGGAGGCTAGATGGGCTGCGACGCAGACAGAGGGTGCGAGATGGGTTATCGAGATTTGCCTAATGAAGAGAAGCAACGAGGCAAGTCCGACAAAGACAATAATAGCAGCACAGAGTGAGATCATGGTGAGTTTAGCTGTGGCTTGCAATGAGATAAGGACTAGAGGTTCTACGAGTGCAGTTTAATGTAGGCTGGACTGCAAGACAACATCATTTGGGAGGACAAATATAAAAAAGCAAATCTATGATAATAAAGAAGAACTTACGGAACAAAGACAAGAACAAAACAAAAAGGAAGAAGAAAAAAAAAATAAAGAAAATAAGATAAGATACTCTTTTCTCTGATTTCTATCTCTAAGATCTGATGTTTCCTATTTTGGCTAGATATTTTGTTGCTCAACAAGTTTTTTTTCTTTATATTATTTTCCTCATCTTTTCCTTCAAAATTTGGCTCCCTCCTTATCTCTTTGTGAGGTGTAACCAGGCCCTATTGGGATTGGTCTCCTTCTCAACTGAATCTAGCTGTCTTCGACCAGATTCGTCCTCTCTCCTCCTGCGGTGAGGTAAAGGAGGCAGTGGTGGCTAAGACACAAGTCCAAATTTGCTCTCCAGGATGCTCTCGAGGAACGCAACCAACGCCTGGAATGAAGCAATTCCTGAAGCGGGAGTTGAGACCACCTCGAACTTCGGCTCATCAGTGTCGCGGCTGAGACCAGCCAACAACCCCTTTCGTTGCCAAATCTATCGGTAGTTGCACGTCGAGCTTGTCGAGCTTTGAACCTCACTGTTATCCCTCTTGGCTTCTCCTCCCTTCGACTCGATTGCTGACTCGCCCGAATCGAGTTGCTTGGTCCACTCGGGATTGCCGGTAGCCAAATTTTCTTCATCGGAGCTTGCCTCGCTGGCCATATTCCCTCTTATAGTGCCGTCCACATCCATGTCATCAATGTTAGGCCTTGATGCTTGGAAGCGGGCATGCAGCAATAGTGCAACCATGATCAAGGTGAGCAGGTTAGCAAGGATGTGAGACAAGGCTGAAGCTCCATCGGAGGAGGAGAAAAAGACAAAAAGAAAGGAAAGAGCAACAAGCAAGAAAGAAAAGCAAAAAAATAGAGTTTACCTATTTTTTCTATTCTCATTTTTTCTTCTAAGCTGGCCTTTTCCTACTTTTGATTTCTAATCTCTGATCTTTTGATCCTTCTCTGTTTTTTATGTAGGACAAGAAATTCTTTTATAATGGTCAGGAGGATAGGGAGACCAAACTGATCTTCCTCTTTCGAATTTTAAATAAAAGATTGGATGAAATTTATCTTCAATAAAAATTTAAAATTCTGAAGATTGAATATGTGTTGATTGATTTTCTATTTTATTTTAAAATTTAGATATGTGGATAGAATTGTGAAATGAAATTTGAAATTTGTATCGATTTGTGACATCATATAAATAGGGTGGTTATTTACAAATTTTTTTGAAAAATTTGGACCAAATTATAATTTTATATTTTCAAGGGGACTTCTTTATAAAGAGGACTTGTTTATAAATTTTTAAAACTTTTAGAGTCCTTTTTGAATAAAATTTAGACTTATTAGCAAATAAAATTTCTTGAGGGATTTTTTTGTAAACATTTAAAAATTTAGGGCTTATTTGTAAACAAATTTGAAGCGGTTTATTCATAAATAAAGAATTTTGGAGGGATTTATTTGTAAATAACAAATTTTAGAGGGTTTATTTATAAATCCTAAATTTTATATGAATGATTTATAATTTTAGAATTTTATTATATTTTTCTGTAAAATTATTATTCGAGAGACCTATTTGTAAGAAAAATCCTATCAATGATCCATTTATGAGAATTTAATCAATCCAGGGGTTAATTTGCGAAATTTTTGTATTTTGTTACTTTGGCCCAAGTTTTAGATGGGTTTTGAGCCCAATTTTGGTCCAAAAATCTTGTCCAATTAGTCTATTTGGATTAAACCTAGTTTGAGCTTGAGTTTTTCAATGATTTCAGTCCAAATTGCGCTCAATTTTTAATTTAAAGTTGAACGTGATTTAAGTCTGAAACCCATATTTGAGATCTAATGTAGTGACATATAAGTCTCAATTTTAATTATATTCTAATTAAATTTGATTGTAATAAAAATTACCTCAAATACTAACCAATAGAAACATGGTGAAAGTAATGAAATAGCTAGAAAAATAGGTTTCTTAATAAAATATTACACTATGGAAAAAAATATAAGGGGAGGTCGACCGGTAATCTACCATCATTTGAGATCAAAATTATTCCCGAACTTCAACAAACCTAATTAAATAAGAGGCCTTAATCGAAGATGGAAGAATATATTACTTGTCTACTAAATTATTTTTAAAATAATAAATCTATATAAATTTTTCTTTCAAATAAGTACAAACACATATGCTTTGCATTATTTACTTCTTCCAGCATCATAATCAAATTAAAAAAGAGAGCAAAGATCACTTCATAAGGTTATTTCTTTCAAAGATCATGCGCCAATTTGGCATTTAGAAGATGAACTATTAGCTTGAAGTATTACAATTCAACAAGCATCGATCAAAGTGTCTACTCATTGAGTCAACTAATCGCTATAGTATGTCTTGCTCCAGCATATCAATATGACATTATAGGAGACAAGTCTCATAAAAATAACAACTTATTACTTTCTTCTTTGTCCTACTAAGACATTGTATGAATAACAAGGTGAAAAAACTTCAAAATGACACTCAAGATAGCCCTCCAAGTAATCAAAGTCAAATTAGTTGGACCAACTAGTCAAGCCATCAACCCCTATTTAAAAGTGAACAATACAAAGGGCATATCTCTCCCCAAGCCTTTTGATTTTATGACCGCTCCAACACAAGTTGGGATCTCTTCTCCCAACTATTGTCAAGTGGCAGTCTTTACATTGTGAATGCAAGGACTCTAATCCATAAGAAAGAAAAGTAGAACTCTTTTTTGATCAAGATAGGATGTTTTTTCAAAAAATAAATATCATACTCTTTTGCTATTCTATGCAAAGGAAGAAAATAGAAAATGCTCATATCTAAAATATGTGAGCATATGCAACAACTCTCTTAAAAAACTACATGATGATGTCAGGTGGCATGTTGCCTAAGCATCCATTGTAAAAGCTCAATGGAACATTAGGTCCATCCTCCCATAAAAGAAGATGGTAAGGGTAAAGTCAAGTCCACTCTCATTCAAATACTTAAGGAAAGCATATTGCTGAAGCATTTAAAGTGGATAGTCAATCCATTATATTAATACCAAGTAAAATCTTCATTTTCCACCATGAAGGTTGCAAATAAGAAATTCAAGGTCCTTTTGTCAAATATTCACAAAGGAAGCATATAGCCAAAGCTTCAAAAATACAAAAAGAGGTGATCAGAGGTTCTTCTCTCACCTCAAAATACTGGGAGCAAGTAAAATTCTCCTTTCTAATATTTAAGAGACATCTATCATCATGACATTAAAGGAAAACTAACATATATGATGCTTTCTAGTACTTTTACAATCAATAGATCAAGTCAAAGGTCATAAAATCATTGAAAAAAAATTCATATAGACTACTTATATAGTGGTAAAATCAAACGTGCTACCTTAAAGTGGCAAAACAAAGCTTATCACCTTCAAGGTGGTAAAATCAAACATATCTTCAAAATTGTAAAATCAAATACTTCATTTATGAGAATTACAAAGTCAAACGTGCTATCTCTAATATGGCAAAATCAAAGTAGAAATTTTGAAAACTAGCCAAGTAAAGTCCATCTTGCATGACGATCAAGTCCATATTTACATAGTAAACTAAACTCACTTTCACATGATAAATTGAAGTTCATTTTACATGATGATCAAACCCACATTTACATGGTAAATTAAACTCACATCTCAGTGACGTATTAAATCTACTTTTATGTGACGAACCAATTCCACTTATTATAGTAGATCAAATCCACTTTCATGTAATAAATTAAGTCTATTTTCATGTGATAAATTGAAGTCCATTTTGTGTGGCTTACATTTATATGGTAACTAAGTCCACTTTCATGTGGCAAATCAAGTTCACTTTCACTTGCCAAATCAAGTCCATATTATGTGGTGGTTAAGCTCGTATCTACATAGTGAATCAAGTCCACTTTTATGTGATAGATTAAATTCACCTTCATGTGGTAAATTAGATCCATTCTGTGTCAAATCAAGTCCACTTCATTGTGAAAATTCAAGTCCATTCATCGCCCCAAATCAAAATCACTCATTGTGACAGCTCAAGTCTACTTATTATGATAATTAAGCCTGCTCCATATGGCTAACCATGTCTACTCTCACATGGTAAAATAAATCCATCATTGCATGACAAATCAAGTACACTCTCATGTGGCAATTGAAACCCACAGAGTCAACTTCTGAAATATTGATGTAGGGGCAAGTACTTGAGAATTATTCACACTCTCTTCTCATGTTAAATCTTAAGAAAAGGATGTGAAGGGGGCAATTTATTTGAGGTGATTTTTGTCACAATCAAATTTGATTAAAATATGACAAAATTGAGACTTATATGTCACTAAATTATGTCTCAAATATGGATCTCAATCAAGCTTAACTCATGTCCGAGTTTGATCAAAAATTGAGCTCAATTTAGACCTAAATCATTAGAAAATTTCAGCCAAGTTAGGTCTAATCCAAATGGGCTAACTGGACTAGATTTTTGAACTATAATTGGGCCCAAAATTCATCTAAAACTTGGGCCAAAATGACAAAATACAAGAATTTTGCAAATAGACCTCTCGATTAAATAAATCTTCATAAATGGATTTTTGGTCAAATTTTTCTTACAAATAGGTCCCTGGAATAAGAATTTTGTAGAAAAGTCCAATAAAATTCTAAAATTATAAATCAGTCCCACAAAATTTAGAGTTTATAAATAAACCCAAAAAGAGACATATAATTATAATTTGATCTTTATGAAATATTGTATTTGTAAATAAACCCCTCCAAAGTTATGTATTTATAAATAAGCACCTAAAATTTTAACTTTTTGTAAATAAGTTCCTCAAAAAAATTTATTTATGAATAAATTCAAATTTTGTTCAAAAGGACCCTTGAAGTTTCAAAACTTTATAAACAAGTTTTTTTAGCAAAAAGATTTCCTAAAAATTATAAAAATTATAATTTAGTCTAATTTTTTAAAAAAGTTGCAAATAACTCCTGTATAATTTCAGTATTCGGGATCAGTATAACTTTCAAATTTCATCATCTATAACATATAAACTTATCCATATCTCTTCACAAGTTCATCCAAATTCTGGATAAGGCATATCCATATCTATTTACATCCATATCCATCATTTAAAAAATCAAATAAAGGAGATCATTTTCAGCTCAAATTTATCTCTTCGAGTCCTATATAAACTTGTTGACCTAAAAAAAAAAGGCATCAGAGATCAGAAAATTGGAGGAAAAATCATAGCTCAGAGGGGGGTGAGACATAAGAGTCAGAGAACCAGTAGAGGATCTAACAGAGTAAACCCATAGAAGAAGAACCAAAGAAAAGAGTAAGTAAACGTACCTAACTCATCTTCTTCTCTTCTCTTTTCCTGCACTTCCTTCTTGTCATTCTTCTTCTTTTGTAGGGACTCAATTTTTCTTTTATTTTTTTGTGCACTTGTTGCCCTGCCCACCATGTGCTACCATCATGTGCTCACATTCATCCAGCAAGCCCTAGCTACAGTGGACTCCATTGCCTTGTTGATGTTCCATGCCATGGTTGAAGCCTGAGCCTATCCTCTAGTGGTTCCCACACCCATAGACTTCACCATTCATCACCTCCAATGCCATGACACCTCATCAGACTCGTCGCCCACCCGCGAGTAGCCTCTAGTGCCCAAACCAGCAAACAGCCTAAGCTGCCCGGCTTGCATCATCCCAACCTTGCCCTCTATCTCGCCACTAGGAAGAACAGCTAGATCCGATTGGGAGATGGTTGGATCCCATCGAGAAGGAGGCTGGGCTGCCATGGCCTGATCGTGAGGGCCATGAGGAAAGACAAAAGAGGGATAGGGTTTCAGGTGAGGAAGTAGGAAAAATAGGGGAGAGGAAAGAGAAATAAAAAATAAAAAAGTTATTGTGTAAAAAAAATCTGGCCAAAATAGGGGAGAAGAGTTTTAAGCTTGAGGAAGAGGAAAAAAATATATAAAAGTCATTGTTTAAAAAATTAGAAAAAAAATAAAAAGAAGAAAAAAAGATTTTGTCTAAAATAACTTTTTTCGTAGTGTTACGGTGACCCTTGTGATGTTGTTTGATGATTCACCATTTTGCTACAATCTTAATGCAAGACTATGCCCCATGTGATTTGCTCCTACTCTTTTTCAAATCACTTAATGGAGTGAAGGAGTTAGAGGTAGGAATGATAATAATTGACTTTGTTCAAGGGGCAGGTTTCTCAAGTTAGTTGAAAATTCTAGCAGTTTTTTCTTTGCTTATAATAGCTAGGATGAGATCTTCTTCATGGATGCCTGTGTCTAGATTTGCTTTTGATTGCCCCTTGTGAGAAGGTGGGTGAAGGCAACCAAAAACTAAGATTCATTTTCGTCCTAACCTTTGGAATACTAATATCCTTTCAATTGAGGTATGTCTTCTAGCTCTTCATTAGAACAACCCTTCTCATTAGGCATAATAACATTGGACCTCTTTCCCCTCAATGGAAGGCGAGAAATAGGCTGGTTTTGCATGAGGACAACTTCAATCAATGCAGTAGTAGATACGCTCTTGAACTGGATGACTTCAAAGATGGTTGCAAACTTGATCTGAACTTTAGCTACTTCTATAACAACCATTGACTGAGGAAAATGCATAGTTGATCTTGCCCCTAGGATGATAGTGCATCTTGGGGCATAGATATTCTTCGTTGTTGTCATTTGATTCTTTCTTCTGTAAAAGAGATCATAATTGATCAGTCTTTAATTATAATTTTATCTTATCAGTGTTTCTATCATATTAACTAGGTTTTTACATTTGGAGGAGAAGCCAAGTCCCATCGGGCATGCCAGATTTTATGAAATCAATTTTGACGGCCTGGGATAGTGGAAACCCTGGGAGCGACCTTGAATCATAAATTAAATTTTATTTTGATTTAAAGTGCGGTATCAGATATTATGAAAATATTGACTTTCAATAAATACAAGCTCCTATTATTAATTATCCCAATGATTGTCAAAAACCTCCTAAATTAAGAAACCCATCTAATAAAATAGAAATACTAAAAAAAGTATTTGATTGATTTTAAGAAAGGAATATATGACTTAAGAAAGCGTATACCCTTACTTTACAATAAATTTTAACATAGAATTGTAGAAAACATAAAAGGAATAAAGAAAGAGAAAGAGTGGAGAAAAAAAAATTTGATATGTGCTGCTACCCCACTTCCCTTCACTAGACCACATGGCGTCTGACTCAGATTGACTTGGTTTTTGATGGGTGTCCATGGTATCGTCCAAGGGACATGAAAGAAAATAGGAGAAGTTCAAAGTGTTTCCAATAGCTTCGAGTATCGGTGATAACTTTGTAACTTGAAGTATTTCTATTAGCCGATAAGACATGGGTAAATATTGACTTTGGATTGGAGTATTTTCAGTTAGCCAACAAGGCGTTGGTTATAACTCCATTTACCTGGAAATATTTCTATAGCCAATAAGGCATAGGCGAAACTTCATTATTTGAAGTATTTTCATAGCTGATAAGGTATACGCAATAACTCCATTTGGTTTATTAGCATCACCAATATCTTATAAGGTTAAGTATAGCTTTGAAAATCATGTCGTCAAGTACTTTTGGGGTCGACTAACTTAAAGAGGTGTATCGTCAATTATTTTTGGGGTTAATTAGCTTGAAAGGTACACTATCAACTGCTTAAAAGGTTGTCTATCTTGAAGGGTGCATTGTCAACTACTTACAGGATTGACTAACTTAAAAGGCTTGTCATCAACTGCTTACGGAGTTGACTAGTTTAATGGACATGTCGTGAACTACTTTTGGGGTTGACTAGCTTAATGGGTGCATTGCCAACTGCTTGTGGGGTTGACTAGCTTGTAGGATGTATTATCCATCGCTTTTGAAGTTAACTAGCTTGAAAGGGTGTGTCGCCAATTGCAAGATATGACATTTTCGGTGCGTCGAGAGCTAAGGTCCTCCTCATTAGGGCTTTGGTTTTCATTCTAATTTGGGAGAGAATTTGAATCACATGGTCATTGAATAGTGGTGACCAGGGAAGTGGGGGCATCGGCGAGGCCGATGAGGTGATGGAGCTTGGTCGTAGAGCCTCCGAAATAATAGAAGTTCATGGTGTAGTTAGTTGGTGATGGAGACCTCAATTTTGATAGGAAGTGGTGGCAACCAGAGCATAAGGGCAGTGGGCAGCCTCTTAGAGACAAAAATCAAAGAAGTAAGAATGGAGATAAGACTTGAGAAACTTACTGCCTCCCTTGTTTGTTTTGTAAAGCTACTTTGATTGCTCCCTTGCTCGTCGCTGATTAATTCATATTTGGTTTTGATCTCCTCTTATTTTTTGTCCTAATCGCTCTTTATTTTTTTTTTATAGGTTTCTAATCCTTTTTATAGGCTTTGAAGAAGATTTTGAAACCAAATTGAGGAAATTTGATGAGTGTGATTGGATCTTGATCTCTTGACTGATTTCATTTTGGAAACAATAAAAATTTGATTGGGGATGAATTTTGTATGCCAATATCTTGTGATTGGTATGTAATTAATTGGGATTTGTTTCCCCGATGAGAGAATTCAAATTTTTAGATGACAAATTTTTAGAAGATTATTTATAAAATTTTCTGAAAAATTAGACCAAAGTATACTTTCATAAATTCTAAGGGCTTCTTATAAAAAGGTTATATTTGTAAGAAATCTAAAATTTACAAGATTCTTTTTGAATAAAAATTGGACCTATTTATAATTAAAAATTTTGAGGAATCTATTTATGAATTTTTCAAAGAAATTAGATCAAAATTTAATTTTACAAATTTTAGGGCTTTTTTAATAAAAAAAAGACCCATTTGTAAAAATTTTAAAATTTTCAGAGTCGTTTTTGAATAAACTTTGGACTCATTTATAAATAAAAAATTTTGATGGGTTTATGTGTAAATTTTTCAAGAAATTGAACCAAAGTGTAATTTTATAAATCCCAAAGATCCTTTTCAAACAAAAGGACACGTTTATAAAATTATGAAATTTTCAGGATGTTTTTTAATAAAATTTAGACTTATTTGCAAATAAAAATTTTCTAGATATTTATTTGCAAATTTTTGGACCAAAAAGTCATTTTGTAAATTTTAGGAACTTTTTACAAAAGTGATATATTTGTAAAAATTTTGAAAATTTCAAGATCCTTTTTGACTATAATTAGGGCTTATTTGTAAATAAAAAAATTTGAAGTATTTATCTACAGATTCCAATTTAGTACAAATATTACTTTAACCTTTAATCCTAATTTGGGCCCAAATCTAATATATAAATTTGGCTTATTAGAAATCCAACTCAAATTTAAAGCACGATTTCAAAATCTAGTTAAACAAATCTATTAAAGATACCATCCAAGATCCATCAAGGATCTAATAGAAATCTAATGAGGATCGGATCCAAAGTCCATTAAGTGTCCATTAAAAGTGCAATAAGAATCAGATCCAAAATGTTAAAGATCCAATAAGGACCTAACAAGTGTTGTATCCAAATTCTATGAGAAATTTAATAAGAACCTAATAAAAATTGGATGCAGAATCCATTAAGAATCTAATAAGAACCCAATAAAGATTGGATATAGAATCCATTAAGAATCTGATAATAACCTAATAAGGATTGGATCTAATAAGAATCCAATAAGGGTTGGATCCAAAATCCATTAAGGATCCAATAAGAATTCAATAAGGATTAGAATCAAGATCCATTAAGGATCCAACATGAGTAAAGGGTGGATCTAAAATCCATTAAGAATCCAACAAGAACTCAATAAGGTTAAATCCAAGATCCATTAAGGATTCAATAAGAACCTAATAGGGTTAGATCCAAGATCCATTAAGGATTTAATAAAAACTCAATAAGAGTTAAATCTAAAATCTGTTAAGGTTGATTCAACATCCATTAAGGATCTATAAGAAACCAACTAGGGTTAGATCCAAAATTCTTTAAGGATTCAATAAAAACCTAATAAGGGTTGGATCCAAGATCCATTAGGAATATAATAAGAACCCAACAAAGGTTGGGTCCAACATCTATTAAGGATCTAATAAAAATTCAACAATGGTTGGATTCAAGATCCATTGAGGATTCAACAAGAAACCAATAAGAGTCAAGGATCCATTAAATAGGTTAAACTAGGCGTAAATAAAATCAGACTTGAACCAAAATTAAATCTAAACATCGAGTTGAATCAATCAAACTTTAACTAAAATCAAGTATGAACATTAAATTGAATCAAATCAAACTCAAACCAAAATTAAATTTGAAGCAAATCAAGTTTAAATCAAAGTGGAGTTAGTCGACAACAAGTTAAAGTCGTCAGCAATACCTCAAGCCCAATCAACAACAAACTAAAAAGGTCATTAATTATTAAATTAGAGATGTTCATCATAAACCAAAATTGTTAGCCACCTCAAATAGAACTAAGAAAGGTTTGAACTCATTTAGTTAGTTAGTCAAGTTTCATATTCAAAGGAAGCTCAACCAAGATAAGTATAAAATCATTGGTGATACTTCAAAACTAATTGACAATAAGCCAAAAGGAGCAGCGATTATCAAATCAAGAATGATCATCATAAGACAAGGTCTCTAATCCCTCTCTCAAATCAAACCAAACTAAGATAGACTCGAACTTACTTAATCAGTCAGTCAAATACCAATTCAAAGGAAGTTCACTGACATAAGAATAAAGTCATTAGTAATACTTCAAATTCAATTGACACAAGTCAAGAGACCATCGATTATCAAATCGAGTGTAATTAGCATAAGCTGAAGTCGTTAATTATTCTCTCAAATCAAATTGAACCAACATAGGCTTGAACTCGCTCAGTTGATCAATCAAGCATAGAGTTCAAAAACAAGTTAACTAACACAAGTATAAAAGTCATTGATAACGCTTCAAGCTTAACTAACATTTGCATAAAGCTATCGGCAATATTTTAAACCTAATCAACAATAAGTTAAAAGCCATTGGTTATTAAATCAAGAGTGATTAATATAAGCTAAGGCCACAAACCATTCTCTCAAGCTAAATCAAAAGAAGTCAACTAACAACAAATAGAAAACCATAGATGATATTTTAAACTCTAATGCCATTAATTGACACAAGCTAAGATGGTCAATCACACCCTAAAATCAAGTAAAGTTTCAACATTCATCAAAGATCAAACCAAGTACTTCTTCAAGTCAAGTTTCACTCGATTAAGTGCATGGGAGAGGGGACAATGGTGAGCATCAAGTCTTTCCCATTCTCCTTCTCAATTTATACTTTTTATGATTTTAAATTTAAATTATTTAAATTATCAAGTGAGGATATTTCCTTTCTTAAGCCATGTGATATATTTAAATAATTGAATTATACTTTTCTTTCTTTGTCTTTATTTTATTAGTTAAATTTGTTACTTTAAGAGGTTTCTGATAATTATTAAGATAATTAACAATAGAAGTTTACTGTGGAGTTGTGATCAATCATCCGAGAAAGCTAAAGACTCTAAAAAGAAATCTGAAAATAATAAATAAAATTTGGAGTGAGTTTGAATGCACAATCAAAAATTATGAGAATATGACTTTTAATAGGCATAAACTCCTTTTGTTAATTATCTTGACAATCATCAGAAACTTCTAAAATGAAAAACCTAGCTAATAAAATAAATACATAAAGAATATGAAATAGGGAAAGAATTAATTGGAAAAGACTTGATGTTCATTGATACCTCACTCCTATGCACTTGATCAAGTAAAATTTGACTCGAATGGGTACTCAGTTTAATCCTTAGCGAATGCTAATAAATTTTACTTAGTTTCAGGGTGTCGTTGAGTGTCTTGGCTCATGTCAATTGATCATATTATTAATTAACTTTTTTTAATCTTTGATTTAAGAGAGTTATTAGCGGCCTTAACTTAAACACTCATCATCATGGAGCTCATCTCTGCCAAGTCTTTACAGATTTTGATCTACACATCATTGCCAAGCTCATCGCTATGAAATCTTAGCGTAGTCATTGAGCTCCTCTTTACAAATACTTCTTGCTATTATCCTCTACAAATCCCCTGAATTAGTAAGTTTTACAAATGAATTCAAAAGCTATTTTTGTTATGTTTTTTCATGTATCCTTTGGCAAATCGAGTATCTTCCATCGCACGATTTTGTAGCAATCCCAAATGGGAAGATTTGTGATTACCAATCATAATATCAAGATCCAATAACCATTTACAAATTAAATTCTTGTTTAGGAATGCATGAATAATTTTTGAATTAAAAAAACATAAATTCAAATAAATGACAAAAAATAAATCTCTTTCTCAAATTCACATACACTATTTTTTTGTTTTCAAGACAAATAAATATATCATTAAATACAAGACAAAATATAGGTCTCTCATCAGACTTTCAAAATATCAATAAATATTTAAAGATATAGTAGCATATAGTCATAATTCATTCTTATAGAAAAAATGTAAATTCAAAATTTAGATTGTTATCTTAACATGATTAAGAGTCATGTATTTGCTTATTTGACAAAGAAATCACGACAAGTACAAAAAACTAACTCAAGCATCCTTATCCATATTTAAAACAAAAAATGAAAATAACCATAACTACCAATATCAACTAATCATGATTTTCTAACATATTAATACAATTACAACTTTAGTTAATGTTTTTGATCTTAATCTAATACATAGTAGAATACTATTTGAAAGTAGATCAAGGAAACATATCACAATTATTTTATCTTAACAACATGTACATCAAATGTAATATAAATAATTAAATTCTAGGCTATGGACATGATCTTTGCATTACCTCTTACAAGCTAGAATCAAATTAAATGAAAATAAGAGACCTAAGAATTTTAATTTTATAATAAGTTTACGCATGGTTACTTGAGATCAATAACTTCACAACACAATCGCTTCATAATATACTATCAACTTGAGGTAGTAGCAACAAAGCCACAATAACTACCTTAAGGCTCAAATTAAATTAACAATGAAGAGAAAAAAATAATAATGAGCTATTAAGAATTTTACCAAGATTAAAGTCTATAAGCACCAAGTTAACAAGAGAGTTTATAGCATCAAGAGGTTTTGCAGCCAAAATTAGAGAAATCCAAGATAATTCAATTCTTCGTGTATCAAGAAAAAAATATGACCTTTCCAGGTGGCATGTACGGTCTGCTCTTTTACGATGAACTCAGCTATTGAACCACTCATCATCACAAAGCTGGTTCCTACCAAGTTTTTATAAATTTTGACCTACACGTCATTGCCAAGCTTGTTGTTGCAAAATCCTAGGACAGTCATTGAGCTCCTCTTTACAAATACTTCTCGCTATCATACACGGCTTCTCTGAAGACCCTGCATAAGTAAGTTTTACAATTAAATCCAAAAGCTTTTTCTTAATGTCTTCACATGTATCCTTTCGCAAATCGAGCATCTCCAATCCCATGATTTTGTAGCAATCCCAAACGGGGAGGATTTGTGAATCCTTGGATCCGAACTCAAGGGTTTGGATTAGTGCTGCCGTTGCATAGGAAGCGGACGAATCTGTTTTCTCCCAAATGGTTGGTTGTATTTTGATTTTAGACGATCAACATATGCTGAAGATATTGGGAAAAAAATGATACTGTGTTTTTCTTAATTGTTGATTTCATGGACTAAAATTCACTTTTGATTTCGGTGCTGTTTCGAGCAATTTTAGTGACCAAGATACAACAAAATTCTCAAATAAATGCTTATTTCTTTCTGAAATTAATGCTTTCACCTTTTTTTTTTCCAAATGAAAGCAACAACATTGTAGAAGGAAGAATCAAGTATCATTCCTATTGCAATATTTGTTAGATATTTTTGGATTTAAAATTTAAATTCAAAATATATCTAATATCTATTTAGATTTAATCTAAATGATAAAATTTTTATCTGTTTTTAAAATTTGATTTGGTCCATAGTTATTTTCGTGATAATATCTTTTGAATTTATGGTGGTAATTATCTTTTTAATAAGAAGAGCCTAGCTGCCATCGGTCCTCCAATCCATCACTCTGGATTAGAAGACTTAAAAGATCTTTTTTTTTTTTTTTTTTTCTACTACAAGATTATAGCTGGAGTATGTTTGTAATTACGTTTGCAATATTTTCGAGTCCCATTTTTTTCTAATCATTCAACAGTAGTAGAAGCAGCATGGAGGTTGGAGTCACTGCAAAACTCCTTAAAAATGGCTAAGACTTCCTCCGAACTCAAATAAATGATAATGACTCTTTTGTTCAACAATTGGGTTCTTAATTAGAACCCATTACCGCTAAAAAACTGATGATGTGCTAGTCGCATTTCTACTCCCAATCCAAACAGTCCAATGGTGAAATTACTGAATCAATCTGAGATATTAAATGATCAACACTATGGGTCCTCATTGTCATTAGTCTAAAAGAAATCTTAGCAAAAATTAATTATATCTTATCCAGCCTAACTAGGACAATAAAATAGACATCAAGATGCTGACATCCCTCTTCGTCTGGTCCTTCGGGATTTTAAATAACAACTGGTTAACCTAATATTCTTCAAACCCTAAGGAAGAATCTTAGTTCAGTAAGACTCAGTCCCAGTCCCACACCTAAAATAAACCCTAGATTTTGACCCATCCGACCCGTTTCTTCCGCTGATCAGTTCAATTGCTCCAATCCACGTGATTCCATCACTAAAACCCTAAACAGACAAAAACATATCATAATTTATTATCAGAAAATACAGAGAAATAAAAGAGAAAAAGACGTGATGCATGTCTTGATTTTTTTTTTTCACGTTTTCCCTTTTTTTTTAACAGTTTGATACACAGGATAAGAGCAAACAAATCATTTTATTCTTCTTCTCTTTGAATGCTGATGCAAACCGGCGGAGAAGCAAAAGATAGGAATACCATAATAGAATCCAAAAGAAAACTGCACATGAAAAGCCAACACAACCTTTTAGCCCATGTACTGTCACAATCTTACTAATCAGACAACACAAACAAGAAAATCTTCTGATTTCAGAGTCACTGGTAGTACATTGCCCTAGGGTCCTGCACATAGATCTCATTACACCCACTGCTAGCATCTAACAGCTGCTTAATCTCCTCGTAGCCATAGTTCAGTGGTGCTACTTCTGCTGCTCCGAGCACAAGCTTCTGGCTCTCTTCAATGGCAGCACCGTAGAGGTAGTTCTCAAACCCTAATTGCTCAGCGCCAGCACTCATGTAGCTGTTGCTGCCATCAGAGGAGCTGCAGCTGGGCTCGCCAAACATGAGCATGCTGCCATTGCTGCTCTTCATCGGGTACTGTTGCGCCGAGTCTTGCAAGAGAGTTGTGTAGTAGCTGTTTTGGATGGAAGTTGAGAGTGGTGGTGGTGTTGAGGTGATGATCTCAAAAGGTTGGAAGACTTGGTTCTGGTGTTGTTGGTGTGGCTTGTTTCTCTGGGAAGGAGTGATTCCAAGGAGCTTCTTCTTCAGCTTTGTGTTCCAGTAGTTCTTGATGTCATTGTCAGTCCTGCCTGGGAGTTGTGCTGCTATTACTGACCACCTGCATTTGAGGTGGAAGAAAGAAACAAGCCTTTTAGCTAAATTTGGAGGATGCTTCACTTCGTACAAAGATGGCAACAATGCATCAAAGGACATATTTTCTTAGTTATTTTTTACCAAATTTTGCAAGAAATGGTGCACTCAAGGTACACTGACCTGCTTCCGATGCTAGCAAATAGGCTACATATGATCCTATCCTCTTCGGGAGAGAACTCCCCATGCTTTATGTTCGGCCTCAAGTAGTTAAGCCACCTCAATCTGCAGCTCTTCCCACACCTCCTCAACCCTGCAATCGAAAAACACCATACATGACATATTTCTCTCTCTTTCTCCTTCTCTCATGCATAGATGAAGAAGGAAGCAAACGAAGTAAAATACCAGCTTTCTGAGGGAGAGCAATCCAGTTGCCACCAGTGCCATACTTCTCTATAAACTCCTTGAGCTTTCTGTCTTCTTCTGGAGACCAAGGCCCCTTCTTCACATTTGCCTTGTCACAGCATGGAGCTCTTCCCATCTCTTTTTCTCTTGCCTTCTGGTTTGGTTACAAACACGCCTTCGAAAAAGAATGGCACTGGCTACAAGGAAGAAGAGAGAGACAGAGAGAGACAGAGAAATATATAAGTCTAAGGTGGGAGATGAAGTCAAAGGATAGGCTGTCTGGTTTCAATCAGTACCAATCTCACTGGCTTATTATACCTCACAAGTCTCGGTGCCACAGAGACTTGCCATCACTTTATTTAAATGAAAAGTCAGTCCTTGTGCCTTTGGAGTATGGAGGTATCCACATCTATCTCATCTATCCTAATGCTCCTCCTCCCTTTACCATTGTCCTGTCCCTTCTCTTTCTTTTTTTCTGTCTTTTTTTTTTATTTCACAAGATCGAAGTCTTGATGAAATGTACACAATCAAGTGAAAAAGGATGGATGTACAGGGTGTTTGCTAATCCAAAAGAATTAAGTTCTGTTCTTTGGAATTCTTATCCTAACAAAGTTCGAGTATTATCACATCAATATCAAATTTAACAAAGTACCTCTGATCTGAAATGACTAGCAGTGCGAGAAAGGGCTTTTGATTGGGGTTGTTGCCTGACATCGCTATAGTAATTCAAAGGGAAGCGTAGAAATTACCGTAGACATTTCTTGATACAAACGTTGCATGTGATTGATGATAAATTATACGAGTTAACATGTGAAAGATGAGTCTTGGACTGCATAGAGGTGAAGAACGGAAAGGCCAATTATAGACTTGAAAAAGAAGCGAGAATCAGCATCCCACTAAGCTTATGCCATGCATCCTTTTTGACACTTGAGCCATGTGATTCACAACTCACCATACTATTAATGGTCGGCGTCATTTTACTGTTTGAACAACAAAGTGGGGCAACTATCTCACCATCACAGACTACAAAATAAGCAATGCTGATGTTCTCTCTCATTTGAAATGGATCAACAACTTTCAAAGATTTTTAGTGGAGGGAGAAAAAGCATGTTTTCAACAACTTCAAAGATTTTTAGCGGAGGGAGAAAATGCTTTGTCGTTTAGATATGTGGAATTAGGATTTCCAATCTTGGTTTTGGATTTGTGGAATTAGGGTTTCTTCTTCTTCATCGACTTAGCTCCAATTAGTATATAAACATCAAATCCAATTACAACAGACCTAGGGGTGATGTAGTCAAAGACAATTGCTTTTGGACTCAGGCAGAGAGTCGATTATCTAAATATTCGATGTGATTAGTAGTGTATGTGGCATTCGATCACTTAGCTTAATTAATGTATAAACATCAGGACTAGTCACCTAATTTCATTTTCCTTAGACCTGTCAATTCTATAAGCAAATGGTTTAATTATAAAGCATTAAACATAAATTTTATATTTTTTTTTTTTTAAATAAAATCATCTAGCCTTCTTCACTCGGATATCTAAGGCATTAAACATAAATTTTATCCTTTTGAAAATAAAATTATCTAGCTAGCCTTCTTGACTTAGATATCCAAGGCATTTTGAAGACTTGTATGGAACATCTAGACGTTTTGATTACCTCAAGAGCAAAGGAAGAAGGGTGCCAATTTCATGGCAAACAGTAGTCACAAATATCATAACATTTTGACCACGAGCATGGAACCACGAAATATTTTCTATGGAAAATCAAAAGCGGACCACACAAAGAAAAATAACTTGACTTGGCAGACGGTATACATAAGAAGATGAAAGAGGGAGCAAAACCATGCAGCGCGAGTCGGATTGATTGCGATGGATGGATCTCCCAGAAAAAGTCTGCGCTTGTCACGGAATCTTCAATTAAACAACTATCTAGATGGCGACACTAATTATAGCAAGACTCCACCAGCCCATTGCTTGCTTAACGAAGAGGCCATGCCAGTCTACATCTGCATCGGCATCCGAATCGGACAGACTCAAGAGTTTGGATCGCCAAAGTTCAAAAAAATTTTGTTAGTTGTTCACCAAAACTATGGAAGTTGTACAAATGCAGAAAGGAAAGCAGGTATCTGGAGATGATTGATGATCCATATCTCAGTTGACTTGCTGCTGGGACGAATAAAGATAGTACATAATACTACTTTTATGTAAGTTTGATGTCAGTAGGTGCCATTGCAGATCCATGCAATATCCATGCAAGCAAAAATCGCTTCCATCTATTCTGAATTTTGTCCTTCCTCTTTTTTTCCGGAAAATTTCATGCTCACTTTGTGATGAAATTTCCTCTTTTGGAATTAAGGCAACAGCAGAAATTCCTATAGAAACCATTCATATGTGCGTTCTAATAAAACAACCCATTTGACAACAGCTGCATCTATGAGAAGAAATTGGCTATGCAGTAAGCATGAACAGCAACATCAATCAATCAGTTTGTTAACATGCTAATGAATTCTAATGGTTGACAAGAGTCAGATAGACGCGCAAGTGCATTAGCTTGCTTGAAAGGCCCTTTCTGATGACAATCCAATATGA
The DNA here is from genome assembly GCA_005019695.1 of Trichopus zeylanicus subsp. travancoricus. Lineage (NCBI taxonomy): Eukaryota > Viridiplantae > Streptophyta > Magnoliopsida > Dioscoreales > Dioscoreaceae > Trichopus > Trichopus zeylanicus. The sequence continues at coordinate 384,641 of RXID01010986.1, forward strand.
AGTAATGAAAAGTAGCAAATTGTCCAAAAAAGGTCGATTAAGCACAGCCCTCAACTACTTAACCCAACTATTCCCAAGTGGTCAAGCCAGATTTAATGCAATTGAGATTTAGAACCGTGCAAACTAAGATGCATTTTCTTTTTTTTTTTTGGTACTGCAAAAAATATTAATAAAAAATATGACAGCTAAGAAAGCAATGCCAACTGGAACTGGAAACTGTAACATATCACTGTCCGTACAGGAAGGATAAACAATTACCTAACTGGATTCCCCATCAGAACAGGCAGATTTATCAATTAACAATCGAATGACTCTTTTGACTAGTTTTCTATTAAAAAAAAAAGGGGAAATTTTAATATTTTCTTGGCTATTTTACTCTCATAGTCATACAAAGATGCCATGTACAATTGGATAAAAGATAATTCCCAAACAGATAAACAATGTTGCTATAATAGGATCAATTTTACAAAATATGATAAACAATTAATAAGGATGAATTTGTTACAGAGAAGGGAAAGTATTCACACTCACTTGTTCATGTTTTTTGCAACTCAACTAGAAATGCTGGTTTGGACGTTAAGGCCTTCTTAGCCAGGTTGCGTATATCATCTCTTGAAGATTCTTGGGATATACGAACTAGCTCTCTGATTCCGCCACTTGAAATAATATCGTCGGCATTAGCCTCTGCAAAAGAAACAGTTAGATCATTCTGGTAACATTTTCCCTGTATATGCCAAAAATATTCAAGCTTGGTTCATGTAACTTATGATGACTATGCAAAAGATGAAAAAAGGTAACGCTATTCTGTAAACTACATTGTTGTGAAACATGGAACTCCTTCATCTGTCAACATTAAGTTTTTGCAACTCAAAACAAGTAGCATTGCAACCACCATCATTGTTGTTAATAAGCCTTCTATCCACCACAATTGAGTGGCAAGAGTGATGTTAGTAACATGTCTCTCATATAAGCATCTTCCCAAGTCCACAAAAATAAATCTAATCCAAAAATTTGTTTAGATGGATAGCCTAAATTTCCATGGGAATTATGGGTTTCAACGGATCTTTTCCCTTCACTGAAAAAATTTCTTAGGGGGGTCTCTGGTACCAACTTTTGCAAGCCCCAATTTCTTTTGGAATCATGTGATACCATAGGAAAAATAAAACAAGGTTGGAGCTTCTTTTATCATTCCCATAGAATGAGGCTTACATGTCCTTCATTAACGACTGCCACCCATGTACCATAAGAATTGCAATAGCAATTGGGTTGGATGCAAATCCAAACTCTAGAAAAAAATTCCAATGTATTTTTTTTGGAATTTTTTTCCATGGTATCAAACAGGCCCTTATAGTACTAATGGATAGAGGATGTTGTTCTTGTCATAAACCAATATCTAATGCACGATTTTGAAAATCATCATGAAACAACTAATTTAACTTTGAAACACAAAACAAACAATATACGGCATGTCACAAATAATATACCATTCTGAGCCAAATGACAGAGAGCAAGCTCAATGTGCCTTCTAGTTGAAGTTGAAAATGTTGTAGAGTTAGTGATAATCCAGCTAAGTGCACCATCATCAATTAGAAGAGATCTTCCTTTTCTGTGCCCTATGGCTCCATCAAATAATAAACATTAGTTAGATACGATCCTACGAGTAACAAGAGAATACAAAACTCAGTGATCATATCCAATCCAATCCAACAAGCTTAACATATAAATGGTATGTGCAGTAACCGTTCAGCAGTCAATTCAGAGGAAAACTTTTCACGCCTTTATCTAAACTTATTACTGTACTGAAGCATTACGGTTTCATACCTTATTACTGTACTGAAGCATTACGGTTTCATACCTGTCTATCATACCCTATAGAGGAATCAACAATTGGTACATCTAATTCAAAGATTAAACAAACATCATTCTACAAGGCCAGAAAACATGCCAGCAGCATAACTTACATGGATTGATCATCCATGTCGCATGCTTAAACTTAATTCGTAGAGGCTAAGAGTTATCTTTTCCAGCAATCAATGACAACTCAAACAACATTTACGAGTAAGATAAGGCTATAGAAACACATAAGAATTTGATGAACATACAAGTTTCCAAATTATACTAATAAGCACAATACCAATTAGTAATAATACTTACATGTGCAAAGCTACCATTTTATTACAAAAGTGAAAAATGGAAAATTTTGACAAGGATAGATCATGCATGAAATACTACCTTTATGAAAGTGCATGCTATGTTATCCATTTTGATGCCAAATATTGACATTTGATGCAAGTGATTTATAAAAAAGGCTCCCAGTTAATTTCTACTATCTCAGATAGTTAACGGGCAAGCAGCTCAAACCCATTTTTTTGTTTGAATAAAGTGGACAAGTGTGATATTCACCGACTATTAATAAAGCACTTTGCAAGAAAAGCAAGAAAGAAAGGAAAAATTGCACAGCACCCTGCACAAACAAAAACTCTCACAACTGAGGTCATAACTGAATGAGATAACTTCAACACATTTACTAGCTAAAGTTATTACGAAAATTATGAATTTATTAAAGAAGATACTATAGCGTCAGAACCTTGATTGATTCCTCGCGATTCACATTTTGCAAAGTTTGCTATTCCTCTTGCAATCTGAGCAATGACATCATTATGTTCACATTGAACCATTCCCATCAGTGCCTTGGTGCCACCATCCTCTTTCAACATCCTATGTAACTTCTCTGTCAGAGAAAACCATATCTTTTAACTCAATAATATGGATCAATATTTGATGAAGATAGTAATGTCCTAAAATAAGTGTACATATTTATGTTGCATGTACACATGTAGACCAAAATTAGAAGAAATCTACAGGGTTCATTAACAATTATTACAAGTTCGAAGTAAACCCCAGTACCAGTAAAACGAACTGTGACAACTATTTTCCCATTGGAATCAGCTGTACTAAGGAAAGATATAGCAACCCAAGTTTAAAAAATAAACAACTAAATTGAAGATGGAGGCACAGAACAGTCTAATGGCTGCTATATTTCTTCATGAAATACTTTACATATCATGAATCATCTCCATCTACATACTGATATGGGAGACTATACAACTTTGAATATTCAGTTTTCAATTGCACATTTAATTCTTAGCATGTGCTATGCTTGTAATTCACAACTTCCACAGTAGCCCAATAACGTCAGATGTAATCCCAGAAAATACCCATGCAAAACGTTGCACTACCCTTCTTCCTTTTTAACTTAGTATTTTTAGTTTTCTAAGTAGTGTCTCTTCCCATTATAATAGGGGGAAAGTTAAAGGTTGATAAATATAGATGCATGAAATGTTGAAATAATGCAGAGAAAAGGCTCAGAACATTCACAAAGGACCCAAAATTTATACGTATACTTATACAATAAAATACTCTTAAATACTTAAGGAATACAGGTTCATTATAATCTATTAAAAAAATTCAAAATCAACTCAGAAAAAAGTAACTGATATAGTGTAAACGGACTATTAGAGAAGCCAGAGTAGTTGTAATATAGAGAGAACACCCATCTATATAAAGAATGGGATATTAGAGTTTGTGATCCTCTTCGACTTTTCCTCTTAGAATAAAGAGTCTCTCTCTCTCTCTCTCTTATTCATCACCAAGTAACCCTAGATTCTTATCCACCAAAAATCTAGAAACTATAACATGGTATCAAAATTTTAGAAAAATCATATCCATTAATATAAAGAGAGGGTTCTGTTCTCCAAAACCATGACAGAACAGGTATAAAAAAGCAAAGGGCATATCACTATTGGAGACAATTGTGGATTTCAAATAACATCAATCCAATTGACTAGATCCAAAAACTATTTCCAAAAGCCAAATCAATGCAGGCCTTTCTCAAAATAAAGGAAAAGAGGTTGTAAATTGAAAGAGACACATTAGAAAAGCCAACAAAATATTAGATTAAAAAAGAAGGTCAACACATGACCTTACTATAGAATAATATGTTTTTAATAATCAACACGAATATAATAGACTGTCATTCAACTAAATAAGTTTAGGAGGAGACAAGAAGATTGTACTGAAAAAAGACGACGACTCAAGAGTAATTGAGATAATAGAAGGAATTATATAAACTAAATATGTTAGAAAACCCTTAGAGAAATACTTTGTCAAGAGAAAAAGCCTCGGAAGTGAGTTGCATGTATATTAACCTTCAACCACCAACATTGAGAGGCAAAATTAGTACAAGAAGAAATTCGAAATGGCTTTGTTCTTGTCAACCCTAGGCAAAAAATACAAGCCAATCAAAAACCATTTCATGTAGAAAGAAAAAGTACCCTCGATAAGTAGCACATATGCAAGATTACAAAACATAAACATACAATCTGTAAGACATAACCCTAGTCTTGAACTAGCAGCTACAATGACCGATAATAATAAAAACATTAGAAGAGGAAAATTCAATACACGAGGAGGCTATTCAAGAAGAGAAAGAGAAAAAAAAAGACAAATTTCAAGTGTACTTACTGTAAAAGAACTAATCACACCATAAATAAGTGTTAAATTTTGCATGACAGACCACCCATAACACGTCTCACAATTTACAAGACCACATGCAGAATACCATGAGAAGTCAAATAGTTTAAAATTTGCAACTACAAAAATGGTTCATCTAGAACTTAACAAAGACAAGTATAACCAAGTGATAAACACCAAAAAGACACTGTTTGCAACAACTAATTCAGGACTTAAACCAGCCCTCCTATGGATCATTAACTCAGGAGCCACTGATCATGTCTAATAATCCCAAATACTTCACCTTTATCTAAAATGCCAGAAATCAAGCATGTGTTTCTAACAAATGGTAAACATGCTTTAGTGAAAGATAAATAAAATATTCAAATTGGATCCTTCAACCTTTTTTCAATCCTTCCTGTGAACCACTTTACTTATAACTTACTTTCAGCAAGTCCAATAATTAAAACTCTAGATTGTTGTGCGACCTTTTATTTTTCTTACTGTGCTTTTCAAAACTTTCACACGAGGGAGCTAATTAGTAGAGGAATTGGAGATGGAGACTTATAATACCTTCTTGATCTTGGAGTGTAGACAGCTAAAGTATTCACAAATAAAAAAAAGACTTTTTTATTTTGGCATTACAGACTAGAATATTTTTCCTTTTAAAAACTTAAGATTACATTTTTCTAACTTTAGATTCCAACAAAAACCCATATGTGAGACCCATGAGTTTGCTAAATATCATAATAATACCTTTTCTTCTCGAGTTAATAAAAAATATTTACAAGTATTTTATCTAATTTGCAACGATGTCTAGACAATTAGATTTGTCTTTAAATGGATTCAAATATTTTGTCAGCTTCATTGGTTACCTTTTTTTATAATGACTTAGATTTATTTAATAAAAAATAAGCATGATGTTACTCAAACTTTTAAACTAATTTCAATAGAAAATTGAAAAGTAGTTTAATGCCACCATCAAGATATTAAGAGCTGATAATGGAGCAAAATATCTTTCTAAGGAATTTCAATATTATTTTCAAAATAATAAAATTCTGTTTAAACTTTCTATCTAGCAACATCATAATGGAATGATGTCTAAAAGGAAAAACATACTGATACTACAATAGGGGGGGAAGGTTGAGGGGTGAATTAGGTTTTAGCAAAACAATGCCACTTTTTTGTATTTGAATAAAAATATAATCAATCCAATAGTAAAAACAATTTTGAGACAACCGCAATCAATCGCAAATATAATTAAAATAAAGTAAACTAAGAGTGTACCGCAATGTAAAATAATTCGAAATCAACTGCTTCTACTCCACTGTATTTGTCGCTCTTGAGGATTTTAACACTTCAGTAATACGTTACTTCGTTGGTAGAGTCAATTTCATACACTCATACTTATTCCAACCAACAAGGCTAATTTCAAACTAAGGTTTTACTCTCCCAACAATTCCATATAATTTTAAAGTGTTTACAATTGATATTGAAAAAAACAAATAACTTTAATGTCTCATTAAAAGATCACTCAATGTGAGAATAAGAAATTTGACTATTTGAAAATTAAAATATAAAAATTAGAGTTCTTGTAGGTTAAAGAGCTATTGAGGACTTATTACCTCAAAAATAAATTACTCAAAAATATACAAAAATTATTAAAAAATAAGTTTCAAGTCTTTAAATACCAGTTGATGAAAACACTAACTGTTGAGTTGTACTTTACTGCACTCGAACATCCGAACCGTACATATTTGGACTTTCGAAACCTTCCAACGATTAAATTTTACTAATCGTTGAAGCTAATGTTATAGGTTCGGGCGTCCAATCACAAGATTCAAACATTCAAATTATGTAATTTCAAATGTCCAACCAAATCTTCAGACGACCAAACCCGGAGTATGAATTTTCTCAGAAGTTATAACTTCCAAATTTTGGACATCCAAAATTATCAATAATTCAGAAAGTTATTTCTACTGCATTCAAGCGTTTGAAGTATAAAGCTCAGGTACCTGAAGTTAACAAAAAAATTCTATTTTTACTATGACTTCAATCTTCCTATTTGATACTATATTAAACTGATTTTGAATTTAAAGATGAGCCGGTAAAAACATCAAAGGTAAGTTGAGTGTTAACCAACACTCTAAGTCACGAATTCAAATAGCAAATCTTCAACTTAAAGAAAATAAAAAAATTAAATCTATTAAGTCTTCTCTTGAGATTTCTCCCATCCGATCTTCATCCCTTTAAAATTTGTCTGTTGATCTACCATTTGTCAAAGGAATTAGCCAGTTATTCAAAATTAGCAGATTCTATTGCTGATTTTATACCCGTAATTATAATTGTAAATTCTCTATATTTTCCTTATTTAGAATATACTAACTGTACCTAAACTTCAGCTTGTATTCATTATATAAGAGGCATTCTTCTCCAAGGAGGAGACCAGTTTTTTGCTCAAAACTTTTTAAGATTATCATGGTATCAGAGCTTGAGTTCTAAATTCTCCTGTGTCTCTTCCTCTCAGTCCTAGTTCAGTTCCTTATTCTTAGTTATTTTGATCAAGTTATCTCAGCCTTATGTCTTCAGACAAGTATGAATTCTTGATTCGTTTCAATGACAAAAACTACTCAGCCTTGGCATTTCACTTCAAGATATTTGTCAAAGGCAAAAATCTATGGGGTCATATTGATGGCAGCAAACCTGCACCTGACAAAGACAAAGACAAGGATGAACACTCCAAGTGGGAAGTCAAGGATGCTCAAATCATGATATGGATTCTAGGATCTGTAGAATCCAACATCATTTTGAATCTTCAACCCTTCAAAACTGCAGCTGAAATGTGGAATTATCTGAAAAAACTCTATAGTCAACACAACACTACTCGTCGGTTTCAACTTGAATATGAGCTAGCAAGTCTTCAATAGGGCAGTCTCTCAATCTCATATTTTTATTCTAACTTCATGAATCTTTGGGCTGAATATACTGATATTGTCTATACTACCTTACCTCCCGAAGGTCTTATTTCTATTCAATATGTACATGAAACTACTAAGAGGGATCAATTTCTTATGAAATTGAGATCTGAATTTGAAAACACCATATCTAATCTTATGAATCGAGAAACTGTTCCATCCTTAGATGCGTGTCTCAATGATTTATTTCGCGAGTAACAACGACTTCTCACTCAAGCCATCATGGAACAAATTAAATCAACTCCTATTCTTATGGCTTGTGTAGCCCAAGGCAAGTCAAAAGGTAAGGACATGAGTACTATTCAGTGTTATTGCTACAAAGAATTTGGCCATTATGTTTCAAGTTGTTCAAAAAAATTCTACAACTATTGCAAAAAGAATGGACATATCATCAAGGAATGTCCTATTCGACCTCCCAAGAGATCTGGAACGGCATATACTGTCTCAGTTGGTTCTTCTAATACTGGTAGTTCTGAGGATACAGCTCATATGACACAAAGTGCTCCTGCTCCTGTTCAATCTATGACACCTGAAATAGTTCAGCAAATGATCATTTCTACATTTTCCGCATTAGGACTCTCAGGTAAACCTTTCTCTAAACCTTCACCGTGGTACTTTGATTATGGGGCTTCCCATCACATGACAAACAATGTTAAATTCCTCACCAATGTAAATAAATATCCTGGAAATCTCAATATTTATACAGTTGATGGCAACTCCTTACCTATTACTGCCACTGGTGATGTTTTTTCATCCATAACCAATATCTTTGTCTCTCCAAACCTTACCACTAAACTTGTTTCTGTTGGACAATTAGTTGAAAATGATTGTAAAGTGGAATTTTCTGAATTTGGTTGTATGGTGCAGGATCAGCAATCGGGGAAGATAATCGCAAGGGGGCCTAAAATTGGACGTCTTTTTCCTCTTCAACTTCCTATGTCTTCATGTTCCTCTTCACCTGTTATCACTTGTAATTCTGCTTATGTTGATTACCGAGCATGGCATAAACGCCTTAAACATCCAAACTCTAATGTGCTTTATACTTTGCTAAATTATGGTTTACTTGACAATAAAGGGTCACCATTTCTTAGTACTGTTCAATTTGATTGCAATTCTTGTAGGTTTGGAAAAAGTAAAGTTCTGCCATTTCTCACTCACACACCTAAAGTAGTCCAGCCTTTTGATTTGATACATAGTGATGTGTGGGGAATGGCGTCAGTTACTTCCCATGCTAATTACAAGTATTTTGTCACTTTTATTAATGACTATAGTTGTTTCACATGGATTTATTTTCTGCATTCTAAAGATGAATTATTTTTTGTCTTTAAGCTTTTTCATGCACATATTCAGACCCAATTTTCTGCTAGTATCAAAATTCTTCGTTCTGATAATGGGGGAGAATACATGTTTCATTTATTTCAAGAATTTTTACAAACCAATGGTATAATTTCTCAAAGGTCTTGTCCTTCAACCCCTCAACAGAATGGGGTTACTGAAAGAAAAAACCGACACCTTCTAGATATTGTTCGCACCCTCCTATTAGAGTCATTCGTACCCTCTCGTTTTTGGTGTGAAGCTCTCTCAACTGCTGTCTATCTCATCAATAAATTACCTTCTCCTTCCTTGAACCATATTTCCCCTTTCTTTCGGTTATTTGGTCATACCCCAAATTACTCTAATCTTCGTACCTTTGGTTGTGTGTGTTATGTTCATCTTCCTACACACGAACGGACAAAACTAACAGCTCAAACTGTTCAATGTGCTTTTCTAGGTTATTCGGTGCACCAAAAAGATTTTCTTTATTATGATCCCAACCTACGACGTATTCGGGTTTCTCGAAATGTGATTTTTTTTTTAAAATCAGTATTTTTTTTCCACACACAAGGATAACTTTTCTCCTTCATTCTCTATTTTGCCAATGTTTACTAACTATTCTGAAGATTCCATGCCTTCAAAGCCTCTCATAGTCTACCAACGACGCAAGATTTCAGTACCTCTCGGGCCCCCTCCAGCTCATTCCCTTAATACTGATCATGTTCCAACAACTGCACCAACACCTCTCAGCCAAAGTACTCGAATTCGTAAACCACCAGATAGGTATGGTTTCACCTCTCCTTTATCCTTGACAGTCACCTTGTCCTCTATTCCTATTTCATCATCCTACAAGCAGGTTATGGAACATGAATGTTGACGGAGAGCTATTGAAACAAAACTTTTTGCACTTGAAGAAAACCAAACATGGGATATTGTTCCGTGTCCACCATCTGTGAAACCTCTTGGTAGTAAGTTAGTGTTTTCTATCAAGCTCGTTCTGATGGATCCATAGAACGTTATAAGGTTAGATTGGTGGTTCTTGGCAACAAGCAAGAGTATGGCCTAGACTATGAAGAGACCTTCGCACCAGTAGCCAAAATGACCACTGTACGAACAATACTCGCCCTAGCAGCATCACAATCATGGTCTTTATATCAAATGGATGTAAAGAATGCTTTCTTGCATGGTGATCTCAAGGAGGAAGTTTACATGAAACTTCCCTACGGTATGCCTACTTCTTCCCCTAATGATGTTTGCAAACTAAAATGCTCTTTGTATGGATTGAAGCAGGCACCACGAGTATGGTTTGAAAAGTTTCGATCGACCCTCCTTAGTTTTTCATTTACACAAACCCAGTATGACTCCTCACTTTTTTTCCAACGGACATCCAAGGAAATAGTTGTTCTTCTTGTTTATGTGGATGACATTGTCATCACCGGTTCTGATATGGAGGCTATATCTAAACTTCAGAATTTGTTGCATTCTACTTTCCACATGAAAGATCTCGGCCCACTCACCTATTTTTTGGGATTAGAGGTGCATCATCAGTCTCAAGGTATATTCTTGAATCAACACAAGTATATTATAGATTTGGTTCAGCTAGCAGGACTCACAAACACTAATTATGTTGACACCCCAATGGAAATTAATGTAAAATATCGACGGGGTGAAAAGGAACTTCTTGAGGATCCCACTTTATATCGCAAGCTGGTTGGAAGTCTTATCTATCTAACTATCACCCGCCCGGACATCTCTTATGCTGTCCATATTGTCAGCAAGTTCATGCAAGCCCCTCGGCATCTCCACCTATCTGCAGTCCGCCGCATCATCAGATATATCCTGGGCACACAAAGTCATGGCTTATTCTTCCCTACTGGTTCTTCCCTCAAAATACAAGCCTATAGTGATGCAGATTGGGCTGATTGTCCGGACACAAGAAAATCAACTACAGGATGGTGTATGTTTCTTGGTGATACTCTTATCTCTTGGAAATGCAAGAAGCAAGACTCGGTCTCCAAATCATCCACTGAGGCGGAATATCGTGCCATGTCTACTGCATGCTCAGAGATCATTTGGTTACGTGGTCTTTTAACAGAGCTTGATTTCACCCAAGATCAACCTACTCCATTACATGCTGACAACACTAGTGCCATCCAAATTGCAGCCAATCCTGTCTACCATGAACGCACAAAGCACATAGAGGTTGACTGTCACTCTATCCGGGAGGCCTATGATCGTCAAGTTATCACTCTCCCACATATCTCCACTACTCTACAGATTGCGGATATTTTCACCAAACCAATGACACGACAACGACAACTTTTTTGTTAGCAAATTGATACTTGTTGACTTACCAGCATCAATTTGAGGAAGGATGTCAAAGGAATTAGCCAGTCATTCAAAGTTAACAGATTCTATGGCTGATTTTATACCAAAATTAGCAGATTTTATGGCTGATTTTATACCAAAGTTAGCAGATTTTATGGCTGATTTTATACCAAAGTTAGCAGATTCTATGGCTGATTTTATACCCGTAATTATGATTGTAAATTCTCTATATTTTCCTTATTTAGGATATGCCTTATTTAGAATATGCTAACTGTACCTAAACTTCAGTTTGTATTCATTATATAAGGGGCATTCTTCTCCAAGGAGGAGACCAGTTTTTTACTCAAAACTTTTTAAGATTATCACCATTATATCTCATTTTCAATAACATATTCGTGATCATCCATACCCGAGACTTCCGAACATACTTAAGTTTCATTGTGGATTCGACTCAATTGCTAATTACATATAACTCAAAAAATAAATTAAATACATAGTTTGCTAATCATTAAAATTATAAAAAATAACAATCTTCTCCTTTTTCTCCTTTTTAATGATGACAAACTCTTACAATTTAAAAAAAACATAATTTAATCTTTTAAAGATAAGTTTAAGTTGTAAAACAATACCAACATATGTAAGTTCCCCTTACTAACACCATCTATCAACATACTAATATCATATATCAACCACATAATATAACAATAATTATAATTGCAACAATTACAATTCCAACAACTAATAATTGTTCATTTGCTCTTACTCCCCCTTACAATCTTCATGCAATTTTCTCCCTTTTGATATCAATAAAAAAAATAATAGAGAAATAGAATGCACAATCCACAATCCACAACATAAAAGTAGAATGCATAGTATTAAAAAAATCCCATAGGGCGCAACCCACAATCCACAACCATCGTTACAAATCATAAGTCTGAAAAATATTTATATTCAAAAGATCAATAGTAAAAGTCAAAATACAATCAAAGACAATTAAAACTTATATGCTCCAACACCATTAGTCCTAAGCTCAACACAAGCCACATAGATATAATGCACGAGTCCAACACAAAAAAACAAGAGAGACACAAAAGTTAAGCATTCAGCCGCTATCTTCTCAAGCTAGTCAAGACACTTCAAGACCCGTTAGGTACCGACGGTGACAAACCCCTTCAGACGATCCAGCCGTTCAACAAGCTCATCCAGTCAATGATCAATAGATCGTCGCAAACCAACTCTAATAGTAAGAGCTCTCAAAACAACTTCAACCTCAGTATTCGTGACTCAGGTACGACCAATAGTAGGTGCATCCTCACAAACTTCACCTATAGTAGATGTCAGTTCCGCGTTGAAACGGAGTGATTATCCTCCAATGAACTGAATCCTATAGGCAGAAGAAGACACGATCGAAGGTTTGAGAAGGAATATAACGGTGGAGGGGGACAGAGGTGGTGGAGACTATATCCCAAAGTGGCAAAAGATGTGAGAGATCAAATAGACATAACCAAGAACAAAAGTGGTGTAAAGAATACACTGACCTATGTGGCATGAAATGAGATAGGGATTACTGATCATACATCCAGTTAGAAGGCAATAAATCAAGAAAAGCTCGAGTAATAAGACTTAATCGCGATGTCCACCCTTCAAGATGAGGGTGTAAATAAAATATTGGTGGAAAACATAAAATTGAAGTAAAAGGATATTAGAAGGAAGGGCTTTCATTATACACAAGATCTGTATATGATTCTCCTGAAACATCCTCTTAATAGCTTCTGAGAAAATAATAAGGAAATCCTCATTGGACCACTATTGAGTAAAAATAACATCTTTTCCCTCAATAGATAAACTTATAATGGTAACTAAAAGACTAGTATTAAGGATAATTTCAATATCCCCATAGTAAATGATGAGAGACGCGATTTAGGTCAAAAGAAACATCTAAATAAAATATTCATATATTCTCATCAATATAAGGCTCACGGGTGAAGACAAAATTGAACCAATCTTAAACATAAAAAGGAATAAATAAGTTTAGGAAGAGTATGTCTTGAAAGTTAGTAAGGCGAAAGAAAATAATCCTAACACTAGCAAATCTAGACTTAAACCTATCAAAACAACTTAAGGAGTAAAATCGAGAAGAAAATTGAGGTGACTGATCGACTTATTGGGTTTCGGACAGCTTCTTAGCGAAAGGAGTCTTGTTGCGAGAAGACATGGTGAGGCCGAGAGAGAAGCAGCAGAAATAAATAGGAAAGGAGCTCTAGGTATTGGAGAAACTGTAAGAAGATTGAAAATACTGCAAAGAATTGCCGAAGGGTCGAAGGGAAGGAGATGAAACAAAGAAAATTGGAAAAAAAAAGGACAATAACCTAGGGTTTTGAGGCAGATTTACGCATCCGAAGTTCACAAACAGAGCCCCTCATCGTAATCGATCATTCAATCCCTTTGTTAAACATCTAATTACTATTTCAAATGATCGAAGAAATACAAGCTGATAGGATAAAATTGTATAGGGTTCAGATAACTGAATGATTCTATTTCGAATATTCAAATCAAACAAACTGAGCCAACTTTTCAATAACAAGAAACTTAGGCAACCAACCAAAAAAAAACTTTCTCAATCATTTTCTAGAAAATTTCAAAACACCAATATTATTCCGAATCAAACAAAACTGAGTCTCATTTAAGGGTTTTGTAAAAATATTTCCAAATTGATAATTAGTTTCAATTAAAATCAAAGAAATATTATTTTTAGAAATATGATTTCAAATAAAATAATGACAAATATCAATGTACTTCAAGCGAGAATATAATATCAGATTTTTGGACAAACTAATGACACTAATATTATCACAATAACTTGGTATATTGAAAAAATCACAATTAAAATTTTGGAGTATTTGTCTCATTCAAAAAATTTGATAATAACAAGACTCCATGACAATATATTCGGACTTGACAGTATAAAGAGATACTAAATTTTATTTCTTCGAATTCTATAAAATTAAAATCTTTCCAAAAAATTGATATGTACTACTAATACTTTTTCTATCTACAAGATAGTTGACATAATCTGCATCGTAAAAATCGATTAAGTCAAAACGCTCATTTCTAACATACTACAAACTTAAACCTAATATGCTCTTAAGATATTTAAAAATGCATTTCACAACAACTAGATATAATTTCTTGAGAGATGTTTGATATCTATTACATAAACAAACACTGAACATAATATCGGGTCTATTTTTGATGAAATATATCTACCAATTATATCTTTATGTTGTTTTTTATCAATATTTTTACCTTTTTCATCTTTATTCAACTTGGTTAAAAACACATTGAGATTCTAATTGTCATGATTTCATTCATATTGAACTTCTTAAATAATTCATCGGTATACTTGATTGATTAAAATCTCAATCTTCATTTGTTATACTTGAAGACTAAGAAAAAAATTCAATTTTCCCATCATCATCTCGAACTCCTTTACTCTAGTGCTTACAAATATTTCACAAAATTTTTTGTTAATAGCACCAAATATAATACCATCCACATAAATTTAAACTACTAATAAACCATTTTTGTTTTTTTGATAAAAACAACATAGTATCCACACAGCTCCTAATAAAATTATTTGAAATTAAGAAAAAACTTAGTCTCTCATACCAAATTCTTAAAGCATATTTAAAATCATATAGTATTTTTTCTAATTTTAAAATATAATTTGGAAATTACAAATCCTCAAAAACAGGAGGTTGTTCAAAATAATTTTTTTTAAAAAAAATCGTTTATGAAAGCACTCTTTAACATCCATTTGAAGCAATTTGAAACATTTAAAACATGCAAAAATAAGTAAAACACAAATAAATTCTAAACAAATTACAAGTGTAAAGGTTTTTTCAAAATCAATCACCTCAATTTCATTGAAATCCTTGATCACCGATTTACCCTTATTTCAAACCACAACACTATTTTCATTTAATTTGTTTCTAAAAACACATTTTTGTACTAATAATTGAATAATCATTTGGTTTTCAAATAAGTTTTTAAATTTAATTTCTCTCAAATTGATTTAATTTTTTTTACATGAAAAAAATCAACTTGTATCCTTTTGAGTTTCATTAAAACAATAGTATAAAAATTATATTTAATAACATACCTAGTTTTTACCCCTTGATCAACATTACCAATGATTTGAATTTTTAGGTGGCTTTTGAAATTTTTATGTCGTGAATAACTCAATATCTTCATTTTACTTTTTGTGTTGATTCTCTTAATCTTTATCTTCCTCGTTCCTTAAATTTTAGTTTAACTCACCCTATTCCTTTTCCTTGAAATACATCTCATTTAATTTTTTATAGATATTTATATTATCATCAATAATTTTTTTTCAAGAAAAAGTTAGCTTTATCAAATACTACATTAATAAATTCTTCAACAATTATGGAGAACTTATTGAAAACTATATAAACTTTAGAGATAGTTGAATAGACAAGAAAGATACCTTTGAAAATTTTTTAATCAAATTTGGACAAGTGATTTTTTACATTCAAAATAAAGTAATTACAATTCAAAATATGAAAAATGTAATATTCGATTTTTTTTATCATTCCATAACTCAAATAGAATCTTATCGAAAATCAAACAAATAAAAACTCGATTCAAAATACAGCATGTCGTATTTACGGCCTTCGCCTAAAAATATTTGAATAGACAATACTCGTTAAACATAACTCTTGTTATTTCTTGGAAAGATATATTCTTCTGTTTTAGTATTTTATTTTGATATAAAGTGCAAAGACGAGATATTATACTCAATATTATTTTCAATATAATAATTTTTCAACAAATAATTTTTAATTTACCTATATGTATACTACAAATTTTTGCAATTATATAATCTTTTTTATTTTGAATTTATTTGTAAAGATCAACAAAGACATTGAAAGAATAATGTTTATGCGTAAGAAATAAAACTCATATAAATTTTGAATAATTATCTATAATTATGAAAGTATAATTCTTACCTATTGAACTTTTAGTTCCAATTGATACAAACAAATCTAGGTGATGTAGCGATCTTATTATTATGATAAATATTTTGGATTTATAGAAGAATTTGACTTATTTTTCCATTTGATATGTATCACATATTTAATAGTTGATAATTTTGCTTTTCTATAGACCCCTCACTAACTCTTTCCGACAAATTTTAACTATATTATACATAATTATATATCCTAAGTTTTTATGCTAAAATCATTTATTATTATCTTTAAATGCAAAATACTTTTCATTTTTCAAATCATGTTAGTCAACTATGTATATATTTCTATCTCGATAATCAATAAATATTACAATATTATTATCATGTCTAATTATGCAAATTTTTAATTTAAAAATAACATAAAAGTCTTTATCACAAATTGACTAATAGAAAATAAATTATATTTGAAACTTTCTACTAAAAAAATATTTTTAATTAGAAAAAATTCAATAGAAATATTTTTAATACTTATGATTTTACCCCTACTATTATCCCTAAAAGTGATGTGTACTCTATTTCTTTTTATAACTCTACAAATATGAATGGATTTTCTATCTTGTATTTTAAATAACCACTATTTAGAAATCAT
Organism: Trichopus zeylanicus subsp. travancoricus; assembly: GCA_005019695.1. NCBI lineage: Eukaryota > Viridiplantae > Streptophyta > Magnoliopsida > Dioscoreales > Dioscoreaceae > Trichopus > Trichopus zeylanicus. The sequence goes on from RXID01010986.1 coordinate 401,409, forward strand.
TTATCTTTTTAATTTTTAGTGTGAAAACATCAAAATGGAACACACTCTAAATATAAATCCATACTATTAAAGAAAAAAATAATTTCAAAAATAAATAAAAAATATAATGTATAATAAATTAGTGAATCTCACCTTTGAATTAGTTAAAAGGGTGGTCATATGAAATTAGTAAGTGTAAATTATGTGGATCATTTTTATCTAACTAATACTACTCAAGTGAAATATGTTTTAAGAACTCAAACACGTTTGGACTTCATCTCTTTAGATACCCAAATTTATTTTAAAAAAATTTTCTTTTAATTGAATAATTTATGAAAATATATCTTTTTTGACAATAATAATTATATATCAATTTTGAAGTTATAAAACTTAAGGCCTCTACAAAAATGGTTTTGATATCTTTAAATTTAGAAGAGAATAAGAACCAAGGTTTGCTGTTTCAGTTTCGGGACCGAGCGAAACCGATACGTTTCGGCCGTTTCGGTTTTAGTTTCGGCCAAAAGATTTTTTTAAATTATTAATTGAGTATTGACCAGAGTTTGACTATACTTTGACTGTACTTTGATTTCAAATTAAAAATACGATAAAATATTGAAAAAAATTTGGAAAAATTTGAAAAATTAGTAATAAATTTATACTTAATTTTACCATAATATTAAATATTATTTTAGTTAATTAATATTAATTTTGATAGTTAGTAACTGATATAGTCTATTTTTAGTATATATTAGTGTATTAAAAAAACATACAAGAAATAATATGAATATGATTAAAAATTAAAAATTAACATAAGCACATTTAACTTTTCATTAAAATGTACTTCACATATACATAATTTATAAATTCTAAAATAATACAACTAATCATCATAATTATCATCAGTTGAGTTTAGAACATCTGGGTGTGAAATTACAAATTCAGTACCTAAATGATACGGACGAGCATTTGTGGGCATATGAATCAGAACAATTAGCTCTGCGCGATCTCATGGCAGCGGTTCTGACGTATAACCATATATCGAAGGTCCAAAATGAAAATTATATTTTGACTAAAATTTAACTTTATTTCAATTATTTTTTAACTTCAAATTAAAAAATTATAATATATTTAAAAATTTTTAAAAATAATGAATAATTACGTGAACAATATTATGTACGTGAACAGTATCCGACAGAAACCGATAAGGACGTCGAAATCAAATTGGCGATAACACTGGCTCCAGTGTAAGGCCAGTCTCATCTTGCGGGAGTACGGGTCAAGTCAGTGAGGGCACGAGATAAACGAGAGAGCGGCGGCAGACTAGTGACTGCAGAGAGTCGCTCAGACACGAAGCCGACCCGAGGTCCTCCCCACGCCCCAAGACAACCCACCCCCCCCCCCAACACACACCCCAACCCGCGCGAGCTCGGGCGAGGCTCCCACCCGCCCCGCCCGCCGCCCGCGCTCGAGCCCGGCCCGCGCTCGAGCCCGGCGAGCTCTCGCCCGCACGCGCGAGCCCGCCGAGCTCCAGCCCGCGCGCGCGATCCCGGCGAGCTCACGCCCCCGCACGCAAGCCCGACGAGCTCCCGCCCGCTCACTCTCGATCCCGGTGAGCTCCCGCCCGCCCGCGTGCAATCCCGGCGAGCTCCCGCCCGCCCGCGTGCAATCCATGCGAGCTCCCGCCCGCGCGCGCGATCCCGGCGAGCTCCCTCCCACCCGCGCGCGAGCCCAGCTAGCTCTCGCCCGCCCACAAGCGAGCCCGGCGAGCTCCCGCCCGCGCGCTCGAGCCCGGCGAGCTCCCGCTCCCGCCTGCGTTCGTTGGTGATGAACATTAATGAACAGTAAACCCTAACCAATCCGAAACATGCGATTTCATTACGGTTCCGGCCGAAACTGTAAACCTTGATATGAACCTAAATCTGAATCTACTTAAAACATTTTTTTATTTTTTAAAATCATATTTAAAGTAAAATTTTCATATAAAAAATTTTCACGATTTTTTTTTTTAATTGCATTTTCTCATTTTGCAATCACAAAATACTATAGACATTTTTAAAGCATGATTTTCTTGTTAAAAAAACTCAATTTTCTTTTTAAAAAAACTCAATTTTCTTGTTAAAAAAACTCAATTTTTTTTTAGAATCATATGAATTAGTAGACAATTTTAATAATTCAAAATCGCTTTCAAACAAATTGATTTTATTTTTCAAAAAAACATACTTATGAAATAATTTTTTATATCTGACATATAAATTTTCAAAGGTATCTTACAATTCATCAAAATTTAAATTACATACCTCGTTCTCAATAATCGTGAAACATAAGTTGACAATTTTTTTATCGAATGTGATATCTTCATTTTCCTTTTCCAAGAATTATCTCAAGTTACCACCATTAAATTCTTTTTTTCTATTTGAATTTTTTCGATCGAGAATTAAGAGGACAAGTCGCTTTTATATCCTTTTATTTCTTAAAGATCTTAACATGTGTCTCCAGAAATTTTTTGACCTTTCTATTAATGAGGGTCATTTATTTATCACTATTTTCTTCATCATTACTAAAATCTTTTATTTTGAAAGTAATTCTTTTCTTCTTCTTATCATCATGATTATCTCGCAAGTGATAAATGACCCTAAGAATTCTTTCAATAACAACTTGTTGAGTTTCTTTGTCTTCTGAATCGCAGTCACCTTATAATCCCATAATTTTGAAAGATGCCTTAAGATATTTCTTACATTACATTATTAATATAAATTTTTTAAAAAAATTTAAATATTAATAATGTTTGTAAAGCAAGTAAAGATTTTGATTATAAATTATTAAATTTTATGTAAAAAAATTCATATTAATTAATCAAAATATTCACTTCAAACTCCTTGATTTGTCATATATCATTATGAGTAGTCTCAAGATAATGTCAAGTCTCGTGGATCGTCTCATATATACTAGTTCTATCAAACTTATAAGAATCAAGAGTACAATAAAGCATATTGATAATTTTAATATTCAAAAAATCATTTTTTGTATTTAGATCATCATTTCACTCCATTATAGACTTGAAAATTATCATACTATCAATTAATTTGGTGAATGGAACATATCTCTCTATCACTATGTGTTAAAAATCATAATCTTTGTCTTTAATGAAAATTTTAATCCTAAATCTTCAATAGTTAAAATAAGTACTATTAAATAAAAAATATTTAATTATAAATTATTTTTTTGGAAAAATGGAGAAATATCAAAAGTAGCAATTAAAATATATTGAAAACTCTATATGGTTAAACCAAAAATAGAACACTAAATTTTTATACCAATTAATAATACAACATCCACCTAACAGAGGGTAAATTAGTTTTTAGCAAAACAATAGCAACTTTTTGTATTTGAACATGAATATATTCAATCCAATAGTAAAAACAATTTCGAGTCAATCACAATTAGTGACAAGTATAATTAAAATAAAATAAGGTAAGAGTATACAACGATGTAAAATAATTCGAATACCAACAACTCCTATTGCAATACCCTTATCTCGCTCTTAATTGCTAGTTACATATTAATTTTGAGATATTTTCCAAATAGCATGTTTATTAATAAACAGAATGTCATCAATCCCACTACACAAAAGTCACTTTCAAAGCTTGTGTTATAAAGACCAAGTCTTTCATGTAACTCCCAAAACTTTTGAATATATTTGTTCTGTTAAGAACCATAGCAATAATAAGGATAAGCAAAAATCATAAAATGTATATTTTTTGGGTACTCTAGAATTCATAAAGAATATAAATACTATATTCTCACAAAATATAAAAAATATATATTCATAGATGTTAACTTGAAGATATTCCTTACTCCAATAATAATCCTAAAGGATCCAACCTTCTTGATAGTGAAATCATCCACAATAGTAGTTCACTACTTAATCTTGTTTTGCTCATACCAGTCATTTTTCAGCCCACTATAATGTATACAAAAGAAAATAAAATGAAATTTGGTATTGTTCACACGAGGAGATGAAAAAAGACTACAAGTCAAGGAATCAATCTACCAATCATTATTTAAGAATGTCCAGAACAAACAACTAAAGAACAATCAAATGCGAACTCAGATACATCAATTCTTTCTATCTATAGCCTTGAGAAAGAAAAAAGTATGTGCAAAATACCCTATAAACCAATTTATCTCATATGAAAAATTATCCTCAAATTTTAGACATTTTAGGCTAATAATCTCTATTATCTCACTACCAAAGATACTGACAAAAACCCTAAAAAATCCAAAATAGAGGCAAGTCATGAGAATTGAGATGAAGATACTATATTAAACTAAAACTTGAGAGCTAGTACATCTCCCAAAAGGCAAAAAATCAGTGGGATGCAAGTGGCTATAGAAAATGAATACTAAATTAGATAACAAGATAAATAGGTACAAAGCCTATTTTGATACATTCTCACATGTGGTCATAATGAATTTCGTAAGAATTATCCTATCTTTAACTGTAAATAATGGATAGAATATTATACAAATAAATTTGAAGAATGCATATTTTCATTAAAACCTGAAAGATAAGGCATATATGACTAAACTACCACACTTCATTCATATCAATGGGCAATAACTAGTATGTAAGGTTAAAAAATTATTGTATAGGCTCAAATAGTCATCCAATATATGGTTTAATAGTGATGTAGAACAAATACATTTTTTTACAATAAAATTAGATATCCATTTTAAATTGAATTCAAACTCTAATTAAGATCCGTCAAAATCGATATAACTACAATTTGAAAGTCATATCCCTTAAAATACTCATCCAAATCTAGCAAATAACTATTCGTTGAAAAGTTAAGATCAATCTCTATAATCTTTTTATTTACTATTTTAGCTAATTTGATATCTGTATTGATAAAAATTAGAATTTATCTATAAATCCAAGTTAATAACAGTCATAGTCCAATAAAAAATATGATTTATATCTTTTTATTTAAGATATATTAAATAGAATTCTTAAAAGAATATAAGTCTTATTTTTAGTATATACCAAGTAAGATTCTAAATTTACTAAAGGACTATATATACAGTATAAGATTATTACAAAAAGGAAAATTTTTCTATCAATAATATTATTTTATTTTGAATTTGTTCTCTTTTTATCTTCCTTATGAGTTCAAAGGTCTATCGTGGTGAGAAGACGGTGATTTTCTCCCCATCTCTCGTGCTTTCTTCCGTTGTATCAAATAAATTCTACACACTTTTAATAGGATATAGATTCCAAATAAATCAATCAAACTATTCAGTTTTAATCAGGGAAAAAAAAAACAAGAATCATACTTCTAATTTATGTATATGACATCATTATGATAGAAGGTAACATAGAAAGAATTAAGAAGCTCAAGAAATTTTTAAAAGCATAATTCGAAATAAAGGATATGAGAAGTCTCCATTACTTTTTTGGGATAACAGTAGTCTACTCATCTAGAGTACTTATGTTATCATAAAAAAAAATACATTAGAACCACTAACAAATACACATCTTTTGAATAGTAAGAATACAAATACGCTCACAGATCCAAATACAAAGCTATATCCAAACATTGGAGTTAAGATTCAAAATAAAAAATAACATAGAAAACTAGTTGATAAACTCATATACCTCATCATTAGTAGACTAGATATTACATTTGTTATAAATAATGTCTATCAATTTATAGAAAATCCAAAAAAACCTCACATACAAACATTGGAGCTAAAATATTTGAAAGGAACATCAGACCTAGGAGTATGTTATAGAAAAAATGGAATAATTGAAGCACAATGTCATATAGATGCGTATCACACATTTTCAATATTTGACAAGAAACCAACTTCATATTTATATACATTTGTAGGAGGAAATAGCCACATAAAAGGAAAAGAAATAAGTAGTTGCAAGATCCAATGCATAAATAAAATATAAAGTCTTAGCTCTAGGAATATGTAAAGTTCTTTAGCTCTAGTCATTTATGAGAGAACTTAAATTCCCAATAGAGAACCAATCAAAATCTTTTATGATAATTAATCAACCCTTCACATCTCCAATAATCTCACATTCCATAAAAGGACAAAACGTATTAAGCTTGATCTTCACTTTATCAAGCAAAAGGTATTAAAAAAACAGATGGAGTTAAAGTATACCACTACAGGAGAACTAAAACGTTAAGATAGGAGTGATTCACAAAGGACATTTCTAAGTTGTACATGTTTAATATTTATGCATCAACTTGAGAGAAGGTGTTAAAATAATGAAGAGAATTAGAGCTCAAAATACTCATGTAAGACTCAAAATTTACAAGTACAATTGCACAATAAAATACCCTCCGATATTTGCAAAACCCAAATTCAACACAACCTATTAAAAAAAGTCCAAAACCAAGTCAGAAAAGAGTAGCTAACATAGGGTAAATAGATTGTTTGAGAAGGCCAAGTAGAAGTTATAATATAGAGAGAATTCCCACCAATTTAAAGGATGGGATAATAGGATTTGTGAGTGTTATCTTTAACTTTTCCTCTTAGAATAGAGTTCCTCTCTCTCTCTCTCTTTTATTCATCACTGAAAAATCCTAGATTCTTATCCACTAAAACCCTAGAAATTATAATATAGAATAGGGCATTAAAGCTAAAACTTTTTGATATCTAAAAATGATCATCATACTGCTCTTGTGCTCCAAGTCAAGATAGAGAATATTAAGGAAATACTACAGAGGTTATGCATCTAGAGAAGAGAGGAAAGAAGGGGATAAAAGCCAATGAATAGGATGCAAGAAGGCAATGCAACAAGGTGTTCAACATATAATAGAAAACTATGTGGATAAACAAGTAAAACTGAGTTCATAGATTATACCATTTCCACATAGATTCGCAATAGCACCAGCAACCATTCGAAGAGTCTGAGGATCATCTGTTTTAGCTGCTATATTTGACAGTAACCGAGCACCTCCTTTGCTCATTATTAAACCCTGATTAGTTTCTGAAAAAAAGAGACAGTCTTACTAGTAATACCAAAACATATTTGAACAATTGATAAACAACTCTTCTAGCCCCTCTCATGACATGTTCCCAAAGGAAGGCATAGCAAGAATACTTGAACAATTGAAATTACAGAAACAAACACAGCACTTATAATTACATCATAGATTTTGAATTTCAATACCAACAATTTTTTGCAAACTAGGTATGAAATAGAATAATATGGCATAAGCCTAGCTAATATGTTGTGTTTTGAAGGAACTACCATTCATTGCCAAGTTAGCTATAGCACCAGCAGTGACCCGATGAATTGTTGCATCCTCAGAGGACTCCAAAAGCATAAGAAGTGCATCCAGCCCACCTTCCTCAACAATCCTTTCTTGGTTTGAATCTGCAAAATGATAACAAGCAGGCCATAATCATAATAACAATGACAATAACAAATATTACATATGTTGTTTGAATAATTACAAATAAGAATCATACTAGAAATTGGTTTCCCTGCATCAGGTAGGCATAAGCTATTTAAGGATGTCAAATCTTCTTGATCCCTACCAGCCTTAATTGAATTCAAAACACGCATTATAAACTAACTGATGCATATATGTCTTCAAATAATACTAAAATAGCATTTTAACCATTAATTATGCAATATAGCAATTGTTGGCAGAGGAACTGCTGAGTGAAAAAAAATTGTTATTTGCCTATCGAAACAAACAGGCAACCAGACCAGCTACATTCACTATTCAGGACCAAATTAATGTTCTAGACCCAGTCTCAAACCTACTATTTAACAATGTTAGGGAAACATAATAAATTTTTCTGAAAGGATTCAACCATAGGAGTTCAGAGCAGATTTACGATTAGCATTCATGTCAAAAATAAGCTAGAGCAACTGGACAAAGGCCAGTCTCTTCCCCATTACCACCCTGCCCATATATCTTTGGTTAATTAATAAACCAACTAGTTATCATCTGTTAAAAGTTTCTGGGTGACTGGATCCAAGCTATTTTATGAGGTTTAAGATTTATGCTTACATCTGATGAGTGGAATGGTGGGTCTAACAGACCAAGTGTGATCAGAATTCCAGTTGATATTACTTCTTGACAAGTCTAACAGGGAAAACTAGTATCTAGATCAGATAGAACAAATAATGCCTGGACAATGATCCAATATAAGGCAGACCAGACACCGATTGACTTCAGATTTAAGAAGCAAGCAAGCTGTTATATATTACAGGAAATGTAATAAATGACACATGCAAGTAGCTGCTAGGTAATGGGGACCTGTATTAATTCCCAATTCAAGTGCATGGCACGGGAGGCGAACATCTATAATTGTCATGCAACAGGAAGCCCTAATACTAATTCAGTAATTCTCCAAAAATAAAAACAAAACATGTGTACGCACATGCGAGCATTCTGCTCACATGCACACACACAAAGGATTCATACTCAATACAAAGAAAGAGGATGATTTAGATGTGGAACAGTATTCAAATATGAAGCAGAGATCAACCAAAAGAAAATCCGCAGGCACAAAATCACATGTCCAGAGAATGGAAATTAACTGATCTATTACCTTCAGCAGCAAGATTGGCAATGACTTTGACAGCATGAATCTGGACATCCAAATCTTCAGATTTCAAACAAGCTAATATGTTTGAAAGACCAACTGAAAAGATAATGTTTAACAATCAAGTAGATTAGAAGAGGAAGCATGACTTTAATTGGGTCAGAATACTATTAAGAGATGAAGAGAGCTATGCCTTCTTCAAAGATGTTCAAGATTGTTGTCTTTTGACCAGACAAAGTCTCCCTTGGATTGTTTGACCTGGATACACTCATTGAAGTGCCACGTGCTGATTTATTACTATTCAAGCTGTCCATTTTAAATGGTATTTTAGCCTGTAAAGACAGAAAAACATAATATGAAGCCCAAAAATAAATAATATCTACAAAATAATTTAAGGCAAATTTATGCGAAAGAGAGGTTACTTCATGGTCAATGGTGCTCCCAGACTCAAATCTTTTTTGTTTGGCAAGCTCATCAGGAAGACTTTTTCTTTGCATCTCTTCACCCAAAAATTTTTTGTGGGCAGCAATAACCTCTTTTTTGAGAAATTCCTAGAAAAGATATAAACCCAGATGAAGTCCTCTAAGATTTTATAAAGATGACAAATAACAGATGGGTCACAATAGTGTGAAAAGGGTTATAAACATCATAATTTAAGATTCATTTCAGCAGTAAGCAATCCACTGTGAAGCATAGCTCCAATTAAAGAATGCTTCCCCCCACAAATGAACAAAATTTCATGACATATTGGAAGAGTTTCAAGTATAAATTATGACAAAATATGCTACCAGCTCTGATAAGAGTTTTTTATTCTCCGCTCTTAGAAATTGAGATTCATTCATAGCCTCTTCATTTAGCTTTGACATATCTGCCAGCTTCATTCTTAGCTTTTCAATCTCAATTTGCTGCATTTGAGAAAGATGACCATCATTTGTAAGTACCTAAGGTAAAAAGAAAAAACAAATCAAGGATAATACACACAATTATTGATTGACAACAATAATATTCTATTCAAGGTAAGAAGATTTATATTTCTTAATGTGCAATATGACAACTTCATAAGATATGGAGGCTCTTTTGAAAAAGAAAATGGAAAAAATAATATCTAAATGTGAGGTATCCTGAAATGCGTCCCAAGGAAGGGTTGAGCATTCATATCCAAAGACCAATTGGGTAAGCTCAGCAACAGAACAAAACATAGTATGATTAATACACCCTTTTCCAGTTTGAAGCATGTATTCAAGATCATTGCCACTGTATTAAAAGTATTCCAATTTGAGAGTTACCTATTTGGGTTAAACCATGGGGATAACCAAGATAAAATGGATCCAAGTATTGTTCCAGTGCCAAAGACACCTGTTATTTCTTATCCATTTAGTAGAATGATATCCACCAAATCAGACACCTAATGACTTCACATAAAATAATTGGATACAAAACAATAAGAATTTAGAAATATAATGAAAAATTACAAAAAAAGAATACAGTTAAAGCTACATTTCAAATGGCTATTCCCCAGAAAGATCAAGTGCAACCAGCTATATATGTATTAATTTACCTCAAGTGGTTTTTCATCATTACTCAGCTTCTGTGCCATTGCAGTTAGTTCTTGTTCAAAACTTGCAGAAAGAGAATGCTTGTCTTCTAATTGTTTGGTGAACTCTGCTACCTTTTTCTCATGTGTCTGGGTAGTTTCTGACTGTACCTTCTGATATGTCAAGTTTTTGACCTGGTACTGCCACTAACAACAAAAGAAGCACCATGTTTAAACTCTAATCAGAGCTAAAACAACAACAAATATGTAAAGACAAGTGATTAAAAATTAATCAAGAAAAATAGCAATTTTTTCTGATGCCAACTACCTATCTCAAACCCAAAAAACATTGCAAAACAGGAAAAATTAAAGATGTATAACAGGTGAAATTCAGTTTCTATGACCAGTACCTACCTTATCTTGCTTTAAACACATCTCCAACTGAAGAATTTCATCAGACATTTGATTGTTTTGACCCTTTTGAATATCTAACTCCTCCAACAACTTTTCGATATTGGTGTTCAACCGAGTATTTTCTTCCTCTAAACGCTGCAGACAAGAAAAAATAGCAAAATGAGTGAAAGATAACGGATAAGAGTATTTACATATCTTGTAGCTTAAATATGAACATAAGCATGATATTAATAAAGATAAGACAATAAACACGTTCAGAAAAAGGTGGATAACAAAGAAACAGATAAGACCACCATAAAAAATAACATGAACAAAATACAACTTGTTGAATACAACAAGCAACATACCTTGCATTTGACAGCAAAATTCCTTTCTGATTCAGATAAAGAGGTTTCAATCTCTTCCAATTTATTCTCCATCTTCTCTTTCTCATCATCTCTGAGTTTCTGTTGTTCACAAATCTCTGACTTAAGATGCTGTACCAGATTTTCTGCTTCCATCAAAGACATCATATATTCTTTGAGTTTCTTCTCCATTTGTTCTTTTTCATCATCTCTAAGTTTTTGTTGTCTTCCAACTTCCATTTGGAGAAAGTCTGCCTGATTTTCTGCTTCAGCTAACATGTTTTCCAAGTCTTCTAGTTTCTTTTCCATCTTCCCTTTCTCATCATCTCTTAGCTTCTGTCGTCTTTCCATCTCTGATGTAAGACAGTCAACCTGAGATTCAAGCCTTCTACAAAGGCTCTCATAATCAATTTCTTCCTTCAGCTTGATCATGTTAATTACTCTCATTGCCTGAAACAATTATGTCTGTGACACCACAATCCAACAAAATTTGAAGCCACGCTAACCAATTCAAGTAAGAAAGATGATCCAATTTTCTGATGAAAAGTGAGTGATCCACTAACATCTAACATGGTCAAATTGGAATCTCTTCCAGCGTAGATTCAATGGGGAAAAAGGGTACCAGTGAAAATAAAAATTTCTTGTGACATCATCAAATCAGCTGAATCCCAATGTTGCTTTTTCAGCTAATAATATTTCATTCAAGAATCGCATTGTACAAAAACTTAAGACTCTCCCATTATTCTGAAAAAATCATATATCATGTGAGATGCAAATTTTTTATTAAATAAAACTAGGTTGTATCTGATAATAATCGAACAACAAGTGCTAGATGTAAGTCATCCTCAAGCTGTCCAATCAAAGTAGAAGCACCAAGTCAACAGGAATACTCAAGAACTAACAGAACAACAAAAAAGCACCAACTCAATAAATTGTGGCTATAAAGACTGGAAAGTGCACAAAACGGAGTGACAGAACCACAAAATTCTATTACCAACTGAGATCAAAACAAAAATATAGATACGAAACATGAAAACATAAAAAGATAAGATGAAGAGGAAACTCCAAGGCAGCTTAGAAAATAATATGTCAAAAAAATTGGTTGTCTAAATTGTGCAATTCATCCCATTTAATTAGTCATGATATAAACAATTTCTGGATAACTTCTAAGAAAGTCTGAAAAGCAATAATCTCCTACATTCTAGGCCTATTTGGAGGATAAAATGATCCACTCCTAATTTATAAATCAATCTTTCATCTGCTTACTAACCCTTTGTCCAAATGCAATTGTGCTTGCTGTTTCAGAATAATGTCGTCCAGATGGCCCAATTGTCACTACAAGAGATGTCCTTGCTGTGCCTGCACATTCAGAAGGCATCAAAACAGATATTCCGCATTGAGTAGACCATGTTCAACTGTAAAAAAATGTTTGATTTCTTCAAAAACCTATTTCTTTTCTCAACACAGAATCTGTAGGATTGAGATCAACAATAGCACGCTCCTTAGTATGATAAACTTGAGATATGACATGTAATATATATCCTATAGTAGGCAGGTCAGAAAAGAGATGGGAAACAAAACTTGCATATTTGCATTCATTTGTATTAAATGGATATATATGAATACAGAAATGAATCAGGAAATAAAATTCATATCCATATTTTCTTTGTTGGAATCTAAAATTAAATTGGATAAAGACAACACAACATATTTGTTTAGATATTCAGACATAATATGGATATAGTTAATTACTATAGAAGTTAGTCAGACATATTTGGGCAATACATAATATCATTTATCTAAAAGTAATTTAAATTAATCAAGACATGAATTTTGCCATGATTTAACACAAAAAATAAAATAAACAACTTCAGGTTTTAAAATTAATAATTCCTAATAAAATTCACAAGTTAATTTCAGACATCAAACACAAACTAGTGATTGAATACAATTTGGATAAGCAATTTCTGATCTGCCAAGTTCCACAGTGGCCAGATTGGTAGCCGCTTCCGCAAATTTTAGATAAAGATAATCCAGATTAGGATCTGAATTCGTGTCTAAATAGAAAAAATTCATACCCAAATCCACTCCAATATGAATATGGAAACAGATTAGCTCATGTTTAGCCACTTTTAGTTCAAATATAGGATCCACAAAGTGGCCGTATAGTGCACAAAAGTTCAGTACAGGTTAATGAGATTTTCATAGATGCAATGCATTTCAATATGAACAAAAAAGGAACAGTTATACATGGAAATAACAGCATATTCTCAGGTACCTCCAAATGAATCACGAAGCAGCCTTGTAAGTTTTGAATCTCTTGTTGGAATATGAGGACTGTTTTCAGCTAATGCATTGATACACTTCCCCAGAGAAGTGAGAGAAAGATTAATGAATTTAGCCTCTTCAAGCATGTGCCCTTCACTACCTTCAAAACAAGACTTAGTTACAATTAGTACATCGATTATAAAAAATAAAAAATTAATATGATTTTGAAATCATTCACAACTGAAGAAAGTAAAATCAAGCCTTGACGCATAAGATAGAGCCACTTAATTCTGAAGAGAAATTCCTGGTTTGATTTAATGATTTGGCTAGAATAAGAACCCAAATCCTTATAAACCTCTCAGGCAAATATCCACACGCATTGGATTGAACCATCAACCATGGATAGGTGTCTGTCTAAATTAGGGATAAACAGAACCAATTAGTGAAAGTAACAACAAATAATTTAAGGGGACAATCCACAAATATGCAACTGAAATAAAACTTCAAGTATCTTAAACCACTGTCAAATTCATTAACAGGAATAAGCAACAAAAACCACTCAAAACTAGCAACAATACATTCTCCTGTATCAAGTCAAAGCCAGAGTACAATTCCCATATTCCTAGCCCTTGTGACTCTGGTATTAGCAGAGGTAGCAATGAGTGGTCCAATATAATGAATCAATTAAATCCATGTTTATGAAATTAATTATAGGACAGATAAAGGATACACCAAACTTTACACTATGACTATCTTTGACAACACTGCCAGCTGTTTCAAGAGAGTGATCAGTGTATAACATTTTAATATTAAATATCTAGTACAGAAATAGAGCGCAGGCATCTAAGTTAAAAGCAAGGGCGTAGCTAACTATCCTACACCTGAAGAAAACCTTTTAACTCACACCAGCTGAGATAGAGGTGGAGTAGATAGGAGTCACAGAAAAATTTTGCTTAGAAGTTTTGTCTTTTCATTGCTTTAGTGTCTGATATAATCAGTTGACCTTTGACAATGATTGTCAGATATCCGATATCCTAAAAGATCCAATATAGAAAGATGATTTCTGGAAATATCAAATCACAGGTTAATAAACCTTACCAGATTTGTCAATCCTTTCAGATCCTGCAAGGTCAACAATGAGCAACTTGCTTTTAAGAACCATTGGCATATGTTGAGAAGATGTGTTGCCATTTGTATTGCTTCCCTCGGAGGAAATCTCATTTTCATCATTCATTTTAGGAGATCTTTGAACATAAACCTGCTTGACCAAGACCACACTGACTGTAATTTATATCACTGCTACAAGATACAAGTTAGCTTACCAAAAAAGAATACTTAACAAGGTCAAATTAAGATTTTCAAAGGAAAACCCACCATTAGAATAGCATGACTTCGAGAAGATTCAGTATTCAGCTTAGTATTTGCTGCATGTCGATTTGCCTCACCAATTTGTAGCAGCTCCAGAAATTGTTCAGTGTCCCTAATATCAACTATAGTAAGACCAGGTAACAAGACTTCCCCAGTCTTTGGATCCTCAACAATTGGAATATTGATCTTTTCAGGTGCCAACAAATCTTGTATTGACTCTAAATACAACTAAAACAACAACCAACAAAATTAATGATTTAATGTTAGTAAACGTGAAGGACATGCATGTCTTTAAACAGAGCTAAGGTGCTAAATGGAATAAGCAAACATTTCCAACAACTGATGGATATATCACCATCACAAGAATGAATATTGGTAACTTGATGTTAAGTAACTCCAACAAAAGTAGTGTAGGCTTCAGTTTTGATCTCTGCTCTGTGGCAATGGTAAAGAGAGTTTTAATAGCCTCTTCTCTGACCAAACACAAAATGTTCCACATGAACAGTTGATTAATTCATGAAAGATCCAAATAGTTGGAGTTATAACAAGGATTACCTTGGATATCAGGTCACACGATTTTTTATTTATAAAAATGTGGACATCATAAAGAGTGTTCAAAAATATCTAGAATTTAAGACCATTTAGAAGAATCATATCCGAGATTTAATTGCAAAACCCTGATTTACAATTCGAAATTTATCAAGGTATGATATTACTATTGGCATACACCTCAAAATCTTTATGGACCTTCCAGCCAATTGTGGACAGGAACTAGATATAGCATCACATACAATCAAATATGGAGTTAAAAAGGAAAGTGTCCAATGTGACCTTTAATTGAACTTGTGTTCTTTCCAAACACACATTTATGAAATTTGAAAACTTGGAGTCTATTTTAGTATGAAAAGTTTATTTACATACTTGCATATAAGATACTGACACAGTATCATAAGCAGGAGAAATATCAGCAAGAATATCCTCCAAGGCTCGAACCATGATACCACGGGTAGATGCATCATTTCTCCCAAGTTGACCAAGCGTAAATGTTTTCCCCGTACCTGTTTGACCGTAAGCCATCACAGTCCCATTATATCCATTTAATACACTCTGCAAAAGTTTATATAAAATTAAAAGAGATTCTCAAATACTCTCAAAAAGCTAGACATGCTCAACAATAAAACCATGATCAAATACTCTTAAAATTATGTAACCTGTGCGCAGAACTAATGCATTTATAATTTTCATCCTCTTGGGTCCTGATTATTCTTAAAATATCGACTCTTTGTACTCTCATACTAATTAAAATTGGTTCTGCGATTCCATATTTACTTTAAAAAAAATACAGAATCTATTGAAAATCCGCAGAACGTGGAAATCGATAATCTAATAGATCAAAAAGCCACTTGAATCCTTAACTTTGCTTAAATGTAATATGGCCTCAGGCACCCATTGATTGCTAACTACTGACAGATTGCATGGAATGTCAGCATTTCAGTTTCTAAATGTGTGAACAACCAAATTTTGTTCTAGTGCCGAAACAAGATAGTTTTCTAAGACTAGAGACATGGGCAGTTATTGGCATTCATCTATTTACCTCTACTACAGGCTTAGCAACTGCTTCATATACACGCTTCTGGGAAGCAGTTTCCATGAAGACCTCATCAAATCTATATGATTCAGAAGTCCAGTTATTCTTTCTCAACTTTACCCTATTCAGCTGCAAGAAAAAGATAAGAAATTATTACTAGAAAAATATAGATTTTAACTGTAGAGAACAGTTCTTAATACACTAGTTTAGTGAATGTTGTACAATAGATGCAAACAACTCTTTGCTTAATATTAATCTTTTTAAATTGGCATACATGCTGAGTTCTATATTAATACAGAGTTCTTTTAACCTCAGCCTGTAGTTCAACACAATCTGCAAAATCTGACTCAAAAAGAAGATCATCAGCACTCTTTGGTCGAAGCCTAACAGCTACCCGCACTCTCCCAGAGTCTGCAATGGAAGAAGAAAACAGTTAGTATTCTGGAATCCATTTAGTACTGTCCTGACGCTAGATTCTGCTGGCTTTGAACAAGAATGATCCCACATTGGGCCTTCCATTGCAACATCAACAAGCAAGAGCCTGCTATGCTTTCTTGACACATATAAAATTTCCTTTTACATTTTTCATGCATAGTTGAGTTAGGCTTCTTGCGTCTAAACAATCTTAATAACAGCAGGTAGACAGAACCTAAGACATTCGTGTGGAAACTAGCATATATTGCCCTGTAGTAACAGCAGTTTGACCCCTCGGGAGTGAGAATTGGACAGGACAACAGTTCCCATGCTCAAAATTATCAGAATGCACAAGATTTCAGTGCAAGATCTCCAAAGATCCGGTCAACATCACTCCTAAAAACAAGGATCAAGCCGCAAACCCAAAAGCATCAAAGTCCCAACGAGAGAAACATTCCATAAACCAACACCTACAAATATGACGGAAATTCCAACCAAATGGAGCCCTCCACCAACAACCCACGCATTCAAGCAAGCCAAAATGAAAACCCAAATCATTCTCTCAGAAAACCTTACTCATATCATTTTCAGCACACAGCCAAAAAAAGAAAGGAGAAAAACAGAGGTCGGGCAAGAAAACAGACCTTCATCGTCATCAAGCGAGGTCCGGAGGTTCTGAGCGATCGAACGCTTGATGGAGCCGGTGCGCGTGCGGACAGTGTGCCCGGACGGCCTCCCGGCCGCGTGGATCGGCCTCTCGCCGCGCAGGGACGCGCGGCCAGACGCCATTGCTCCCGATCGGAACCCTAGCGAGGCTCGAGATCGCTCCGGAGCCGTCGATTTATTGGGAGAGAGAGAAAGGGGGAAGGAAGGGCGAGCGGGGGTTTTGATGGGCGCGGGGCGTTGAGGCCGGCACGATCGTTACAAACCACGGCATGCCTGCGACTTATTTATCTGGGAAGAGAGAGAGGGAAACGGGAGAGTTTTCGCGCTCCTGTGGCAGCTTCTGGACGGCTGGCTGGAAGGGTCCGGGGGGACTCGGGGCGGCAAGTTTTAAAATGCCTGGAGATCTGGCTGCAAAGGTGTGATTGGCGGATTGGCGGTGGGGATTGGTTTGATTGTCGTGGTCTGACTAGCACAATTAACAGACAATTTGAAGAGTCCAATCACCGTTGCTTTTGGTCTGGTATTTAGTAGTTTATTTACAAAAACTTTCAAGTAAAATCGTTTAATTTGGATTTTATCGTCAATTAATTTACCTAATTGCCAAAAGGCTAAATTATGCTCATTTACGAATTAAAAACCTAAATGGCTACTTTTTCTTGGTGCAACAATGATACAAATAACCGAGGAATAAGAAAATTAAAGGAGATATAGGGTATCAACAGAACGTAAAAAAGGAAAAATCTAGGAACAGAACTGAAGATGAGGAGGAGCAAGAGGTGTACAAATCAAGAAACCATTATTGATTTGCACATGCTCACAAGATATTAAGTATTATTTGGTTGAGATTAAAATTAAGGTTAAACTAAAATTCAAGATTGAAGTAAAAAATATAATTTAGTTAAATTTTTACAGTTTGAATACTAATCTAATTAGTGAATTATATTTTTTTTTTGAACTATTATGTCCTTAGGTATATTATTTATTAAGAATTGAATGAATAAATATAAGGGTAGTATGGTAATTTAATTTTTTTAAAGCAAAGTAAAGTTAGTCTAGTTATTTTTTTTATTGGACGTTAGGCTGGTCAAAACAAAATAATTTTGATCCTGATGTTGAACCAAACGGAGTCTTATTGCATATTAGACATTAATTTGTATTCACAAAATTAATAACATGCCCCAATAACAACATAGCCCTAGTTTGATCCTCTCTAATGGGAAACATAAACGAATGATCTGCAATAAAATCCACAGGTGGTCAGTATTGCTACATTCGGAGTAGTACTGCAATAATGGCAGTAGCCACAGTACTCCCTTTATTCACTTCAATCACAAGCTTGTAATGAATACTTGAAACAAACAACTTCCACCCTAGACGAAAATCCATCACCATCCTTGGGAAGTTGGCTTTCCTCAGTATGAAAGGCATCTGCAATCCCAAATCACATAGAACCTTGGATGCCTCGAAACTGAATGATATCTTGAACTTTGGAATTAGAAACCTACCAACAGTGATTTGCACAGATGGAATGTGCTCGCTAATGAAGTTAGGCTTATTTGAAGGCCTTCGGATAAGATCACCAAGTCCATTTTTTTCGTCACGGAGGAATATATGCATGGAGAAGCTTCATGAGTTGTTGGTATTAAATGAACTTTAATTGATAAAAATCATTATCAAAAATAAGAATCTCATATTAAATCATCAAGAAAATTTAGCAAAAGCATATCTATATCCATATGAATGGTTATGATTCTAAAGTCTTTTAGTTTTTGATCTTCCAAGTTAATATGCATTATTTTTCTACGAAAAAGATCTCTCTCTTTTCTAATGATAAAATGTTAGAGAAAAATTATACGTATGACTTGGAGATCATAACCTCTAATAGATACCTTAACTGTATCTAATTTCTATTTTAACTCATCATAAAATAGAAATTAGACTTTTAGATCTCACATTAAAATGACTCATACTTTATGTCCAAAACTTTGAACTTTATTAGATCACTTTAAATAAGCTTAACTTTACGATAGCCTATAATACACAATTATTATTTTATATATATATATATATGCTCATATATTGAATTAAATCCAATAATCTCCCACTTGAGCTGCATATATATAACACTTTATCATTATATATTATAACATAAACTTATAAGCTCAAAAATTTGCTATCATTACCAAAAGCATCTCCAATCAATCTAGTCCATCAATCATATTAATATAAGATCAAAGCAGTCTTTATTACATATAACATAATTAAACCTATCGATGGTCATGTGTATTAATATAACAAATGACAAGAATCAAATATGGATGTGTAATAAGAAAATTACATGCAATGTAATTTTAACATGCCTATGTCCTACTGATCCAACCTTATTTTTCAATAAGATCAAACTAAATATATTCAGAATGAGAATAAATCATCAACTTTGTTTATGCAGAAAATAACTATAAATTATCCATCAAATAACCATCAAATATGTCTACAACTAAAAGCATTCAAAATACAAACTCTCAATAAAATGGCATATCCTCGAGAGATACAACATCCATATGAGCAGTGTACTCATGAAAAATCTTGGGTGATATAGAGTTTATCCCAATATGCTCTATAAGTACCTGACCACTCTGAACTCTTTCTTTAATAACTAGGAACTTGATGTCTATATGCTTCCACTTTGTCAAGATGATGTTATTGTTGGAATACAATACCGCTGATTTTGTTACAAAATAACTTAAGTGGTCTTTCAAGTCTATCCATAACTCATAGCCCAGTGATAAAATTTCATAACCGTGTCCCATGGTTGGATGCCTCATAACATGCTACAAACTCCATTGCTATGGTGGAAGAAGCTATAAGTGTCTGCTTAGCACTCTTCTAGTAAATAGTTCCTTTAGTTAGCAGGTAGATATAGTCAAATGTGGTTCTCCTACTATCTTAGCATCTAGTAAAATCGAAATTAGAATACCAAATGATCTCCAATTGATCTGATCTCCTATATGCGAGCATGTAATCCTTTATTTTTTGCAAATACTACATGAATCGTTTGTCTACTTTCTAATGATCCATTCATGGATTATTTAAATACCTACCTAGCATCCTAATAATGTATGCAATATCCAAACATGTTCAAAGTTGAGCATACATCAGACTCCCTACGTTGATGCATAAGAAATCTTTTGCATCTCTTTAACTTCAAAGTCATTTTTTCGGGTATTGACTGAGACTGAACTCATCTCCTTTAGCAACATGGGTGTTACCTGGTTTCCAATCATGCATGCTAAATTTTTTTAGTACTTTCTCGATATAACTCTTTTGTGATAACCCAAATATACCCCGAGAGCATTCTCAGTGTATCTAAATGCCTAATATAAAAGAAGCATCTTCAAGATCTTTCATCTCAAATTTCTTTGCCAGAAATCTCTTGGTTTCATAAATAAGTCTATATAATTACTGGCAAGGAGTACATTAAAATTAAAAAAATATACTTACTCCTACTAAACTTATTGTATAAATAATCATCAACTGCATTCATCTTAAAATCGAACGAGATTACAACTTGATGAAATTTGTAATACTATTGACGGGAAGCTTGCTTAAATCCATAGATGGATTTTTCTAATTTGCAAACTATTTGCTTTGAGTCTCTCAACACAAAATTTTTTGGTTGTATCATGTAGATTGTTTCATCAATGTCACCATTGAGAAACACAGTCTTTACATTCATCTGTTGTAACTAAAGATCAAAATGTGCCACTAATGTCATTATTATTTTGAGAGAGTCTTTTGAAAAAAATGGAGAGGAAGTCTCTTTATAATCAATGTCTTCCTTTTGAATAAAGCCCTTTGCAACAAGATGAGCCTTATCTCTCCACATCAACTTTCAAATCTCTCTTATTCTTAAATATCCATTTAAACCAATAGGCTTCACACAATGGGACAAGGTCCCGAATGTCATTGTCTGTCATGGACTTTATTTTTTCATTCATGTCATCAATCTACTTCTGAGAGTTAGAACTTTGCATGGCTTGATGGAAGTTGATTGGATCATCCTCCACTACTTCAATATCAACCTCATATTTTTGGAGAAATATAATATAATTATCCAAAAATTACACTTCTCCTTTCTCTAGTGGACCTCCTTAATAGCATTGGTTTTAAAGTTTGTTGAATTTGTTCATTTGGAATAATTTCTTGATTTTGAATAGAAGGTTCTTTAACATTGTCCTGATCCAAAATTTCTTATTGAGCAACATCAGGAAAAGGAGTCTGATTATGCTTATTATTAATAACAATAGAAGGAATAGCGACATATTCCTCTTCAAAGACAAAATCTCTAACCTTATCCCCCTTGGCAAACTCAACATGCTCAAAAAATGTCACATTTTCCATCCTAAAAATTGACTTAGTCATGAGATCATAAAATTTGTAACCCCTTGACTTTTAAGGATATCCAACAAAATAATAGCTGACTATTCTAAAATCTAATTTCTTTTCATTTGGCCTATAAGGCCTTGCCTCAACTAGACAACCCCAAATATACAAATGCTTCAAACTAGGCTTCTTCCCCGTCCAAAACTCATAAGGGATTTTGGTAGTTACTTTAGTTGGAACTCTATTAAGTATGCAAGCAATAGTCTTTAAAGCTTCCCCCAAAGAGATTCTGACAAAGTAGAATGACTAATCATGCTCCTTACCATGTCCTTAAATGTTTTATTTCACCTCTCAACAACAATATTCATACTAGGAGATTTTGGCATGGTGTACTATGGGACGATATCACACTTCTTTAAAAACTTAGCAAATGGTCATGGACATTATTCACTTGATCCATCATATTTGCCATAATACTCTCTACCACAGTTAGATCTGATGCCTTTAATCCTTTTGTTGAGTTGGTTCTCAACTTCAGTCTTATAATTCTTGAATACATCCAATGACTATGACTTCTCATAAATGAGATACAAGCAGTCATATCATGAGAAATAGTCTATGAACATAATAAAATATTATTGACCATTCCAAGAAGCCATAGGAAATGACCCACAAATGTCCATATGAATTAGTTCTAAGACTTTCGTATCCTGTTGTCACCTAATCTCCTTATATTTGTTTGTTCCCCCTTTATGCAATTAACACAAATTTCAAAATTCATAAAATCAAGGAGATTAAGAATCCCATCAAACACAAGCCTCTCAATTCTCCGCTTAGAGATGTGACCTAATCTCTTGTGCCATAATGAAGTAGAATTCTTATTAGTTAATTTTCACTTTATATCATGTGTACTTATATGCAATATTTCATTAAATGAGGCAACTGTATCAAGCAAATAAGAATTATCATAAATAGATAAAGAACTAGTACCAACAATTTTAAATCTTGAAAAGACTAAATTGACCATTTCCAAATGAACAAAAATAATCAAATTTGTCTAATGCAGAATAGAAACCAAATTCTGTCTAAATGATGGAACAACATAAGTATCATTTAAATCCAAATAAAATATAGTCTTTAATGATAACCTAAATATTCCTATTGCCTTAACCTCCACTAATTTGTCATCACCTACATAGATGTATCTTTTACCATCAATTGGCTTTCGGCAATTTAGGCAACACTGCATAGAAATACTTATATGAGTAATAGTACTGAAATCTATCTATCAGGTGTGTCTAGGAATCGAAGTTAAATAAATCTTAGAACAAACCAAAGATAAAAGTATACCTCTCTTTGTACATCATGTGTGATATTTGGTACATTATTTCTTCATGTATCTAGCACCTCCACAAAGGTAACAACGAAATATCTCACCCTATTCCTTTTATTATTTCTTCTGTGGTGCGGCACCAGTAACTTCCTTCCTTCTTTGTTTTCTTATTATTGTCCTTAGAGTTTGTAGCCAAATGAAAACTCTCTATCTTTTCTTGCTTTAACCTTTTATCTTCTTGCACATAATGTGAGATGAGCTCATTAAGAGACTATTTGTTCTTTTGACAATTATAGCTCACCTTAAAGTGACTGAATTATGCAGGAAGAGATATCAATACTAAATGCATGAGTAAGTCCTTATACATCTCTGACTTGAGTGTCTTTAGTTTTGAAGTAAGATAGAGACATCTCCATGATGCACTTCCTTACGTTTCCTTTTCCTTTATACCTTATTGAAATAAGGTTTGCCAAAAGGGTACTTGTTTCAATCTTTTCCTTTTTGGCAAATCTCTTCTCAATTTTCTCAAGGAAACCTTTGGTTGTAGTAACTTTTCAGACATAATGCCCCTGAAAGCTTCTAGAATAGTATGCTTCATAATCACAAGACTCATGCAATTTGAACAGTCTCACATTTTCATGTTCCTCTTATCATCAGAGAACTCTTATTTGTAAGGTTAGCAAGTCATTTAACCCTTAATGCAAGGTCCAAATCCATGATATTAATAATAATCATAACATTCTCTTATCATACCCTGAAGTTGGTGCAATTAAACATGGGAATTGAATTGATGTTAGCAAAAATATTAGAAGTAGAACTTGCAACTGAATAGCAAACAAAAATAGCAAAATAATAAGCTCATATTAATTTGATATCATACTTAAACAAATCAAAATAATGACAAGGTCCATCACAAGATAATTAACACAACATTAATATTTAGTCTTTAGATAGAAATATTAACTTGTACGTGGTACTCTTGATATAGTAATTAAATATTAATAATAAACCCTGTCAAATAATAATTCTTTCTTCGGACCGACTTATTACTCATATGGAATACCTTATGATTATCATATATTTATTACCATAAGTGTACATGTAATTTGAGCAAATATTAGGTTAGTTGATATCTGAATGAATTACACATATAACTATCTTAATATTCCAAAAGAAGTTGATTTACTCAAGAGAGGCTATTTTGGTAGCATATTGCTTCAATCAATTTATTTCACTCATCACGAAAACTAATCATTGAAAGAAATCACATTAATCATGGGAAGCAATCTCACTAATTATGAAAACTAATCCTAAAAAGATATCTCACTAAACATAGAAACTAATTATAAAAAGATATCCCACTAGTCATAAAAACTAATTATGGAAAAAATTCCACTAATCTCAGTCACATTTCTTACAATTGTTTCTTTATTGCAATTTTCATTTTTTTAAAAAAAAATTTTGAACATGTTTTCATGGTAAAAAAAAATTCAAAAGGATGAATTTTGCCCTTGAAATCCTTCTTTCCCAATAATGAACCCAGATTCAAAAAAATAAAATTTTCCAAAAAAATTCAAATACAAACCAAAGAAGACAATAAATATAAAATGACAATTTATTGAAAATAAAATTCAACCATATTCAATAAAACAATCTACCATAATCATTTTCAATGAAAATATTCAACTAAAAATTTTAAGAAAATATTTCTCAATGATTCAACATAAGTTGGCTTTGATACCACCTGTTAAACAAACTTTAATTAATGAAAATCATCATCAAAAGTTAGAGTCTCATATTAAATCATCAAAAAAATGTAGAAAATATATACTTGATCCATGCGAATAGTTGTGATTCTAAAGTCTTTTAGTTCTTAATCTTCCAAGTCAATACACGTTGTTTCTTTGAGAAGAAGATTTCTCTCTTTTCTAATAATGAGGTGTTAGAAAAGAATTGTATATATGACTTAGGAGCCATAAACTCTTATAAATATCTTAACTGTGTCTTATTTTTATTTTAACTTGTTATAAAATAGAAATTAACTTTTGGGTCTTATATATTAAAAGGGCTCATACACTATGAGATGTTTTAAACTTTATTAGATCACTTTAAATAAGCTTAACCTTATGATAGCTTATAATATACAAATATTATATATATATATATATATATATAAAATGTATGCTTGTATTTTGGATTAAATCCAACAGCTGGATCATTGGTAGGGGAGTCTAGAATGTTGAAGCCATGAAAGGAGGAGACAAATTGGTCTTCATGGATGGTCATGAATGGAATGTTGATGGTGCTACCATCTAGGGGATAGAATTCTTGGTCTCTGGTTTGGGACTTATTAGACTTTTTATCCTAGTCTCCTTTGAAGTAGAGTGCATTGTTAGCGGCTTGTTGGGATTGGCCTGAAGTATTTTCAATAGTTTTGAGCTTTAGTGATAACTTCAATTTGAAGTATTTTTGTTAAGACATCAATGATAACTTCTTTTAAGTTGGAGTGTTTCCGTTAGCTAATAAGGTATTGGCTATAACTCCGTTGACTTTAAAGTATTTTCATAACTAATAAGACATGAAAGATAACTTCTTAATTTTTGAAGTGTCTCCATAGTCAATAAGGTCTAAGCAATAACATCACTAGTTTTTGAAGTATTTCTATATATAATAAGACATAGGCAATAACTTCATTATTTTTTGAAGTGTCACCAATAACTTATAAGATTGGGTTTAGCTTTGAGAATCACATTATCAATTACTTTTGAGGTTGACTAGCTTGAAAGGACGCATTGTCAACTTCTTTTGGGGTTGACTAGCTTGAAGAATGTGTCGCCAGCTACCCTAACTATTGCTTTCATTAGTGAACTTTGAATCCGCTTATCTATCCTTGGTCTCTTTTCCCTTACCTGCAGCTAACAGCTAAATAGTCTATATTAGTAGCCTCACAGTTATTGCTCTGCCGAATCTCTTTCAAGTGAGCCCATTCTTGGGGTTAGCTAGTTTGAACAGTGCATCACCAACTATTTTTGGGTTTGGTTAGTTTGAAAGGACACATCATCAACTACTTATGGGGTTGACTGACTTTAAAGGAGACATCATCAACTACTTCTAGGGTTGATTAGTTTGAAGGGTATGTCATCAACTACTTTTGGGGTTGACTAACTTGAATAATATATCACCAACTGCTTCTGGGGTTGGCTAGCTTAGAAAGGCACATTGCCAACTGCTTTTAAGCTTGACTAGCTTGAATGGAGCATTGTCAATAGCTTCTAGGGTTTACTAACTTAAAAGGCGCATCATCAACTACTTTTGGGATTGACTAGCTTAAAGTATAACCAATAGTTTTAAGTATATCATTGGTTAACTTTATTAATTTGGTAGTGTTACCAATAGCTTAGAGGGTTGGGTATAATTTTGAAGTGTGACCAACAATTTTGATCATGTTGGAGATTAAGTTCTTTAGTTTGGCAGCATCACTAATGGTATAGTTTTGAAGTGTGAGCGAAAGCTTTAAGCTGATTGGCGATTAACTTCTTTGGTTTGGTAATGCCACCATGGCTTATGGGTTTGGATATAGTTTTGAAGTGTGACTGATAAGTTTAAGTATATTGACGATTAACTTTTTTTGAATAAGACATTGTAATTGACTGACTAAGCAAGTTTAAGTCTACTTTAGTTCAGTTTGACTTGAAGAATTGTCAATGCTATGGGTTGGCTTAGCTTGGAAGATGAGTCATCAACGGCTTCTGGAGTTGGCTAGCTTTGAAGTGTGATCAACGGATTTGAGTATGTTGGCAATTAACCTCTTTGATTTGATAACATCACCAATGATTTATGTAGTGGGTATAATTTTGAAGTGTGACTAAAAACTTTTATAGTATACCCAGCAGAACTCAGTCTGACCTTATTTTCTGAAGTTGGCTAGCTTTGAAGTGTGATCAATGGATTTGAGCATGTTGGTAATTAACCTCTTTGATTTAATAACATCACCAATGATTTATGTAGTTGGGTATAATTTTGAAGTGTGGCTAAAAACTTTTATAGTATACCCAGCAGAACTCAGTCTGACCTTATTTAGTTCTATTTGAACTAATTTTGGTTCGATTTATGGTGATAACATCACCCATTGTTTATGATTTTGGTATATTATCGAGGGTTTAGTACACCTAGTGGGACTCAGTTTGACCCTATTAAGTCTTATCAGGACTAATATGGCTTGGGTTCAAGTTTGATTTCATTTGGCTTAAGTTGAGTTTGACCTTGTATTGGATTTTTTTGAATTCAGGTCTGCTGGACTTTGACTCAAGCTCAAGTTAATTTAGTTCGAATTGATTTTAGTGCAAGTTTAGCCTGACATGGTTCTGACTTAGCTTTAAGTTTAGAACTTTTAGTTTGGACTTGATTTAACATAATTAGGATTTAATTTAAGCTTAGTTCAACCTTGATTTAACTTAATCTTGATTTGACCCAACTCGAAGCTGATTAGGGTTAAGTATGAGTTTATTTGGTATAGGCTAACTCAATTTGAATTTTTTTAAAGTTCAACTCGATTCAGATTATTAGCCCATTTGTTTGACCAATTTAAGTCCATTTGAATCAATTTGGCTTTTATTCATTTATTTTGATTGAGTTATTTTATATTAATCAATTTGATTTGAAGGTTCTTAGTTGTTTATAATGATTTTAGATGGACCTATAGCCTAGCTTCAAATATGTGAACCCGAAGGTTGACTTAGTTCGTAAGCTTGAAAATTGGCTTAGGAGTCCGAGTGCTGATTGGGTGCGAGTCCGAAGGTTAGCTAAGGTGTGAGTCCGAATGCTGGTTGAGTGTGAGCCTGAAGGCTGGCTGAGTGTGAGCTCGAAGGCTAACAAGTCTGAGCCCAAAGATTGCTGAAGATAGTTGAGTGCAAGCCCGAAGGTTGGTTGAGTGTGAGCCCGAAGGCTAGTTGAGTGTGAACCTTAAGACTGGCAGAGTGTGAGCCCAAAGGCTACCTTGGATGTTAGTCTGAAGGCTAACTAAGCACAATCCCGAAGGCTAGCTAAATATGAGCTAAAGACTAGTTAGGTGTGAGCTTGAAGGTTCACTGAGGTATAACGAGGCTTTACCATATTCAGGGAGTTGTGGGTGATTGCAACGATATCGAGAGTCAACTGTCTTTAAGGGGGACAATGATGTCCATAGTGATGTCGAGAATCCATCGTCTTCAAGAGACCGTAGGTGACCGTAGTATTAGTGGAGTTCAGTTGTCACGCCAAAGACCACTGATGGCCGTAATGTTGAAAACTTTTCCTTTTCTTATTTTTTTTGCCAATTTTTTTCTTCTTTTTACACAATAATTTTTTAATACTTTTTCTCTCTTTTTTCTTCTCACTCAAGTCTTAAAAATGTTTTCCCCTATTTTAACCATATTTTTCTTTCTTTTACACCAACTTTTCTTTTCTTCTTATCTTCTATTCACCAACTGTGCCCTAAACTCATCTTTCCTAATTTCGTTGCCAAAGCAAGGCTGCACATTGCTCCCTTGAAATTAGGCTGGATCTAGCTGAGACTTGGCCAAATCTGGCTACTTCTACAGGCGAGGCTGGCCTGAGCGCGTAGGTGTTAGAGCAGGGTTGACATGGGGCCAATAAGGCGGGGCGACAATGGGCAGGGCATGTGGAGGCGGCTCGCAGGTTCAAGTGGTCCGGCACCCAGGCGTGGACGGCAAGGGCAAAATTCATCTGAAATGGAGGCTAGATGGGGTACAGGGTGGCTCGCGGGTGGCTGCGCAGAGTAAAGGAGGCCGAAGGTAGCAATCAAGGAGTAAAGGTGGCTCACAGGTTCAGACGGCGGAGGCGGTTTGCGAGCTCAGGCAGTATTGGCAGTTTGCTATTATTGGGGGAGTCGAAAGAGTGTTGAATTGGATCAATATAGTGGGTCAGATACTAAACCATCTCAAAAGCTTAAGCTCATGGGATATGAGCCTTTTTCACTATATATATTGGACCCTATTTATCTAATATCCGATGTGGGACTAATTTATCACACCTGACATTATAACAATATCTCCCTTCAGGTATGATTTGACCACATTAATTTTAACACTCTTAATCAAGAACTCTTTTATTTGATCAGTTCCACCATGTAAACCATACCAACCAATTTTTGTCTCATTCTTTTGATTTTGTAAAAGAAATTAACATGCAACTCAATTCAGTTGTACCATCACGGTAATTTTGATATTAAAAGTTTGCATAGCTTCGAACCTGAAGCTCTGATATTATTTGTTAGGAGAATTGAAAGAGTGTCGAACCGGAATAATATAGTGGGCCTGACACCAAACCATCCCAAAAGCTTAAGCTCATGGGATATGAGACTTTTTCACTATATATATTGGATCTCATCTATCCAATATTCGATGTGAGACTAATTTATCACACCTGACATTATAATATACTAGTAGCTTGGGCAAGGCGAGTTGGAGCTGGTGGTTCGCAAGTGGCTCAAGTGGTGCCAAGCGCGGTGGTTATGGCACGAGTCGCCTGAGGCGGCAACTCATTAACGGAGGAGTGCATGATGGAGGTGTGAGTGGGTGGAGCATAGCCATTGGAGAAGATGGCTGGGTCCGGTCAGCTTAGTGGTAGTGGACGACTAGAGGAGAAGCTAGAGGCAGGTTGGTCACAAGTGACTGGGTGTAGTAGATGGCTAGTGTGCAGCACAGTGGTTGTGGAGGCACAAGGCCGAAGGCACAGGGGAAGTACAGTGTGGCAATAGATGACCTCATAGATATGGAGAGTAATGGGATGGGTGCAAGACAAAGAGATGTTGTAAACCAAAGAGAGAAAAGCATCACATTCAGGAAGGAATGAACAAGGTAAAGAAACCTTACTTTGTTTCTTGCACTAATCTTCGTTCTTATGCACTTTCTTCCTTCCATTGCTTCTTGGTTGTCATACTTGTTCACTGTTTTTATTTCTAATTCCGTTAGCTCTTTTTATAGGTGCTTGCTGGATGAGATTTATTTGGAATTCAAATTGATGAAGATAATCTTATCTATTACTTGAATGTCGTTATTTGAATATGATATTATTTTGAAATCCATTTGGACTCTAGATTTGTATATAAGTGGATAGATGAAGATATCATGGAAATCAAAGAAAATTATACTGATAATTTTTTTTTTGTTTGAATCAAGTTCTTGTCTATTCTTTATGAATGAATGGATGTAGATGATAGTTTTTCTTTCCTTTTAGAAATTTGAATATTTGTATGTGGATGAATTTAATCCAATTTGATTTGGATATGGATGAAGCTATAATAATCCTAAAATTGTAGCTTTTTGTAAAGCTACAAAATATAGGGGGTATTTGTAATTTTTTTCAAAAAAATTGGATCAAATTGTAATTTTATAAATTTTAAGAATTTTTTTTAAAAAAATAATTGATAGAGTTTTGAAACTTCTAGTTTTTTTAACAAAATTTGAATTTATTCAGAAATAAAAATTGTGAGAAATTTATTTATAAAAAATTAAAATTTTAGGGGTTTATTTGTAAATAAAGAATTTTGAAGGGGTTTATTTATAAATTCTAAATTTTGTGGGACTGATTTATAATTTTAAGATTTTATTAAATTTTTCTATAAAATTTTTATTTTAGAGACCTATTGTAGAGATCAACGATTGAGCTGAAAATTCCTTTCAAATTGAGCTAATAATTCCTTTAAAATTGAGTTAAAAATATCTTTCAAATTGAGTTGAAAATTCTTTTAAAATTGAACTAAAAATGCCTTGAAATTCCAATAGTTGGATTGTTATCTGTTCAGAGAATAATAATAAGAAGAAGAATTTTGTTTTCTACATGCCATCTCCCTATTGCACAAACCCTTAGGTGAGCTCCACTTCCTTCTGGTCATCCTTTCTTGAAAATTCAACAAAAAATCCTAGCCAATCCAAAGGTCAAATTTGCAGCCATCAATCCACCTTGAGATCAGCTCAAATCTTTTGTCCTGCATCAACTATTAGAGAAACTCAACCTTCTATCACCACTATATAAATAGATCCAAAGATCCAAAAGCATCAAGAAATCAATCGAGTTCACTAAGCATATGACCTATTCAGGACTTCTAAGCCCATTAGTATTTGGCTAATGAAGTTTTGATCTTCACAAGTTCAAGATATGGAGGAGGACCATGACAGGAATGGGAAGGTGAAGGGAACTGCATAGTGTCTCCAATTAGACTTTTCTTTCCTTTTCTTCTCTTTATTTTTATTGATTTACTCTATCTTTCAATTTCTTACATTATTTATCATTAATTCTAGTATAGTAGGACCATCCCTTAGAAATTTTAGAGGGTTAGGGGAGGACTTTTGGGTATCTTTCTTGCCAAGATAGTGGGTAAGTCTATGTCAATTTATTCTTTCCTTTCTTATTTTATTTTATTTAGATGGTATGTTCTTAAAACTCATTATGCTCCCTCTTTCTTTATTATAGGGTACACATGAAGACCAACTATAGCTGATAGGATGGGTATATCCCATGCCTAACAAGGAGACTCCCATAACCATTCCTAGAGACATAATCTACCTTGTAAGCTAGGTGGCAAATTTCAACACTTCATCAACATGAAATTTCGAGGAGACCTACAACTATTGCAATATTCCTTGAACTTTGAGCTGTCAAACTATTTCCTATTGTTAATGACCAGCACTCATGGCAGCCCAAACTAGCATTTGACACTTTTCTAAAGAAACTCTTAGATCTTCTTCTCCATAATTATAGCCAAGGGCTTAGCCTCCACCCACTTGGTCAATTAGTCGATAGCGACTAGCAAGAACTTTTTTTGCCTTGAGGCCAATAGAAATAGATCCAAGATGTCCATACCCCATTTGTCAAAGGGTCAAATAGTTTGCATTTTCTAGAGCCAAACTGCTAGACTATGTTACACTAAGGTGTATCTTTGACATTACACATATTTTGAGATGAACTCAGTTACTTCGGTGACCATGTTTATCCAATAGTACCCCCATCTAAGGAGTTTATGAGCCAGGGCTCATTCATCCTTATGACTTTCACATATTTCTTCCTACACTTCATGGAGCACGCAATCAACTTTGGATGGCCTTAAGTAGCAAAAAAGTGGTTGAGTGAGTGATCTTTTATATAGGATTTCCTCTACCAAGATGAAATTTGGTTTTAGCTTCTTATACTCCAAGCTTCTTTTGCATCCTCATGTAGCTTTTCCTCTTTGAGGTAGCTTGTTATGGGATCGATCTAGCATGCCTCCTCATTCAAAGCATTCACCTCAGATGTGGTGGCGTGACTCGGTTGCTTGAGATTTTCCATAAAGATTGGTTATGGTTGCAAGTTCAAGGAAACTAAGGTGAGTCATGTGAGGGCATCTGCCTCCATATTAGTGTTCTTTGGTACTTAACACACCTCCACTTTATCCATTTTTTCATTGAGCTTTTGTGCTTTAGCCAAGTACTAAACCATTGTTGGATCCCTTGTGTCATATTCTTCTTTCTCTTACAAGCACATGAGTTATGAATCACTGAATACATTTAATCTTTTTAGCTCCAGCTACTAGTGCTACTTGTAAGCTGAGGAGAAAAGTTTCATATACAATAATATTTTTTGATTCAGGGAATTCCAATCATGTTGAGTACTCTACTACTATTTCATCTAGGTTTAGGAGTACGATGCCGACTCCACTACTCGACTCAGATGATGAGTCATCTACCTGAACTTCCCAAGTTTTGATCTTAGACTCGATGATGTATGAGGTAGCTTCTACTATAAAATCTACCAAGGCATGAGCTTTGATAGCTCTTCATATATCAAAAATGACATAAAACTAAATGAGCTCAATGGACCACTTGAGCAATCTTCATGAGGTCTTCAGTTGTTGCACTTCAATATAGGCTCCAATGGTGCTTTCTATTCGTGGGATTAGAATCGATGGCTTGGGATGGCGAAGACCCTAGGGAATAATCTCGATACAAAAATCAGAGCGTGTTTAATTTAAATGTGCAATCAGGTGTTATAAAAATATTGACTTTCAACATGTGTAAGCTTCTATTGTTAATTACCCCAATAATTATTGAAAACCTCCTAAACCAAGAAACCTAGCTAATAAAATAGAGATCCAAAAAAGAAAAATAGAAAATATCATTTGAATGGTATGAGAAATCATACATGACTTAAGTAAGGGTACACCCTTACTTTACAATGAATTTCAATATGAAATTATAGAAAACATGATAATAATAATAATAAAAGGAGTGAGAAAGAAGCTTTTATATGTGTTGT
Organism: Trichopus zeylanicus subsp. travancoricus; assembly: GCA_005019695.1. Classification (NCBI taxonomy): domain Eukaryota; kingdom Viridiplantae; phylum Streptophyta; class Magnoliopsida; order Dioscoreales; family Dioscoreaceae; genus Trichopus; species Trichopus zeylanicus. Next base: position 434,573 of record RXID01010986.1, read on the forward strand.
TGTCCCACTCCTCTGTCCTGGGCCATGTGACATCTAATTCAGATGGGTCTTGAATTGATCCTCAGCAAGTGTCGATGGCATTGTTCGATAAGACATGAAAGGAGAGGAGAGAAGTTTGAAGTATTTTTAGTAACTCTGAGTGATAATGATAACTTTATTGGATGACATTGCTAATGACTTATCAGGATTAGCTTGGAAATGTTTATGTTAGCTTGGGCATTGGTGATAACTTCTTTTGATCGAAATGTTTCCATTAGTCTAGTGGTATTGGCAATAACTTCATTTGATTTGAAGTATTTTCATTAGTCAATAAGACATTAGCCATAACTTCATTTGCTTTAAAGTATTTTTGTTAGCCAATAAGGCATTGGTGATACTTCATTTAGTTTACATATAGCATTACCCACTGCTTGTGGATTTGGCTGCCAAAGGCTTTTCTAGCATACTCAGTAAGACTTAGTTTAACTCAGTTTAGTTCTATACAAACTAATTCTATTTGGGCCAGGATGGTAGCATTACCCATTACATATGGGGTTTGGCATAGCCTTAGAGTGCTACTAAAGGCCTAGTGTCACACCGGCGAATTTCTACCCTGAAATTTTGCCCGTGATGGCGCCAAGGTTCGCTCACCTCAGCCCGCCAAACTCGCACAAGCCCACAAGAGTATAGAGGAGAAGAGAAGTACAGCAATCTTGCCACCCTTTTATTGCTCACATAAAAGGAAATACAACTCTTGACACGGAGTGACACTACAAGTCTCCCTACCTGTGTGTCTTCAACTCAATAGACCCCCTAGTCTATTTATAGTACACGTTTGGCTGTGAGCAACTGCTGGAGATCATGGAGAACATGCTCCACAATATTCTCCCTGCAGTTTCAACCGCTTGCCTTGCAGTTCCTCAACTGCTTCCTGCAGTTTCGGCTGCTGTCCAGCAGTTCAGCAACTGCCTCCTGCAGTTCCACTGCTGTCCAGCAGTTCAGCAACTGTCTCCTGCAGTTCCACTGCTGCCCTGCAGTTCAGCAACTGCTTCTTTCAGTTCAACTGCTGCCCAGCAGTTCAGCAACTGCTTCCTGCAGTTCAACTGCTGCCCTGCAGTCCAACTGCTGCCCAGCAGTTCAGCAACTGCTTCCTGCAGTTCAACTGCTGCCCTGCAGTTCAACTGCTGCCCAGCAGTTCAGCAACTGCTTCCTGCAGTTCAACTGCTGTCCTGCAGTTCAACTGCAGCTTTCTGCAGCTCCCTTTAGCCATCTTGACCTGCTGCTCGGTCTGCAGGATGGTTTTGGGCTGTTTGGGTCTCCACCCAAACATGTCGTGACCGTCACTTGCTGCTATGTGTGCTGCCCGCGCACACATATGTTCGAGGCAGTCCGTCGCCTCGTTTGATCATGAGATCCGTTACATGATCTCGTTGTGGTGGCACCTACCACTCACAACGGGTGTGACAAACCTCCCCCACCAAGAGAGTCCGACGTCCTCGTCGGAGTAGAGTCCATGTATTCCTTAATTTGTTTCTCAAATTGCCATAGTGTAGAGTCCCGCTCCCACGTAGCATCGGCCTCGCTGCCGCCTTTCCACTTCACAAGAAAATCAGTCCGTCGATTCTTCTTGCTTTGCCCCATAGTCCGGTGTGCAAGGATCTTCTCGACCTCCTTGTCGAACTGCTTCCGAACTACCGGTGGAGCTCTCTTTACTTGCTGTCTATCTCCAAGCAAGTCCCTGTTGAAAGGTTTGAGAAAACTTACATGGAATGTTGGGTGTACCTTCAGCCTGTCGGGTAGCTTCAACCGGTAAGCAACCTGCCCGACTCTCTTCATCACCTCGAAGGGGCCGTCATATCTTGGTACCAACCCTCGATGTACGGTTTTACTGCTGATTTTCTTCCATATCTGTGGAGTGAGCTTCAGCAGCACCATATCTCCAACCTGGAATTCCAATGAACGCCTTCGTTCATCCGCATGCCTCTTCATGCGTTTTGCTGCCTTGCGCAAGCTGTCTCGAGCTTGTTCTATCAGCTCCTCCTTCTCCTTGGCGAAGCGATATGCAGCAGGGCACTTTCCTTGGTCCGTCGATTGAGCCAACTCGAGAGGAGTGAGAGGCTGCTGTCCCATGACAAGCTCTGCAGGACTCATTCCTGTAGCCGACGACCTGTGGATGTTATAACAAAATTGGGCTGTGTCCAACAGCTCCAACCAATTTTGCTGGCTGGCCGTCACATAATGCCTTAAGTATTCCTCCACCAAGGCATTGATGCGCTCCGTTTGGCCATCCGTTTGTGGGTGATTAGCCGTAGAGAACTTCAACTCTGAACCCATCGAGTTGAAGAGTGCTGTCCAGAACCTGCCCGTGAATCGAGCATCTCGATCACTCACGATGTCTTTCGGGACACCGAAGTGCTTCACCACATTCTTGAAGAACAGCCCAGCTGCTACCTCTGCTGGACATGCGTGTGGTGTTGGTATGAACACCGCATACTTCGAGAATCGATCGACGACGACCAGCACTGAGCTCATCCCATCTACTTTGGGAAAGCCCGAAACAAAGTCCATGGAAATGGACTGCCACGGCTTCTCCGGAATAGGCAGGGGTTGCAGCAGCCCTGCCTGTTTCTTCCTCTCCGTCTTGTCAAGCTGGCACACAAGACAAGTCTTGACGTACATCTCGACGTCTTCCCCCATTTTTGGCCAATAATATGACCTGGACAAGAGTGCCATCATCCTTTGCCCTCCAGGATGTCCTGCCCATTGAGGATCGTGAGTCTCTCGCAGCAGCTCACGCCTCAGCCCTCCCGCCTTTGGGATGTACAACCTGTTGCCTCTAGCATACAACAAGTTATCTTCAAGCCAATAACGCTTAATTACCCCTTCACGTACCTCTCCCCTGAGTTGGACGTATTCTGGGTCCGCGTCGGCTTGTTCTTTAACCCTCTCTAGCAGGGTTGACTGCACTGTGGACAGCGCAGTTACGTAGCATTGCACTTCCTTTCTGCTCAGTGCATCCGCTACTTGGTTCTGTCGTCCCGGCTTGTGCTCCCACATGAAATCAAACTCAGCCAAGAACTCCTGCCACCGAGCTTGTTTGGGGGTCAATTTCTTTTGGGTTTTGAAGTAGGTGTTTGCAACATTATCTGTTACAACCCTAAACTTCGTTCCCAAGAGATAATGCCTCCAGGTGTCCAAGCAGTGCACCACTGCTGTCATTTCCTTTTCATGTGTGGTGTAGCGTTGCTCCGCATCCTTAAGCTTGCGGCTTTCAAACGCCACTGGGTGTCCTTCCTGAACAAGGACTCCCCCAAGAGCACGATCTGAGGCATCCGTATGTACCTCGAATGGAAGCTCGAAGTCAGGCAATCGTAGCACCGGTTCTGTTGACACTGCTGCCTTCAGCTGGTCAAACGCCGCTTGGCATGAGTCCGTCCATGCCCATTTTCGATCCTTCCTCAGCAAGTCAGTCAGGGGATTCACTTTCTTTGAATAACCCTAAATGAATCTTCTATAGTAGTTAGCCAAACCGAGGAAAGAACGAAGATCCGATACCTTTGTTGGGGCCGCCCAATCGATGATTGCCCGAATCTTCCTCTCATCCATTTGTATCTGTCCCTTGCTCACCCTGTGCCCAAGGAACCTGATTTCCTTTCGACAGAACTCGCACTTCTCCTTCTTGACGAAGAGCTTGTATTCTCTAAGCCGAGAGAATACCTTTCTGAGGTGGTCGACGTGGTCCGCCAACGTCTCCGAGTAGATGACAATGTCATCCAAGTACACCACCACAAATCGATCCAAGAACTCATACAATACTTCATTCATCAAGTTACAAAAGGTTGCTGGAGCATTTGTCAATCCAAAAGGCATGACTAGAAACTCAAATGAGCCATACCTCGTGACACATGTCGTTTTTGACTCATCTCCCTCAGCAATCCGGACTTGCCAATACCCTGATCGCAAGTCCAACTTGGTGAAGTATGTTGCCTTGGCCAATCGATCAAACAAGTCACCTGCATTTGGCACTGGGTACTTGTTCTTGATGGTCACCTTGTTTATTGCCCGATAGTCCACACACATCCGAAGTGAACCATCTTGTTTCCGCTGAAACAACACCGGGGCACCATACGGGGCTTTCGACGGTTGGATCAGTCCTGCCTCCAACAGTTCATTGAGCTGCTTCCTCAGCTCCAAAAGCTCCGCATTCGCCAATCGATAAGGGGCCTGAGCAGGAGGCTTCGCACCTGGCTCCAGCTCGATCTTGTGGTCAACTGCCCTCCGAGGGGGAAGTTCATTGGGCAGTTTTGGTGGCATCACGTCCGCGTAATCCACCAAGATAGTTGCAACAACATCAGGTACCTCCACGACCTGATCCGGTTGTATCTCGATCAGTGCTGCAACATATGTGGTCTCGCCCCTCTTGAGACCAGCTTTCAGCTGTTGGGGAGACTGCATACCCGCTGCTGCAGTTTTCCCTCCATACGCTGCATGTATAAAGCATGGTGATTCCTCCGCAGAAATCAGCATACCTGATAGGTGAGGCGCCAAGCTAGCCTTAGCTTGGACAAAGAAGTCTATCCCCAGGATAAACTCAAACTCATCGAGCGCCGAGACTGTCACACTGATCTCTCCCTCCCAAGCTCCAACTTTGAGGGTTGCGCTGGCCATTCCATGAATCGGAGTTGGCCCAGAGTTTACCGCCTTCACTTTCCATGAACTTGGTTGCACCTGCAAACCAAATTCACTTACCAATTTATGGGAGAAGAAGTTGCTGGTCGCTCCTGTGTCCAGCATAGCCAAAACAGGCCTCCCATTTAGTAGTACCGATGCATACATCAACCCTTTGCAAGGCGGCTGCCTTTCTGCCGTCATTGAGTTGAGTAGCTGCAATGGATTCATGCGTGGTGTGGCCGCACCACGTCCTTCGTCCTCAGATTCCCTGAGAGTTAGAGCAGATAGCTTTTCCCTCCTTGGACACTCCCTTGCCCGATGAGGACCATTGCATATGAAACAGCCCTGCTCTCTGTTGGTGGGCTGCAGTTTGGACTGGCTTGGTTCCGCAACCTTCTTGCCCTTTCCCTCGGGCTTCTTGCCATCCTTATGTGCACGCCCCATCTTCCTTCCTTCCATGGCCATTTTGGTGGTTGTCGTCAGCTTGAAATCCACCAAGCCTTCCGCAGAAGCAATGGCCGAAGAAAGATCCTTCACTCCTTGCCGTCGGAGTTCAGCTTGAGCCCACTGCTGCAAGCCAGAAAGAAAGTTGTACAACTTGTCCTCCTCGGACATGTTGCTGATGTCGAGCATGAGGGAGCTGAATTCCCTCACATACTCCCTTATGGTCCCCGAATGACGCAGCTTCTTCAGGGATTCCCGCGCAATCCACCCTGTGTTGCACGGAAGGAACTGCTCCTTTAGTTCCTTCTTGAGGATCTCCCAATCCTCCAGCTGAGCTCTCCCAGCTTGAGCATTCTCCGATGCTCTGGTACGCCACCATAATTTGGCATCTCCACTCAAGTACATGCTGGTGATGGTGACTTTCTCCCGTTCCGGAATGTGAGCAGCCTTGAAGTACTGCTCCATATCCCATAAGAAGTTCTCCAACTCCTTTGCATTCCTGCAGCCATTAAAGGAATGGGGTTCCGGAACTCTTACCTTTGAAGGAGCTCCGCCTTCAGCAATGGAGTTAGCCACCGCTCTCTTCACCACCATCAAGTCCTGCTCCAAGGACTTTAGACTTGATCTCATGGAGTCCATGATCGCAGCATACCTTTCCTCCGCATCTTTCACCTCACTCGCAAGGGCCTCCTTGAGAGCAGCATTCTGGCTCTCTTGCCAAGCTAACCGCGCCCATATGCCGCCCGCATCTTCGGTTGGAGGATTTCCCAGCATCTCCTCGATGCGAATCAACCGATCCCGAAGCTCTACTTGCGTCACCATGGCTTTGGCTTTCGCTGAACCGGTTTCTCACCAAACCGGGCTCTGATACCACTTGTCACACCGGCGAATTTCTACCCTGAAATTTTGCCCGTGATGGCGCCAAGGTTCGCCCACCTCAGCCCGCCAAACTCGCACAAGCCCACAAGAGTATAGAGGAGAAGAGAAGTACAACAATCTTGCCACCCTTTTATTGCTCACATAAAAGGAAATACAACTCTTGACACGGAGTGACACTACAAGTCTCCCTACCTGTGTGTCTTCAACTCAATAGACCCCCTAGTCTATTTATAGTACACGTTTGGCTGTGAGCAACTGCTGGAGATCATGGAGAACATGCTCCACAATATTCTCCCTGCAGTTTCAACCGCTTGCCTTGCAGTTCCTCAACTGCTTCCTGCAGTTTTCGGCTGCTGTCCAGCAGTTCAGCAACTGCCTCCTGCAGTTCCACTGCTGTCCAGCAGTTCAGCAACTGTCTCCTGCAGTTCCACTGCTGCCCTGCAGTTCAGCAACTGCTTCTTTCAGTTCAACTGCTGCCCAGCAGTTCAGCAACTGCTTCCTGCAGTTCAACTGCTGCCCTGCAGTCCAACTGCTGCCCAGCAGTTCAGCAACTGCTTCCTGCAGTTCAACTGCTGTCCTGCAGTTCAACTGCAGCTTTCTGCAGCTCCCTTTAGCCATCTTGACCTGCTGCTCGGTCTGCAGGATGGTTTTGGGCTGTTTGGGTCTCCACCCAAACATGTCGTGACCGTCACTTGCTGCTATGTGTGCTGCCCGCACACACATATGTTCGAGGCAGTCCGTCGCCTCGTTTGATCATGAGATCCGTTACATGATCTCGTTGTGGTGGCACCTACCACTCACAATGGGTGTGACACCTAGCATATCTAAAGGGACTCAGTTTGGCCCAACTTGGTTCTATTCAAACTTGTCTTTACCCAACTTAGGTTCAATTTGAACTTGATCAAGCTCGAATATGGCAAGGTTCGAATTTGGCTTGAGTTGATTGGGATTGGTTTAGATTTATATTGACCCAGTTGGGCTTGGTTTGAACTTGCCTTAACCTGGTTGGGTTTGGTTCAAACTTGTTTTGATCTAGTTGGGTTTAATTTAAACTTGTCTTGGTTCGATTGGAACTCAGTTCGACCTGATTTGGTCTAGATTCAAACTTGGCTTGGCTCAATTAGGACTTGATTCAAACTTCATTCGACTTCATGTGGCTTGACTTAATTAGAGTTCAAATGTGATTCAACTCAATCAAAGTTCAATTTGAATTCATCTTAAGTTGAGCCAAATATAGTTTCAATTCAAACTTATTTTCATTTAGTTTGAATGGTGTTTAACTTGATTGGAATCTAACTAAAACCTTATTTTCATCTAGGCTTAACTTAATCTATTTTTGAATTGACCCAAGTTTGGATTGATCAAGACTCGACTCAATTTGGGTTGTATCTGAAACCAAGTTGTCAGTTTTTTAACTGAAATGGATGATTGGTTGGGGTACTGATCAATCGATTATGAGCTAGTATTGCTTCTGGTTTAACATAATCAAATGACTAGTTCAAATACTGGTTGTCTGACAAGGTAATTTTTTCCTTATCTAAGTTAGTTTCAGTCCATTTATTTTGATATGTTTGAGTTTATTTACTTCTTTGTTCAAGTCAATTTGGCTTTGTTTATTTATTTTTAACCACATTGGCTTGAGTTTGATATAATTGAGTCATCAAATCAATTTTATATTCATTGACTTTTGTTCGAAAGCCCTCAAACTATCACAATGATATTACGACGAACCCATATATTGGCATTATAGTTTGTAATAAATGTTTAACAAGTCGATATGCTAGCCTTGATCCAAATAGATGTTCAGCGAGTCTGTAGGATAGCTTGCTATAAGTAGATTATATGTTAGGATTTAGTCCCACATCGAAAGAGTATAAGTCTAACTTCTAATTTATTTATTGGGATGGGTCTTTTAATTTGATTTAGAAGGAAAAATAAGGAGGAAAACTAAATCTGATAAATTTAGCTTAAAATTTGATAAATTAAATAATTATATATTACATATATATAATTATTTATTTAGTCTGATAATAATACTTAGTACTTTGCACATGTACGTGTGCGAACTAAGTTTGTATATTTAAATTTTATTTTTTCAGAAAAACTGAAAAGGTATTTATAGACACTTATGTTTGTCTATAAAAGGTACGATATAAGCGATTTAATAGTCATATTATATCTTATAAATACATAGACATACCTATGTTTTTATACACAATTATCCATGATTCCTTCTTATATCCAATCTCTATGAAATTCTTTGAAAAGCCTTTAAAAATTATTGTCTGCAGTCTTCTAGGCTTTGTTATATCTTGTAGGAGTATTGTTGTAATTCTATAGCAATAATCTTACTAGTGGGGGCAATTAATTCCTTAAATATAGTGATACTTCATGCCTCAAAGGCTTATTAAATACCCACTGTTATAATAATTTTAAGGAATTAATTGGTAATGGAGTCCAAGACTGTTATGAGTCAAGAATTTGTGAAGCTAAATAGATTTAATGGGACAAATTTCGTACGCTAGAAGGATAAGATGTTGTTTTTGCTTACTGCTCTGAAGATTTTCTATATACTAGATCCAAATCTGGCAGATCTTCTATTACCGACTCCTACAGATGATGAACAAAAGATAATAAAAAGGAAGAAATATGAAAAAGATGAACTCTTATGCAAAGGGCACATTCTCAACAATCTATTTGATCATATCTATGATCTCTTTATTTTTGTCAAGTCTTTGAAGGAATATGGGAGACATCGAAATTCGAGTACAATAATAAGAAACAAGGTGTGGATAAATTTCTTATCATGAAGTACTTTGAATTTTCTATGATTGATAATATTTCTGTGATGGATCAAGTACACAAGTTACAAATCCTAGCCTCCAAATTGAAGGACTTGAAAGTGGTGGTTCTTGAATCATTACAAGTTGGAGGAATTATTGCCAAACTTCTTTCAAGTTGGAATGATTATAGAAAGAAGCTTCTGCACACTACAAAAGAATTTTCTCTTGAACATATTTAAAAACATCTTCAAATCGAAGAGGAAACTAGAGTGCAAGTCAAGAAATTTGCAAATGATCAACCTACAACAAAAGTAAATTTTGTTGAAGGAATTAAAAGTATGGTGGAGGAATGAAGAGAAAATTTTCTGGGGAGTATGGCTCAAGTTCTGGAAATGAAAATTCTAGCAAATCAAAGAAAAAAAGACCTGCTACAATTGTGGAAAAAAAGGTCATTACAAGCGAGAATGCGAATTTCTTAAGAGGCATAAACATGAAGATTATGATAATGCTCAAAATTCCAATAAGGCAGATCTAGTATAACAACAAGAACTAAAAGATATGATAGCAATGGTTTTGGATCTGCATATTGGGATGACCACAAAACTTCATATGGCTATAATCTCCAAGTCCAATGTCTGGTGGCTTAACTCAAGTGCTACTGTCCATGTATGCAACAATAAGTCATGATTCAAGAACTATGTAAATGTTGACAATGGATATCAAGTTCTGATGGGAAATCATGCTCTTGCGAAAGTAGTGGGTAAGGATAGTATGGAGTTACAATTTACTTCTAAAAAAAGACTTTTGTTGGTCAATATACTGCATGTTCCTGACATGAGAAAGAATATCACATTTGCCAATTTGTTAAACAAGAAAGGATTTAAGATTGTGATAAAATTTGACAAAATTATTTTGTTCAAGAATGGACTATTTGTAAGAAAGAGTTATTCATGTGATGACATATTTAAACTAAGTATCAATAATAAAGTGAATGTTTCTGTTTATATTGTTGAGTTATATTTATCATTATGGCACAATCGTCTGTCTCACATAAGTTACAGATCTTTAAAGTTTATGGCTAAACATAGTTTGATTTTCTATAATTATGAAGATAAGCAAATATGTGAAATATGCATTCAAGTAAAAATGACTAAGAAACCTTTTCCTAAAGTTGAAAAATCTTCTGGTTTATTAGAGTTTATACATTTTGACATATGTGAACTAAATGGTATGCTAACTAGAGGTGGTAATAGATATTTTATAACATTGATTGATGATTTTTCAATGTATACATATGTGTATTTGATGAAAACTAAGGATCAAGCCTTTGATATATTTAAAGTATATAAATATGAAGTTGAAAATAAAAAAGATAAGAGAATTAAAGTTCTAAGGAGTAATAGTATTCCATAAGATAACGATATTATTGAATATGGAAGATGGTCCTCAAATATTTCAAGAAGCTATATCTTCTAAAGATGTGACTTTTTGGAATGAAACAATTAACAATGAAATAGATTCATTACGAAGTAACAGAACATAAACTTTTGTTGATTTGCCTCCTAGTTCAAAATCAATTGGATGTAAGTGAGTCTTTAGAATGAAATATAATACTAATGGATTGCTACAAACCTTTATAGGTAGGTCGGTAGCAAAAGACTTCAAACGAAAGGAGGGAATATAATATATTGATACCTATGCTCCTGTAGCTAGGGTGACATCCATTAGAGTACTTTTGGCATTTACATCAATATATAATTTATTCGTACATCAAATAGATGTTAAAACAAGCTTCTTAAATGGAGATTTAGAAAAGAAGTGTACATGGAGTAACCTGAGGGTTTTGTTTTATTAGAAAATAAGAAAAAAGTCTGTAAGTTAATCAAATTCCTTTATGGTTTAAAACAGGCTCTGAAATAATGGCATAAGAAGTTTGATTCTATAATTTTAGAGTATAATTTTCAGCAAAAAATGCTGATAAATATATTTATATTAAATTTATAGAAAATTATGGAGTGATAATTTGTCTTTATGTAAATGATATGCTCATTATTGAAATTAATATAGATGACATCAATGATACAAACAGGTATCTATCCTCTCAGTTCAAAATAAAAGATTTAAATGAAGTAGATACAATCTTGGATATTAAAGTTAAAAAATATAGTGAGAGTTTTGCTCTTTGTCAATATCACTACATTAAGAAAGCTTTAAATAAATTTAAACATTTGAATGTCAAAGAAGCAAATATTCCATATAATATTTTTTCTAAGTTAGTTGAAAATTCTAGTAGGACAATAACTTAAATTGAGTATGCTAGTGCTACTAGTAATTTAATGTATGTAATGTACTATATAAGACCAAACATTGCTTTTTCAGTGTGTAGACTATCAAGATTTACTAGCAATTCTAGTGCTAAACTTTGGAAAGCAATTGGAAAGGTATTTCGATACTTAAAGAGGATTATAAATTTTGAACTATTTTATAATAATTTTTCAATAGTATTAGAGGGTTATATTGATGCTAGTTGGATCATTAGTGCAAGTGATAATAAATCAACCTCTGGATGGGTATTTACTTTAAGAGGAGGAGCAGTTTCTTGGGCATCAAAGAAATAAATATGTATAACTTATTATACTATGGAATCTGAATTTATAGCTCTTGCTACAGCAGGTAAGGAAGCATAATGGCTGAGAAATTTATTTTTAAATATAAAATTATGGCTACAACTAATGTTAACTATTTTCTTATATTGTGATAGTCAAGCAACCATGTCTAGAGCATTAAATAAAATATAAAATAGAAAATCTAGACACATTATACTAAGACATAAGTATATAAAGTAGTTAATATCTAGTGATATCATTACCATAGTATATATAAGATCTTGTAATAACTTAGCACATCTGTTTACTAAAGGACTCTCAAGAGATATAATTAGAAGTATTTCTATCGAAATGAGGTTAAGACCTTTTAGCTAAAACTTATTAATAATAAAAACCCAACTTGTTACTAGTTCTACAACTAGCAAAAAGCTTAAAGGGTAAGAACAAGTTACTAATAAGTGTTGATAGTATTAGAAATAAGATAATACTGATATAAAATTTAAGGATGAGTGATGACACTTTTAATGAAATTCAATTAAATGGGAATTTACCTATATGGATATGAGAGTGGTGCTACTTTAACAAAAGTTAAGAATAATTTTATAAATGTTTATAATCATAGGATGAAGCATAAGGCCAAAATAATGTTAAAATAATTATAATGAATTTCTTATTGAGACTGGAGGTTTCATGTGTGTAGTATGTTCGATTTTGATTTAAAAACTTAGGTTTAAACTTAGTCTACCACTGGTTTATTCAAAACTTTGATATACTTACCCTAATAGAAGATTTAAATCAAAAGATACCCTTCTTATACATGAAAACTTGAAATAGTAATCTAACATATAACCTAAGTGGAGGATTGTTACAAATAGAATATATGTTAAGGTTTAGTCCCACATCGAAAGAGTATAAGTCTAACTTGTACTTTATTTATTGGAATGAATTTTTTAATTTGATTTGGAATATGGAGAAAAAATAAAAAGAAAAACTAAATCTGATAAATTTAGCTTAAAATTTGATAAATTAAATAATTATATATCACATATGTAATTATTTATTTAGTCTAATGATAACATTTAGCACTTTACGTGTGTACGAACTAAGTTTGTGTATTTAAATTTTATTTTTTAAAAAAAACTGAGAAAGTATTTATAGATAGTTGTGTCTATCTGTAAAAAATATAATATAACTGATTTTAACAGTTGTATTATAGTATGTAAATATATAAATATATCTCTCTTATTATACACAATTATTCATTATTCCTTCTCGTATCCGGTCTCGACGAAATTTTTTGAGAATCCTTCAAAAATTATTATCTGTATGCTTTTAGACTTTATTGTATTAGGTACGAGTATTGTCGAACTCTATAGCAATAACCTTACTAGTTAGGGCAATTAATTTCTTAAAGATAGTGATACTTTACTGCTCAAAGTCTTGTCAAATATCCATTGTCATAATATGACCTTAGTTCGAATAAATGTTCAATAAATTCACAGGTTGGCCTTAGCTAAATTTGTGAACCTGCATGCTAGCTTATAGGCTTCGGACAAACTCACAACCCCGCGCGTTAACATACGACTACCAATATTGCGGCCCCTACACATTAGGGGCCCGTTTGGAACGGAGTCAAGGTCAAGGTCAAGATCAAAGGAATGGGTAAAATGTAAAACGATAATGCGGTCAAGTAAATCTTATTTGGTTACTGATCTGGCTAGCGGGTGTTTTAAATTTTTTCTGGATAAATTTGCCCTCAGTAGCCATCCTCGCCGCCGCTGCCGACTTCGTCTTCTCCGACGAGGTCCGACACGCCGGCAAGCTCGCCAAGCAGCTCAGGCGGTGAGGTCGTTGGGCGAGCTCGCGAGCGGAGCTCGCTGGCCGAGATCGCACACAGAGCTCGCCGGCCGAGCTCGGTGGGCAGCTCAAGCGCCGAGCTCGCGCGCGAAGCTCGCCGGCTGAGCTCGTGCGCGGAGCTCACTGGCCGAGCTCGCGTAGGCAGCTCGTCAGCCGAGCTCGCGCAGGCAGCTCGTCAGCCGAGCTCGCGCAGGTAGCTCGGGCTGCGAGCTCGCGCGGAGAGCTCGCCGACCGAGCTCGTCGGGGGAGACAAGGTCATTTTCATCATTTTTTATTTATAATTAAATTAAATAAAATAATGTTAGTCTGGTCAAATTTTTGGTGTTTAGAAGATAGTCTGGTCGGGATGAGGTGACCTTAGCCCTGACCCCGTTCCAAACGGGCCCTAGTGTGTTTACATCACCACCCATGGCCTCTATATGCTAGCAAATCTATATCACCACTGTGGCTATCTGTGATTTCATATATCAGCAAGCTCTACGAATACCACGATCACCCGTGACTTCTTGTACATTGGTGAGTCTATATCACTACTGCAGTCATTCACAATTTCGAACATTGACAAGCTTTGTCAGTCACAATCTTAAAAGACATTATGCCATACTAAGGGATTAGCAAATAATAGATAGACATAGGTGACACTATGGGCGTGTTTGGTTCGATTCCGGATTTAGGAATCGTGAAATCGTGGAAATTGAATGATTCTGGAGAATTGAAAGAATTGAAAGAATTAGATAATTACAGTATTTGGATAAGTATTTACTGTAGAAAATTGGGAATTGGTCAATTCCTAAATTCTAAATTCCGTTATTTGGTTGACAAATGAAATTGATCAATTCCATAAGTTGTTAAATTCTTGTGTTTAGTTGACGTAGGGAATTGAGAATTAGCATATTACACAAAATATTTAATTTATATATAAATTAATACAGAAATATAATAAACTTAATTTAAAAATTTGTAATTATAGAAATATATGTTAACTAATTATTATTATTTAATATAATATTATTATTTTCATGTAAAATAAATTTTTTTAAAAAAATATTTTTTTATCATATTTTATTTATAAATAATTAGAAAATTATAATAATGTTATTATTAAATATATAAAAATAATTACAAATAATAAATATTTTAAAAAGGTCAGAAAAAGATAGACTATATAAATAACTTATTATAATCAATTATAGATTTTCCTGAAATGAGGTTTCCAATACAATCAATCCTACATATGGTAGAATATTCTGTAATAGCTTTTCAACCTCCCATCCTAATCTGTTATTGAAGCCGCAGTCAAAGACAGGCTAGCTTATTCCTCTCCGCTTTCTCACCACTGATCTTGGTCTCAACTAAGATCATTGGATCATGCATAACGATGAGGTCTTTGATAATACACAACAACTCGTCATTCCCTGCTCCACGATAGTTCCATAACATGATCGAACTGCCGGATCAGAAATTGACATTTTTATTGCCGAAAGAAAGATGATTTTAATAGATAACCCAAAAATAATACGAAACAAACATTCATATTCCCTAAATCCGCCCCAAGATTAAACCAAAATATACAAAATTCTAGCAAGCAAAAACCCTAATCCCTCAAAATCCAACCAAATCAACCACGGAAACCACTAATTTCCGTGGGGGACGCAGTCGGGGCAACGGTCGGGGTGCAATTGGGGCAGCCGTCGGGGCGATGGAGAAGCTCACGAGTCACGAGCTTTGAACTCACGAGCTTTGGAATCACGAGCTCTGAAATCACGGGCTCACTTGCAGATCGGCGCTCCGACACTCCGGTGCAACGATTCAATTTTGGGTTCCGCCGCTGATCGGGGCGCTGGTTCGGGCATAGTCGGGACAGCGGTCGGGGCGCAATCGGGGCAGCGGTCGGGGCAATGGAGAAGCTCATAAGTCACGAGCTCTGAACTCGGCCGGCTGGAAATCACGAGCTCGGGAATCACGGGCTCACCTGTAGACCGGAACTCCGGCACTCCGGCGCAGTGATTCGGGACAGCGGTCGGGGCGATGGAGAAGCTCACGAGCTTTGAGAACTCGGCCGATTGAAAAACACGAGCTCTAGAATCGTGGGAAAAGGCTAAGAAATCACAGAGAAAACAGAGAAAATCACAGTCGATTCCCCGGGGAAATGGTGTTTTTCGCTCGATTTGGCCGGAAAAAAAAACAGAAATCGGAGGAAAATGGAATCGAGGGATTCCCTTGATTCCGATTTTTAGGGATCGAAACAAACACAGATTCTGAGAATCAAAACAAACACGCCCTAATATCCTTAATATTCATAATGTACTAGTTATAATCAATTCTAAATTTTGTATCGTCAATAAAATCCTAGACATTTTATCTAGCATTGGAGTCTTTAAGTAATTTTTACAATTCACCTCTAATTTTGAATGTAATAAAAATTAAAATTAAATTTTGAATATAATTTGTGATGAATAGTGAAAATGGGTGAAACCTGCGACGGGTGCCAAAAAATATTGAAAAATACGTTTGGTACTCGAATTGAAGACACCGTTCCACTTTTATGAGATGCGCCACAACAACGGGTTCCCTCTGGCCGCAGCTATAAAATTATGACAATGGCCGACATACAATCGATGTGGGGCTAATCCGTGCTACTGCCTCCACAGATCAACAGGCCTCAAGCATCTAGAAACACCATCACCCGCCCACAATACAAAATCTATCACAGATATTAAATTTGAACGAAAAAAGGACACAAAAAAGAATCCATACCCGAAAAAAAATGTCATCCTTTGTGCAAAGACAAAGTCGAAAATGTAATTGATCACTTAATTAATTTCAAAAGCCAACACGATTCATGAAATTTTCCCACAAAACCATCGAAAATGAGGAAAAAATGAAGAAGAAGAAGAAAAAAAAATAGTAGTAGAAGAAGTCGAGAAGATTCGTACCGGAATGCTTAGGAAGAAGAGGGTCTAAATGAGCTGGAGCATCGATTCGAAGTTGGCAAGAAATTATTTTCACAAAAAAATTTGAGGGGGAAATGAATAATTCCTGATTTTCCAGCGCGCTTCTCTTCCTCCGTTTTTTGCGCCAATCAGACACAAATTCGAAGTTAATCACAGATATTACCCAAAGGTTGGTCTTTTACATATGAACCCCTGGTTTTTGAAATTTCTTCTCAAACAATCCTTGGTTTCCATGTAATTTAAGGATTTTTGCAAATAATAGAAAATATTTGGTCAATATTGCAAAAAGCAACTGCGAACTTCTTGCTGTTCTGTGCTAAAAAAATTCTTGATCCACTGTCAAGTTCCATTAATGGAGGCAAGTCATGCTAGTTAACTAAGCTAATTTTACATGAAAAAAGAGTGATTTCATCCTTAATCTATAGTCTGATGCAATGATTCTGATCAGAAAAGAAAGCAAACGCTCCCAAGAAATTCAACTCGAGAACTTAAATTTATTAGCAACCCAAACAGCAAGCACGATACCATTCTACAGATATCCAAAAGACTTCCTTCTTATTTTACCCCCACTGCAATTTGAAACATCATAAAAACTCGAAAACATTAACACTTAATCTGTCTTCAGAGGATTAACAACATGCCCCAAGAACAATACAGCTCAACTCTGATCCTCTCTGATGGTAAACACAAAAGGATGATCTGCAAAAAAGTCCATAGGCTTTCGCTGGTTTCAATGGATGCTTCAATCCCAAATCAGTCAGCACCTTGGAGGCTTCAAAACTAAATGATATCTTGAACTTGGGAATCAGGAACCTGCCAACACTGACTTGGTTGTATGGAATGTGCTTGCCAATGAAGTCAGGCTCGCTGGAAGCCCGTTGGATAAGATCATGGAATCGATTTTTGTCTCTAGGAAGAAATATATGGATAGAAAAGCTTTGTGAGCAACCTGCTCCGCAGTAAGGGAGCCTAAAAACCTTTAAGCCACGAAATTTAATGACGAACTGGTGCTGGTCATTAGGGAATGCGGATGGTGGCTACAAGAAAGTTTCAGAGTAGATGTTTTTTTTTTTAAAAAAAAAAAGACCATCCCCGAGGAGGCATTTCACTTTGCTATTAAACAAATAGAATTTATATATACTAAAAAAAAATTCTATATTTTATAAATTTAAATTTTTGAAATAATTTGATATTGACACCATTTTATCTTCAATTACCGCGAATTGAAAGGTTAATTTCACTATTCATACCAAAATGCTTCCGAAGAACAACTTAGTTCCATGTGCTGCTTGGAAAAAGCAGACCGCCGCAGCATCAAGCACTGAGTTCGAAATTTGTTCCTTTATAAATATATAAATAATTATTTTTTTAAGTAATTCAAATTTTTCTATAGGCACCGTTTGGTTCGGGTTCAGAATTAGAATCATGATCAAGACTACTGAATCACTTTTATAAGTTAATATCTTTTTATCAAAATTAACGTTTCAATAATTTAAATTTTGAAAAAATATTTAATTTTTTATAATAATTTAATTTAATAATAATGTAAAATAAGTAATATTAATTTTTTAAAAAAGATTTAAAATGGGCTAATTTTGATTTCAAACTAAATGGACCCTACAACGGATTTGATGCCAAAAGTGGAATTCATTTCGCGAAACTTCCTTAGTTAATTGGGTACTAATTGAAATTGGATAATCGAGATAATTAAAGCAAATGGGACTCAATTTTTCAATCTTAGTGCTTATCAATAATTTTAATTGATGAAATTAAAAAATTGAGAGAATAGAAGAAATTAAAATTATCAATTCTCCAATTTTAATATTAAAAATTCAAAAGTATTGGAATTAACAAAACCCGGGTGCATTTATTGCTAGGTGACCAATTTTTTTGAATTTATTACAAATATCTCTATGAAAATTTGGAAAAGTACACATAGTTTTCCCAATTTAAGATAACTATATATGATTCCGTACATTATCAAAATTATTTTCAAAAACTCTTTAAAAAAATATGAGTTTTTTTAACCACTTGGTTTATTGCTAATTTATGAGAAATACATATCTTATTACTTTTAGTAAAAAATTACTTATCTTATATTATAAATTTATAAAAAAACACATCAATTAAAATATTCAAAAAATATTTTGTTTTAATTCAATTTTATCCATTAAAATTAATATAAAAAACTAAATTACCTTTATTTGATTTCTTTCGGATAACTATTAAATTAATATAAAAAATTAACTTCTTTTATTTTAGTTTTTATAAAAGACCGATTGTAGAATATTATGAAATTAGAAATTTAAAACTAGTTTTGTCAAATTAACTGTCTAATGATTGTAAATTGACTATCTGAAACAAAACTAAATGATAACAATTTGATCTTTGTATATTATTTTAATTAATAAAATAAAATAAAGTAAAATTATTTTTAAATATTTTAATTAAAATGACTTTTTGTAAATTATTTGTATAGAATAAAGTGCTTATTTGCTTAATAGTGATAAGCTAAGTGATTTTTCATAAATTCATTATAAAATAGGTGGTTGTTTGTTAAGAAATTTTTTTAAAATCATATATAACTCTCCTAATTCTAAATAATTATATAATATTTTCTTCGGTCCTAAAATCCTTTCAAAAAGCTCTCTAAGAAAATATACAACAAATTTTCTTAACCATTTTGGATTAAGGTCAACCAAGGATATACAATTCTTAACTTATTCTCATTATTCTAAAAAAAGATAAATATTTAAAATAAAAGAATAGTACTCTAAATGGAGAATTTGTATTGAATACAAATATATATATATATATATATAAATTTAAAGCAATTGTAACTTTGTACTTCAGATCCTTGGTTGATCTCAACAAGAGATGATTAAAAAATTTTGTAACATATATTTTCTTAGAGAGACTTTTGAAAGGATTTTAGGACTGTAGATAATTATACATAATGATTCAGAATTAGGAGAAATATATAATTTCAAAAAATTTTAGAGAGGTAATTATAATAAACCTCCTTTTTGGGTTTTTTCTTCTTTCCTGGTTTTAGGCTTTTGCCTTCAAAAACGAGTTAATTTCCTTTGTTGGAACAGTGTCCAATGACATTCAATCCTGCTCCAGTATTGAAGCATGTATTTTTTTTAAGGGCCAATTACCTACAACCCTCGTAATTTTCGGTAATTACAAAAATTCTCCGTAATTTTTGTAATTACCTACACTACCCCCTTTTCAAAATATTTACCTATACCCCCTGATTGTTATTTAATCAAATTTTTCTCCAAAAATTTCGATTTTACACTTCATAATTTTTACAATTAAACCCCTAAAAACTTATTTTGTCACTCCCGTTCTTTCTCCCAAAATATTTACAAATAAGCCCTTGAAATATTTTTATTTATAAAAAAGTCCAAATGTTAATATTTTTTAAAAAATATTTATAAAGGTGCTAAAATATTTTAAATATTATATAAATAAACCCTAATATTTGTATATTTACAAATAACCCCCTTGAATTTTTTATTTATAAAAAGTCCAAATGTTAATATTTTTACATGAAAATTTATAAAAAGGACCTTAATATTTTCAATATTTTACAAATAAACCTTACATAAGAAATTTAATTACAAATCTTATATTTGTGAATTTACAAATAAGCCCCTTGATTTTTTTATTTATAAAAAGTCCAAATGTTAATATTTTTTATATGAAAATTTATAAAAAGGACCTTAATATTTTAAATATTTTACAAATAATCCCTACATAAGAAATTTAATTACAAATCTTATATTTGTGAATTTAAAAATAAGTCCCTTGAATTTTTTTATTGATAAATAAGTCGAAAATTTATAAGTTTTAAAAAAATTAATGAAAAAGAATTGAAAGTATTAAAACTTAAAATTTTAAAATATAAGTTCAATAATTTCTATATTTACAAATAGACCCCTCAAATTTTTTTATTTATAAATAAGCCCAACTTTTATCAATTTTTTAATAAATTTTCACAATATTGAAATTTTAAAAATTAAAATTTTGAATTACAAATTTAGTATTTGTACATTTACAAATAGAACCCGTGAATATTTTTATTTATAAATAAGTTCAAAATTTTATCATCTTTAAAATAAAATTTTACAAAAAAGACATTGAATGTTTTAAAACTTAAAATTTCAAATTATAAGTTTAATATTTGTACATTTATAAATAGACCCTTAAAACATATTTATTTATAAATAAGTCTGAAATTTATTATTTTTTAAATAAAATTTTACAAAAAAGACATTAAAGATTTTAAAACTTAAAATTTGAAATTACAAGTTTCATATTTGTACATTTACAAATAGACCCCTTGAATATTTTTATTTATAAATAAGTCTAAATTTAATCATTTTTAAAATTAAATTTTACAAAAAAGACATTGAAGGTTTTAAAATTTAAAATTTAAAATTACAAGTTTAATATTTGTAGATTTAAAAATAGACCATTGAATATTTTTATTTATAAGTAAGTCTAAATTTTATTTATTTTAAAACTAAATTTTATGAATAAATCATTGAAGGTTTGAAAACTTAAAATTTAAAATTAAAAGTTTCATGTTTGTACATTTTCAAATAGATCACTTGAATATTTTTATTTATAAATAAGTCTAAATTTTTTTATCATATTTTAAATAAAATTTTATAAAAAAGGCATTGAAGATTTTCAAACTTAAAATTTAAAATTACAAGTTTAACATTTGAACATTCAAAAATAAACCCCTTGAATATTTTTATTTATAAATAAGTCCAAAATTTATTTTTTTAAACCGAATTTTACGAAGAAACATTGAAGTTTTAAAACTTAAAATTTAAATTACAAGTTTCATGTTGGTACATTTACAAAAGACCCCTTGAATATATTTTTTATGAATTTAAAATAAAAATTTAAATACAAAAAGACATCAAAAGTTTTAAAACTTAAAAATTTAAAATTACAAGTTTAATTTTTATATATTTAAAAATAGATCCCTTGAATATTTTTATTTATAAATAAATCTAAATTTTATTTATTTTAAAACTAAATTTTGCAAATAGACTCCTCGTTGGCCGGGCTCGCACCCTCGTCAACCAGCGTCTGCTCTCGCGCCCGCGCGCCGGCACTGGTGCCCGCACCAGCGCGCTCACCGCCCTTGCCGCCCTCGCTCGCCACTCGTTTATAAATAATTTAAATTTTTTATAAATAAAAATATTTAAATTATTTGTAAATGGCTTGAGAAAAAGAATGAGGGAAAAAATAAATTTTTAAAAATTTAATTATAAAAATCACGAAGATAAAATCGAAATTTTTTGAGAAAATTTTAATTAAATAACAATCAAGGGGTATAAATAAATATTTTGAAAAAAAAATAATATAAATAATTACAAAAATTATGAAAGATTTTTCATAATTATCGAAAATTTAGGGGAGTTATAAATAATTAGTCCTTTTTTAACTAGACTCACTTTGAGAAACAAGCAAAAACTAAACTTACGATAATTTGAACCACTGAAAAAATTACTTTGCATCTCTACCAAAAAGCACCAGGATTTGCTCACAGTTCGACCTGAGCCAAATTAATCGGGCTTCGATCTGGGCCAAAAAGCCCGACCAATGTTCAGTTACACTTGCCTAAGCTTCTTCCTGTCCAACAATTACAGTCGTACAACACAATACTGCAAAGTATGAGCTCCTCTTCAACTCTTGCAACCCAACAACTTGAGGTCGGCCTCTTTTAGTTCAACATGTTTCCCAAGCCTGACATGAAAATTACAAACATATTAAATATAACACTTTCAAGAAAAGAAAATTGGTCCTTGAAACTTCGAACAAATTGCATTTCTCATCAAGAGCAGTTACCATCAGTCTAGCACCTTGGATTTATTTTACAGCATATGGATATGCTACTTGTGGATTAAAATGACTCTTTTGTATTATTATGCCTATTTGATGGCCAGAGAGGACTGGAAAAAGTAAGACAATTGGGGCTCATTTGCTATATGGATGAACATAAACATACAGTGACAGGACAGCCACAATACATGAGCTGCAAACCTATAGTGAAATGCAGGACCAACAAAACTAGAGAAACTTCAGAAGTCAAGGTCAAGTTAAAAAGACTATCTCTTATATGTTTTTAATCGAACAGCGTAGATACTTGTCATCCTTTTTTGAGATTCCTACCTTCAAAGTAATGACTTCAATTAAGTGGTGTTCTGAAACTATGAACAAGGCATTAAAGCAACCATAGCAGAAGCCAGCAGATATGCATAGTTTTTTACTGGATTCCTCATTTTTATATATAACCATTATACTCAAAATCGTCGTAGAAATAGAATAAATCATTATTGCATGAAGAATTACCCGAGATCTGATGGCAGCCTGAACCCACCAATCCGTACACGCTTGAGCGAATACAGCTGCCAATCAACATAAATGAAATCAGATACAAGAAACTCAAATTACAAACTACACAAACAGCGCCAAAAAAACAAAAAATCAATGGATCTGCAATGCACTTTTGAAAAAGAGACAAAATGTACGACATCATAGACTATGAACATTTCCAGTTCATATCCAATTCACTGTAGATGAGATGTTGGAGATTCACCTACTCCCCACTGTGTTACAGATGTTCTCACGAGGTGCATTTAATGCCTTATGCATGCATGGGGTCAAGGATATAACCGAGAGAGTAGGAACCCCAAATAGGACCTAACCACTAAGCACCATTTGGTTCGGAATGAGGATTAGGATTAAGACTAGTGGACCACTTTTGTAAACTAATATCTTTTTATCAAAATTAACGTTTCAATAATTTAAAATTCGAAAAACTATTTAATTTTTTATAATAATTTAATTTAATAATAGTATAAAATAAGTAATATTAATTTTATATAAAAAAATAATTCTGAAATGGGTTGATTCTAATCCTGACTCCAAACCAACCAAACGGAGAAGGATCACAAGGACAAAAAGAAAATAGAGCAAAGTCCACAGGCAATGAACAAACCTGAAGTCCAGCATTTTTTACTAGTTCACGAACTTCATGATTTCTCCCTTCATGAACCTGTTAGAAAACTGGTAGTGTTAATTCTGATTTGAAGTGTAAGGAAACAGTTCCTATAACTCACAGAAAACAAAATACAAGAGAATCAAGTCATGATTATGGTGCGGATAAGCATCAAAGTGGCCTGTTATGCACATACAAATAAGACATAGTCATTTACCATTTCTATATTGACATGTACTTGCATATACATGTTTGACATGCACATCTGGTGACATGGTCTCTGTAAGTGCATAAAATGGATTTATTCTAGATGAGCAATATCATTTCTTCAAATGAAACCAAATGTTAATAAAATTTAAACTTAGCCAATCTGGTCTAATCACCATACTGAAATAATCGAATGAAATTCTTTTATGATTTTTAACTGATGTCATAGAAACATAAAGAATATCAAGTTTTCCATTCCTAAATTCTGTTATTAAGAACAAAAATGCCATAGACAAAGAAGCATCTCAAAAGATATGAATTTGGAAGACTACAAGCTTATGGTCAAGTACTTCCACAACAAAAATTCCAAAAAATGCACATTAAAGCAAAAGCTATCTATCAAGTGAAAAATACCACAATACGCAGCCTAGGCCTTGATGCATCAGGTTGTGCTGGAAGCAACTCCACAGCATCAGGTAAACAGTGGGCACCTTCAACTTGTGTGCCCTCGCTTATAGCTATCAGATGTCGCTTATGAACAGCACCTTCCATAGTTGCAATATACCTACCACCAGATAACAGGCTTCAAAACAGGATTTGCTTACACAATCAACCTTCGAAAGGGCAGAAGAAAGCCAACAATCCAAATTCTCAGCAAGAAAAATCCACACAATGGCAACTTATTTTGTCAAGACATGATTTATAATCAGCTTAGGCAACCAGTTCTGAGATTAACTATGTAATGGAGCTTCTGAAGAATTTAATTTGTAAAACTCCTTTTACAAACTGTAAAGTAGCAATTCGTAATTCTGATAACCCAAACAAGATTCTTAACCAAAAGCAAATAAACTTACTCCTTTGATAATTGTGATGAAGGATGAGCAAGCCTTTGTGCAAAATCACCTGATAAGAAACCAAGTGTATAATACCAATCGAAAATTTCAAAAATGGAGGCAGTAAGCAAGTTGGGTTTCTACATACATACCATCATTGGTTACAACAATTAGCCCAGTTGTTGCAACATCAAGGCGACCTACAGTAAACAACCGTGGCTTGGGTAGTCCTGGATTTATTTTATTCTGAAAGTACAAGCTACAGAATTTACAAATGAGTACATGGGGTAAGAAATACAGTATAAAATACAAGCCAAAGTTAAAAAAAATTAATGTTTTTCATTTTATTGGCATAAAAGGTAAGTTTGAACTATTACAACATGTATTTATCCATACATACCCAGTGTTTCAAGTGCTCATCAAACAGGGATATCACTGATTTAGATTCCACGCCACTTGAGCATATGTACCTACACGATCATTTTGACATTTACAACACTCAATTTTACAAAAAGGAAAAGGAAAAACATATACAGAGTAAATATGAAATACCAAGAACATCATGCAATGGACAACGACCAACCCTTTTGGCTTGTTAAGGGCAAAATACAACTTTGGAGGCAGCTTCTTTGAAAGACGGTTCCCATTAACATATATTGAATCTTTTAGAAGGTCTACTCGAGTCTACAATCATCAAGAAAGACGTATTAATATCAACCTTTTATATCAACTTAAGAAATGGAAATATAAATAGAACTTCGCAATCAGGTGAAACAAACACCAGCCGAAGCTAAAGCACAGTAAACCAGGATCAAAATCATTGACAGTGGAGAAAGCAAAACAAACCTGCGGAGAAGTGCACACGGACCCATTAACTGTCACCTTCCCCTCGAAAATAAGCTCCTCGCTACTCCGTCTCGAAGCAACTTTCCACAAAAGCAAACGAATCAACACAAAAATCCTTCCACAACCGAAGAATGACACCATCATAAAAATGACACTAACCTCCAGCAGCCGCAAGCACCTTGCTCAGCCGCTGCGGCTGCCTGATCCTCTCGTTATAGAACCTCCTCGTAGCCTTGGAATACTTGGGCTGGGCCCCCCAAGCCTTCGAAGCAGACTCCGGCGCCGCCTTGGCCGCCTTAGCCTTCTTCTTCGGCTTGTTGGCCGCGGGCTCGGAGAGGGTATGGAAGAGGCGGGAGGGCGGGGAGGACTGGAGCTTGAGATTGCCGTGCTCGTCGCGGACGATCCAGGGGATGAGAAGGGGGTGAGACGCGGAGGACGAATCACGAGGGGAGGTGTCAGGAACTAGGGTTTTCGGCTCCTTTCGAGCGGGAGCGAAGGTGATGTTAAACTCGAACTGGGAGGAGGCAGCGCACAGGAAGGGGAGGCGGCCGAGAGTGCGGAGGCGGAGGTTGGGGCCAGAGAAGAGGAGAGATGGGGAGGAATGGAGAGGAGAGAGGGAGGCGAGAGCTGCCATCGGTGCCAGAGAGAGCGATCAAAGAGGATAAAATGCGGGGACTCGGAGAAATATCGGGTGTGGACCGAGCCGGAGGAAGATGATGCTGTGGAAACCGAACCGGCGATTGAGCCGAAATGTTCATGTGTAGCGCTTGTATTTGTTTGGATGAGAGATTTTTTTGTATATATACTTACAAATTTTAATAGTATAAATATGTTTTTTAAAAGATCATAATTATACAAATTCTCTTAAAAAAATTTCTTATGCAAATATCCTAATATTAATATTTATTCATTAAGATAATATATTGGGATAAAATCTCCAACATATCTTTTTACATATATATTCTTTAAAATGTCTTATTTAAGATTTTAAATTTCGATCCGAATAAGATTTCGACCCGAAAATCTATTTTGAACTTACCATTTTATGTTATTTATTTTTATATGTTAGTTTAATTTTATAAATTCATTATAGATGAGATGGTGAGGATTTTTCTCTTTATTTGAAATTGACCTGAGTTTGAATCTTACCATTTATTTTTTTTCATATTTTTTAATTTTTTAATTTCTATCTAAAAGAATATGCATTTAATTATATATAATTTTTTAATTTAATTAATGTGTATAAAAATAAATTATTAATAATTTAAATTAAATTAATACTTTTTATTTAATATTAGAGTTTTTATTAAGAAATCACCTGTCTTGTGATAAATTTATGAAAAAAATGTCTATTCTTTTATTATTAGTAAAAAAATCTCTAGACTTATACTATAAATTTATTAAAATTACCTCTATTAAAATAAAAAATATTTTATTTAATTTGATTTTATTAAATGAATTAATATAAAAAGATCAAATTGTCCTTAATTGATTTTTCTTAGGACAATTATTAAATTAATATCAAAAATTACTTATTTTATCTTAGTTTCTATAAAATACTAATTGTTTAGTATTATAAAATTATAAAGTTAAAATTTAGTTTTATCAAATCATTTGGTGATTGTGGATGGTTATTTGAAGTAAAATCAAATGAGAGGTAATTTAAATTTTTTTCATTTATTTAATCAATAAAATTGAATTATATTAAATTTTTTTGAATATTTAAATTGAGGTAATTTTTTGTAAATTTATATTATAATATAAGTAATTTTTTTGCTAATAGTGATAAAATAGGTGATTTTTTTATAAATTTAGTATTAAATAGGTGGTTCCTTACTAAAAATTTACAATATTATCTTACTAATGTTTAATTATTATTTTTTTAAAAAAATGCTTCAGATTAATTTTTGTTTTTTATTTTTTAAAAATAGTATACAAAAGTTGACTTCATAACTATCAAACTTAATTTAAATAATTGAAATATAATGTAACATTATGATAAAAATTATCAACATATTTTAAAGTTTTAAATTTTTTACATTTTTATAAATTTTATAATATTTTTGAATCTAAAGATAAAATATGGTTAAATTATAGTAAAAAAAATAATTTGGACAAATAGAAACTAGACTAGTTTCAACTAAAATGGGTCAATTTTGCTGGGAGTCAAAATCAATTTTGAAATTAAAACTTAAAATCATGGTGTTATTATTAACCTTTCTCCCTTAAAATTAATTTCAAATAAAGTAATAATATTTTGTATATACCCATCAAAAATTCCGAAGAAAAATTAATTTTTTACTGCTCTATTTGGCTACTAACCATGGTTATCTAATTTTATATAACAATACATCACGACAGAGGAAATTTTTTTAGAAATATTAGTACAATTACAATCTTTTAGGATTATATATGTAATATGAGAATTTTTTATGGTATATATCCAAAAATCCCTTTGGATAATTACAGATTTGAATTTTTACAAATAATAGCGAAATTTCAAGGAAACATACATAAATTAGACAGATATATACGACTCCTAATTGACAAAGTGGCTGAATTGACTGAGCCCCAAATCGTCGACCATCATCCTCTGTACCAGTCTACCTTCAGCTTCAGCTCAGATTCTCATCCATGGAAGCAAGAGCCGTAGCATTCCATGTCCTTTTCTTACTCTTGAACTCGGTTGCACCTCTCCCGAATACCTGTGGCGGCGGCGGCGGCTTCGCCACAAGGCTCATTCACCGCGACTCTCCTGCCTCCCCATTGTACATTCCCAGCGCCAACCCTTCCGACCGCTGGGATGCCCTCCGCAGCCGCTCCCTGCTCCGACTCAACTACCTCAGCCAGCGACCGAAAAAACATACACGAAACTTCTCAATCTGGTCTCCGGTGATCCCTACTGGTTCCGATTATCTCATGTGGTTTTCCATCGGCACTCCACGCAAGAACGTGCTCGCCGGCGTCGACACCAGTGGCGGCATGATCTGGATCCAGTGTCTCCCTTGCGCTTTATGCTTCCGGCAACAGGCGCCCATCTTCGACCCCTCAAGCTCGTCCTCCTTCAAGCCAGTGCCCTGCCAAACTGAGAAATGCAACAGTGTCTCTCAAAGCCGTTGCGTTGGCCATGGTCGATGTGTGTATTCCGTTCGATATGACGACGGCTCCTACACAAATGGAGTCGTCGGCATCGAAGACATCGACCTCACCACCACCGGGGATGACCGTGTCACTCTCCAAAAGCTGATCTTTGGGTGCGGCCACAACAACTCCGGCAGGTTCGAAACGGTGCAACAGGGTGTTGTGGGCTTGAACATGGGGCCGAGCTCGCTCATCGAGCAAATGGGAAACTGGGGTTCCTGGACGTTCTCCCACTGCTTCGTTCGCATTGAGAAGAAGAACTCTGGGAGCATGCTGGTGTTCGGCGAGGACGCAGTGCTATCAGGGAGTCCCACGCCGTTGGCTGCAAGCGCAAATGAAACATCGCTATACTACCTCGATCTGGACGACATCAGCGTGGGAGAAGAAAGACTGAACATACCTCCCGGGACATTCCGGCGAGGACCGAAGGGGGAGAACGGGCTCATAATAGACTCAGGTACGCCGATGACGCTCTTGAAGACGGCAGCTTATGATAGGCTGGTAGCAATGCTGAGGGAGATGGTGCGGCTGGAGCCATTTGGAACCGGCGCATGCTTCAGGGGGAGTGCAAGAGACCTAGAGGAAGGGAAGGTGCCGGTAGTGACATTCCATTTCAAAAGGCTTGACGTGAGCTTGCAACCCTGGAGCACGTTCATGGCGGAACGGGACGTGGTTTGCCTGGCCATGATGCCTACAAATGGTATGTCTGTGTTTGGGACAATAGCTCAGCAGAATTTGCACGTTGGGTATGATATTAAAGCTGGGAACATATACATGTCTCCCGCTGATTGTGAGAAAGCATGAAAGATAATAATGAAAACATCTGGAAGCACTTTTGGCAACAAGATGATTCAGAATAGGATTGGAAATATCCCTAACTTGTTACGAACAAGGATGGGAGAGCTTGTGTGTGAAAAACAGAAGAATAGCCTTAACTAAACAAGCAGTAGTGAAACAATTGCGAGGAAAGAATCAGAACAATGCCATTAGCCTATTGAGTTTTTACACAGTTCAAACAATTGGAAATTATAAATACATTGAGAAAATACATGTGGATCAGGCAATAACAATAGTGGGTGCCGCATCCAGTTGAGACAGGGTTGTTATGTACAGCAGGAACATGGGTCTTTAAAGCTAATTACAGGAAATCCCATTGCCAGTAGATTTTTTCCACTATACCCCCACCACTGCGAACTGCAACTCGGAGAGTCTCGGATGCTGGAGGCACACCCCAAAGCAGCGGCACTGCCACAGTCATGTTCAACTTCTCTTGCAGCCCTTCCTGGCTTTCCTTCTCAGCAGCAACTACCTGCAAACAAAGATTTCAGTTTACGCTGATTATATTGGTTCTTTAAGCACAATTTTAAGAGGAACAAATCCCAATACAATCTCTCCTGGCAGAAACATTTTCTACACACTGCTATCTTCTATAAAACATAACCAAGGACATAGCACAGATATTGGAGGTAAGATGAAGTTCAGATCCACAAATGGAAGCAGACACTAAAAAAACAAACTCATCTGACTTTAGGGAGGTTTTCTTGTAGAAGATTCTCAAACCTTCATGGAAATACTATAGTACACAAATTCTGCATGGGCAAAAACATTTC
This sequence comes from Trichopus zeylanicus subsp. travancoricus, assembly GCA_005019695.1. Classification (NCBI taxonomy): domain Eukaryota; kingdom Viridiplantae; phylum Streptophyta; class Magnoliopsida; order Dioscoreales; family Dioscoreaceae; genus Trichopus; species Trichopus zeylanicus. Next base: position 464,413 of record RXID01010986.1, read on the forward strand.
TTGTGAAGCATCATTTTTCATAGTTGTGTGTTCTCCACATATAGATTCCAAACCTTAATTCTCCATGGCACACATAGAAATGCTTGCCCTTTTCCAGATAATGACAATCATATCAGCAAACCAAAGAAACCAATTAAAGATGCAAGATCCTCTTCATATGCAACGTTCTCTCTTTACTCATTCTTCTATAAGATTTTGAGCCAACAGAAAACAAAAATTCATCGAATAGTGACCCATATTGGCATACCTCACCACCATGCTCAAGTACAGTGTCCTCCACAACATCACTTAGCATCTCAATGGAACGGCAAAACCCAAAGATACATAATCTTCTCCCCATGTCAAGTCCCTGAAATAATAGGTTCAAGTTAGAAAGCAGAGGGAACTGCAAAACAGTTTCATGAAACCCATACATGAGAGTTTGCATTTTCCAATACAAAAGTCCTTACATTTGTTGCTGCAATGTCAAAGAGTGCACCAAGACAAAGTCCTTGGTTCGGATCCATGTAATCACTCTCTTGGAAGCGTTGGGATCTTTGTGTTGTCTTTTGCCTTTCCAGCTGTCTCTGCAGAAGGTGAAATCCATGCACATCAAGAGACTAAGCACTAGCAGCTACTTTAGCGAAATCTTCAGGGTAGATATAGCAATGCATATGAAGGCACCAAGAGTAGATGGACCCCCTAAAAATGAGAGTAACTCCTATTTTGATATACTGAACAATTCCCCACAAGTGAAACAATAATTGATGAGAAAATAAAAAACAACCATAAACAGCGTTCCAAATCGACAAGCTTCCTCAGATGACTGTCAAGAAATATAACAAATGATGCAAACAGATAACCAACTATTAGGGTAGCGCTGAAACAAAAACCTTCTCTCAATCAGCAATCCCAAACAATTAGAAATGACAAAACATTACATGAGGGATCCTATGTGTGCAAAATTATGCTCATGAGAAGTATACATGTCTAGTAGCAGTATTTGGAAAAATGATAATAATAACTCAGCTTTGAACTTTGAAGCCCGTATAAAACACTTCATTAACATGTCAGAGATGAGTGTTTCCTTACATCTGAAGGAAGAAATCGGCGAGGGACCAAAGAACCTCCAATCTGAATAAGCCCTTCAGAAGTGAATAGAGTTATTCTATCTTCAGGCACCCACTGAATCGCTGTATTCACACAAACCAAGCGTACAACATCAAACAGTAGCAATGATGGCAAAAATTACATTAGAGAAAAATGTATCACCACTACAGATACCAACCAGAATAGTTCAATGTTCAAAGATTACAAACAATAAAGAGGCATTGCAAACACCATTAAAGACGCAAAATTTTGCAAATTTAAAAAACCCTGTCTTCTTTGTACAACTTAATCCCCTGAAAATAATGCTCATCAAACAACTCTGCAATTGCGGCATCAATAACACAATCAAGGAGTAAAATTGTAGAATTAAAATGGATTACCAAACAATTTCACTCTGACAGTTTCCAGTGTTCACAAAAAACCATAAAATTCAAAATTCTTTTGACATCAATCGCGGCTTTAAGCGACCACAAGGATCCTACAATAAACCAATCAAGCTACATACTTGGACCATCACCGGAAGGGAGAGAGGACTCCCAGGGGTAGGGCCCGAAAGGGCCTTCCCCAAAGACGTCGCCACTACGCGAATCCTTGGCACTACATCCGACAACCCCCCGCCACCACCAGCTCCGGCGAGAAGAGAATCCGACAAAAGTAAGCCTGCTTGGGATAGGATCGACAGAGCGGGAGCAGACGAAGAAGGGGCGGAGAGCGGCGGAGAAGCAAAGCGCGGAGGCTTCCGTCATGGCCAAGGAGAAAGAAAATCGAACAGGGAATAATAAATGAAAGAAGAAATGGAGAAACAGCCAAAAAAAGAAACAACAAATATACGAGTCAAAACGGGTGGTCGGAAAACACATGAAATCATAAGAAATATAAGAACCAAACGTTCTCCTTATTTCTGATTTGACTGTTTTACCCTCTAATAAGGACGTGCAGGAATAGCTCCACGTGGCCATTAGGTTTATCTAGGTTCGTTGTTTCGGTGGTCGTCGGGATCGACACACATCGGATATTTGCAAATAATTTGCCAATTCAAAGAAATCAAGGCTAGCTTGAAATTAATTGGAATAAGTGCATGCAAATGAACAAGTGGCTTCCATACTACTTATGTCATTTCTCCATGTGCCCGCGCATTATGCTTCCTCAGCATGGCCCCCGCTCATTGGAGTGCTCGTCCAGACTTGATAGGGAAAAAAGCGGGTGAGGATCGAGCATTCGTGCTCCAGATTTTGAAGTACGATGCGAGAAATGGAACCATAATGGCGACGGATTTGCTTCTGCTTTTGTTGACGAGCTTGGCGAGACAACAGAGGTCCAAATGTCGGTAATGCATTTGTCCCCCGGTGAGATCTTCGGTTCTACGAGCTCTCGCTTTCGTGATTTCTTGGCGGATCTCCAGGATGGGATTGAGGATCTCGGCGGTCGAGATGATACTGATTATGGCTGCAATGAAGAGAAGGTCGGTAAACTCTGGCGATGGAGATGACAGTGGTGACGACAAAGAAGAGAAGAGAACGGTAACGGCAATGTAGGAAAGAGCGGTGGTCAGAAGGATGAGAAAGACAGTTGCAATAAAGAGAACTGCAACAAACTAGGTGGTCAAGATCGGTGAACTAGCTGATGAAGATGAGTATAATGAAAACGATGATGACGATAATGGTGGGAATGAAGAGAAGAGTAGTAAAACTACCGTTGAAGATGATAATGACGATAGCAACAGCAACAAAGAGAAGAGCAGCAGAGTCACCTATCAAGATAATGATGACGACGAGAATGAAGAGAAGAGCAACGAACTCAGTGATCATGATGACAATGAATGCAATGAATCAAAGCGCGGGGATGTCGTTAGCTTGGATGAAGACGGTAACAATGAAGAAAAGAGCAGCACCCTCATTGTTCATGATGGTGACAACGATAATGAAGAGAAAAAGTGACGATCTTGCTTGACTAGACAAAGATGATGATGGCAATGATCTTATAGTTCAAGAAGCTACCGATGATGATGGCAATGAAGCGAATTGTGGGAACTTGGCAATGAGGCAAATTGTGGCAACTCGGCAATCAAGACGATGGTGGCAACCAGGAGAGTAACCACAGGCTCACTGCTCAAGATGGTGGTAATGGTGGCAATGAAGAAAGGAGCATAGAAGAGTGGATCAAGATGCGATACTGCTGCTGCTACTGATAACAACGAAGGGAAAAGCGGTGAATTGGCGGTCAAGACTCAAGATGACAATTACGATGACTTCAACAATGAGGAGAAGGTGAACTTGGTCAAGATGACGATCATGATGACTTCAACAATGAACAGGCGGACAACAGTTTCCCTTGCTGCCACTGCAACTTGCTATTCAATAGGATGGCGTAGATGATGGCCGAGAATTTGTCCGTAACCTAAAATGATGGGAGCAATGTGAAATAAAAGATGATTTTACCGCCTAGAGAGATGAGAGATAGGCACCTGGCGGTGGCAATTATTTAGGTGGTTAGAGAAAGGTTTCTTTTGCACTTCTCTTTTTAAAATTTTTCAAATTTCTCCCAGAATTTTTGTTGTCCTTGCCAAAAGAAAAAAAGATGTGGAGTAGCAAACTGCTGAGATTACTGGGGCGATTACAATAACATCAAGCACACAAGCGGGAAGGTAAATTTCCGTGATTGAGAGACCATACTCTTCATGTAGCTCGTCTCAGGATCCTGAATAACAACAGGAGGAAATCAGTGTTCTGAGACTGAACCAAGAATGAGGAAACTAATCTCAACTTATATAATCCAGCAGTTGGCAATTTTCAAAAAGATTAAGTGCATATGCACCAAAGTTTTTTTCCATCACGAGAACCAAATTGCTTCATGTTTTGGTGATCTGAAAAATGATGCCCTCAGTTTGTCTTGTAGCAGTAGCATGAACTAAGTTGGCCCAAGAAATTTGACAATACGGATGTTTTGAAGTGCAAACTCAACATGTAGCATTTATGACATAGGCGTTGAAATTGACCCAGATGAGGACAAGAACTGCAGTATGCTCATTGTCTAAAAGAGTTTTTAACTTCTTATAACATTGATTGAAGTAAAAAGGGGAAGAAAATATAACCAAAACCTGGTCTGAATCGATCTCATGAAGCACCAACAGTCACACCACCAATTCTTTTCAGGTCAAAAATTTCAATCCAGTAGCCATCAGGATCTTTAATGAATGCAATGCCTTTCATTTTACCTGGAATTGGAACAGGAATATTACAAGTCAGAAAATTCAAGCATTGATCTAAAACAATTAAGTGCTGAATATTGAAAAAGCTCCTTCTCATATGAACAACAACAAACAAAAAGGAAAGAACACATGGCTAGTATTAGTAATAGAACACATAGGGAAAGAATCATAAAAATGGAAGAAAAGAAAGGTAAATGAGCTGCAGAAGGTGGAAAAGTACAATAGCACAACAATGCCTCTCTACATAGGACATAACTAAGATCGAAGCATGAGCAGAAAACTAAAGGAACATGGAAGTTATCAGACTAATGAAACAGATTTATATTCTCACTGAAGGATTTCCCAACATTTAGTAAAAGGTTGATTGAATCATCACAGAAGACCACAACAGTGTTGCATAGGCATGGAAACAAGTGTGTAACTCAGAGTTACACAATGGGCGGGGAAAAGGACACAGGCACACATTGAGAAGTATAACTCCAAGAAAAGTTTTCCCGTGCTTTCCTGATTAATAAAAAATTATCACCTAAATAGTGCAAGGATGCATTCTTTCACTCTTTTCAATCACTCATTCTCTTTGCTCTCCCAAACTTAAGTTAGAGAATCCACATGGATGATGTAAACTTGAGACAGAGAACCACGTAACACAAATTCTCAGCGGTGCATGATAAATGCAATACTGTCCAACACTGTCATAAAGCAGCAGAAATAGATATTTCAGTTGTGGACATGCCTCTTGTGAAGTGCAGAAGAGCAAATTATCTAATAAAGCATTCAGATCATTTGACAATAGTCTAGAAAATCTAAACTCTGGTTTAAAAGAGAAAGCACTGCTAGATATCAACAGACAGCACGCACATGCCTGTGAGGAATACTGAGACCTTTTCCGACAATTTTCATGATCATATCAAAACCAAGTAACTAAATAAAAAAAGGGCTACAAGTCAAATATTTTGAAGAAGATACACTCACCATCATCAGGTTTCTTCACAAATTCCACTCCCAAGCTTTCAAAACGTTCACATGCTTTGTATGTGTCATCAACTGTAATGCCTATATGACCTACAAAAAATAGACAAAGCAAACATAAAAATGTCAATGGAACTTGGAGCAAATACAAACTGATCTCTTTCAAATTCCAATATCCATGAAGCACTAGTACTATGCTCCCTAGAAAAAAAAGTTGTTTTAAATGCACAATAATCTCCAACTACATAAAACACCCACCAAAACCCCTAGGTTCAGAATTTCCACTGTGGTAGCCCTTAAAATCAGGATCACTTTCTGTGCCCCAGTTACTGAGAATAGATAAAAGTAGAGGTCACAAGAGAAGTATAATATAAAACCATAACCAAAGAATGAAAAGACAGAGTCCAAAATGCCAATGTTGATTAAGAAAACAACAGAAAAAAATATTTTTAGCAGTAAAAACAAATTTTTTCATACTGGGTTAGCTCAAGTGTAGCTTTCTGACCAAACGTCCAGACTGTTCTTTGAGTTGGATCAGCTGGTGCAGATGCAGTATTCTGTGCAGGAATGAAAGAAAAGTGTAAGGAATGAACAACTATTATTGCACTTATCGAACTGGATTCATAATATCACAAAACCTTACGCACCATACCCTACTAAAGGGGTAGTTCTCATCAAAAACAAGCTTTAAAAAGGTGGTGACACAAATTTACCTCATACCCCAAGAAGTACAAGCTAAACTTCATCTCCGGGAAATCCAACCTCTTCAATAACCTAATATTTTTCAAAAAGAAAAGGACAATCGGTTCCTGGAGATGATAAACTGGAAAGACATCAATTCCTGGTAGGAACAATCGAGCCTCTGCTGTCAGACTCTTCATCGATAGAAAGTATTCTCATTGTTCTTGGGAAACTTAATTACTAACAAAATCAACATCAAACACATCATTTTGGTACCACTACCCAATACCAAATCTTTGACATGAGGCATTTCTCAATTAAAAATGACAAAAGTTGTTATACAACTAAAAGCAAAATTATGTGGTCATGCAGTGAATTTTTGTTTCCGTAATTCCATTGGACCACTCCTTTGCTCTTGGTAATTGATGGCATCGCCCTATATTCTAAATAAACTTCTATAAAATTTTTTTGCCGCTTCCACAACCACCCTTATAATTCAACCATGCACACACAAATGACTGTCTTTTATCTTATTCCGATCAAAATAACAATCGCAGACAAAGACAAAACAGAAATCATCATTGTTTCATATATCATACTACGCTATCACAGGAAGCAATTCAACAAACATATTGAAAGCAACTCACGACATGCCGAGCACTCGAGAGTAGAAATCCAGGCTAACTTTCGGATTCTTGACCCGAAGCATCTGCGATCCAAAATCATCCAACAATAACACCCAACCTCACGTTCCACAACAAAATCCAAAATCAAAAACGAACGAAAGCACGAACTCACAGTTTGCTGAAGAAAATATCCCTTGGTGGCGTCGTCGGGCTGCAAGTGGAGTCCCGGGTTGTTCGCCGGCGACTCCTTGGGCTCCGATAAGGCGGCCATCGATCGGAACCGAACAAATCTCTACAAATGAAAGCAAATAGAATCAGAAAAAGCGAGAGATGACGAGTAGGAAGAAGAAGAAGACCTCCGATTGAGGAAAAGTGGAGAAGATATTGGATCGGAAAGAAGGGAGATTGGAGGATAGCCGGAGAAGGAGATGACAGTAGGCGATGGGAGAGGCGGCCGTGGCCGAGCGTCCGAATCAGTAGATATAAATATAGTGGTGCGAGATTAGATTGCCGTAGGCCTACACGTGCCATTCTGTGGTTTCGGATAGACTGCAGGGGCTATTTACATCAATTAATTCCAAAAACCTTACTCTAGTAAATTTATTTTGTAAAATTTAAAAGTTTTAAAAGTTTTAATGTTTAAAATTTTAAAATTTTTAATTAAATTTTTTTAAAATATATTCATTTTGTAAGATATATAAATTTAAATTTTTTTAATTTTTTGTTTATTTTATTAGATTTGTAAATTTCAAGACAATAAGTTTTGTATTTTGTTGACTATTAAATTTAGCATGGGATCTCATATACTGAATTTTAAAGTTTAGAATTTTGAAATTCAATTAATTTTGGAGTCTATTTATTGTGGGATTTGAAAGTTCTATATTAATAAAATCTAATGTTTATTTTTCAGAACTTTAAAATTTTAAAACTTCCAAATTTTAGTGACCGTAGGATTTACTATTTCTTCAAAATTGATTGGACTTCAAAATTTTAGATTTGAAAATTTATTACATGAGATCATGTGTTGAATTGAAAAGTCTATATTTAGATATTACGTTACCTCAAACATCTCTTTCACTGTCATTCGACTCCTTACATCCACTTTTTTTTTAATTGATCTCTACAAAGTTAGTTTCTTTTTTTGAATCTTTGGAACAAATATTTTGTGATTATTTATTGAAATTTGTGCTAATTTTTTTATGTTTCTCATAACTGTTAGTTCTTATTTTGAAAGTGTTGGTTTTTTTCCTTTTGTCCTCACAATTAATTATTTTTAAAGTAAGTTAATTAAATATGTGATCTTTCACTTTTTTGATCCTTGAATCTCATAAATTTTGGGTCTTTCCTTTATGTTGTATTGTGTAGTGTCTATGTGAAACAATCAAGGTATAGAGAAACAATCAAGGTGCAACATGAAACAATACTCACACTTTTTCTTTCCAGGCGAACTTAATTGTTGGCTGTTCTTGATCTTTAAATAATAGATCATCTCTTGTAATCTGGATCTTCTTTCCATTTGAAAATCAGGAATTGCTTTCTTTTAGGGCTCCCGATAATTAAAATTTAACCAATCAGCTGTCTATTAGGTAAGGCACGTAGGGAATCAGTGATTTTGCATGACAAAGCGCTCTTCGAGGACATGGAATGTATAATTTTTTAGCCAGAATCTCGAAAATAACATCTATGTTAGATTCTCTAGTCAAAATATGGGAAACCCCCATTCCATTCTTGATAGAAATGGAGTTTTGCGAATTCTCCCTGGAACTAGAAGATCATTTTGAGATCTTCGAGCATATTCTAGTGTTCAATGTGACTATTGTTACTTTGGCCAACACAAAAGATGAGACTTTACCACCGTGGAGTGGCTTTTTACTAGTATAAATAAAATTTGATCCCTTTTCAATTTTTTTCATATTTATATTCTATTTTTTCACTCCTACTTACGTTATTTTACTAAGTGATGTGCACGATACAAGGTTCATGGTGCGAAACTTTTTTGATTCATCTTATTTATAATTTCTGCTCATATGAGATATTATACAAAAGCCTTTTATTTTAGCCCTTCCACAATACGAATTGGAGTCCTGTTACTCTGTTTCATTTAGAATCGAGCGTAAAAATATTCTTGATTTGACTTAAATAAAGTCTGGAGTCATGTCATATAAGTGAGCGTAAGTTTCTTATCATTCAATGAGCATTTTATGTTTCATAGAAATTGGAAGTAATATAGTCCTTATGTAGAGGCTAGCTTATCCAACTTTCCACATCAAGATACGTTTAAGACGTGGATGATTATCATAAGAGATTCCTAATATCAATGGGATAGGAAGCAGAAAAGGACATAGGGGATGAAACTGATTCGAATCTTCGAGAGATGGATGAAACAAGTCAATCAAGAAGCCTTTCCCTTGAGGCCTCTTCTTCTCATGGGACTCTTGTGCCCTCCACATCAAGTAGCATAGCTTCACCATCTGCACTGAGTAGTCTAGTACCATCTCCTCTGTCTCTCTCCTCAGGTAACACCATTCCACTAGAGACCTCTTCATCGCTGTCTATGAGTCATCCGACTCCCATTTTTCGTCACTCTCTAAGGATATAATTTCACAATTCCTACCATTTCTTAGTATGCCTTTGATGATCTCATTTCTCAATATGTTGTCGAACATCAGGCTTTACTTATTGCAACTATCTTGAAAATTGTTTTGACTTTTCTCAGGCTCGAAAGATTCCGCATTGGCTAGTTGCTAAGAATCACTAGTCTCAGGCCCTTCTCAACTCAAGAACAAAACATGGAGTTTGGTTCCACCCCTTGCTAATAAGAAGGTTTTGGGATGTCGATGGGTCTACACATTCAAGTAGTCGAGCCGATGGCTCCGTTGATCGTCATAAAGATAAAGCTTGACTCCTTGTGGGAAAAAACTATGTCAATTAAGAAAAGGATTGTCTAGGCCACGAGTAAAATAGACAATCTTGGAAAGAAAATATGCAGCACCATTCACCTCATGAAGAATATGAAGAATGATATCATCCTCCCAAAAGCAAGGCAAGGAGTTAATACAGCTCAAAAAATTTTCTATATACCATGGTAGGGGTCGATCCAGGTTAACAATATGCATAAGCTCTTTCGAAGAAGTGTTACATAAGGACTTCGAGATCAAATAGAGAATGTTTCTTTCCATTCCTTGTGAGCCACTTATTTCTTTGAAACAAGAGAGAAAAGTGATTTTTCTCCTTTTCCCCAAAAGGTCGATTGTCTTACGCCATTGGGATACTTCGAATAAACTTGAGTACATATAGGACAGAAGTAAAGCATTGGGTCAAACTCTTCTTTGGTGTTAAGGTAATAGCTATGAATAGTCATCGACTCCCCGAAAAGGGTAGAAGAATGGGACCTATTATGGTACATACAATGCATTACAGACGTATGATCATTATGCTTCAATCGGGTTATTCTATTCCACCTCTTATAAATAAAAGAACTTACAGGAAAATACTTAATAACACGATAATACATCTATACAAAACTTTTACCTCGAGTACATGCAATAGAACTATAGACAGTCAAGTAAAACCCAATCTACAAAATAATTTGATCTATGGACAACATCGTTGTGGTAAAGGTTGTAATGCCAAAGGAATCATTACCACAGGGCATAGAGGGGGAGGTTATATGCATCTATACCATAAAATAGATTTTAAGAGAATGAAAAAAATGGATTTCTACTCAATCAAGAAGAAAGATTGGACGTGATTCTGGTTCGTCTTCATTTTCATGACACTCTTTCTCAAGCAAGGCAGTCGATAAGTCAGTGAAGGGTTTGTGTGAATAATGGACTGGTAAGCATTACGCATTTGAAAATGTCCCATGATGATCTAATATCTTTTCAAGAAAGTGATGTGAGAACTCGTGGTGAAGAAAAAAGGAGATCTTTCTATATCAATATATCAGTTGATAAAATCTTAGGAAAATTCTTGCCGGTTAGAATATGGAGAAGAACAAAAATAGAATGGTTCCACCTACTCAAAACTCAGAGGAGGTGCTGCCTACTCTTCCTCTTTTCTTTGGCTATAAAAATTTGGTTGTAGTCAGCATGCCCATCCATAATGGATAATACTCAATGTCGTGATGCCTCATCAATTAGCAAGTCGGCGATTGGCATTGGATACTTGTCCTTTGGAGTTGTGACATTTAAGTTTCTAAAGTTGATACATATTCTATTCAAATATTTGATTTTTAGCCTCAAGTCTATCGACACCCTAGGCCTTGATTGTTGGTGCGGCAAGTACCCTTCCTTTATGGGAAGTCAATGCTCGACCAAGCTTCTAGCCAAACCCAACATTTTTGACTAGTCCTAGGCAAAATTGTCTTGATACTTCTTCAAAAGTAGAATCCAATTTGACCAAGTTTGATAGGAATGAATTTCAATAGAGAAAGGCTATTCCTGATCTAAGATTGCATGGTATTCCTAACAGACAAAGGGGCTTTTCTATTGGGATAACTCTCATAGCACATCGAGCGAGTGTAGTTGTAGAAACAAAAAACTAGAGTAACTAGAGCTTGGTTCTTTAGTTTGGTTCTTTCTTTCTTTGAGTAATGCCCTAAGATTTTATGTGTGGTTGGTTGCCTGAAGATTCAATCCACTGCTTAAGCCGTAGCGCACTACTCTTCTTAGGACTGGTAGCATGGGCTTGTCCTCTATTAGGGTTGCCCTTGTATTTGGAATGGGAGCTGCACGTTAGCACTTTATGACCTTTCTGGCATAAGAGGTCTTGTTTCTTTGTTGTTTTAGTAGAGTAAGTTGTCTTGGTACTTTGGGCGTGACACTAGTCTGACTGCGCTGCGCTTTCCTAGCCAAAGACCATTCTTGATTTGATCTTTCCAGGAAGAAGGGCATCCAACAACTTTCTAAGTATATAATAATGGCGACGTTTTTGTCATATCTTTATTATGATAGCCTATTTTTTTCATTTTTTAGGAATTCATATAAATAGACTGTTTGGCTTTTTAACCTAGTTCGTAAATTGAACAAGTTGATTATGTTTTGCATCTTCCTTAGAGAAAGATGATCAAACAATTCCCAATCATGGTCCTTGCAGATCAAACTATCAACATAGGATAAAAGAAGAAACTCCAGATATTTGCTATCTTTCTCTTTGAATGAGATCTCAATTCTAGCTATAGTTTCATTGGATATCTTACAACTAGAATGCTCCTTTTTTTGATCCAGTTCCTCCACCACTATGAGCCCCGGTTAGATTCAGACATGATACACTTTTTATTAATTGGGAGAACCCAAGTACATTCTTGTGAATCCATGAAACAACTCTCATAATTCTTTTTCCTTTTTAGAAGATACAAGAGCGAAGCAATCAACCAATTGATATTGGAAGATCAAAAAGATTCTTCCAATGTCTTATTTCTGGATACAATGGAATTCATAGGTATGGGAAGAAGCCCCATAAGATAGATTTTTCTTTTGACCATCTTTCAATTGTTAATACGAGATTAAGGATTGCTACTACAAGCTGTACTACACCTTTGATCATGAAATATCAATTGCTTGTTGAACTTTGGAATCATGTGAAAGTCAAACACTCCCAATTTGGGGGTCAAAGAGGTCCATAAAATGTTCTTGGTTGAAAAAAATGTGAGTGAAAGATCTCCACTGAATCGAATTTGATCCATGAATCTAAGAAATAGTGAGAATTCTTGATCTCTCTCCATATCTCTCTCAATTCAATGATCCAAGATTTGAATTGATGTTGTTTCATTGATTCCCCCTAAAGATTTCATTTCAATTAGAATTTGGTTATATTGGCCCAGGCTGATGCTTCTATTCTAAAAGCAATCTTGCATTCAAAAAGGTGATTTTCTTTAACCATGTAGTCTTATCCCCAGTAAAATAATCTGTCAATCGAGTTGAAACCAACCTATGAGTGTCAAGGGAGGATTCCCCATTTAACTTGGGGCAACCAAACCTTTTTTTAGTGCTAAATGGGAGATGAAATGAAAAAGAGAGACTAACCAAGGAAACAAACATAGACCAACTATGCCTGCAAGATCAAGTAAGTCAGTTGTTGACCTTTCTTTTGATGTCAGTACAGTTCCAGTTTCCTTTTTGTGGGCATTCAAACTTTAGCTATTTTATTCAAAGTGAAGTGAATATTCAAACTAGCTTGATCACTTTTGTGAGCCTAATTCAATGAATTATGCCCTATTTAAGTATTATTACAATTCGGGAGTTATTGAGTGGTAACAACAATTCCATCCTTTAGGCATTTTCCCTAGTCGGTTATCGGTCCTACGTGATTTCTCCTTCTCTTTCCCTCTAGCCAATTAAAATAAAGTGATCAAGCTAATCTATTTTCTTTTTAGCCATTTCTAGGCCAGCCTTGCTATGAATCTTTCGCGTAAAAGTCATTATCGACCAAACAACTTTCTTTTCCAAGAACTCAAACTAAGCCTTTACTTAACTTAGAGCATTTTCTGGCTATTGATCACTTAAAGTAAGTAGGGGATAGACCTGGTTGGTAAGCACCAGTTGTCACACCCGTTGTGAGTGGTAGGTGCCACCACAACGAAATCATGTAACGGACCTCATGATCTCAGATGCAATGGAGTGCCTCCAGCGTGTGTGTGCACGGACAGCACACATACGAGCAAACAACCAACTGTGGTGGTCGGTGCCACTATGAGGAGTATCATGCGTGGGAGCGCATGATCATGCGAGGCGACGGACTGCCTCCAATATATGTGTATGCGGGCAGCACACATAGTAGCAAGTGACGGCGTCACGACATGTTCGGATGGAGATCTGAACAGCCCAAACAGTTCTGCAGAGCGAGCAGCGGGACAGGATGGCTAAAGTGAGCTGTAGGAGCATGTGAACAGTCTGAACACTTGGCGTCGCAGGCTGAAGACACGTGGTTGCAGGCTGAAGAAACTAGAGCTGCAACTGTCAAGGGACACGTGGCCAGCAAAGAGGCAATTGAGGGCTCGTGGGACAGGTGGCAGCAGCCTAGACAGTCAACTAACTACCAGGAGAACATGGCCTCCAGCGGTTGAACTACAGGGAGCGGTTGAACTGCAGGGAGAACATTGTGGAACATGTTCTTCATGATCTCCAGCAGTTGCTCACAGCCAAATATGTGTACTATAAATAGACTAGGGGGTCTATTGAGTGGACACACACAGGTAGAGAGACTTGTAGTGTTACTTCGTGTTAAGAGTTGTATTTCCTTTTATGTGAGCAATAAAAGGTTGGCAAGGTTGTTGTATTTCTCTTCTCCTCTATACTCTTGTGGGCTTGTGCGAGTTTGGCAGGATGAGGTGGGCGAACCTTGGTGCCATCACGGGTGAAATTTCAGGGTAGAAATTTGCCGGTGTGACACCAGTCACTAGAGAAATGGGATCTAGTCCCATAGCTACCTCCATCTCTGACTGAACCTTGTTTTGACTGTGCCTCTTCAATGCCTATTTAATATGCCCATCGATGACTACGCTTTCCCACTCGTGCTAGCAAATGCATAGCAAGGCCCACATCCCCCCATCACGTCACATCTGTTTGCATATTGTGCCGAAAGAGATCATATTGTGGATGAGCCAACCAAGGTCTTCTGTACTGTACTCCAAAATTTTGATTATGTCGATTCTGCTACTTTCCTATGGAATGCAATGCATGCTAAGTTGGCCTTTTTTCATAGGTGTTGAGTGATGGCAAGATTATTTTCTCATAGACATATGATTTGCCATAATGGATTCCCCTCTTCTGGTAAAGACAAAGAAGCTACAAGACTAGCTAGGGCATCTACCTTTGTGTTCTATCCTCATGGCACATGTTCAGTTGAAATATTCAAAGGTGTGTGCCTCTTCACTTGCTACTATATGATAGGGTAAGAGATCTAGTTTTCTAACTTCAACTTCATAGATGCTGTTCATTTAGTTAATTACCAACTTTGAGTCATCTCGCAACTGAAAAGTTGATGTACTTTGTTGTCATGAGCTAGTTCCATTTCCATAATCAGAATACATAACATTGTTGGAACATGACTCCGACAAAGTAAAGTAGGTGAAGGAATATGTGATCATGTTTCCTTTGGGAGTAATAAAGACGATTCCAACCCCTAATGTTGGATATCCTTTCTTACCTATTCTTGAGGTGTAGTAAAAATACATCTTCCAGGCTTTTGATACACAAGCCCTCCCTATGATATAGAAAAGAGACAAGCCTGATAGAAACTTGAGCTACACCATACGTAGGCTAAGACACACTTTTTTTCTTCCCTTCCTCTGTCAAAAAAGCATTTCTTGGGGAAATTGAGACCTTTGAAATGCTTTTCGTAAGGCAAAGAAGTCAATGCAAGTAGGGGATGGTTGCCATAGTTCTCGCCTTTCCATTATAGAGCACTTTGCATAAACTACAGAGATCAAGGCTTGAACTTGCCCGAATCATATACTTGGGGGTGGACATAGGATGGGTGGCCCCAATTCTTGACTTCTTGATTAGAAGG
This sequence comes from Trichopus zeylanicus subsp. travancoricus, assembly GCA_005019695.1. Lineage (NCBI taxonomy): Eukaryota > Viridiplantae > Streptophyta > Magnoliopsida > Dioscoreales > Dioscoreaceae > Trichopus > Trichopus zeylanicus. The sequence continues at coordinate 479,497 of RXID01010986.1, forward strand.
GACACCAAAGGCCTCTTTGCCCTTTCATCCCTAGCCGAACAGGACCTACAAAAGTCAACCTTTCTAAATGCACATGCTTTACTATGTGGACGAAAAGCCTTGGAGGAGGGAATTGTCCGCTCCCGTTCAAGTGACACAAGGACGTCATTAGGTCTTGACTTATGTAGTGGTAAGCATTCCTACGTGCTCTGACTTCTTGGCCCCTGAGAGAACCACAAGTGGAGGAACAATCGACGCAGCTGCATGCCCTGCTTACTTCGATCCATCCAGTTTCTTTAGTTTTTTCATCAAAACAAAAGGCTGAGTTGATGCTTGGGTGTTTGCCGCTGCTAGATTGTGTAGATAACGAGATCACACTCTAGTTGACTACCTGCTTCTAGTGCGACAGAGAATGCAAGCAGAGAGAGTCACCGCCTTCCTCTTCCACCACCCATTTCCTCCTAGAGTGAGTGATTGAACAAAGTGAGGGAACAAACACTATATGCTTATCCATACCCTATCAATACATGCATATAAACTTCATACAGTAATTCTAAGGGATAATTACCTATGAGTCCCTGTAATTAGCCTTAATTACGTACAACCCCCCGTAATTTCTGGAATTATCCACACCCCCCATTTTCGAAAATATTTACCCACACACCCCACATTGTTATTTAATCAAAATTTTCCCAAAAAAAATTTCAATTTTACCCTCTGTTATTTTACAATTAAACCCCTAAAAATTTATTTTTTATATTTAACGCCCTGAAATTCAGTTTTTTGCAAATAACACCCCGAAATTGCTCCCATTTACAGAAAAATCTCTGAAATTCGGATTTTTGCAAATAATACCTTGAAATTATTCTGATTTATAGAAAAGTCCCCGAAATTCGACGACGGCGAGAGTGGCGGCGAGCGGGTGGCGACGCCGGAGCCGGTGGCGGGAGTGGAGGCAGAGGCCGGCGCGCCAGCACTAGGGCGTGGACATTTAGAAAACCAGTAGAATATTTTCATTCCCAATAGTACCTGAAGATGACAATCATGTAACAAAAGTATAATGGAAATAATAGTCCAAAAATTATAGGAAAAAAACATAAGCAAGTAGTCTTTACAATTAAAGTTATTATCATCCACTACAAATAAATCAAAAACTATATGGACATATTAGCAAATCTTGATGATAAAAGTTCATAGGTATTGTAGCACAATGTCCATCTAACGAGATTGATACCACAAGAAAATCAGTAAAAGCAGGTGACTAGTTCCTAGAAAATTGGCATACAATTACAAATGTCTTCTCATTTTTCAAAATTCGATCTAATTGTTTAACTAACTTCAAAACCTTTAAAAAAATAGCTATGAATTTTGGTCAAGATTCTATCAGCTACAATTGTTACAAACAGTTATATGCAAATAACCAAGCATGTTATGGATTATTTTACAGACACCATATCTCACAAATAGAAGTTGCATTAAAATAGGAAATCAGTAAAGTATTAAATTTTCATTGATCATAGCTTTCAAAATATAGAAATTTGAAGTGGGGTAATCTCACCACACAAATTTTATAGTGACCATATCATAAAATCTTAATCAGATAAACACAAAACTTATAAATCTAGAATTTACAAGTTCAACAACACAAACATAAGATTTTAAAATTCTGAATATGCATATTCTACGAAATAAACACATTATCAAAATTTTCAAATTAGAAATTTTCAAGTTTTTAGAATTTTGAAGTCTTATAAAATAAATAGGCCCTTAGAAAACCAGCAAACCCTACGGGCCCGTTTGGTTCGATTCCGGATTTAGGAATCGCAGAATCGTGGGAATTGAGTGATTCTGGGGAATTGAAGGAATTAGATAATTACCGTGTTTGGATGAGTATTTACTGTAGAAAATTGGGAATTGGCTAATTCCTAAATTCTAAATTCCGTTGTTTGGTTGACAAATGGAATTGATTAATTCCATAAGTTGTTAAATTCTTGTGTTTGGTTGACGTAGAAAATTGAGAATTAGTATATTACACAAAATATTAATTTATATATAAATTAATACAAAAATATAATAAACTTAATTTTAAAATTTGTAATTATAGAAATATATGTTAACTAATTATTATTATTTAATTTTATAATATTACTTTCATGTAAAATAGATTTTTTTTTAAAAAATAGTTTCTTTTTTATCATATTTTATTTATAAATAATTAGAAAAGTATAATAGTGTTATGATTAAATATATAAAAATAATTAAAAATAATAAAATTTTTAAAAAGGTAAAAAAAAGCAGACTATGTAAGTAACTTATTATAATCAATTACAGATTTATTTAATATAATTTTGTTATTATCTTCTAAAATAATTTTTAATAAACATAGAAAATATATACTTATTTTTTGAAAATAATTTATTTGTAAGTAATTTGAAAAATAAAATAATTTTAATTTTAAAATTATTGAAATAATTTTAAAAATAAATAAGATTTTACAAAAAGACCCAAAAATGAAAGGATTTCAGTTTCATTATATGTACAAATATCATAATAAATATTACGATGATTTGTATTTACTACAGAGACAACTTAATATATTAGAAAATACATCTTAGCAGGTTAATACAAAAGTCCGCTCAAAAGATGGTTAAATACATAGTTTAACTCAATTGATTATTACAAAATATATAACTACATACTTATATCATCCATAAACTCCTGAAACCACTCAATTCTGTTCTCATCATCCATACCATCAACAAATGCCATGATATCAACCTCGTCCTCATGTAACAATATAATACCATCAAATATGTAGGCTCTTATTTGATTTCTTGTGTCACTAAGCTTATAGAAAGCATCTGATGCTCAGTCAGCCAGGGCATGATATTGAATGGATGCAACAACATTGACATACGCATTGTCCTGACCAAAACGAAGGAAAAACTACAGAGGCACCTGCATAAATGCCAATCTGCCGCATTCACATTAAATGAATTGCAACCAGATAAGGGAAAAGGAACAGGAACCACTAGTGACAAGAATTATTAAAAACTTAGAATAATCACACATACTTCTAATACAGAGAACAAAGCAGGATTGCTGCTACAACCAAATTGTTTTGGACTATTAAGTTTTCTTCTAGGCCTATGATGTAGTCCCTTGGCTGGCCAATGTCCATCCAAAACCTTGGTAGGACCATGGCAAATAGCTTTTGATCTGCTACAATTTTAGGGAAAACCTCTTTCTCAATTGATGTAGGTTTCAGTTCAATACGGTCAAGAACAGATGGGTTCAACAGGTAGATCCCAACATTGATCTTGTTACCAACAAAATTTTTTGGCTTCTCCACAAACTTTTCCAGTTTCCTCCTCCATAACCACAACACCAATTAGGAAAGTAGTAAAAAATATTAGCTTGAAAATCAACCAACAAATTGTAGAGAGAAAGTACAACACTTGAATACCTTTGTCACCATAATTGTAGCTTCACCACCATGGGATTTGTGGAACTTGATTATTTCTTCAAATGGATATTCGCTGATAACGTCACTGTTGAGCACAAAAAAGGGCTTGTCGGAACCATCTGTAAGCTTGTCTCTTGCTAGGGCCAAGGAACCAGCTGTGCCTAATGGCTCAATCTCTTCAGAACAAGTGATTTTAATACCAAGCTTAGTTTCAAACTCCTTCAAAAAATTAAGCATCACCTGAAGAAGCAAATAGTTACTCTATGCAGAACCTGAAGTGCAAGATTATCAACCTACGCAATGGACCGACATAAATTAACAACACTTGGCATAATTTTACCTCTGGTTGATAGTTTATAGCCAAAAAAACTTCTGTCACCCCAACATTCTTCAAAGCCTCAATTTGGTCAGAGATTCAGGGGAAAGAAATTATTAGAACTTCAATTGTGATGCAACTCTAAGGACATATATTGCTTCAAATAAAATCCTCCATAAGTAACTGGTAAAGGAATCAATAAAGATATATGCCGTACATCTAAGTGAAGACAATAGTATCTATGCCATTCTTGCTAAAGTGTTTGCTGGAAGAAACAGAACATGTGACAAATACCTAATGCAGGATCATAGGCTTGTTTCCGAAATCAACTAGTGGTTTTGGGACACTATATCCAACTAGATAATTATTCAGCAACACTCTCCTTTCAACAACATAAATAATGAATACCATTAGAGCTGTAATGCCCCCAATATCCCATGCCTGAAGACAATTCCAGCTATGAAACTCCTTGTTTCAACACATTTTCATAAAACGGTAGCAAAATTGGTTCTTTCTCCTCAAAATAAAGGATAAAATAGAGAAAGTTTCTTTACTCTGTCATCTCTTTCATTAAGAACTATCAAAATTTTAAACATTGGACATGGGGCATACAAACCTCCGCTTCTTTTAATTGCCAATCCAAATTTAAGCATATGGAAAATAAGATACACACCTTTGTCTTTGTTTCACAGCGGACATCAAGCTGCTATAAACACAGTGAAACATAACCAGCAAGAATAGATACGGAAGGAAGAACATTCTAAAAGCCAGACTGCAAAGCAATAACCATAATGCACGGCAAATTATCCCAATAAGATTTATGTGAAAGGAAAAGAATCCATCATAATCTCAAGAAAAAACAGTAAAAAAAGAGAAAAAGATCGAGGGTAAACGGGGAAAAGAACACGACACGAAGCGGAAGAGATTTCTCACTTGCGAAAATAGATGATCTGAAGAAATTGGATAGAGACGAAGAGATTTACAAGACGAAATTCTCCGACCTAATCGTGGAGAGAACAAATGGAACGGTCGGGGCGCGGTCGGGGCGTTGGTCGGGGCGCAGTCGGGGCAGCGGTCGGGGCGCTGGAGCAGGAGCTCGATTGACCTCGGCCGGCTGGAATCGTGGGAAAACAGAGAAAAGTGCAGGGAAATCATAGGAAAAACAGAGAAAAGCACCGCCGATTCCGGGGGGAAACCCCGTTTTCCTCTGCTTTTGCCGGGGGAAAAAAAATCCGGAATTAAGAGCGGTTGGAATCGGAAGATTTTTTCGATTTCAATTTCTGAGAATCGAAATAAACACGGGAATGAAGGGAATTGGCTCCCGATTCTAGATTCTGGAAATCAAAACAAACACGCCCTACGTTTATTGGAATTTGAAAGTTCCAAAATTTCAAAGTTTTATATAATAAATATTGAATTTTATAGTTCTCAAAATTTAAAAATTTAAGAACTTTGAAATCCCAAGAAATAAACAACCCCTCAAAAGTTTTTCATCTTTACTATTAACCTAATAGAATTTTGAAAATTAGTTTCAGCCCGTATATAATAGTTATATCAATTGGTAGATTGGATGTCACACAGTGTCAGATTGGATGTCACACAGTGTCAATGCTACCAAAACTCCTCCTCCTCTCTCCCTTTCTTTCGCTCTCTTCGCATAGTTCCCAACTCTTCTTTCCCTATAATACTCTCCTTTGTACTTTTTTCTATTTCCACGCCCACACTGATGTCTTCGTTGCTTTCATCCTTGTGCACAGTTGATCCATTACTTATAAGTGCTTCTCCTTCCCTCTTGTCATTCACTCTACTTTTGTCCTCTACCTCCTCCTTGTTCGCCACCACTACTACACCATTACCATCAAGACCCATCTCTCTAATCTTCTTTCTATTGTCATTGCTTCTCAAGATGTAATGCTCTTGCGGCCTACTTGATTTTGCTCACCAAGTGTTTGATTAGGTGCTCCTTGTTGATGTTGTCTATTAGAACATGATTGTCAAATTTGTCAAGTATGAACAATTTGGTGTTGCTAGGGACTTGTTTGATGCAATGCCTAGGAGCAATATGTCATCTTGAAACACTATGATCAATATATATATTGTAAGGTTTGAGACATTGAGATTACATGAAAGATTTTTAATGAAATACTTGATATAGATGTTATATAATAAAATTAAATAATATATAAATATAAATGAGAATAAATGAATGAATATTAATTATTAAGATCAAAAATATTAAAGCTTAAGCTAAATAATATGCAAATGTAAATAAAAAATATCAAAGACATCTTTACCTCTAACAAAAATAAAAAATATTTAAATAAATAAATATTAATAATTAATTTTGAAAATATTAAATCTTAAGTTGAATAACATGCAACTATAAATAAAAATATCAAGGGTATCTTTACTTCTAACAAAATAATAAATAAATAAATAAATAAATAGATATTAATTATTAATACCGACTGTACTAATTCTTAAATTGAATAATATGCAAGTATAAATTAATAACACAAAATATATTTTTATCTCTAAAGGAAAAAAGAAAATAATTAAATGAATGGAATATTAATTATTAATCTTGAAAATATTAAAGTAGTATTGCTACTTTTAATGCATCATATTCTTGAAGTATGAATTATTATGTACAAAGTCTAAGCAGATGTAAACTAGGGAACTATACCTTTCTTAAATCCATTCTTTGATCTTGTTAAATATCTGATCCACGTCTCTTCAAAAAGTTTCTTCCTTGTTTTTCATATCGTGTAGGTTCTTTGCGAGCAAATTTTGGTAGCTAATTAATTTGTCAATAAGTTAACCTTTTGGGTAGTGTTAGGAGTAGTTGTTTGCAACCATTGCTTGACAACTAAAGTAAATGGCTCGATGATCTAAGAGGTATGATTGCAATGTGCGATGATGGGATATCTACAAACTTTCAGTTGTGATTTTGAATTTTGTGGGATGGTGTAGCTCGCATAAAAGATAATTCTTCTTTAGTGGAGATAAAATGTAACATGAAATTTCCACAAAGTCAAGAATTACAATATCAAATACGTGAATGTCTTCTTTCTACCAATAAAGTTACCATTTCATATGATTGCACATTTGTGCACGTATGTATAATGGGAAGTGAAGGATACAATTTAAATGCATGCAATGTTCAACATATTAAATATTTTTTGGAGAGTAGCAATGCGCTCTATAGCGGGTTGTTGCTTGTCTTATACTCGTCGTTGTCCCACCATATCTTAAAATCTTGGGAACCATATCATAGACAATTTTCTTATGGAAATTGGTCATCTCATTGAACCATATAGAGAGTATCTACGACACACCCTTCATGTAATTCACAATTTTGACTTCCTAACTTTCTCTATTTGGCCTCCAGCTTCTTAGAAATAAATGTGAATTTGTTTGCTAAATATTCATGCAGTGTAGGACCCCATGTGCAACTCTATAAGTTGGGTAAGTTTTGTTGCACAAAAGATCAATATCTACCACAATTCATAATATAGAAGAACAAAATAAAAAGAAAAAAAATAACACACAAAAGATTTACGTGGTTTGGTCTACGATCTACTTCATGAGCGAGGCAATCTGAAAGATATTATATTAATGAGAAAGAAGAAGAGATTACAATGATAAAGGTAAAACTCTAATATCACTAACTCTCACAAGAGACTAACTAACATAGCCATCACAGGATGTTTTGAGAGTTTTGATCTATGCCTCTCTATCTTATTGCCATGAAACCCTTATATGAGTATGGTATTTATAGAAGTAACCTAACTGAATTGAGTTAAAGTATAGACTAATTCAAATAAGGAATCCAAATCTTCTAGTAGGAGACAAATTTGGAGAAGGATTAAGGCCATTAAATCACTCTCTAATATAAATCTTAGTTTAATTAGGACTCTCCAAAAGATCCAGATTCGATATACGTTTAAGTTAACAATCTCCACCTTGGTTCGAATCCTCTTCTTCTTTAAATTTGAATATTCAGCAGATGCTTTCGCTATTACCTTGTAGGGGAGGATCAATGAGCTTGAACATTTATCAAGTCCAAGCACAACTTGAACTTGTCAATTGAAATCACCTTCGTTAATATATCTGTAGGATTTTTTAAAGTATGAATCTTTTATAAAAAAACTCACTGTCTTCAACAATATCTCAAATAAAGTGAAATCAACATCTATGTGCTTTGATCTAACATGGTATATTTGGTTCTTCATAAGGTGTATGATGTTCTGACTATTATAAAAAAAATAAGAAGAACACATTGAGAAAATCAACTTCACTTACTAAACCTTTTAACCATAAAGCTTCTTTGATTATTTCTGTAGGTGTCATATACTCAAACTTTGTTATAGATAATGCCATAGTTGATTTTAAGGTACACCTCCAACTAATAATACCACTATAAAAGGTGAAAATATAATTAGTGAAGGATCGCCATCGATCAAGATCTCTATCATAGTCTAAATTGACGCAATAAATAAATTTGGCTTCTTGAACTATGTTCCTATCGAAACATAAATCAATATTAATAGTACCTTTGATATATCTTAATAACCACTTCACAGCTTGCTAATGTTCTTTTCTTGAATTTATTATGTAATGACTAACAACATTGACTGCTTATGTAATATCATGTCTTGTGTATACCATAACATACATTAGGCTTTCAACAATACTTAAGAATGGAATATTCTCTATGTATACATGCTCCTCGTTTGTAGAAGGACATAGTTCAGCTGAAATCTTGAAGTAAGCTGACAAAGGAGTACTAATGAGTTTTGAATTCTGCATGCCAAAATGAGAAATAATCTTCTCTAAAACTTACTCTATTTGAGACATAACTTGCCATGCTTTTGGTCTCGATCAATCTTCATATCGAGAATCTTCTTCGTAGCACCTAAATATTTCATCTTAATTTTTTTTTTCATTCTAAGCTTTAGATTATTAAGTAGAGATATATATTGAGCAACAATAAGTATATTATTAATATAAAAAAGTAATATAATGAATGAATTATTGGCATGCATTTTAAAATAGACACAATAGTCATGTTTGCAATGGATAAAGTCTTGTCCCAATATAAAATTATCAAACCTTTTATACCATTATCTTGGAAACTATTTCAAACCATAAAACAATTTGTTCAACTTATAGACATAATTTTTCTTCCCATCTTTGATGAACTCTTGAGGTTGTTGCATAAAAAATTACTTTTCTAATTCTCCATATAGAAAGACAGTTTTAACATCAAGTTGTTCTAACTCAAGATTATAAAAAGTAACTACAGGAGAGATGTATATTTAACTACAGGAGAGAAAATCTCATTGAAATCAACACCCTCCTTTTGTGAATATCCTTTTATAAATAAATGGGCCTTGAATTTGAAACCATCTATCTTAGAAGAATCCTTTCTTTTGAAATACCCACTTGCAACCAATTATTTTTTTACTTTCTAGTAATTTCATCAAGTCTCAAGAATGGTTCTTTTGAAGAAAATCTATCTCTTCATTTATAGCAACTTGCTACTAAAAATTTTTTTGATCACACACTACTGCTTTATAGGAAGAAGGATCACCATTATTAGTAAATAAAGAAAAAACTACTATATCCTCAAAATCATACCTATCAGGTGGCTTTATGTTTTTTTTAAGATCTTTAAAGTGGAGTCTTCTCAGAAATTTTAAGAATTCTCTTTAGAGTTTGGTACACTTTGAATATCTTATTGTAAAGAAACTGTAGGCTCTACCTCCATTTGAATTATATTACTAGGATCTTTTTTGATATATTTTAACATAACACTTTCATTAAACACTACATCTCTCTTAATAATTATAGTAGAAATAGCAGGATCCCACAAATGATAGCTCTTAACACCTTTAACATAATCAAGGAAAATATACTTTTTTGAGCGTGCATCTAACTTATCTTTGATAATATGCACATAAGTAGGGCAACTAAAAATCTTTAAAGAAGAATAATTTATAGGTTTACTAGTCCATACTTCTTCAGGAATATTGTAACCAATGGCTGTTTGAGGAGAATATTTCATAATAAAACTATTCTACCAAAAAATCCTTGTCAAGATTGGCTGCGCTGAGCATACTATATTCTTTCTCTAACAAAGTTTTATTCATTCTTTTAACCACACCATTATGTTGAGATTTTCTTAAAATAGTAAAGTAGCGTTCGATGCTTTCATCTTCACAAAATTTGAGAAACTCTGTTGATTTGAACTCCTTACCATTATTACTTTTGAGGTATTTGATTTTTCTACCAGTCTTTCCTTCGACTGAAGTTTTTTACCATTTGAAAATAGAAAGCATTTTGACTTTGTGATGCAAAATATCAATCCACACTTTTCTAAAAAAATTCTCAATAAAACTAATAAAATAATGAGAATTAGATTTTGATAGAATAGGAGAGTACCACATATCAAAATGAATATAATCAATTAAGTCTTTAGTACAATAAGTACTGGTGTTAAACCTTATTTTGGACTATTTACTTGACAGATAATGCTTGTAGAAATCTAATTTGCATGAGTCGAGGCATTTCAATAATTTGCTTTTATTGTGCTCAGTCAAATCTTATTCACTCATTTGACCGAGATGTATATGCCATAGGTGGGTTATATCAGAAGAAACCTCAAAAATTACTGCTTTACTTTCAATAGTTTTTTCTGCTAACTCATACAAAATTTCATATTTTAGACCCTTCATTACTATTAATGAACTTTTAGTAACCTTAAGAACTTGACCTTCAACAGAACATTTATAATTAGAAGAACCTAAAGAAACCAAAAAATTAAATTCTTTCTTAAATTAGGAATATATATAATGTCAGTAAGAGTCCTAATAATATTATCAAATATTTTAATTTTAATTATTCCAATTTCGATGGTTTTGCATAAATTATTATTACCCATCAAAAGTAAATCACTATCATAAGACTTGTAGTCTTCAAATTAATCCTTATTGTGACACATGTGAGAAGAACAACTAAATCAAGAATCCAAGTATCACGATAACGATTAAAATTGGAACTAACAAAGAGAACATTACTATAATCATATTCAGAACTCCCTTCAGCAATTAACACTTATCCTTTGGCTCACTCTTTAGACTGAGATTCTTTCTCTTTCTTTACTTTGAGCTTCTAACACTCTTCAACTACATGTCCCATCTTCTAGAGTACTTGTTACTCTTTTGTTTGAATTTGGATCTAGAATGACTTGGTTTTGATCTTTCTTTGGTATGACCTCTAGTAATTAGTGCTTCTGAGTGTGACTTATTCCTTTTAATCTTTTTGAAATATTCATTAGATAGAAGGACAACAAAAATATTGTCAAATTTTAAATCCTTATCATATATGAGAATAATTTTTAGATTTTCAAGAGAAGGAGGTAAAGACGATAATAAAAGAATGGTCTTATCTTCATCTTGAATTTTAACATCAATGCTTAATAATTGAAAGACTAATATATTAAAAATATTAAGATGATCAACTATATTCGTATCTTCTTTGATTCAAAAATTTAAATACTTCTACTTTAAGTAAACTCGATTTGAAATAAATCTATTCATGTATTATTTCTCCAACTATTTTTATAGCTCTAAAGGTGATGTTTTATCAAAAAAATGGATAGAGTACCTCATCAGTGAGACTGAGGATGATAATGCTATATGCACTAGCTTTCTGGTTCTTTCACATACTTTTGGTAATATCTTCAGACTTGACATCCTCCAATGTACTTCTCAACCCTTGTTGAATGACGATTCCACGAACTCTTGCTTGCTAATTAGGAAACACTTACTTTTTATTGAATTTTTCTATATCGAACTTCATAGTGGACATCTTGAACTAAGCTCTGATACCAATTTATTACGCAAAATATTGATATCCATTACAATATACGATGTAGAAGATAAAAAAATAGCACATAAGAGATTTATGTGGTTAGGTCTGTGATCTATTCCATGGATGAAGGTGATCTGACAGATATTATATTGATGAGAAAAAAGAGAAGATTATAATGATGGAGGTGAAACTTCAATATCGCCAACTCTGATAAGAGACTAAGTAACCTAGCCATCATAAGATATTTTGAGAGTTTTGATCTATATTTCTCTATTCATTACTATAAAACCCTTAGATGAATAGAGTATTTATAAGAGTGGCTTAATTAAATTTGAGTCAAAGTAGATAACTAACTCAAATAAAGAATCCAAGTCTTATGGTAGGAGACAAATTCAAAAAAAAGGATTATGTCCACTAAACCACTTCTTAATATAAATTCTAATTTAATTAGGCCTCTCTGAAATCTAAATTTAAGACATGACTAAGTCAATACTTTACATAATTGAAAAACTAGAAATGCTAGACTCTAGCATATGCTCCTCTCAAACTTCCATCATCTTTAAGGTAGATAGTGTGCAAAGATTCAATGAGGTTGTTGTGTCTACCAACATTGCATGAATTGGAATACTGAGTACTTGGACAAGTACTGAGTATATCACTCTTGAGTTTCTTTTAGTGTTTTGAACAAGATTTTATAATGCATAAGAGAATCAATTATAAGTTTTAAGAATGAGATTTTGGTGAAAATTTTTGTTAGTTATGCCAATATGTTTTATTCCTTTTTTGTTTTGATTACCCCATCAATAATGTCATGGCCCTTGGTTATTAATGGGAATGACCCCATTAGTCATTTTTCCTTGGTTTCCCATTGGAGCAACTTATTTATCTTTATCCTTCCTTCCCTTAATATAGCTTTAGTAAAGTGATGTGTTTCATTAATATATTTTAAAGATCATAATCCTCATCCCTTAAAGTATAGCCATTGTTTTTTGATCTTGTTTAACTCTTTTATTCTTTTCTAATGGATCCTTGTAAAGAAGAAATCCTTTCCAAGGATCTTTAACTACCCAATCATCATTTTTAAAAGGATGGCTTACTGTTTTCAAGAATTCCTTTTATGTAGTTAATATTATTGCTCGAGTAAATAGGAAGCAAATTATTTACTACTACCATGTTTCTTACTCAATTTCCATGCAAATGTGATCTAACTAACTTTTAATCTATAGCATTTCTATCATTGAGATCATATATAACATCGTTTAAAGTAAAATATTGGTCAAGAATGTGTCTTAGAGTTTTATTAAGGGCCAATAATAGAAAATGTTAATACTTAGAGGCATGAGTTTGGGTTTTAGAAGTCATATGAGGTTTCTTACAACAAGGATAGTGAAAATATTGGGGATAGTTTCAGGTAGAGGGGATAGTCTTGTCAGCATTGCCCACAATGGACTTGGTTATTAGGAGAAAGACTATATGGTGCATAATTATTGGGTGAAGACATATTTTGATAGTTTCGTGGAGGGTCCTGAGGTTGGCTAGAGGAAGGTCATTGGTTTGTAGATTATTAAGGTGCTGAATGAGGCTTAGGAGGTGCTACATTCTTAAGAGATTGGGGTGGTGCCATGTTTTTGGGTTGTTGTGTTGGAGGAGGGTGCAATTATTGCTATAGATACACAAGGCCAGGCTTTTGTATTGAGATTTGATTTATTTGAGCTTTCTCTCCATGAATGATTCCTTGGGCTATCCCTTATTCCATTCCTTTAAAGTGTTTTTTGTTGGCTTGATCACTATATTCTTGTATAATCTACTCTTATATGTGCATCTTTTGATACAAGAAATCAAATGAATAAATGTCAAAAAATAATAAACTAGCTTTAAGATTAGGGAGAGTGTATTTAATTAATAAGCTAATTTGTTATTTCTCTATGAGGGAAAGTTGAGATCGCATGACCTCGCTCTACCGATTGGCATATTCAATGAAAGGTTCCTCGGTCTACATCTTCTTTGATGTCAACTCGATGACGTCTGGAGTATGAGCTATTTGACAAGCACAATGTTATTTGAATGTTGCAGAGATGGCTTTGAGAGATCGTAACTTTTCTTGAGGAAGAGCTATGAACTAGCTGAATTCATTTGGGTTCAATAACTTTCAAAAGAGGTGGATCATTAAAGGCTTATTATCTATTTAAGCTTGCATATCTAAAAAAAAACCTACAACATGATAATTAAGATCTTCTATTCCATTATAGAGATGGAGTATTGGTGCCTTAAACCCTAGAGGGAAGTTGACAATGAGGGAATTAAATATTAGTCAATGTTAGTGCAACGACATGCAAAAAGTTTTGCGCAATAAATTTTGTTAGTATTCATAATATCTGATCCTCAATCACTCCTATTGACGAAGACTGCTTACAAGACTACTTTTCTAATGGTCCAGGTACTCTAAAATAGAGGATCTAGTAAGGTCCATATATGACCAAAAATGGCTTGAATCTAGTTTTTCTTAAAAAGAAATAAAGAGAGAGTACGCAATCATTGAGCACTTCACAGAATAATCAAAAACCAAAATGGAATTAAAAATCTTAAAAAAATAAACACAAAAGTTTACCGAGCAAAAGAATATCTCATCGTGATCACCATTTTATAGTTTGTGTAAAATTTCTGTATTAGATATCATTGAGAATTTGCCACTTAACCTATAAAGTACACGAGATTTTTGAGAGTGGTTATGAGAGTCTTCTCACTAAGCATATATATGCCCACCCTAACAACTTACGACTTGTCTTTGTATGTATATGGTGTGAGATATTGTAATGTGGCAAGTGAATATGTTGTTTTGACTACCGCAATAGTGTATTCCATCACCCCTCACTCTTGAAAGGTAGTCACTACCTGAGCCACAAAAGATGCTTTTCGACCGATAGCTACATAAACACATATTACATTTTGCCATTTTGGTTGAGAATAGTATCTATAGCTACTGCCATTTTGTCAATTTGTCTATCCCCAATAATTAATTCTTGTTAACTGTGTCCTATAGGGATCATGAAATCAATAGCAATAAGTCCCGTTTGAAGAGGCTCATATATAAAGCATTTTGAAATAATACATGGGGCAAGAGATTCTATTAAGTGAGATTCAAAAGCTGAAATTTCCCCCCCTCCCATCAATAGGTTTAGCCAGAGCATTTATCACATGACCCAAATAAGCCTTACTAATAGGTATATGGGCAATTTTTCCTATTGCTTTTACAAAACTTTCTTCTTGTATCATCAAACCGTCGTCCATTAATACAACGCCAATAGTATTTGATTCCAAATTTAGAGCAATGCCTATTGTACTGTCTTCAAATTCTACTAATTCACTTGCCATGACTTCATCAAGACCATGAATACGAGCAATACCATTGCCTACTTGAAACACGATACTAATATTCACAATCTTTACTTTTCTATTATTTTGTTTGATACGTTCAAAGATAATATTACTAATTTCATTGGCTAGAAGGGTTACCATTAGTGTCTCTTTATTCATTTTCAGAAGCAAAAAAAACTAAAGCTTAAACTAAAGCAAACATAGAAAGATTAATCAGTTATTTCTTCCATTGCTATGAGGATATGAATGTTAGTGCTAATAATACGGAAATATAGATCACTGTTCAAACAACTATTCAAAGTTCTAGAGCTCCATGTAAGGCTTGTTGGAAAACTTATTGTTGTACTTGATTAATGAGTCTTTATTGTTCAAAAATTTCCTTTTTTGTAATTTTGTAATCATTCCAAACTATCACAAGTAGCATTACTCAAATTTACTTTTCTCATTCTATCTTAGAGTATTCATTAATTTGATACTCATCTGCTTCCATTTTCACTTTTTGTAAGTGAGTTTGGGCTTTTTCAAGTTGCTTAATGGCCTCTTTATGCAATTCTTCCAAATTTTGAATAATACTCAAGATCCTTTATTTTTGATTATCTAATAAATTATTTAATAAAAATATATTATCTTACTATATAATATAATTTTATGACTTCCGTAATCTCTTCCCAAACCAAACATGAATCTTTTGGTTCATTTGGCTCTCACACTCAATTATTTATTTTATAGATATATAGATATTTCTATATCATTTAATGTAATGAGCCTGCCCCATCTTTTTTTAATTAAAACTGATACAAGACTAGAATATTATATGTTGGGGGGAGCTGGAAGAGTGTTAAATCAGATTAATATAATGGGACAGATACCAAGTTATTTCAAAAGACTAATCTCATGGGATATGTATTTTTTTACTATATATATTGTATTCTATTTATTCAATATCCAATATAAGACTAATCTATCACACCTAACATTATAACAATCTCTCTCTTAATTAAGAATTCTTTTACTCAACCAGTTCCATCGTGTGACCCATACTAACGATTTTTTATCTCAATTTTTTATTTTTTTAAGAGAGACTAACATAAGACTTGACTCAATCACATCATTACGCTACTCTTTTATTTGACTAATTTCACTGTGTGACCCATACTAATAGTTTTTTATTTTAATTTTTGTTTTTTTAAGAAAGATTAATATGCGACTCAATTCAGTTGCATTATCACGATAATTTTAGTTTTAAGAGTTTACACAATTTCGAAACTAAAGTACTAATACCACTTGTTGGGGGGGGGGGGGTTGGAAGAGTGTCAAATCAAATTAATATAGTGGGTCATATACCAAATTATTTAAAAAGTCTAAGCTTATGAGATATAGACCTTTTTCACTATATATTTTTGACTCTATTTATTCAATATTCGATATGAGACTAATCCATTCTACATAACATCATAACAGTTCTATTCTAGTAAAAGGACTCTTCCGGCCAAATAAAAATCTATAATTTCAGCAAAATTATTTCTTTGTTTAATTTGTTCTTTGTTAAATTTCAAATACAAATATATATAAAATACAAATACATATTGATAAATAGACATCTATAATAGAATAAAATACAAATATATATCTATGATAAATATTTCATTTTAATATATTTGAAATATATATTATTTGTTATTTGAAATCAAAATATTTTATTTTAATATATTTAAAATTTGTTTATGCCCTTTCTTCAAATCCAAAAAATTCTTCATTTTTTTATATATAGGTCATCAATTCGGCATTGGATAAAGAGAGGCAAGGTACCTATTTTTTATAATACATTTTTTTATAGTAGATAGTAAATAGTTGAAATCATTTTATTACTAACTATTCATTTTAAACTGAAAATTATTTCGGTACTAACACTAAGATTGTGGTAGAAAGAATACCCATGTTATGCCTAAACTTCAAATGGTTTAGCTTTAACCATGTTAATGGTCTCACATTATTGGTTGATAGAAAATCAAAGTTGATTTACCACTGAATCATGAGATGCTATGGTTCTTACATATATTATATAATTTTTGAATTGAATTTATTCATAAGTAATTCATTGATATTGTCCACTTTTCTTTCTTATTTTTTATTGTATTTATAAATATAATTGTATTTATAAATATAAATAAAAGAACATAAATAGAAATAAAGTATTGTCGGTTGGATCTAACCTATTTTTGGAATAGACAACTTGCACACACTCTCTTTCCTAAAAAATCAATACACTAAGTGTTATACTTAGATTTATTTGATTTGTTGCTAAAATATCAATATTAAACCCGAAACTTTCGGTGAATAGTCAGTGTTCAAAAGAAACAAAAGAATAGGTTTCATTTTTCATATGCTTCATATAGATAGGGCTAAGAAAGAACTAGAATTCTTTTTCTATCATCTCACTTGTCTTTTTCTTAATTGATTTCTTTCTCTTTTTTTTTATTTTTATGTTTTAAATTTAAATTAATTTATTATTATTTTTTAGTGAAATTTTTAATTTTGAATAAAGTAGTATAATTGTCTTAGGTTTTATGTCAATTGCGGAGTATCTCCTTTATTCTTTGTTGAAAGGCTTTCTAAAAATAAAGGTTTCTACTGTAGTAAGAAAGAGAAAAAAGAAAGTGAATGGATCTACAAATTCCCCATCTTCAAATCAGTTCTACCTAGGATAGAGATATTGTGTCAAGAAAAATATAAAATTCTATAAATAATTTTAAATTCTATGAGTAAAGTCTTGATATAATTTGACAAAATAAAGGGGAAGTCTAAGTTAATGAAATTAATTTTAAAAATACCTTTTTCATTTCTAGGATTACATTAAACAAAAGGATTCACAAACAAAAGTGCCAATACTATGACAAGTTCATAATTTGTTAAAGCTTCTATAAAAGCTAGACAAAGTAATAAAGCACTTTGAATTTTACTTTCTGCTTCTGGTTGCCTCACAATACTTTCTACGGCTTGTCCTACAGTAGTATCTTGACTAATTCCAAATCTAATAGAAGCAAGATATACAACCAATCTAGCAGTGATAATGAAAGCGACAAAAATCAGAGAATTTATGGTAAATTCCTTACACCAAAAGAAAAAAGAAATGGTTAATAATATAATCAACCATTGAATTATTATATTTTTCACTAAGATCTATTGGGTCGAAGAAACTAAAAATTTTGAATTGTAATAAAAATATTACTGAATTAACTGAATTATTAGAACTATTTCTATATCTTGTTTTTTTTAGTTTTTACCCGCAATAGGTTTTTTTTTGTAAATACATGTGATGTATGTAGCTCTAGTTATTGCACTTCTTTCTTTGGAACCATTCTTTCATCAATTCTTCATTTTCTACTATATTCAATTCCTGAGTTCATTTGTTTTTTCATTCAATCTACATAGTTATAGATAAAGGAGAAGAAAATTGTATTGAAATATATCTCTATATAAATAGAGGGGACTGTAAATTGTATATAAATAATATATAGGAATAATCTCCTTAATATAATGAATATCTAATATCAAACATACTTTTCTTTCTTCTATAATGTAACTTGACCTACTACAATTATGGGTCATATATACTATACAATACTATATATACATATTTGTATTTATTATGTTCTCCAACGGAGTGAATTCTCTTGAATCATACATGAATTGAAATAAGCTAAAAAATAAGACTATTATGTTTGAAGATTAGTTAATGATGACCCTAAATGGATTCGCCTATATAAGTTGTGGCTATGGTTGCAAAAATAAGAGTTTGAATACTACTTGTAAATAATCCAAAAAACATGATAGGCATAGGAATTAATAAAGATACTAAAGAAACAAGAATAGAAACTAATAATTCATCAGCTAATATATTTCCAAAAAGTCAAAAACTAAGAGATAAAGGTTTTGTGAAATCTTCTAAGAGATTTAATGGTAAAAGAACTGGGGTTGGTTGAATGTATTTTCTGAAATAATCTAAGCCTTTTTTATAAGATCCATATAAAAATATGCCATTAACATGGGTAAAGCTAGAGCAATAATAGTATTTATATCATTCATGGGAGCAAACTCCCCATGCGGTAACTATATGACTTTCCTATTGGGAGAGTCGAAAGAGTATTAAACTGAATCAATATAGTAGACCAGACACTAGACTATCTCAAAAGTCTAAACTCATGGAAAATGAACCTTTTTCACTATATATATTGGACTCTATTTATCCAATATCTGATCTGAGACTAATCCATCACACCTGATATTATAATAATTTTTTCCTTCATGTGTGATCTGACCAAATTAATTTTTTAATACTTAATTAAGAACTCTTTTACTTAATTAGTTTCACCGTGCGATCCATTCTAAAATATTTTTGTCTCAATTTTTGATTTTTTTATGAGAGATTACATGCGATTTGATTCAATTACATCATCACGGTAATTTTGGTCTTAAGAGTGTACATAGTTGTGAACTTGAAGCTCTAATACCAATTATTATAGGGGAGTGTCAAATTGGGTCAATATAATGGATCAGATAACCAAATATCGCAAAAACTTAAGCTTATGAGATATAAATTTTTTTCACTATATAAATTAGACTCTATTTATTCAATATCTAATGTGAGACTAATTTATCACACCTAATATTATAACACTTTCTAAGATAAACGAGCACCAGACCAATTAGAAATAAAATAAAATAGGAACATAGTTCCAATAAAGGAAACCTAAGGACCATATTCTTCTCTGATTTGGATTTTGCTCAAGTTTCAAATAAATTCAAGGATATATTCGAAGAAATTCTGACTATTGATTAGAATGGTTTGTGGATTCTGAACAGCTATGATGACTGAACATAATATCATAGCAATTATGACCCAACAACTGATAAGTACCTGGACATGGATTCACAAACCCCCTATTTGCTAATAGAAATATTGGCCTACTTCTACACCTGATATATCATAAAATCTTTTTAAGTGTTTTAATAGAACATGCTATAATATTCATATTGTCCTTTGACAAAAATCAAACTTGAAAAAAAGAAATTATTTTGATTCAACCATCTCTATTTGATTTCACCCATTTTAATCCATATATTTCTATTTTACAAACAATCACATTAGATCAATATCCCTAATTCTTTACTTATTTATCTCTTTTGAAAATTCAGGTAATAATAACTGATCTAATAAATCTATGAAATTCCCAAATCAAATAATTAATAATTAACTTTTTTAAAAATTTGAATAATAATCAAGGATTTCCTATATAGTTAGAATGACACTCACGAATTGCAAATACTAATTTGTTGAGAACTAATTGGATTGAAGCTATAACATCATCGTTGGCTGAGATCGAAATATCTGCGAGATTCAGGTTATTATTTGTATTGATTAAACAAATTGTCAGAATACCTAAAATGACATATTCTTGAAGAGCCATATATTCTTCTTGCTAATTAACGAAGAAGAAGAAGAAAATTTCATGAGTTTTCAAACTACAATATTGAATAAAATAACAAAAAAAAAAATGAAAACTTGGTGAAAGCTTACCTGCCACCTTGACAGGGGAGAGTCGAAGGTCTCTCCCTAATACCCTTTAGGACTCCTAAAGGATAAACTTATATGCTAATAATGATGATGAATTCTAGAATATGAATCTAATCTAAATGTAAAAGAAAGGAAGAAATAGAAAAAAGAAAGAAATAGATGTCGCATAGCCCCTTTTTCTCCCTTTATGAAATGCTCCTTCTTTAGAATATCGTTGTCGTATAACATTTCCACATTCTTATGCCTAATTAGAATTGTCGATATGTATTATCGAGAGTTTATGGTCACTCTAGATGTAAGTTTGCCTGATGATTTATTGATGGATTTGAGGGGGTGAACATGACTATTTATATAGGTGTAGGACAAAGTCTTGATTTTTTGGATAGTTGATGTGAAACTAAATTTTTGAACTAATCTATAGTACAAATTTAACTAAAAATTTAGAGTTTTAGATTACTAATATTGGGCTGTTAGAGTTCCAAATTTGATTAAATTGTTTGAGAATTTCATGGGCTGTTGGATGGTATTGTAGGTTTGCAAAAGTGAATGGCTGAGATTATTTCATAGTGAAGAGTCAACAAAAGCAAAAATTGCTCATATTTTGGCTGAAAGAAATCATGGGTCCACTAAGAATCATATTGTCTCATAGTTGGGGTACTGTATATGAAAAATGTCATATGCCAATACACTAGCATATGACTCATTCCATGGAATATTTTATATGCTAGGTTTTTGGCATATGGTTTATTCTTGGCATATGGAATTCCATATGGCAAAAACCTAGTATATAAAATTTCATACTTTTTTTTCAAAAAAAGGGAGAGTTTGGGTTGCCCAAATATATCTTTTGCTAAAGAGTAATCTCGAGTGAAAGTATAAAGAATTTTTAGCTCATGATGTAAGCTTGAAATGTAGAGAAAACTCTAGGTTCAGATGATCAGCTCAATAACAAAACAAGTCAGCTAGTGTCATGATAAAGATTAATGACAAGACTGAAAAGATAAATATCTACAATCATTTATTAAGGAAATAATCTGATGGATTATTTTTACCCTAATTTAGATACTTACTTATGAAAGACATCAACAATATCCAAATATAATATCATATATCGATGTGCTTCTACATATTGAATCTCACCCAAGTATTGAATTTCTTGCAATATCCCAATTGGACAACCAACCCCATCTTCATACTCACCTTCCTGATTTCAAGAAGGTGGATTGAAGTTTGACTAAGTCATTAAGATATGTGGCACAAAATATCAATCATTTTTCAACCAAATATCTTTCTATCATGGAACCTTCTGGATAAGTTTAATTTTGCATATGGTTCATCAGCATCTACAAATATCTAATTGGGAATAATTTTTTTAGTATGACTATATGCTATAAAGGAGTATTTAAGAGATGTGATGAATATCAAATCACACTTCCTAATAGGATAGATTAGATGATATTGGTACTAGCTCAACAACTATTGCCTCTTTCGCTAGATAAATAGGTAAATGTTCTATGATATTGAAGAATGAGAGTGGAAAGATCCTTTTGAGGTGGCAAAGAGTCAATGTGACCCTAGATTGTAAAGCTTCAAAAACACATAGCTGGCAGTCTTTTATATACAACTACCTGAAGATACTACTCATTTTAATCATTGCTTTTGCTATGTAGCAATCGTGACTCTTTAAACCAAAGATGTCTTGATTCTTCATGTTTATGCATCAAAAAATAATTGATGTGTAATCATCAAATATTTTAATATTTTTTGTTCTGTTTGCTCATGGTAAATGAAGCATAAGGTAGATATATTTAGCACTTCTATCTTATGGATAAAGTGCTCTCCTTATGCCAATTGCTTTAAGATCTAGACATGCATGCAAATTGTCTTTCAATTGGTTTGGAATACCCAACAACATCCATGTAAGATTTTCAGGAAATTATTCTTAATGTACATGATATCAAAATTGTGCCAAATCAGTAGTGTACTCCAATATGATAAATCAAAGAATGCACTTTTTTTTTCTATTGCTTGTCACATTTAAGCTACGAACCATATGTCTTTCTTTTCTTTTCCTCTTCTTGGATGAGAGTAACTGACCATGTTTTTCCATTTCATTTTGTACACCAATGACTTTATTCAGTATATAGCCAAGAGGGAGGAAGAACATACTTACATGTTCTATCGAATGAAGCCTTATCAAGTTAGAATTTGTGATCAATAGGTAAAAATTATCATTGACATATATACTAAAATATTTGATCATGTTTCAACCATTGAGATTGCTTATTCTTCTCACAAATAGGACAAACCTTCTAACATCTTGTCAAACATCTAGAGAGATATGCATATGTGAGGAAATCATTGATGGTTCATATTAGTATTGCACACGTGTAAAAAATTTTATTTTATGCTTACATCATATGTTGGCACACTTGGTTCCTTAGTTCCTTTAGCTTTTTTATTAACATCTACAAGTACACATTAATGTCATTTTCTGGATCTATTGGACTATCAATGAGTATAGATAAGATGAATGATGAATGCTTCATGCATAACCATGAAAGTAAATTATATGAAACAAATATCATGAAACATATCTTGTGTGATACACTCAATGTCTTGAAAGGATTTCTCTCTCGAAGATAAACCCAGTCATACATTGCAAATATTACTAATGAAGCTAGAGTATTGTTGGCCAAATTTCTTTCAAGCCATGCTAGTTGCTAGATATCTCAGTGCTCCCTCAAGTACACAGGCTTCTACATTCCATCTCATGTGTAAAGCTATTTTTGTTGACATGAAAAATCATTATCGTATTGACTTCAAAGGGAAGATAGAACCATCTTAGCATATATTTTTCGCACTTCATAACTATCATAATTACCTTAGCTCTCAAAATATTTGTATATTGATTATTTACAATGCTTGCAACATATTTTTGATGCATCGTCATTTCTGTATAGCATGCAATTATTGAGACAGGGCATGATTCTTTATATAGTTGAGGCCTAAGCACTCGTTTGGAATGGGGTCAAGGCTAGGGTCACCTCACACTGACCAAACTATCTTCCAAATACCAAAAATTTGACCAGACTAACATTATTTAATTTAATTCAATTATAAATAAAAAATGACTAAAATGCCCTTGCCTCCCCCGGCGAGCTCGGCTGGCGAGTTTCGCACGCGAGCTCGGCGCCCGAGCTGCCCGCACAAGCTCGGCTGGTGAGCTCCCCGCGTGAGCTCGAGGCTTGAGCTCGCCCGAGGAGCTCGCCCGCGCGCCGGACCTCGTCGGAGAAGACGAAGTCGGCGGCGGCGGCGAGGATGGAAATTGAGGGCAAATTTGTCCAGAAAAAATTTAAAACACCCGCTAGTCAGATCAATAACCAAACAAAATTTACTTGACCACATTATCATTTTACACTTTACCCTTTCCTTTAACCTTTACCTTAACCTTGACCTGGAACCAAACAGGCCCTAAATCCTTGTAAATATTTCAAGCCTTGCATAAGAATCATGAAAATGAAGCATGGCCATGGAATGCCTCTTTTTAGCATCTCTAATAGTATACTAGATGAGTTGTTGCTTCATTGACACTTTGACTTTGTGGCCAACAGTTGCATGATGCAAGATAAGCAAATGAAGCTCTTGCATCTTGGGTACAATTCACTATTAACTTCATTGAGCAATTTCTTAAATTTTATTCCATCTTTATCAAAATCATTAGTTGGTATTTCAACATCAGCAACACCTATGTCTCTGTAGATTCTCAAGAGACTCAATACATCATGTAGCAATCCTTCAATGCCATCTCTCTTCTCATCATTCACTACAATATTCACTATAATATATTCATGTTATTACTTCTTGAGATAACATGCATCTTTTTCATGGAATGTCTAATTAGTTTATGGCTCATTCCATCCTCTTATTATTTATTATGTATTTATACACTTTTTCTCTTGTCCAATTATGCATATTCACATAATCTATTCACAGATACTTTATCTTCTGATCTGACTTCTTATTCATATAGACAGAGTCAAGAAATGTATTATCTCCCTTATTATATCTTGAGTCTACTTGATTTTTTATCTTGATCCTATCTTCATCCATGCGGCTACTAGGGAAGTCCAATCTTGCTTTATGTTTATTATAGTATGGAAAGCACTAGCTAAAGGAATGACATATATTTGTGTGCACTATGCCTAATAGAGAGTAGTCAAAAGTATACATGTTCTAATAACAAAGTAACTAAGAAGATGATTTATAATCTATGCTCGCATGTTTGGACATCTAACTTAATAATTTGGATGATTGAACCTTTGAGTTTGGACAAAAGTAAAAGTTAGATCATCCAAACATAGTAGATAAGGAACATGTTTTTTGTCTACTAAGTTCAGACAACCGAACTATCTAGTTTGATCATCTGAACTTAGCATACAGAAACTCAATGAAACTCTTGCTCTATGATTTTAGTTTTCGGCTAGGGTTCATCAAGTTGATCATTTTTAATGACACATCCATTTCTCTTGCTTAGGGATCTTACCAAATAACATTTATGTGCCTACACATCCTCTATCTCTCTTTTATCCCATGTGACACAACCCCCACTATTTTTGTGCGTGATGAAACCTCACTCCTCTATTCTCCACCATAAAATGTAGGTCTTAGATATATGTAGGAATATGAGAGGATAAGGAGAAAGAGATGTGAATCATGAGCAAAAATGGAATAGAAATTGTCAATAATTCCAACAAACAAGCATTTGTCTTCTCATTTTCTAATTCCTAAGTACCAATTGTGCATAAATAACAAACCCTATCAATTATGCATAAAGAAGAAAACCTATGAAATGTAATAGAGAAAGTTTTGCATCATTCAAAAAATACACAAAATATAGTAGTAGGGGTTCAATTTGGGTTCAGTTTAGTTTTGAACCAAAAAACCAAAATTTTTAACAAAACATATAAATCATATTCTCAAAAAAAAACATATAAATAAACAAAAATAAATCTCAATAGAAATAGCAAGATCTCTTCAAGTCACTAAAATCAAGCGTGAATTTGATCATCAATGATACCTTTTCTTACCACTGCCAATTTGGCAATTTAGGGTTTAGAAAATGAGGATTGCATGAAATAAGATTAAGACCAAGAGATCACTGTGGAGTGAGAGGAGAGTAGGGAGATCATAGGGAAGGGGTTGGGAATTGGCAAAATATTAGGGAGAGGTGGGAGACAAAGAGGAGCTGACAAAGAGGTTGGGGTTAGCTTGGGGCAATGCCAAGTCAGAGAGAAAGAGGGAGTCAACTGAAGATGGAGACAAGACCATGTCTCAAGAAGCTTTGATAGAGGAGATCTTTGAGGAACCAATAGCGAGATGGAGGTGATTAAGATTTGAGATCACATAAAGGAGGAGGAGAAGAAAATAGAGCATGGAGGAGAGGGATTGAGTGATTTGGGGCTAGGGTTTGATTAAAAAAATCATGACATTTACGAGTTTGGATGACTAAACTTAGAATTCTTTCATTTAAAAATTATAGTTAGAGTTCTCTATCTACTAATTTTGGATGATTGAATTGCCTGCTCAGTCAATCGAACTTAGCACTATTGCCAAAACTTATGAATAAGCACTTGCAATTTATAATGTTTCTTTATAAGCGTTGCCAATTGCGAACACTTATTTATCAATGTAGGTAATTTGTGGTGTTTTTACAAAAGCATCAATAATTTTTGGCACTTGTAGAGATCTAAGTAGAGAGGCTTATCTGCCTCCCTGGACATCAGTGAGCCTCATGAAGCAACCTGGAGATAGAAGAGGGCAAAAACCCATGCCTATCTTATCCAACTTAGGAGACGCCAAGGATCAGATACAAATTCAAATGGGTTACCCTACTACAAATTCATTTTCAAAATTTATTTCCAAATTTCTCTTCTTTCTTCTCTTATTCATCTAAGTATCTTGTGCACATGCATTGAAGAAATTATCAAATGCCTAGATAACACCATGCACATGATGTCTAGGACTATCTTTTGAAGAAGGATGAAGCTCGGCTCTGATACTACACTCACATGGGTTATTTCCCTTCATTGACACAACTAAAGAGAAGAATCTTAATATAGATATCGCAGACATGGTATCTACATGTTGCAATGATTTGTGGGGATGGTCTCCACATGTTGCATTTGTGGTTGGGGAAAATACAAAGGTCAAAATGAGTTGTGAATTATAGTCTATTTTGTTTTATCAAAAATTAGTAGCTTTTCTAGTGAATTATTTTTAGGGAAAAATCTTGCTTGCCCCAAAATATTTTTTCTATCTTATTCAGCTTAACTCATATTTCACCTTTCTTTTCAACTTATGCTTTTTTGAAATATATTTTATTCAACCTATAGACATAATTTTTTCAATACTACCCTTTGAACTAGCCATATATGCCCTCACCTCCTTTGGATTTATTTTCCATGCCTTCGTCCTCATCAATTGCTAATCTGACATACCTTCTACCTGTGCGATCTTCTCCAATCTTTCCCTTATCGTAGTGACCTTCTTCGATCTTTCCTCCATTGTAATGATCTTTTTCGGACTTTTCTTTGCTGCAACAACCTTCTTTGGTCTTTCTTTTGTCACAATAATCTTTTCTAGCCTTCTCTCTCCCATAAGAACCTTCTCTAGCCTTTTCTCTGTGATAATGACCTTCTTCAATCTTTACCTCCCTACACAATTTTCTATGGCTTTTCTCCACTAGTGTGATCTTCTCAGACATTTCCTGCATAGTAGCGACCTTCTTTGGCCTTCCCTCCAGTGCAATGACCTTCTCCATCCTTTCCTCCACTTCATCCTATATCTAGAATGTATTCATGAGTTAACTCATATGCAATTATTTTTTAATTCATATGTACTCATTATTATGCACATTTTTATTTCATATTATATTCAACTAATTGATATTATATATTCATCTTTTTTATATATAATAGTTTTTTATTTTTTGATATTTATTTGTCTATAATTATGTGTTTAGAAAGCAAATGAATTAATATGGTTTATAGGATGAACTAATATAATTATTGAATGTACTTTTATTTGTACTCATTTACATATTACTATCTTCCAGCTCATTTCATATTTCAAAAGTAAATATTTTATGAAAAAATACTTTTCAAATAAAATAAATACATAATAACTAAAAAGTTTTCTTAAATAAAATGAATATACAACATCAAAAAAAGAAATACTTTCAGATAAGATGAATATCTTATTATACTCTATATTCAAGAGGTGGATGAATTTTAGGGTTGTGTGGACTCCCATTCTATGTTATTTATGTATTACTATTATCCAACCTATCTTATGAGTGAATAATTTATACAAAAAATGAATACATACTAGTTAAAAAATAAGTACTTTTTGAACAAAATGAATATATGGTAACTAAAAAATGAATAATTTTCACATAAAATGAATACATAACACTAAAAAATGAATACTTAGTCACTGTAATAAATATTTTATGTTTAAATTTGAATACAATATCAGGAAAAAATATTAAATCTGAGAAAAATAATTACTTTATTCACGAGTATACATACAATAATTACTTCTTAACAATATGGTAGATGTTCTACATCATATGCACTTCTTCATTGGAATCAATAAGAATGAGTATCTTTTGGTCATTGGAGATGAAATACATCAGTTATATTTAATGGACCTATGAAGCTATCTCCCATATATTTTCCAAAGAACAGAATCTATTGTCGAAATAATAAAGACAGGGAACACATATTCCTCGCCCTTAATTGTGTGATTCCAAATAAGTTCTCCATGAAAATCATGGAAGAGTGGATCTAAGATCAAATAAATAAAATGGGCTTGAAGATTCAATCAATATTAGAATTTGAAATAATGCCATAAAAAATTTTCAAAAATAACTCAGATTGCAGGAAATATGCAGGAAGAAACATTGGAGGCAAATAAAGGGTGAAGTGGGCAATTTTACTTTACAAAATACAAAAGCCACGGTTTCACCTTGCAAGCTGGTGACAGATTGCCTCAAGGAAAAGCAAATCCAATTTCTATGATGGTCCGGCATCAACGGATTTCTTCTAAAAAGAAGATGTATGCAGATCAAGTTTCTGTTGTGAGAGAAGGGACAACTTTGTCAATAAATTTTTTTTTTATTAACCTGGAGAAATACACTTGATTATAAAGGGGCAAAAGAAAACTAAAATATGGGTTGAGCTAAAGCAAATAAAAAAAAGTTTGTAGGGGCAAACGAGAATTTTCTCTTGGCTTACATCACAATTTCAGCGTACCAGTGAAATTTTTATAATGGTTCAAGCTTTGTTTTCATATATTTCCAGAAGCAGAAGCTGGTGAGGTTCCTATTGCTTTTGTTGTCCAGTCTACTAAGAGTTCATTGACTGAACTGGATGTTCAGGAGTTCATCGCAAATAAGGTACTAGAAGCAACTGAAGGCTACATTATGGTTTGTGCTCTCGAATCAACTGTGATCTTCAAGTTTGGTTGTCTGCGTGGTAGAGAACTACAAGCTTGTCACGAAACTGCAATCATCATCCGAATAGTATAATTCAGATGACAATTTATGCGTTCCTTTCGCTGCGTTGGTCATGTAAACATTGCCTGCATAGTTAAGACCTACCATTAATATTAAAACTAGACATTCATTGATTTCTTGTTGTTAAGAAATATGTTTGGAGTCGTTTAGTTCTTAATGTTCTGTTAGTGAAGTTGCTTGTGTTGATACAGCAAATCCCTGAAACCAGTCCCAAAATCAAGTCTGGTGAAGAGGTCAAAGGAGCTCAAAATAGCTCTCATCGAGGTGGCAAAGGAAGGATATCACAGGCACTTCACGAGGTTACTGAGATTTGGAAGAAATGTGGAAAAGGCTTTGGCAAGTCTCTGCTGATAACAATGAAGACAAGAGTGTGGTTCAATGCTGCTACTGATAACAACGAAGAGAAGAGGTGAACTTGGTGATCAAGATGACAAATATGATGACTTCAACAATGAAGAGAAGGTGAACTTGGTGGTCAAGATGACAAATATGATGACCTCAACAATGAAGAGAAGGTGAACTAGGTGGTCAAGATGATAATCATGATGACCTCAACAATGAAGAGAGGGCAACAATTTCCGTTGCTGCTACCGCAAGAAAGCCACTTGCCATTCAAGAGGATGGGATGATGGCTGGGAATCAGTCCATAACTTAAAAGATGATCTAGAAATGTGAAATAAAGATTATTTTACTGCCTAGAGAGATTAGATAGGTACTTGGGGGTGGCAACTAAGGATAAGTAAAAAAATAAAAAAATTGATTTCTCAAACCATACCGGTAGAAAACTATATCAAAAATAGTAAACCAAACGTTTCTAATTCTAAATTTTGATAAGATCGAAAATCTAATTTCTGTTCCAATTTTATATTTTATGAAAAATCAGTACACTAAAACCATACCGATTATATATGTAATATTATGTATAATATAAAATTTTAAAATATAATTTTTTATATTATGTGTATATTAATATATTTAAAATTAATTTTTTATAAAAATTTAAAATAAAATAAAATATTTTAAAATAAATAATTTAAAAATTGATATACTAATTTTAAATCAAAAAAGTGAAATTGAAAAATCAATTCCCCGCTCAAACTATATAGTTTCAATTCTCAATTTTAAGAATCAGAATTCGATTTTAATTCTAAAATATGTAAAACTAATATGACAAATTAGTTTTGCTCACCCAACTATTTAGGTGGCTAGAGAGAAGTTTATTTTGCACTTCTTTTTTTCATTTTTCAAACTCGGTGTCCATTGCATCATTACAGATTTATTTCGCCCGGAATTTTGTGTAGCCCTTGCAGAAAAAAAAAATGTAGAGTAGCAAACTGCGGAGATTACTAGGGCGATAACAATAACATCAAGCACACAAGCGGGAAGGTAAGTTTCCATGATTGAGAGACCATACTCTTCATGTAGCTCGTCTCAGGATCCTGCATAACAGGAGGAAATCAGTGATCTGAGACTGAACCAAGAATGAGGAAACTAATCTCCAACTTACATAATCCAGCAGTTGGCAATTTGCAAGAAGAGTAAGTGCATATGCACCAAAGTGTAATTCCATCACGAAAACCAAATTGCTTCATGTTTTGGTGATTTTGAAAAATGATGCCCTTAGTTTTGCTTGTAGCAGTAGCATGAACTAAGTTGACCCAAGAAATTTGATGATATGGATGTTTTGAAGCGCTAACTCAACATGTAGCATTTATGACGTAGGCATCAAAATTGACCCAGATCAGGACAAGAAATTGCAGTATGCTCATTGTCTAAAAGAGTTTTTAACTTCTTATAACATTGAAGTAAAAAGGGGAAGAAAATATAACCAAAACCTGGTCTGAATCGAGCTCACGAAGCACCAACAGTCACACCACCAATTCTTTTCAGGTCAAAAATTTCAATCCAATAGCCATCAGGGTCTCTAATGAATGCAATGCCTTTCATTTTACCTGGAATTGGAACAGGAACATTACAAGAAAATTCAAGCATTGATCTAAAAAAATTTAGTGTTGAATATTCAGGTAGCACATTTCGCATACAAACAACACCAAACAAAAAGGAAAGAACACATGGCTAGTCATAGTAATAGAACACACAGGAAAAGAATCATAAAAATGGAAGAAAAGAAATGTACATGAGCTGCAGAAGGTGGAAAAGCACAATAGCAGAGCAATGCTTCTCTACACAGGACATAACTAAGATTGAAGCATGAGCAGAGAAATAGAGGAAGATGGAAGTCATCAGACTAATGAAACAGATTTATATTCTCACCGAAGGATTTCCCAACGTTTAGTAACAGGTTGATTGAACCATCACAAAAGACCACACAACAGTTTTGCATAGGCATGGAAACAAGTGTGTGACTCAGACTTACACAATAGGTATAACTCCAAGAAAAATTTTCCAGTGCTTTCCTGATTAATAAAAAATTATCACCTAAATAGCGTTAGGATGCATTCTTTCACTCTCTTCAATGACACTCTCTTTGCTCTCACAAACTTAAGTTAGAGAATCCACATGGATGATGTATAACTTGAGACAGAGAACCATGTAACACAAATTCTCAGTGGTGCATGATAAATGCAACATTGTTATAAAGCAGCTGAAATAGATATTTCAGTTGTGGACATGCCTCTTGTGAAGTGTAGAAAAGCAAATTATCTAATCAAGCAATTAGATCATCTGGCAATAGTCTAGGAAATCTAAACTCTAGTTTAAAAGAGAAAGCACTGCTATATATTCAACAAACAGTGTGCACATACATGCCTTTGAGGAAGACAGACCTTTTGCCTGCAATTTTCATAATCATATCAAGACCAAGTTAAATATTTTGAAGAAGGTACACTCACCATCATCAGGTTTCTTCACAAATTCCACTCCCAAGCTTTCAAAACGTTTGCATGCCTTGTACGTGTCATCAACTGTAATGCCTATATGACCTACAAAAAATAGACAAAGCAAACATCAAAATGCTAAAGCAAATTCAAACTGATCTCTTTTCTATGAAGCACTAGTACTATGCTTGCTCGAAAAAAAAGTTGCTTTAGATGCACAATAATCTCCAACTATATAAAACACCCACCAAAACCCCGAGGCTCAGAATTTCCATTGTGGTAGCCCTTAAAATTAGGATCACTTTCTGTGCCCCAGTTACTGAAAATAGATAAAAGTAAAAGTCAAAAGAGAAGTAGAATATAAAACCATAACCAATGAATGAAAAAGAGTCCAAAATGCCAATGTTGATAAAGGAAACATCAGAAAATAATACTTCTAGCAGTAAATAGTTTTCTTACTGGGTCAGCTCAAGTGTAGCTTTCTGACCAAACGTCCAGACAGTTCTTTGAATTGGATCAGGTGGTGCAGATGCAGTATTCTGTGCAGAAATGAAAGATAAGAGCAAGAAATGAACAACTATTATTTCAGTTATCAAACTGGATTCATAATATCACAAAACCTTACCGACCTTAGCCCACTAAAGGGATAGTTCTGGACAAAACCAAGCTTTAAAAAGGTGGTGACACTAATTTACCTCATAACCCAAGAAGTACAAGCTAAACTTCATCTCGGGGAAATCCAACCTTTTCAATAACCTGATATTTTTCAGAAAGAAAAAGACCCATCAGCTTTCTAATAAAAAAGGGAGATGATAAACTGGAAAGACATCAATTCCTTGTAGGAACAATGGATCCTATGGCTGTTAGACTCTTCATCAAGAGAAAGTATTTTCACTGTTCTTGGGAAACTTAATTACTAACAAAATCAACATCAAACATATCAAAATGACTGTCTTTTATCTTATTCCAGCAAAAATAACAAAAGCAGACAATGACAAGACAGAAATCATCATTTTCTCATACTCTATAATACTACGCTATCACCGGCAGCAATTCAACAAGCATTTTGAAGGCAACTCACGACATGCCGAGCACTCGAGAGTAGAAATCCAGGCTGACTTTCGGATCCTTGACTCGAAGCATCTGCGACCCAAAATCATCCAAAAATAACACCCAACTTCGCATTCCACAACAAAATGAAAAATAAAAAACGAACAACAGCACGAACTTACAGTTTGCTGAAGAAAATATCCCTTGGTGGCGTCCTCGGGCTGCGAGTGGAGTCCCGGGTTGTTCGCCGGCGACTCCTTGGGCTGCGATGAGGCCGCCATCGATCGGAACCGATGAAATCTCTGCAAATGAAAGCAAATAGAATCAGAAAAAGCGCGAGATGAAGAGGAAGAAGATGATAATGATGATGACCTTCGATTGAGGAAAAGTGGAGAAGATATTGGATCGGAAAGAGGCGAATTTTGAGGATGGCCGTAGAAGGAGATGGGAGGAGGCGATGGGAGCGGTGGCCGTCGCCAGGCGCGCGAATGTGTAAACGTAGTGGTGTGAGCTTTGATTGCTGTAGGTTGCCATTCTGCTATCCGATAGAACTGCATAAAAATAGGGGATATTTACATATAACCCCTAAACGCTCGTAATTAAATATGACCCTTCAATGTGTGGGAGCCAAAATTCATTAGAAAATTTATGACTTGTTCCGTTAAAAAAAATTATTTTAATTTTTTTAAAAAATATCTCCCAAAAAATTAGAAATATTATTTAAAAATAATTTTTAAATTGAAAAATTAAGAACTATTTTTTTTATTTTCTAAAATTATATTAGGTTTTAAAAAATACTTTAAAATTATTTTCTGAAGTTTTTTCATAACTTATTTTCACAAGAAACACGTGTTACCCTTTTATTATTATTTAATATTTCAGTTACATTCGACTTCTTATTTTTTCTTCAGTCATGTTTTTTTTTTACATCAAACATTTCTTATTTGTTGTATGAGTCTATAGCCATTTTCTTTTTTTAGGCGATCTTTTATAACCACTAGAGATTGCATCTCAGCTATTATATACCTTCATTGATTAGGATAAAGAGAGGGGATCTAGGAAAAACTTATAGATAAGATTTACAATTTTTTTAGAAAGTTGGTTTCATAGTTTATTGAAATGAGCACATTCTCTGTATTTTTCAAAGTTTTTTTTTATAGAAATGAAACTATAGAAATAGAGATGAAAATTGAAGTTGAAAAGCAAAATTTTTTCCATAATTGAATAGGTCCTTTGGGTGCCTTTGGTTGCACTTGGTCTTGAAAAACCTAGAGAACTTCTAAAATAGAATTTTGATGGAGTGTGGATTTCATATGGGAATTCCTATTGACATAAGTTGTTATTACAAAACTCGAAGATGATAAAGTTGTTATGAAATTGCTAAAATTGATTTAGGCTCTAGATTGCAGTTGCTTAGTCTTCTGCTTGCATTCTACAAAACAAGTAAAATCTGTAAGGAGTTCTTTCGGTGAAAATCCTTGACATTCAATTTAAAAGAATCTCTGAATGCAATTACATACAAATGCGAAGGTGCATGTGTTGGTTAGGGTTTGGGTGTCTAATCTGGTCAAGACTTACAATACTTAGGACTTATAAAATAGTCAAGGCTTATATAGGAAACTAGACAGCACGAAGCTATGTTGTGGTTGTGAAGGAGGTATCTAAGCAAGTAAGAACTTGTGGAGGAAGAAGATGCATGAGCATATAGTAGTGTGCCATAGCCAAGGTGTATTAAACCCGAATTCCTTACCAAGAATTAGCTTTGGGCTTTTAAACCCGAAGATGAGGAGGCTTCACAAAATAACTATAGCGCTCTGTAATGATATCTAAGCAACTTTGTGGTAGGAAGAAACAATTGGAAGGTGGTCATGGCTTGTTATGGTCACAGTCGGCATTTATTATTGGTTGTGTTAGCGCTTTGGAGGCTTCACATGTGCTTTTGCGGTCTTATTATTAAGATTGCAATGTCAAGTGTAGTCTACTGGTGTGATCTTATCATTAGCTCAATATTTTTCTCCTAATAGTGTAGGACATCTCGAGGAAGTTGTTGGGTCTTGTCGAGCTGGTAACATGACAAGGCTTGTGGTGCCTCTCGAGCTGGTGAGGTCAACTTGATCAGAACACCACGCTGTTGAAGTGCTGACATGAAGATATGGCAAGTTGCCAACCTAGGTAGTGCACCATTCTAAATCGGGTGAAGACTTGATGTAGGTCTTGCTTAACTAGACTTGCATTGGGGGGGTTAAGTTGTTGGAACACCCACCATGAGGCCCAATTTCTCAAGTTTGGGTGTTTGGTTGCGTTAAACTAGGCCCTAGTTCAAAATTAGGCTAACAACTTTTGGTTCAAAAAAAGTCAAAGGTGCTAGTTCCCTAATTGGAATCCGCAGGTGATGGCCTCTCTCTTTTCTTAGGGAATTTGATATTTTCATCTACATCATTGAACTGCTTCTTCACTCATGGTCTGCTTGTTCACACTTCTCCCATGTCCACGGTGTGCTCTCGTTGGTGAATTTCTCTCCAAAATGCTCTCCTCCTCTCCTTGTGTTTCCCCTAAACCCAGCCACTCCTCGCCCATGATATATGCCCCCAAAGCCCTCTACCTGGCTCTCCCTTGTTCACGGTGGGCCCTTTCTAGTAATATGTGCCCCCGAGCTCCCTCTTTGTACTCTCTCTTATGTGTAATGTGCCTTTACTGGTGAATTGCTCCTTGGAGCACTTTCCCTCTCTCTTTGTGCTTCCCCTAGCCTCGGCTACTCCTTACTGGTGATGTGCTCCCTAATGCTCATCACTATGATTACCCTTGCTACCTCAAGTCTGATTGCTAACCACCTATCATTGAGCTTTTCCCCTTTTTGACTTTTCAATTTTTCACATGAGCCTCGATCTATGATCAGAGGGATTCGTTGAGTATTGGTCTATGATAAATATGTTGATATGCTTTATCTGTGCTTTGTCTAGCTGAATTGTGGTTGGATGCATTTGATATATGATTTAGAGTTTGTTGTGTTCTTCGATGCACATAATTATCAATTAGAGGTTGGTTGTGTCCTTTGATGCACTTGCCTCTTAGAGAAATTGTATATACAATATGTTCTCCATGTTTTCTCTATGATGGATCGTCCATCCATTTTCCCAATGCATGCTTACTGGATGTACTATTGAATTTGTCGATAATGATAACAAAAGTAGTTAACTTTATCTAAAGAAATATGAGGGTTGATTTGAGATTCTATGGTAATTTACATATTTGAGAATGTTGTTGATTTGGTCAACTTTAGTAATGACCTATTTATGAAATAGTGTTGGGTTGTGATGAATCCAAGAGATTAGAGCACATGCAGGGCACTATTTTAGTGTAATCATGCCATGTGTTTCTCGACCCATGCTATGTTGAGTTTGGATGTTTCGAACTCGAATTGAAATTTAAGTCAAAGTAGGTATCCAAAGTTGGATTTGGATTTATGATTGATTTTGAATACTTATTATGTAATATTAAGAGTTATAATTAAAATAAAACTCAAACTCAATAAGGACCTATAAATATTCTAGTAATACATAAGGTTTAATTATTGAGGTTAAATTAGAGAGAAATAAATAGAGAGGAATAGAAAAATAAAGAGAAGAGAAAGAGAGAGAGTGTCGACTCTTGTGTGTGGGTCTTTCTAGTACTTTCGGTGGTCTCTCGTGGTGGTTTCTCGTAGTGTTCTTTTGGAGATTCTCTCTAAAGGTAGAGACGTTGTCAAAACTTAATGAAAGAGCTTGGTTGGATAAAAAAGAGTGGAATCTTTCTTATAGACTCTTATAAAGCCTTTTGATAGTGGATCTCTCGCTCTCCCCGTGGACGTAATCCGATTTTAGGTGAAT
Source organism: Trichopus zeylanicus subsp. travancoricus (assembly GCA_005019695.1). Lineage (NCBI taxonomy): Eukaryota > Viridiplantae > Streptophyta > Magnoliopsida > Dioscoreales > Dioscoreaceae > Trichopus > Trichopus zeylanicus. Next base: position 516,420 of record RXID01010986.1, read on the forward strand.
CATATATATTCTTGTGTCTTTTTTTGTTATTTTTTTCTTGCTTTACTACTTATTTCTTGTGTTGTTTGAGAACAAAGTGATTCGTGAACCTTTCACTGTAAATTCTAATAATTGGTATCAGATCTTAGGTACAAATAACCAAGATGATAAAGTCTTTACTCGAGATAGAGAAGATTGACAATAAGATAAATTTTACCTTATGGTAAAAAAGATGAAGACAGTTTTTATTTATTAAGGCTTGCAAAAGACATTAAAGGGTAAAAAAAGAAATTGGTCAAGATAAGCGATGAAGACTGGAAGGAGATACATCAGAAGGAATTGAACTTAATTATTCTAAGCCTGACTAATCAGATTTTGTATAATGTTATTGATGAAAAGACAATAGTAGACATCTGGACAAAACTTGAGAAGTTGTACATATTGAAAAATCTCACGAACAAGTTCTACTTGAAACAACAATTATACAAACTATGTATGAATAAAAGTATAACTATATTACATCACCTGAATATCTTCAATAAGATTATCAATGATTTGCTAAAAATTGATATAAAGTTTGAAGAGGATGATAAGTCATTGATTCTCTTGATATCTTTTCTTGCTTCATATGATCATATTGTGACCATAATTCTTTATGGTAAAGAAACTCTTAAGATAGAGGATGTGATGGCTAGTCTTCTTTCTAATAAGAAGAGGAAAAACTCTAATATTGGTATTGAGATTAGTGAAAATTTGTAGCTTACAAAAGAGGAAGATTGAGAAAATATGGAGAAGACAAGTAATGATTTAAATTAAAATCGAAGACGAAGATACAATATTATTCGTGTAAGAAGTATGACTATATTAGGTGACATTATCCAGATTGTGAAAAGATAGAGTCTTCAAATATGGCGATAACTGTGGAAGATAATACTTCTAAGAATAGTGCGGATAGAGACATTCTTACAGTATCCGTAAAAATTGACACTTCTAGTGAGTGAATTTTAGATTCTGGTAGTTCTTACCAGGGGCGAGTCAGTTCCTCTTTCCTCCAAATCTTCTTCTCTGATTCAGCTCTGATGCCTTCTTTTTATCCTTTTTTGATTTTTTGATTTTGTTATTTTTTTTAGTAGTTCAACTTCTCTCCTTTTTTGGGGGGCTGAATTTTCTTTTTTTTGTTAATAAACTTTTCTTCCATTTTTTTTCTTTTTTTTCTTCATTTCACTCATCTTCCTCCCTGTTCTTTCTTTTCTTCTTCTTGAAGCACCACAGAGTCCTAGTGGCCTAACCTTCTTCCAAGTCAGATTCAGCCAAAAATGGTCAGGTCTGACTTGTCTTCCTGGTGGTGAGGTGGTGGGGCACTCCTGCCCCTTGTATCATGGCTAGATCCAGCCTCGATTGGCACTAAATGGTGGCCGAGGCATGTGCAAGGCTCTAGACGGTGGTGACATCGATGATGCTAGTGGCTTGCAAGTGGAGTAGGAAAGACCAAGTAGCAACAGAGCAAGCCGTGTGGGTGGTGTAGGCGGCATAGATGTAGTGGTGCTAGGGTTTTGGTATAATGGCACAGTGGGCGAGGACGATGGTTGGGCTGAAGCAAAGGTGAAGCGGGCGACAGCAAGCTCATTGGCACGGTCGAGCAGAGCTCGTTGGAGGAGCATAGACATAGTGAGGGAGAGGAGCTCCGACCAATAGGGGGGTCCAAGCTAGTGAGTAGGGTAAGTTTGTGTGCAGGCGAGTCATGGGGCAAGGGGATGGTGGCCATCAAAGGGGACTAGCCCAATGGGGATTCAAGTTCGAGTGCTTTGGCGAATGTCGGGACTTTGCTGTGAGCAAAAGATAAAAAATACGAAAGGGAAGCAAAGGTGAGGAAGAACAGAGGAAAGATAATGATCCTTATATTTTGTTGATTTGTTGATTTGTTGATTCTCTTTTGGTATCCTTTTTTACCTCGAAATTCTCCTAGGTTCTAAATTGCTTACTCTAATATCTCATTCTCTCTTTTTTTCATAGGAGTACGAAGAAATTTATAGGGTTCGAGAAGATAGAGTTGGATTGGAATGAATCTCATTCAAATTTGAATTAAGAATCTTATCTATTTGTTTTGTATAAATTTTATTTGTATTGGATAGTTTTGGATGTGTTTGCTTAAAATTGGATAAGTTTGTAGATGGATATGGATAAGTCTATTCGATGTAGATAATAATAATTTGAAATTTTTTTCTAATCCTGGATATTAAATTTATAAGAAGATTATTTACAAATTTTCTTCTAAGAAATTTGTATCAAATTATAATTCCATGAATCTCATGGGTTTTTTTATGAAAGGAACTTATTTACAAGGTTTTAAAGCTTCTAAGATCCTACTGAATAAAATTTAAACTTATTCACAAATAAAAGTTTTAAGGGACTTGTTTGTGAAAAATTGGGATTTTAGGGATTTATTTGTGAATATAGAATTCTTGAAAGATTTATTCACAATTCCTATAATCATAAGGATAAAATGATAATTATCAATCTTTTGAGGGGTTTATATGTAAATCCTAAATTTTTTGGGATTGATTTATAATTTTAGGATTTTATTGGAGTTTTCCTTAAAAATTTTATTATAGGGACCTATTTGTAAGAGCAACCTGGCCAAGGATCCGTTTATAAAGATTTATTTAGTCTAGGGACTTATTTATAAAATTCTTATATTTTGTCATTTTGATCCATATTCTAGATAAGTTTTGGGCCCAATTTTGGTCCAAATATCTAGCCTACTCAACCCAGTTAATTTGAGCCCAAATTTTTTAAGAATTCATGTCTAAATTGAACACAATTTTCGGTCAAATTTGATCGTATTTTAGATTTAATTGAGATTTATGCTTAATTCATAATTTAGTGGTATACAGGTTTTAATTTTGATAATTTTTTAATCAACTTTTTTGTGGCAAAAATCACCTCAAACAATCATAAAAGTTGTAGAGTGTAAAAACTTCCATCAATTACGCCATTCGGTGGAGAGAGAAAGTCATGTAATCCTAACATCAACTCATATAAAAAGAGTAAATATGCTTATTAGTTGCAAAACACACTCTCTAATATATATTTATTATCTTCTTATATTTATTTGTTTGATATTTTGTACTAAGAAGTGCATGTATGAGTGAAGTTTTTGCAAGAATTTGATGCCTATGTTAACAAGAGGTTCTCAAAGAAGATGGGACAAGAAATAATCATTCGTGGAGACAATGTTCAAATTAATCAACTCTCAATATCAAAGGCTAGACTTGGATTTTCACAACCACATTTATACCCTCTATTGCCTAAACCTCCCCAAAATACAACACCTCACAACCTTTTAGAAATACAACACCCTATTAGTCTTCATGTCCACAATGACTACCTAATCAACATCAAGTTCCTCCTTGAAATTATCAAACTATATTACTACCCAATAATTATGCACCACGATGATAGGACTACCCTTTTCCACTTGAAAGCATCCCAAACATCTTCACTTCCCTCATTGCAAACAATCTTATATGACTTCTAGAGCCCAAACCCATATATCTTGGCTTGGATTTCTCTCTTTACTTTACTTTTCATAAAATCTTGGGGCACATTTTTTATTAATATTTCATTTTAAAAGATGTAATTTATGATCTTAATGATACAAATGCTATAGATTAGAACCTAGTCAGAGCATATTTGACAGATAAGACATGATTGTGGTGAGTAATCCACTTTTTACATACCCTAGCAACAACATCAACCATATAGGAGTTATTTTTGAAATGAGTAGACTATTTTTGGAAAACATAATAATTGAATAGTTGTGGATCCTTGGAAAGAATTTCTCCTCCATAAGGGGTTCACCAAAAAAGATTAAAATCCATAAACAGGATCCAAAATTTTAAGGATAAACAGGAATGTTTTACACCTATAACAACACATATTACGAATACACTTTAAAAGATGAGGATTATGCCCATTTAAAATATATTAATAAAAACTCATCAGTTTACTATACTATATTAGGGAGGAAAGGATAAGAATAAACAAGTTGCACCAATCGAAAACCAAGAAAAACATATTAATAAGGTAATCCTTATAACCAACTAGGATCCTAATATCACTAAAGGGGAAATTGAAACAAGAAAAAAGTACAATATATTAGAACAACTAGAAAAAACTATGGTAAATAATTTATTCCTAAAACCCATATTTGACTCCCCTAAAACTATGAAATCAAACTCAAAATACTAAGTAAAAAACAAATCAAGAATTTTATACCCCTGAAAGACTATCTACCATCTAGAAGAACATCATCCAAAAACCTGCCATAACCTTTATTGACCAGGAATTACTCAAGGAAGAATTGAAGGAAGAGCCACTCCACATATATATCTAGATTGGGAATGTTTTGATCTTTATGATGCTTAAAACATTGGAGCCTCGCTGAATATTTGCACCTTATTTGCCTTGAAGATAATAAATCTTTTAGAAAGGCAAATGATAGAGTTCTATATTTCCATTCTAACATATGATAATTCAAAGAGAAAGTGTCATGAAAGAATTCACTTGTTTGTTACATGCGAATCAATGACCATTCAAATATATTTCTATGACCTCGACATTTCTTCCCATTATAGCTTGATATTCAGAAGGCAATGGCTCAGGGATATGGGAGCAATCCTTTAAACTCATAATTAATGCTTAAACTTCCCTACAATGACTCCATCATTAAAATTTGTGGTTATCCTACAATGTGAGATAAAGATTATCAAACTGTTCACAATACCTACTAACATTGAAGCCACCAAATCACCTCCAACCGCATCACAAATTATGCTAGTCATTTAGGCTAAAGATAGATCATCAGTCAAAGATTTTCACCCAATCTTCCTGAAGCCCTGGTCACTCTCACATAAAGAAATCCATGTCCGTACGTTTTCCCACATATTTGACATTTCATTCTTTGATTTATAATACATTACACTTTGATAAATCTTGGGACATGATGTTTAAGATTGGCTACTAGCTTGGTTAGGGCTTGGGAGATACTGAACCACCTCCAGAAGGGATCCTCAGAGAAATGGAAGGACTCATTTGTTCATGGAAAGGATGAAAAAAGGAAGATAGGATGCTATATTTGCTCAATGGCATGAACCAACATCCACCTACAACATGGACTCTCAAATCACATTTCACTATTGCACAGCTCACACCCACCAACACTACTTACATTGATCCAAAAGACAAAACTCTACCAATTATCGACAAACAAGATGACCTCCAAAGCATCATAAGTTTAGTTGACCGACTATTCTTAAACAAAGAAGATAACTCACTGTCTCATCTAAAGCAAGGAGGTCTCCCATGAAGATATGAGGGGTGCCCTATTTACCTTTGGAGATGGATCCACTTTATAATTTATATTTTTTATCTTCTTTATTACTAAATTATTGTAATGGGTTAGATGTAGGAAATTTTTGCAAGGGCATTCCACATTATATACTAAATGTATTCAAACTAGATTAGTCATTCCTTTGAGACTCAAGGTGGAAGGAGAGCATCACATATATCAATGAATCCCACCCAAAGCCTAGCAAGGAACCACTTGAGAGCTTCTTAGGAGTCTATTCATGATTTGATTTCTTGCTTGTAGGCTTGTGATTTTGCACATTGGCTTGTGAATTGGTTTTTCAATCTCAAAGTGGTTATCATTTTCATTAGACCTAATTCACCTTATCCCTACCCCTCTTATGTTGATTTTTACCTATCAATTGGTATTAGAGATAGGTTATCTTATTTTTGGGTTTAACCACCTAGAGTGTTTTGTCCTTTTTATGGAAAATTTTGGTATTTTCTATCTCTTTAAGATGGGCAATCCACTACAAGACCTCTTCTTTTTAATAGTACACATTTCAAGTATTGGAGATCTCATATTAAAATTTTTATAAAGCCCATTGATCATGATCTTTGGCATATTGTGGAAAAAGGGTATACTCCATCCACCAAAATAATTGATGGTGTGAAATCCGCAAGCCTTGAGAGAAATAGAATGATTTGGACAAGAAAAATAATTATTTAAATACAAAATCTATGAATATTTTATATTGTGCTTTTAATCCAAATGAGTTTAATCAAATTAGCATCTATGACACAACTCATAATATTTGGCATTGCCTTGAAGTCACCCATGAGGGAACAGGGCAAGTAAGGGAGTCCAAAATTGAATATATTAATTAGCCAATATGAGCTCTTTCAGATGAAACCAAATGAATCAATTATCGAGATATTTACAAATTTTACTGATATTATACTATTTTAAAATATCTTGGTAAAACATGTACTAATGATGAGATGGTAAGGAAAATCTTGAGATTTCTTCCTAGGTCTTGAGATCCAAAGATAACCACGATACAAAAAGCAAAGTATCTCAACAAGCTACTATTAGAAGAACTTTTGAAGTCACTTATTACACATGAGATGACCTTAAAAGTTTAGAGACTAATGAGGAATGAGAAGACTATCACCATAGATGAAGACGATGATGTGCCCACTTGCTTTAAATGCAAAAAACCTGGGCATATAAAGGCAAATTATTCTCTCAACCCCTAGTCAAAGAAGTTTAAGAAGAAAAAGAAGAAAACTATGATAGCCACATGAGATAAATCAGAGGCTAATAGTGGAGAGGCCTTATCCAATGAAGAAGTGGCAAATCGATGCCTCATGGTCTATTTCGATGAGGTATGTGATTTAACTTTCAAAGAATTAGAAGAAGCATTTGAGGACTTATATATTAGATATAAGAAATTGCTTCATAAGTATTTTTTTTTTGAAAAAAATACTTTCACTTGGAAAATAAGTTTGATGATTTAAAATTATTTACTAGTTCTTGTGATTATAAAAAGGACATTAAATGCCTTGGAAAGGAAAATCATGCTTTAAAATCATCTAAAATATCATGTTATTGTAAGACTAGTATTGACAAATTTCAAAAGAAAATTTTGGGTTTGAAAGGACACCTGAAATTTTTTTCATTGGCAATTCTATTTTAAATATGATTTTGAAAAGCCAAATAAATATTTTAAGTTAATCCAGGCTTGATTTTATTTTCTCTTCTAAATATAAAAGAACCAAGTCTACATTTATAAAAGCTTCAAGCTCGAATTTTTTAAAGCTAAAATGCAATTATTGTTGTCGAAGTGGATATATCTCCACTAGTTAGCCAATAAAGAGAAACCTTTCTCTTAAATAAATTGGGTACTAAGGAGATGATCCCAAAAGCTAAGGAATCCAAACTAATTTGGGTTCCTAAAGTAACTTCTACTTGAGAAGTTTAAGTTAGTTAGAAATGGCCAATGAGCTTTAAATTTGCTACATTCTTATGGTTATTTTCTAGCTAATCTACAAAGGTAGGATTTTCTCTCTATATTATTTATCTTTCATTACATTCTTGATTTATTATTTTATTATTTTACTCTCTTACTTTATGAATCCATACTTAAAGTGAGCTCCATTCCAATGTTCCTAATTTTTTTACCTATGTTTTTACTCTAAGGATCAAAGGGAAAAATAGTTCCTAGATAGTGGTTGCTCAAGGCACACAATGGGAAATCTATCCATGTTTATAGAATTAAAAAAAGGATGGAGGACACGTCATGTTTGGGGATAATGGTAGGAGTAAAATTATAGGTATTGGTAATGTTTCAATTGGTTCATCTTTAATTAAAAATATTCGTTGAGTAGAAGGACTTAAGCATAATTTTCTCTCTATTAGTCAACTATGTGATATAAAATTTCTTGTCTTATTTAAGTCTAAATTTTACATAGTTAGACATGATGTTGATAATATAGTAGCTTTTATTGGTCATCGTGATGGTAATATTTTTACAATTGACCAATATGACTTAAAAGTGGAAAGTACTTTGTATCTCATGATGATAATGAGCGGTTTTGACATAAAAAAACTTGGGCATTCAAGCATGGATATCCTATTCAAAGTCAAGTGGAAGGAGATAATGAGATGTCTACCTAAGGGCAAGTTCATCAAGGATAATATATTTGAGGCATGCCAAATGGAAAAATAAGTGAAGACCTCCCACAAGTCCAAAGCTATGGTAATTTTATCAAGACCAATTCAACTTCTTCATCTAGACTTGTCTAGACCTATTAGGACTACAAGTCTAAGAGGTAAAAATTATGCTTTTGTCATTATAGATTATTATTCTAAATATTCATGGATTTTATTTCTTTCTCATAAAAATGACACTTTTAACATATTTGTTGGTTTTTGCAAAAAATGTTCAAAATGAAAAAGGTTATATGATTGCTAAAATTCTAGTGATCATGGTGGTGAATTTGAAAATTATTCTTTTGAAACCTATTGCATAAAAAATGGGATTGAGCATAATTTCTCGACTCCGCATACTCGACAATAAAATAGAGTTATTGAGAGAAAAGATGGGTCTTTAAAGAAATGACAAGGGTCATATTTAACGAGTACTTCTTACCCAAGTATTTTTAGATGGAGGTCACTAACACGGCTTGCTATATCTTGAGATGAGTTTTTATTCATCCAATTCTTGATAAAACTCCATTTGAGTTGTGGAATGAAAAAAAGCAAATATTAAATATTTTATATTTTTGTTGTAAATATTTTATATTTCATACAAAAGATCATTTGTCTAAGTTTAATTCACAAACTTTTGAAGGTATTTTTTTTGACTATTCTACTACTTTCAAGGTATATAAAGTCTTCAACAAGTCTTCTATAGTTATTGAAGAATCTATAAATGTTATTTTTAATGAAGCTAACCCACTAGTAGAGAAAATGTTGATTGATGATGATGTAAATGTGGGATTGAAATTGACCTCCTCGAATAGTGAAGACCTCAAAGAGTAACCTCGAAAAAATAAATTAAAAGTGTGGTGGTTTAAGTGCACAAGTGCGCAATTAGACATTATAGGGATATGACTTCCAATAGATGTAAGCTCCTGTTATTAATTAGTTCAACAATCATCAAAAATCGCCTAAAGTAAGAAACCTTAATAATAAAATAGAGACACAAAAGAAAAGAAGAAGAAGACATAATTTAATTGATATGAAAAAAATGGGTACATGACTTAAACAAGGGCATACTATCACTTTACATTTTAATGAATTAGAATACAAAATGACATAAAATAAGAAAGAGAATGGGAAGAACTCGATGTTTATTGCTGTCTTCCTCCCACATGCTGGACCGAGTAGAATTCGGCTCAAATGGGTCTTGACTTGATCATCGGTAGATATTAATAATTTAGTTTAATAGTGTCATTCGGCAGAATATGAAACATGATGTGAGGAGTTGGATAGTCTCAAAGTGTGGCCAACATATTTGAGCATGCTAGCCATTATTCGCGAAAAATCAAAATTTTAGGGGTTTCTTTGCAAAAAAATTTTAAGAAATTTATTTATAAACCTTAAATTTTATAAGGATCGAATTGTAATTATCATTCTTTTGAGGGGTTTATTTACAAATCCTAAATTTTAAGAAGGCCAAGTTGTAATTTGAAGGTTTCATTGGACTTTTTTCTAAAATTTCAATCCAAGGGACTCATTCATGATATAAATTCGGCCAAGATTTATTTGTAAAATTCTTATATTTTTCATTTTGATTCAAATTTTTGAAAAATTTTGGGCCTAATTTTGGTCCAAATATTCGGCTTACCTGACCCATTTAGATTAAGCTTAGGTTGAACTCTAATTTCTCTAATTTCTCTAATTTCTGAATTGAGTTTAATTTTTTGCCAAATACAGACGTGATTTAAGTCTTACTAAGGCCCACATTTGAGTTATAATTTGTAATATATAAGTTTTAAATTTAATAATATTTTAATTAAAATTTGATTGTGACAAAAATTACCTTAAATAAATTGCTCCTTCTTATCTTCTCGAGTTTTGATGAGAGAAGAGGGTACGAATAATTTTCAGATACTTACCCGTGTATCAATATTCTAAAAGTTGACAATATGGTTTTGAATTACCACATAAAAGTGAACTTAACCTGTCATAAGGTGATCGACTTAATTTCTTGTATTAAATTGGACTTAGGGAACCATAATAAGTGAATTTGATTTATCATAAAAAGTGGACTTTGACTCGCTACAAAGGGTAGAGTTAATTTACCACATGAAAGTGGATTTAATTTATCATATAAATATGAGCTTAATTGTCACATAATATGGACCTGATTTGTCACATAGAAGTAGACTTGATTTACTACGTGAAAGTGAATTTGGTTTATCACATGAAAGTATACTTGATTGTCATATAGAAGTATATTTAAGCTACTATGTAGAAGTGAACTTAGGTTGTCACATAAAAATAGACTTAATTTATCACATATAAGTATACTTAGATTTGCTACATAAAAGTGGACTTAGGTTTACCATGTAGAAGTAAACTTAAGTTGCCACGTAAAAGTGGACCTAGTATGTTATATAGATCCAATCATCACATAAAATGGATGAGATTTTGTATCCATATTTCATCTCGAGAAACATATAGTGCATATTTGATCAAGCACTCTTTGTCAAGAAACTCAGATGTTCTATTATAGACAAACATATACACTTTTATTTTGTTGTTGTTATCCCCAGAGGCTCATGCATACTATCCCTTCAAGAATGAGGCATTGATTAGTGGCATAGGTCTTTCTTTTTTATCATCAATCAGCTGGTAGAATTCTCTTTCAAATATTCTTTCAATGATATAAGGATCTTCCTAATTTGGTTTAAATTTACCTTTCTTGCTTCGGTTTAGAATTATGGGTCTTCTCAAGACCAAGACCATTTCTCTTTTCTGGAATGAACTGAGTCAAGACATCTTATTATAGGTCCTGGACATTTGTGTTCGATACATTTCTAGATTTTGCTAAGGCTTGTTTCATCCAAAGAGTCTAGCTCATCTAGATGAAGATGAATATTGTCTTCTTTGATAATTTCCTTTTGCAATACAATTCTAAGGGAGGGAATTTATACTTCTAATGGCAAGACTACCTTGGTAGTAAACATTAATGCATATGGCGTTGATTAGGCAGAAATTTGATATGTGGTGTAATAAGCCCACAATGTTTCAAAAAGTCAAAATGAATATAATTAATTAAGCCTTTAGTATAATAAGTATTGGTGTTAAGCTTTAATTTGGACTGTTTGCCATAGAGACAATGCTTCCAAAAATCTAATTTGCATGAGTTGAGGCTTTTCGACATTTTTTTTTCTGTTGAGCTCAATCAAACCTTGTTCAATCATATGATCAAGATGCATATGCCATAGGTGGGTCATATCAGAAAATACTTGAGAAATTACTTCTCCACCTTCAATAATTTTTCTTATTAAATCATATAAATTTATAAATTTTAGTCCCTTCATCACTATCAATGAGCCTTTAATAACCTTAAGAACTCTACCTTTAAAAGAATATTTACAACCAGTAGAATCCAAAGCAGCTAAAGAAAATAATTTTTTTTCAAATCAGGAACATATCCAATATCAATAAGAGTCCTAATAATATTATCAAATATCTTAATTTTGATTATTACAATTTTAATAGTTTTGCATAGATTGTTATTACTTATCAAAACTAAACCACCATTATAATACTTGTAGTTTTCAAACCAATCCTTATTGGGATATATGTGATAAGAACAACCAAAATCAAGATTTCAAGTATCATGGTAATGATCAAAATCAGAACTAACAGAGGAAACATTACCATAATCATCATCAGAACTCCCTTCAACAACTGACACTTGTTCTTTAGCTTTCTCTTTAGATTGAGATTCTTTCTCTTTCTTTGCTTTGAGCTTCCAACACTCTTCAATTACATGTTCCATCTTCTTTTAGTACTTATAATTCTTTCCTTTGGATTTGGATCTAGAATGACTTGACTTTGATCTTTCTTTAGTATGACCTCTGACAATCAGTGCTTCAAAGTATGACTTATTGCCTTCAATCTTTTTTAAATATGCATTAGATAGAAGGGTAGTAGAAATATCATCAAATTTCAAATCTTTACATACATAAGAGTTATTTTCAAATTCTCAAGAGGAGGTAGAGATGATAATAACATAATTGTCTTATCTTCATCTTCAATTTTAACATCAATGCTTAATAATTGAGAGGATAATTTATTGAAACTATTAAAATAATTAACTATATTCGTACCCTCTTTCATTCAAAAATTGAAATACTTCTGCTTTAAGTAAACTCAGTTTGAATGTTACTCATATATTATTTCTCTAACTTTTTTCATAGCTCTAAAGATAATGTTTCATCAAAAAATAGATAGAGTACCTCATTAGTAAGACTGAGGATGTAGTGCTATGTGCACTAGTATTTTGGTTCTCTCAAACACTTTCAGTGACATCTCCAAACTTGACATTCTCCAATGTGCTTCTCAACCCTTATTGAGTAAGGCTTGCACAAATACTTACTTGTCAAATAGAAAACCCTTGCTTTCCATTAAATTTTTCTATATCAAACTTCATAATAGACATATTGAACCAAGCTCTGATACTAATTTGTTGCATAAAATATTGATATCCACCATAATTTATAATGTAAAATAAGAAAAGAAAAGAAAAAAATAAGTACATAAGAGATTTACGTGGTCCAGTCTATGACCTACTCCATGGACAAAGACAATCTGAAGGATATTATATTAATGAGAAAGAAGAGAATATTACAACGATGAAGGCAAAACTCTAAGTTTAGTAATTCTCATAAGATACTAACTATTCTAACCGTCACAAGATATTTTGAGATTATTGATCCATGTCTCTCTATCTTACTATTCTAAAATCCTTAGATGAATAGGATATTATAGAAGTGACCTATCTAAGTTTGAGTTAAAGTAGGAGACTGACTCAAATAGGAATCCTACTAATTCAAGTCTTTTGATAGGAGATAAATTTAGAGAAGGATTAGATCCACTAAATCACTTCTAATATGAATCCTAATTTAATTAGGACTCTCCAAAAAATCTAGATTAGAGACATGACTAAGTTAACAAATTTTGGTCTTAAAAGGTGGTAGGTCACCAATTAACCTCCCCTTATACCTTTTTTCTAATATAATATTTTCTTCAAGAACCTATTTTTCTAGTGACTTCATTACTTTTACCATGTCCTTATTGGTTAGTTACTTGTTTGACTTTGGCTTTGATCTCAGATGCCTTTTAACATTAATTTTTAAAGTTTACATACCCACAGATGTCAATCAATACTTACTCTTTTGGTGGTCTTTCTTGGTCAATAATATATCGAGATGAGGCTAGGTTAGTCCTAATTCTGGCATGAGATCCAATTTTCTCTCCTTTTTTATTTTTTTTAGCAATCTCATTTCTCTTTTGAGGATCCAATGTTTGCAAGCTCGCAGATACCAACTGGTTCTTACTCTTTAAGTCTACCTCTCTTAGCTTAGCTTTCCATATGAGACTTGTCTATTTAGGACTTTATTTTTCATTTTTTTCTCTTTTTTATTTTTTTAAGGGTGATGATCTTTTGCCACTAGGAGGAGATTTCTGAGAGGTTATCTTTTGATCTTGGCACTTTTTCCTTCAAAGCAATTTCTTTAACAAGGTTGTAGTTTCTTATAAATTAGTTGCCATATTTCCATATTTGCATTTTTGAAGTTAACCTAGGGCATCAGTGGGTGGAGGAGGTGCTAAGATTCCAACTTCAGCATATTTCATCATTGACCATCCTTATCTTTGAATATTTTTCTTTCACTTTTAGAGACCTTGTCTCTAAGATAGAATGTATTTCACCTAATATTAAAAAAAAATATTGTTTTAGATTTTTTTTATTCTTTTTTTATGTTCTACCTCCAGAAGTATGAAATGTATACTTGACTAGCTGGTTTGATGTGACTAGACATTCCGTCATAGGCTAAACATTATTTTGTTTTGTGATTTAGAAACTCATACAACCATTTGACTCTTCCATGTTGTTGACTTGGTGCGAGCATCCTTCTTTCTAGATTTAGTTGCCCATCCATTAATTAGTCTAGTGAAGATGGCATTGCCCCTTTCTAAGCAAAAGGTTGAGAATATGTTCTTCCATTGTTCTCCTTTATCCTTCATAGCATTAAAGGTGAGGATTGTAGAATCTTGCTTAAGGTTTAGTCTGACATCCCGAAGTTGATAGAATGTCCCATTGATCCTTCTTCTAGTATGTTGTAGGTAGTCAAAACTATCTTTTGCCTATTGCTTAGTCTTTCAAAGACTGATGTCCTAATTTATGCTAATGAAACCTCTATTTCATCACCAAGATTCAGCATAATAAAATTTGACCTTTGTTACTATAATAAACTCGGTCTTTGCCCCTTGGTGGATTTGGTTTTTTGCCCCTAGGGTGGAGTTGATCTTTTGCTCCCTGGGTGGAGTTGATCTTTTTCCCCCTAGATGGACTTTATATTTTGCTCCCTGGATGGACTTGATATTTGCCCATAAGGTGAGAGGCAAGCGACCTACCTGTACTGGATAAGTAGAGCAATGACTGGATCAATGGTAGTATTAGCGATGCTAGGGGCAGTGATACTATTAGCAAAAATGAAAGTACCATACATGAATTCGATGGAGTTGGGCAAAGCTTAATAGCTTGTATTAACTCCATTTTCCTCCATGATAGTTGTTATTTTGTCATGAAGGATTAACATAATGGCATTTGGACTTAGCCCCTTTAAATGAGTTTGGCCCTTACTCCCTATATGGGAGATCCTTAGTCTTGGAAAAAAGGTCTCTGCCCCTTGGATGAGAGGTTTTTTCCCTCTGAATAGATTTGGTCTTTGCCTACTGGATGAGAGGTGAGGGGTTGATCCATGTTTATATGGACTCTAGTTGCCCTTGCAGTGATCATTGGTTGCAATGTTGTTCCCATAGTAATCATTGGTTGACAAAGCGTGTCGTAAACCTCTCATTGAGGATGATGGTATAGATTGGGGCAAGAGGACCATTTGATGATGTCATTTCCCTTTCTCTTAATCAATCATCAGTTTTTACCTTTTCTTCTTCTAATATGTGCTCATTTCAACTAAGTTTTCTACTTGGAGGAAAAGTCAAGTCCCACTAGACGTGTTAGAATTTGTGAGATCAAGATTAACCATTCGAGATAGTAGAGATCTCGGGAGCAACCTCAAATCACAAATAAAAATTTATTTTAATTTAAT
The DNA here is from genome assembly GCA_005019695.1 of Trichopus zeylanicus subsp. travancoricus. Lineage (NCBI taxonomy): Eukaryota > Viridiplantae > Streptophyta > Magnoliopsida > Dioscoreales > Dioscoreaceae > Trichopus > Trichopus zeylanicus. Next base: position 531,603 of record RXID01010986.1, read on the forward strand.
GTGCACTATCATGTATTATGGAAACATGACTTCTAATAGGTGTAAGCCGCTATTATTAATTACCCCGACAACTATCAAAAACCTTCTAAAATGAGAAACCTACCTAAAAAAATAGAGACACAAAAAAAAAGAAGAAAGCATTTGATTGATTGACCAAAGAAAAATGATACATGGCTTAAGCAAGGGCATTCTCTCACTTCACACTGAATTTTAACATAGAAAACATGAAAGAAATAAAGAAAGAGAAAGAGTAAAAAAAAAGCTTTGATGTGTACTGCTATCCCGCTTTCCTTGCGCTGGACCATGTGGCACCTAACTCAAATTGACTCGGTCTTTGGCAAGTATTGATGGCATCATCCGATGGGATATGGAATGGAATAGGAGAAGTTCAAAGTATTTTCAAAAGCTTTGAGCATTATCGGTAGCTTGTTGAGATTGGCCTAAAATATTTTTGATAGCCTTGAGCTTTGGTGATATCTTCATGACTTGAAGTGTTTCTATTAGCTAATAAGGCGTCAATGATAACTTTATTTGGGTTAGAGTCTTTCTGTTAGCCAATAAAGTACTGGTAATAACTTTGTTGACCTTGAAGTGTTTCTATAGCCAATAAGGGGTAGACAATAACTCCTTTTAATTTTTGAAGTATTTCCATTATGGATAACGCATAGGCGATAACTTCATTAACCTTGAAGTGTTTCCATAGCCAAGAAGGCATAGGGGATAACTTCATTGGTTTTTGAAGTATTTTTATAGCCGATAAGGCATAGGTGATAATTTCATTGACCTTGATGTGTTTCCATAGCCAATAAGGTGTAGGCGATAACTTTGTTAGTTTTGGTAGCATTACCAATAGCTTATAAGGTTGGGTATAGTTTTGGAAATCACATCATCAACTATTTTTGGGATTGAATAGCTTTAAAGGGCACATCATCAATGGCTTCTGGGGTTAATTAGTTTGAAGAATGCATCACCAACTACTTCTAGGGTTGGCTAGCTTGAACAAGCATATTGTCAACTGCTTCTAGGGTTGACTAATATAGCCAATGGCTTTGATTGTATTGTTGGTTGACTTCATTGATTTAGTGACATCACCAATGGCTTAGGAGTTAGGTATATATTTAAAGTGTGACTGATAGCTTTGAGTATATTATCAATTAACTTCTTTGATTTGACAGTATCATCAGTTCGTCGATTCTTCTTACTTTGCCCCATAGTCCGGTGTGCAAGGATCTTCTCGATCTCCTTGTCAAACTACTTTTAAACTATTGGTGGAGCTCCCTTGGCTTGATCAAGTCTCTATTGAAAGATTTGAGAAAGCTAACATGGAATGTTGGGTGTACCTTTAGTCTATCAGGTAGCTTCAACCGGTAAGCAATCTACCCTACTTTCTTCATCACTTCAAAGGGGCCATCATACCTTGGTACCAACCCACGATATACGGTCTTGCTGCTGATTTTCTTCTATATCTATGGAGTAAGTTTCAGCAACACCATGTCCCCAACCTGAAACTCCAATAAACGCCTTCGTTCATCTGCATGCCTCTTCATATGTTTTGTTGCCTTGTGCAAGCTGTCCCGAGCTTGTTCTATCAACTCCTCCTTCTTCTTGGTGAAGCGATATGCAATAGGACACTTTCCTTGGTCCATTAATTGAGCCAACTCGAGAGTGAGAGGCTATTGTCTCATCACAAGCTCTATAGGACTCATTCTTGTAGCCGATGACCTGTGGATGTTACAATAAAATTGGGCTGTGTCCAACAGCTCCAACCAATTCTATTGGCTGACCGTTACATAATGTCTTAAGTGTTCCTCCACAAGGTATTGATGTGCTCTATTTGGCCATCCGTTTGTGGGTGATTAGCCATAGAGAACTTCAACTCTAAACCCATCAAGTTGAAGAGTGCTGTCCAAAACCTGCCCTTGAATTGAGCATCTCGATCACTCACGATGTCTTTTAGGACACAGAAGTGCTTTACGACATGCTTGTAGAATAGCCCTACTGCTACCTCTGCTGGACATGCATGGGGTGTTGGTATGAACACCACATACTTCGAGAGTCGGTCGATGATGACTAGTATTGAGCTCATCCCATCCACTTTGGGAAAGCCCGAGATGTCCATGGAAATGGACTGCCATGGCTTCTCTTAAATAGGCAAGGGTTGCAGCAGCCCTACCTCCTTCTTCCTCTCCATCTTGTCAAGCTGGCACATAAGACAAGTCTTGACATACATCTTAACATCTTCCCCTATTTTTGGCCAATAGTATAACCTGGAGAAGAGTGCCATCATCCTTTGCCCTCCAGGATGTCCTGCCTATTGAGGATCATGAGTCTCTCATTGCAGCTCACACCTCAGCCCTCCCACCTTAGGGATGTACAACTTGTTGCCTCTAGCATAACAAGTTATCTTCAAGCCAATAACGCTTAATTACCCCTTCACGTACCTCTCTCCTGAGTTGGATGTATGCTGGGTCTGTGTTGGCTTGCTCTTTAACCCTCTCCAGCAAGATTGACTACATTGTGGACAGTGCAGTTACATAGCATTGCACCTCCCTTCAGCTCAATGCATCTGCCACTTGGTTCTATCGCCCAAGCTTGTGCTCCCACATGAAATCAAACTTGGCCAAGAACTCCTACCACCGAGCTTGTTTGGGGGTCAATTTCTTTTGGGTCTTGAAGTATGTGTTTGCAACATTATCCATCATGACCTTGAACTTCATTCCCAATAGGTAATGCCTCCAAGTGTTTGAGAAGTGCACCACTATTGTCATTTCTTTCTCATGTGTGGTGTAGTGTTGCTCCGCATCTTTGAGCTTGCGGCTCTCAAATGCCACTGAGTGTTCTTCCTGAACAAGAACTCCCCCAAGAGCATGATCTAAGGCATCTATATGTACCTTGAATGGAAGTTCAAAGTTAGACAATCGCAGCACCAGCTCCATTGACATTGCTACCTTCAACTGGTCAAATGCTGCTTGGCATGAGTTCGTCCATGCTCATTTTTGATCCTTCCTTAGCAAATCAGTCAGGGGATTCACTTTCCTTGAATAATCCTGAATGAATCTTCTATAATAGTTAGCCAAACCAAGGAAAGAACGAAGATCCAATACCTTTGTTGGACCACCCAATTGAAGATTTCTTGGACTTTCCTCTCATCCATTTGTATCTATCCCTTGCTCACCCTGTGTCCAAGGAACCTAATTACTTTCTGACAAAACTCACATTTCTCCTTCTTGACGAAGAGCTTGTATTCTCTAAGTCAAGAGAATACCTTTCTAAGGTGGTCGATGTGGTCCGCTAATGTCTCCGAGTAGATGACAATGTCATCCAAGTATACCACCATGAATCGATCCAATACCTCATACAATACTTCATTCATCAAGTTGCAAAAAGTTGTATGAGCATTCATTAATCCAAAAGGCATGACTAGGAACTCAAATGAGCCATACCTTGTGACACATACCAATACCCCGACTGCAAGTCCAACTTGTTGAAGTATGTCACCTTGGCCAATCGATCAAACAAGTCACTTGTATTTGGCACCGAGTACTTGTTCGTAATAGTCACCTTATTTAGCACCCGATAGTCCATGCACATTCGAAGTGAACCATCTTGTTTCCGCTAAAACAACACTAGAGCGACGGTTGGATCAATCCTGCATCCAACAATTCATTGACCTATTTTCTCAGCACTAAAAGCTCCGTATTAGCCAATCGATAAGGGACCTAAGTAGGAGATTTGGCACCTGACTCCAGCTCAATCTTGTGGTCAACTACCCTTTGAGGGGGAAGTTCGTTGGACAGTTTTGGTGGCATCACGTCTGCTAATCCACCAGGACAGTTGCAACATCATCAGGTACCTCCACAACCTGATCGGTTGTATCTCAATTAGTGCTACAATGTAGGTGGCCTCACCCCTCTTAAGCCCCCCTTTCAACTATTGAGGAGATTGCATTCCCGCTGCTGCAGTTTTCCCCACATATGTGGCCTATACAAAGTATGATGATTCTTCCACAGAAATCAACATACCTAATAAGTGAGGCATTAAGTTAGCCTTCACTTGGACAAAGAAATCTATCCCTAGGATACACTCAAACTCATCAAGCACTGATACTGTGACACTGATATCTCCCTCCCAAGCTCCAACTTTGAGGGTTGCGCTAGCCATTCCATGAATTGGAGTCAACCTAGAGTTTACTGTCTTCACTTTCCATGAACTTGGCTGCACCTGCAAGCCAAATTCACTTACCAACTTATGGGAGAAGAAGTTGCTAGTTGCCCCTATGTCCAGCATAGCCAAAACAAGCCTCCCATTCAATAGCACCGATGCATACATCAACCTTTGCAAGATAGCTACCTTTCCATTGTCATAGAGTTGAGTAGCTACAATGGATTCATGCGTGGTGTTACCGCAGCACCACGCTCTTCCTCTTTAAATTCCCTGAGAGATAGAGCTTCTAGCTTTTTCCTCATCAAACATTCCCTTGTCCGATGAGAACCATTGCATATAAACCAGCCCTGCACTCTATTAGTGGGCTGTAGCTTGGACTAGCTAGGTTCCGCAACCTTCTTGCCCTTATCCTCGAGCTTCTTGCCATCCTTGTTTACATGCCCCATCTTCCTTCCATCCATGGCCTTCTTGGTGGTCATCGTCAACTTGAAATCCACCAAGCCTTTTGCAAAAGCAATGACTGAAGGAAGATGTTGGGGGAATCGAAAGAGTGTCGAATCGGAATAATATAGTGGGCCAGATACCAAATCATCCCAAAAACTTAAGCTCATGGGATATGAGCCTTTTTCACTATATATATTAGACTCTATCTATCTAATATCCGATGTGGGACTAATTCATCACACCTGACATTATAACAATCTCCCCCTTTAGGTGTGATTTGACCACATCAATTTTAACACTCTTAATCAAGAACTCTTTTACTCGACCAGTTCCACCGTGTAATCCATACTAATGGATTTTTGTCTCATTCTTTTGATTTTTTAAGAGAAACTAACATGTGACTCAATTCAGTCGCACCATCATAGTAATTTCGGTCTTAAGAGTTTGCATAGCTTCAAACCCGAAGTTCTGATGCTATTTGTTGGGAGAATCGAAAGAGTGTCAGACCAGAATAATATAGTGGATCAGACGCCAAACTATCACAAAAGCTTAAGCTCATGGGATTTGAGCATTTTTTACTATATATATTAGACTCTATCTATCTAATATTCGATATAGGACTAATTCATCACACTTGATATTATAATAGGAAGATCCCTTACTCCTTTCCGTCGGAGTTCCGCTTGAGCCCACGACTGCAAGCCAGAAAGAAAGTTGAACAACTTGTCCTCCTTGGACATGTTGGTGATGTCGAACATGAGGGAGCTGAATTCTCTCGCATACTCCCTTATGGTCCCCAAATGTTGTACCTTCTCGTGCAACCACCCTATGTTGTACGGAAGGAACTGCTCCTTTAGTTCCTTCTTGAGGATCTCCCAATCCTCTAATTGAGCTCTCCCAGCTTGAGCATTCTCCGATGCTCTAGTACACCACCATAACTTGACATCTCCAACCAAGTACATACTGATGATGGTGACTTTCTCTCTTTCCGAAACATGAGCAGCCTTGAAGTACTACTCTATATCCCACAAGAAGTTCTCCAACTCTTTCACATTCTTGCAACAATTAAAGGAATGGGGTTTCAGGACTTTTACCTTTGAAGGAGCTCTACCTTCAACAGGGGAGTTTGCCACCACCCTCTTCACCACCATCAAGTCCTCCTCCAAGGACTTTAGACATGATCTCATTGAGTCCATGATTGCAGCGTACGTATCCTTCGCACTTTTCACCTCACTTGCAACGGCCTTCTTGAGAGCATCATTTTGCCTCTATTGCCAAGCCAACTGTGACCATATGCTGCCCGCATCTCTAGTTATAGGGTTTCCCAACATCTCCTCAATGCGAACTAACTGATCCCAAAGCTCTACTTGGGTCACCAAGGCTTTTGTTGATCTTGGCTTCAACTGAACCTGATTTCCACCAAATCGGGCTCTGATACCACTTGTCACACGGCCAAACTTCTACGCTGAAATTTTGCCTATGATGGCGCCAAGGTTCGCCCACCTCAGCCCGCCAAACTCACACAAGCCCACAAGAGTATAGAGGAGAAGAGAAATATAATAACTTTGCTAACCTTTTATTTCTCATATAAAAGAAACACAACTCTAATGCGGAGTGACACTACAAGCCACTCTCTACTTGTGTGTGTCCCCAACTCAATAGACCCCTTGTCTATTTATAATGCACATATATGGTTGTAAGCCACTTATGGAGATCATGGAGAACATGCTCCCACAATGTTCTCCCTGCAGCCCACCTATTGGAGATCATGGAGAACATATTCCATAATATTCTCTTTGTAGTCTACCTATTGGAGATTATTGAGAACATATTCCACGATATTCTCCCTGCAGTTTTCAGCTACAGCCACCTGTCCCATAAGCCCTCAATTACCTATTTACTGATCACATGTCCTTTGACAGGTGCAGCCCCTGATTCTCCAACCTGTAGTCATGTGTTTTCAGCCTGTTCACACACTCCTGCAACTTACTTTAGCCAACCTATCTCGCTGCTCATTCTGCAGAATTGTTTGGGCTATTCAGATCTCCATCCGAATGTGTCATGACTCTGTCACTTGCTGCTATATGTACTGCCCATACACACATATATTGGAGGCAGTCCACTGTCCAGTATGATCACGTGCTCTTTCGTATGATATTCCTCGTAGTGACACCGATTACCACAACTAGTTAATTCTTTATATGTATATTGTCTGTACATATATATGTTGGAGACACTCTTTTTTTTCTAAGATCATGAGATTCATTATATGATTTCATTGTGGTGGCACCCACAACGGATGTGACACCCGTCCTCTTCGTTTCATAGCCAGGTATGGCTAGGTCAAGCCATCCCTTCCTTTGGCAACTGGCAATGAAGATTGGTGTTGGGGAGCCACAAGAGTGTCAAACCAAATCCATATAGCGAGCCAGACACCAAACCATCCCAAAAGCTCAAGCTCATGGGATATGAGTCTTTTTCACTATATCTATTAGACTCTATCTATCCAATATCTGATGTGGGACTAATTCATCACACCTGACATTATAACAATCTCCTCCTTCAGGTGTGATTTGCCCACATCAATTTAACACTTTTAATCAATAACTCTTTTATTCGACTACTTCCACGTATGACCCATGTCCTTGCATCGGCCTTTAGTGCCTGCGCCCTTGCGTCGGCTTCTGGCGCCCACACTTGTGGGCTCGCCATCTTGGCGCCAGTGCATGTGCCCTCTCTTCGGCCTCAAGCCGTCCTCGTGCAAGCGCCTGAGCCCTTGGGCCTGCACTCACGCCCTTGTCGGCCTCGCGCCCGCGTCCTCTCGCCAGTTTTTTCCATGAGACTAATATGTGACTCAATTCAGTCGCATCATAGCGGTAATTTTTAGTTTTAGGAGTTTGCACAACTTCAAACCTGAAGCTCTGATACCACTTGTTGGGGAGCCATAAGAGTGTCAAACCATATCCATATAGTGAGCCAGATATCAAACCATCTCAAAAGCTCAAACTCATGGAATATGTGTCTTTTTCATTATATCTATTAGACTCTATATATCCAATATCTGATGTGAGACTAATTCATCACATCTCACATTATAACATATTGACAGCGCTCCAGCTGAAGGTCGGTGGAGCTCAGGGCGGAGTTGGAGGCAGGAAGCCTTGATCGGTGAGGAGAGAGCACGGTCGGGCTTGGGAGCATGGAAAGAGGAGCTCCGGGCAGCTCGATGTGGGATGGTAGTGCAGCCGATCAGGGACGACAACGGGGAACTTCGCAAGGCTGCCTCGAAGTGAGATGGCAGTGGAGTGGGCTGGAGATGGCAAGGAGGGCTGGTTCTGCACGGGATCCCACAAGGGCGCGGGGCAGTGCTGGCCGCCGGGAAGAGCGAGTGGGGCAGCTATTGGGGGGCTGGGGTTCCAATGGGGTTTAGAGTTCCAGTGAGGGGGCACGGAGGTGCGGGAGGCAGAATAGTGGCGGTGAATCGGCTCCAGCCAAGCTCCAGTGTGGCTCCCGCGTAGATGCGGATGACGGTGAGTTAGGCAGCGGGATAGGCCCGGTGAAAGGCGGAGTTCGTGGGTTGCTAGTAGCCGCACAGGAGCGAAGACAGCAGCGGGAGCAGCAAAAGGCACTCGAGAATTCCTCAAACATAAAATAGAGCAAATGGAAGAGAGAATGGGGAAGAGGAAAAAGAGAATAGAGCCAAGTATACTGGCCTTTCATCTGGTTTCTTCTTCAGCTCTCTCTCCGTTCTGATACTCTGACTATCTCTGTTGTTGTGCTGTCTCCTTCTTTTCGTATCCCTGATTTTATTCTTTTTCTTAGTTATTTGCTTTGACCTTCTTTTTATATTATAAATGGATCAAATCATTTCAAAATAAAAGATTATTTATTTTTTTTCTGTTTATTTACTTTTTTTTTTGGATAGATTGTGAATTAATAATCTTGAAAGGTTATATTGGGTGAGAATATCTGAATAGGATTCTCACATTCAAATATATAATGATCGTGGATATGAATAAGGATTTGATTTGTTTACTTATGAATAAAAATTATTCTTATTTGTAATATCTTATTTTTAAGAAAATTATTTATAAATTTTCTTAAAAAATCTGGACTAGTACATTATTTTATAAATTTTGAGGATTTTTTATAAAAATAATATATTTGTAATTTTTAATAAAATTTAGACATGTCTATAAATGAAGATTTTTGAAAGTTTATTTGCAAAAATTAAAAATTTTAGTGGTTTATCTGTGAATATAAGATCCTGAGGAGTTTATTTGTAAATCCGAATTTAGTCCAAATATTATTTTGGTCCTTGATAGAAATTTAGGTCCGGCTTAATATTTAAATTTGATTCATCACAAGTTCAACTTAAAGTCGAAATAAGACTACAAAGTCTATTTAAATAAAGAAGATAGCTACTATAGGGTCTCTATAGACTATGAAGCATCTGGACCATCTTTAAGGGGTGTTGATGATATTCATGAACCATTTTAAACAGAGGCCAAGCTCTTAGAGACCCTTCGTCTTCCTTTTGTGTCCGTGTATGGTTTCTTGGCTTATACTTGTGTTTTGATGATGGCTTTTATAGATGATTGATAGCTTGTGACTTGATTGTATATTTTGGAGCTTTATTTATGTTTATGGTTGGATTTTGACTCTAATGGATATTTTGGGAGGTTTATATGGATGGGACTTTGTATTATATTGTGGCACTTTACTCTTATTTGGTATTTTTTTTATCCTAGTTGTGACATTATATTGTGGTTGTGGATGCTTAACTTTGTTTATTCTTAACCCTTTTTGTTGATGTCAAAGGAGAGATATTACATTTGTGTTTTAAAATTGCTTAAATTCTTATTTATGTTATGTATGACTCTAGTTGTTAAATTTCTTTAAATGTAAAAATATTTCTTTAACAAACTAGATTATTTATTTTATATTTGTGAAGGTTTGTCATCATCAGAAATAGGAAGATTGTTGCCTTTTGTAACTTTGTGATGAATAAATTTTATATTTGATCATATCTTGAACATATGTAGCTAGTAGCCGAGCTGAGCTCAAAATGAAAATCAACCCTATTTGGAAGCCTCAAGTATAGATCGACATAAAGATAATAGTAAAGATGAAGTATGATGGAGGATCAACAGATGAAACTTAAAGAATTAAAGGTAGCTTAAAGAAAACTCAAAAGATGAAGTCAACTCACTAGGTTTAGAATTTTTATTTTTTTTGTGTTAAAGATTTACAATTTGAATTCTTAGTTTCATGTTTTGGCTAGCACTCAAATTTATTTTAGAATACCTTCAACAGTATATTAGTTTTATTAAAAATTAATTATGATATGATGTCAAACAATGACTGAAGTTACAGTGAATTATTAAAAAAAAATTTTGTCAACTTTAGATGCTTGAGTTTTAGAGTTTAAAATTTTGAATATAGTAGAAATAATATTAGGATTACTGACAGCTTCAGATGCCAAGACCTGTAGTTTAGACAACCGAAGATCAGAATCTATAAACATCGTGGCTCTTAGGTTTTTAGGTTTGGTCATCCAGTACAAATCTAATGACTGGACGTCCAAAATCATGGCATTAGTTGTAATGGCTAATTAAATTTGACATTAGGACACCATTTGGTTCAGGATCAGGATCAAGATTAGGATCAAGACTAATGAACTACTTTTGTAAACTAATATCTTTTTATCAAAATTAACGCTTCAATAATTTAAAGTTCGAAAAACTATTTAATTTTTTATGATAATTTAATTTAACAATAGTGTAAAATAAGTAATATTAATTTTACAAGAAAAAAATAATTCTGAAGTGAGCTAATCATGATCCTAATCTCAAACCAAATGGGGCCTAGGATATTTCAAATGCCCAAACCTTATGATCCAAAAGCCCAAATATGGTAGAGAATCACCAGTAATTGCTAGTTCTCTTCCCAATGGGTATTTAATAGCTTGGGATTTCTTAAATAGAAAATTTTTGCATATTTTGAGCAATCCTTGTGTGAGAACATAAGCTCCTACTAACTCACTAGCCTCCAAGTGCTCTAAGCTTTATTCTTTAATTTTTAAATCTTCAAAAATTCTTGTAGTCATTTGAGAGATTTTGTAGTGAAGATTGAATGAAACTTTTCATCTTTCTCTAATATTATAAACACTCCTAGGCTGTTAGAAATATAAGAGAATCAAGGCTCTAAATTGGAGTGATATTTGCTCGATTAGAAGTGAAGTTGTAAAGGGGGGCTTCACCTACAAAGCGATTGTGCGATCAAAATCGATGGCCCAAGATAACGGAGACCTAAGTGAGTGATCTTGATGTAAAAAAATCAAAGTATATTTAATTTGAGTGTGCAATTAGGTGTTGTAGGAATATTGACTTCCAACAGATGTAAGTCATTATTGTTAATTACCCTAATGGTTGTCAGGAATCTCCCAAAATAAGAAACCTAGATAAAAGATAAAAAAAATATAGAGACACAAAAAAAAATCATGATTTGATTGATATAAGAAATAGTACATGGCTTAAGTTATGGCATACTCTCACTTTAAAATGAATTTCAATATGAAATTATAGAAAATATGATAATAAAAAAAGGGAGAAGTGAAAAAAAGCTCTGGTAGATGTTACTATCCCACTCTCGTGTGCTGGACCATGTGGTATCTGACATAGATAGGTCTTAATTAGATCCTTAGCAGATGTTGATGGCATTATTTGATGGAACATGGAAGGCAACAAGAGAAGTTTGAAGTGTTTTCAATAATTTTGAGTCTCAACAATAACTTCGTTAGATAGCGTTGCCAGCGGCTTGTTGAGATTAGTATGAAGTATTTCTGATAGCTTTGAGGTTTGGTGATAATTTTTTGAGTTGAAGTATTTTCATAGCTAATGAGGTGTAGGAGAGACTTCATTTAATTAAAGTATTTTCATAGCCAATAAAATATAGGTGATAACTTCATTGAGTTAGAGTATTTTCGTTAGCCAAAAATGCGTAGGAAATAACTCTATGAGTTTGAAGTATTTTCATTAGCCAATAAGGCATTAGAGATAACTTCATTGGGTTGAAGTGTTTTCATTAGCCAATAAGATGTTGGGTATAACTCCATGAGTTTTAAGTATTTTTATTAGCCAATAAGACATTGGAGATAACTTCATTTGAGTTGGAGTATTTCTATTAGCCAATAAGGTATTGGTTATAACTCGATTAATTTTTGAAGTATTTTCATTAGTCAATAAGACGTTGGAGGTAATTTCATTGGGTTAGAGTATTTTCATTAGCCAACAAGATACTAGTGATACCTCCATGAGTTTGAAGTATTTTTGTTAGCCAATAAAGTATTGGATATAACATCATTAAGTTGGAGTATTTCCATTAACCAATAAGGCATTGGTAATAATTTCATGGTTTGAAGTGTTTTAGTTTAAGACTTTGGAGATAATTTATTGGGTTGGAATATTTTTGTTAGCCAATAAAGCATTATCGATAACTTCATTGATATTAAGTATTTTTATTAGCCAATAAAGTGTTGGAGATAACTTCATTTAAGTTTGAGTATTTTCATTAGGCAATAAAGTGTTAGAGATAACTTCATGAGTTTGAAGTATTTTTGTTAGCCAATAAAGTATTGAAAATAATTTTATTTGGGGTTAGAGTAGTTTCATTGGTATATAAGGCACTGGAGATAACTTCTTTTAGAATTGGAGTATTTTCGTTAGCCAATAAGGCATTGAAGATAACTGTATGAGTTTAAAGCATTTATATTAGCCAAAAAGATATGGGAGATAACTTCATTTGGGTTTGGAGTATTTCCATTAGCTAACAAGGCATTGAAGATAATTTCATGAATTTGAAATATTTTCATTAGCTACTAAGATGTTGAAGATAACTTTATTTGAGGTTAGGGTGCTTCTATTAGCTAATAAGGCATTGGAGATAAGTCCATGAGTTTGAAGTATTTTTATAACCAATAAGATGTAGATTATAACTTCTTTGATTTTTAAGAGTTTCTATAACTAATGAGGTATAGGCGATAACTTCGTTGATTTTAAAGTATTTTCATAGTCAATAAACTATAGGCAATAACTTTTTAAATTGTGAAGTGTTTTCATAGTTAATGAGGTGTAAGCAATAACTTCATTGATTTTAATGTATTTCCACAACCAATGAAACATAGACAATAATTTCTTTGATTTGAAGGTAACATTGCCCATTACTTGTAGAGTTGGGCATAGCCTTGGAGTGTTACCAACGGTTTTTATAACACACCCAATGGGACTTGGTTTATTCCAGTTTAGTCCTATTCAAACTAGTTTAGACCTTACTAGGGTTCAATTTAATTTAGTCCGAATGAGGCAGGGTTCAAATTTGTCTTGACCGATTGGGTTTGGTTCGGATTTGTCTTAACCTAGTTGGGTTTAGTTCAAACTTATCTTGGCCTAATTAGGGTGTGGATTTAAGTTCAGTTTGACTTATTTAAGGTTTGTTTGAATTTGCTTTAATTTGATTGAAGTTGGTCTTAACCCAATTAGGGCCCAAACTCAATTTAATCTGATTAGGGTTTAGTTTCAATTTTGGTCTAATTTTTGGTTGACCTAAATTGAACCTGACTAGGGTTCAGTATGAACCAATTTAATTTGGATTAACTTAATTTAAATTTGAGCCAAGTTCAATATAAGTTTTAGACCATTTATATGACTAGTTTAGGTCTATCTGGTCGTCCATTCGAGTCAATTTAATTTTGTTTATTTGCTTTAGCTGAATCAATTTGAGTTCAACGCGATCAAGCCATTTAACTTAACTGATTATATTAATCAATTGATTAATTTAGTTCAAGAATCCTAAAACTATCATAATGGTTTTGGGTGGGTTCATGGCTTGACTCTAAGTTGCTTTGACTATTAAGCGAGCTCGCGAGTTAGTCTTTAATCTGAATAGACGTTAAGTAAGTCTGCAAGTTGCCTTAGTTTGAATAGAAATATGGCAAGTTCACGAACTTACCATATATCTAGTCTTAGTTTGAATGGATGTTCGGTGAACTTATAGGTTGGCCTTAGTCCGAATAGATATTTGTCAAGTCCATGAGCTGGTGTTAGTCCGAATAAATGTTCAACGAGTTCGCAGATTGACTTTAGTCCAAATAGATATTCGATGAGTTTGTAGGTTAGCCTTAGTCCGAATAAACATTCGGTGATTTACAAACTAACAATAGTTTGAATAGATATTCAGCTAGCTCGCAGGCTAGTCTTAGTCCAAATTTGCGAGTACACAGGCTAGCTTATAATCCAAACAATGTTTGGTGAATCCATAAGCTAGCTTTAGTCTAAATTTGTGACCTGTAGGTTGACCTATGGATGTCACGAGCCCACAAACTAACTTATAGTCTAAATAGATGGTCGGCAAGCCCACAAGCTGGTCTTAATCTAAATTTGTGAGCCCGCAAGCTGGTCTTAATCCAAATTTGTAAGCCCACATGCTAGCTTATAGATGTCGCTTGTCCACATGTTAACTTATAGGTGTGGCGAGCCTACAAGCTAGCTTATAGGCTTTCAGATGAGACTGCAAATTGGCCCTAGATCAATGTGAGTTTTGAGTTATTTTACTTCAAGTGATCCCTTGTTAATTAGTGGGCTCCAAAGTTGAGTTCTTCAATGAGGGCACCGTGATAGAGATGAGACCACGAGTAACCACAATATTGGTGGAGATCCATTGATACACAAGACCATGGTGACCACGGTATTGGTAAAGACCCATTAATGCACAAGGCTGCAGGTGGCTATGATATTGGTGGGAATCTATTGATACATAAGGCCATAGATGATATTAGTGGAGATTCATGAATGCACAAAGTCACAGATGGGTGCGTTGTTAATGGAGGTTCACCAACGCGCACAACCGCAGTGGCAATGGAGGCTCATTGATGCTCGAGGCTGTCGGTGACCATGGGTTATGGTGAAGACTTGTGGATGTGCAAAACTACAACTGGCTGTGATATTGGTGGAGAAGCATCGACACCCGAGATCGCGAGTGGTCATGGATAGGTGGGATGAAGGGGCATTCATGGTGGAGTTTGGATGCCTAATCCTTATGGGCCCGTTTGGAACGGGGTCAAGGTCAAGGTCAAGGTTAAAGGAAGGGGTAAAGTGTAAAACGCTAATGCGGTCAAGTAAATCGTGTTTGGTTACTGATTTGGCTAGCAGATTGTTAAAATTTTTTGTGGACAAAAATGCCCTCCGGCGTCGGCAATTGTGCACACAGCACTGTTCATCTTCTCCGCGCGTAAACGACGTCGCCGGCGGAGCCCGCACTCGGAGCTCGCCGGCCGAGCTCGCGAGCGGAACTCGCAAGCTGAGTTCGAGCGCGGAGCTCGCCGGCCGAGCTCGCGTGCGGAGCTCGCCGGCCGAGCTCGCGCGGGCAGCTCGGGCGCGAAGCTCGCGTGCGAAGTTTGCCGGCGAAGCTCGAGCACGGAGCTCGCCGGCCAAGCTCGCACGGGCAGTGATGGCAGAGACGGCGTCTGCTAGAAGAGGATGGGGCGGTAATGGCGGAGACGGCGTCTGCTGCATGGCGAGGAGAAGATAAATAGTTGGCAAGATTCGAGGAGATCTCGAAGGAGAAGGACAGCTGTGATTGCGAGGATGATGGAAAGCGGGAGGTGGTGGGTCGAGTGCAGGACGTCTACGTCGACTGCGGTGAAGAAGAAAATTTTCATATTTTGTGATATCCCCAAAGTTGGGATTTCGTTGTATTAAGCATATACCAATTTCGCAATTCCAGCAGAAATTGGGAAAGGAGTAGGTTTCATTTTTTGATTTAGATTCCCAACCTTTGCAGTGGGTTTGTCCTGCATAATCTCTGCATTAATTTGCATTAATGTCTGTATTTTATTTATTATATTATATTGCACTTACCTAATGCAAGTTGCAGTTGATGATGCTTCCTATGGAAAATGCGTATTCAAATCTGATAAAAGTATTGTAACTTCAATTGGACCATTTATGTAAAATACCATTTTTGTATATGTCATTCAGCATGCTAAACTTCTGCTTGGAAGATTTCATGGCAAAAAACCTCTTATAAGTGATAGTGTCTTTTGCATTTCACAGCACAACAGCTTATACATTAGAGAAAAGGAGACTCCAAACACTACAACAATAATTAACGGTGCTAATTAACAGGAAACAGCGAGTATTGTCTGAAAAACACAATATCCATTATTGTCAAATATATATAATAATTTTGAAATACACCAGAACCATCATCAGTGGTCTACAAAATTATGGGTTGAAAATAAAGCATCAGCGAGTTCTTCTTCGGCTACATATGCGATTGCTTCGCGGTGCAAAAATACAACATTATTCTCTGCAAGTAAATAAAAGGTGGAAAAATTATTAACATGATATTAGAAAATTATGTAAATTATACTTACACTTTTATATCGGAAAAAGTAAACTATCACTTACGCTTCCCACAGAGCTGCAGTTATTTCGTTTCGAAGTATTTTCCCATATCGCACTTCACGTTGTGATATACGGATGTTGGGTTCAGATGTTTTATTATGTACTCCCGGAAATTGTTCAGTGCTATCATGAACCCCTTCGTTAGGCCTGCAGTCGTGAAACAGCTGGTCCTCACCGTAATTCCTACGTATAAAATTGTGTAACACAGCACAAGCCACCACTATAGCACATTGTGTTTCATAAGGATATGATTGCATTTTGCGTATTTGAAACCGCTGCTTAAATATGCCAAATGTCCTCTCCACACAATTTCTCAAACTGGCGTACATATGATTAAATTTGTCCCTCAGATTCTAATATTAGACTCGACCTTGACCAAACTGTCCAATGTGGTATCGCTCATTTCGAAATGGTGCCATAAATTTATTAGTATTGGCATACCCGGCATCCACCAGATAGTATTTACCTAAAATAAACTATAATTATCATTACGAACATTATCATTAGTCTTTAAATAACAGCAAAATTATGAGTTTCACTTTCAGGGATGAAGAAATCACCTCGACTTAAATAATCTCGTAAGATTCGTGCGTCTGCAACAGATCCCTCCCAACCGCTACAAACAAACAAAAATTCCATATCAAAAGAGACAACCGTTATAACATTTTGCGTAAGCAACCCATGGCGGTCTCGAAATGGAAGTTGCATTTCTCGACTCACAATCGCCGGTATATGTGTGCCATCTATAACCCCGAGTGTATCCTACAAAGAAACACATAATATGTTAGAATATATGTTGGCATTACTTAGAGAATATTGTAGAAATTTATCTCACCTTGAAAAAGGAGTACGCTCCTCCTTGATTAAGAATTGCGGGATGGACTGGAGCATCATGAGGCGGCAATTGTATGTAATCATTTTTTAGAGACATAATACCTTCCAAGACTTTATGGAAGTACCTACTTATAGTCTCTGCAGAGTGTTGGAATGTCAGCTGTAAGTCTCTATTAGATGCTCTACGAGCAATGGAGTAAAGAAAAATCCCTACTTGTAATTCAGCAGATACATGGGCTGTAGGCACGATACTTCCCCGCTCAATAAGTATTCTAGTGAGCAGTAGAAACACTTGCGGCACAAGTCTAAAGGTCCAAAAAAAATGAGCTTCATTACCTAGTAAGTCGTACATAAACTCCATCCCAGTAAATGCTCGATTATTCAGTGGACGGGCTGGTCTTCTCGCTGAGATTGAGGAGTCTTCAAAATAAGTGGAAATGTCATCTTCGATTTGCAACTCTACTTCTTCCTC
The DNA here is from genome assembly GCA_005019695.1 of Trichopus zeylanicus subsp. travancoricus. Taxonomy (NCBI): domain Eukaryota; kingdom Viridiplantae; phylum Streptophyta; class Magnoliopsida; order Dioscoreales; family Dioscoreaceae; genus Trichopus; species Trichopus zeylanicus. The sequence goes on from RXID01010986.1 coordinate 548,982, forward strand.
ATGTTCATCAAAAATGTTGTCCTAATTCGACATATTGGTGTTACAAAGAAGAATGAAGTTGTGTTATAGTATCGGCAATAAGGTCGCTCTATATATAGAGATCGACCTGAGTCGTCAGAGTGATAAATCTTGGCCGATTGATCTGACATGTCGTCCTGATGTTACAAAAATGAACTGTTGACGTCAGAGTGATAAATCTTGTCCAATTGATCGGACGTGTCGTCCTAACGTTACAGAGATGAACTATTGACGTCAGAGTGATAAATCTTATCCGATTGATCTGACATGTCGTCCTGATATTACAGACATGAATTGTTAACATCAGAGTGATAAATCATGTCTGATTGATAGGACGGGTCATCTTGATATTACGGAGATGAATTGTTGTCATCAGAGTGATAAATATTGTCTGGTTGATAGGATATGTCGTCCTGATGTTACGGAGATGAACTGTTGATGTCAGAGTAATAAATCATGTCTGATTGATAGGACGAGTCGGGAAGATGTTACAGAGATGAATTGTTGACGTCAGAGTGATAAATCATGTCTGATTGATAGGACCTATCATCCTGATGTTACGGAGATGAATTGTTGACATCAGAGTGATACATCTTGTCTGATTGATAGGACATGTCGTCTTGATGTTATATAGATAAACTGTTGACGTCAGAGTGATACCTACCTCCCACGCCATTTCGGACTTCGTGCCAGCTCAACGTAAACTTTGTCTGCAAGCGAGAAGGAACACCCTCCAATTTTAGTCTCCTTGCCGGCTTTGAAATTTTAAAATTTCTTTAGATGTACGATGTGAGTCCCTCGGAGTCAATGTCCGCCACAAGAATTAAATAGAGGTAAGTTGAGATTATAATGAAGAAATTTGTGGCAAATATACCACCTATAAGATTGCTTAACTGCAAAAACATTCCCCTAAATGTACCAACAAAAATTAATACAACCTAAGCATCAGCTAGCATAAAATATGTTAATTAAGTTGTACAGCATGTAATATACTACACAAACCCATGTGATATCAGCATGTGATATAGTACAAAAATCCATGTTTCACAGTCACAAATCGGACAAGCATAGTTTCACCTCTATTACAATTAATCACAGAAGCACACCCTCAGTCACAAATGACACAATGTCATCTTCAAAATCGAGAAGCACACAGCTCTTTGACCTGGATCATGGACTCCATGGAATTTGATCCTGAAATTGGCCACGGCAATGCATACTTCCTATGGAGGGTTATGCTTCTGTCGAAACCTTCCTTTTCTTCTTGTCCTTCCCTTGATTAGCACCGGCCTTATTTGCCTTTTTTGCTACATTTCCTTTCTTCCTCTTCACCTATAAACAATAAAAAACTTAGAATGAAGCTTATACAAGACAGAAACGGATAATGCAACTCAAATTAAAAGTTCATTTGCAGAAAATTGCAATTAGGACCTACTCATACATTATCCCATCATATGACAGCCTATTCGGAGTTATCCAAGATTTGAGGGCACGACAGACGAGATTTACGTAACTGTGCCTTACTCCTTTTTATATCATATTCTTCTACTCGCCTCTTAGCCCATAATTTCAGCCCAAACGAATCCTCTTCTAGCAGAAAATATTCCTGATTATGTGTTTCTTTCAGACATTCAGCACATTTAAACCTGTCTGCAGTGTTAATAAAGGTAAGGCTAAACAACTTGGCTATGCACTTTTTAAACGTCACTTGCAACAACTCTTTCACTATACTTTTTGTCCATAACCTGCATCCACTTGTCCAAAGTCTCCGGAGTCACAGTTTGGCAAGAATTGCTCGCAGTACTTTTCAGGAACTCTCCACTAAGTCTCCTGTTATTTCTTCCACTGCTACGATCAAATCCTTCATAAGAGCGTTTCCCACGTGTCACAGAAGTAGGGTTCTCATCAGGAAATAACCTCCGAACGAGACGACTGTATGGATTGTCGTTAGCCTCAGTGTTGTTTTGCATCACTGGTGAGGTGGTCAAATCGGATCCCTCTTCTGCTGTAGGTGGCTCTGAAGGTGCTCTTCTCGATGATAGCATCAACCTTCCTATCGCAATTGAGCTCTTCACCATTATTTCTACATCAAAAAACTGAGGAAACCCAATGATCCAAGCATTTTCGTATTGTGGGTTGTGCTGCCAAAAAGAATAAAGTGTTAGAAGCAAAATTAGGGTTTGTATTCCGAAAGTTACAACGTAAAATGTAAAACATACCATAAAGAAATCTGTCATTACTCCCGGATCTCCTGCTGTTGGCCTATGCATGCCATAATGCCACGTCCATCCGCTCTTGTTCTTCATAAACTGAAATTTATTATACCTTTCTTTCAATCTCTTCCATCTGTACCTCAATTGCTCTGCATCTCGTACCATGACAGATAATTCATTTAATTTCTGCACAACTTTATTCCAAGATTGCTTTCTGAAATTACCACCCTTGTTCCTTTCATCAACGTGTTCCTCCAGTAGCAACCGAACAAGTAAAGTGTCCTCAGCAGTGGTCCAATTTGGGGCACGTCCAGCCTTGTTATAAGACTGACCACCTTGCTGAGTTGATTTTTCCTTTCCTTGTGTTCGAGGACTTCGCCGAACTGGTGGATTGTGAGCATCCATTACTGTAGTAAAATCTGAACAAATAAATATGCAAAACATGAAAGCATGTTTAACAATGATTTGCAAGAAAACCTAAAACAAGCTTTATATAAGCAGATTCCACATTTAGTCAAGTATTCATCCATAGATTAAGTTAATGATAGTTGTTATAGTTGTATCTTGGCATGCATAAAAGCCTTTTACAACAGTTTGCTACATCAACCAAAACTCAGAAAAATCCACAACCTAGCTCACAATGCTGGTTCTAAAGAGAAATGACAAGGCCCATTATATTGTGTCCATTGTCATCAAAATGAGAGAGGTTAGTTGCTTAGATGTGAAGCAGTAACAAGCTTCACTACAGTCTCCAGATTACACGATACAGGCTTTCTCTGCCAAAAGGACATATGTTAGACCCAAATGTTGCAGTTTCAACTTAGGAGACAATCGAAACATAACCTAATGAGATTTGGCAAACATTATGCACATACAGTACCTACATTACCACCAGTCCTTGTGTTCCATTTTGGTCTAAACTACATTCTTCTTCTGGTTTGATCAAACAACAGACAAAAATAAAAAGTAGACATAATAAACAAGATATTATTCTTAAATGTCTTATCATAGAGATAGAATAGGTTGTACCAGCTCTGATTCTCCATTTCCATTAGATGCTGGTGAGGTAGTATGAGTCTGAAAATAAGCTTGTTGCTATTGTTGCTATTGTTATGAAAATCACTTGATCGAATGCAAGTTAATAAGCAACTATAAATTTAAAATATTTTTTTCTCCTAATGCTGTAGATTTTAGGCTCCTACATACATGACGAAATTATTGGAATAAGCATGATCCATATGAAAGACAAAAAGATTGAGAAGAACCACTTAATTAATTATATGTCGTTGGCGGGGAAGGAGGGGACTCCTGCGGCATCCGCTGCATCGTCGACGGGGAAGGAGGAGACTCGTGCGGCGTCTACTGCGTCATCCGTGGGGAAGGAGGAGACTCGTGCGGCGACTGCTGCGTCGTCGGCGAGGAAGGAGGAGACTCGTGGGGAGTCTGCTGCGTCGTCGGCGGGGAAGGAGGATACTCGTGCCACGTCTGCTGCGTCGTCGGCGGGGAAGGAGGATACTCGTGCCACGTCTGCTGCGTCGTCAGCGGGGAAGGAGGAGACTCGTGCGGCGTCTGCTGCATCATCGGTGGGGAAGGAGGGGACTCGTGCGGCATTTGATATGTTGTCGACGGGGAACGGGGAGACTCGTGCGGCGACTTGCGTCGTCGGCGGGGAAGGAGGAGACTCATGCAGCGTCTGCTGCGTCGGCGGCGGGGAAGGAGGAGACTCGTGCGGTGACTGCTGCGTTGTCGGCGGAGAAGGGGGACACTCGTACGACGTCTACTGCATCATCCGCGGGGAAGGAGGAGACTCATGTGGCGTCTGCCGCATCGTCGGCGAGGAAGGAAGAGACTCGTCTGGTGTCGGATGTGTCGTCGGCGGGGAAGGAGCAGACTCGTGCGCCGACTGCTGCGTCGTGGCGGGGAAGGGCGAGACTCGTGCTCGTCTGCTGCGTCAGCGGTGAAGAAGGAGGGCATCGTCTGCTGCGTCATCGGCGAGGAAGGAGGAGACTCGTCTGGCGTCGGCTGCATCATCGGCGGGGAAGGAGCAGACTCATGCGCCGACTACTACGTCGTCGGCGAGGAAGGGGGAGACTCGTGCGCCGACTGCTACGTGGGTCGGCAGCGAAGGGGCAGAGTATATTCCCCAATCTGAGCTGTGGAATCGAGATCCGACGGTTCAAATCAAGTGAGGGTATTTTAGTCAAAACCTTGTTAAAATTTAAATGAATAAAATAATATTAGTTCTATCAAATTTTTGATGTTTGGAAGATAATCTGGTCAAGACGGGGTCAGCCTAGCCATGACCCCGTTCCAAATGCCCCCTATAGGTTCAGTCTTTTGAACTTAGGTGACGAAACATATCGAGAACAATGGCTTGGGGAGAACCATGGTCACGGGTGACCGCAAGCTTGGGAGAGGAAGAGAGGGGTAGTGGTGACACTGGATAATAGGGACCTCTCAAAGGAGAAGAAGAACTAAAACAAAAAAAAAAAGACAAAGGGGAGATAGGGGCTTACATCTTGTTTTTCTCCTTTGTCAGTGCCTTCTTGGTCTCCTCTTTGTTGATGAGATCTTCTACACAACTTCTCCGAGAATCGCCTTTGAATTCTTCAGAAATTCACCCAAGAATCCACTATATTTCTTCTTCTAAATTCATGTGTTATAGCCCTCTTTTATAGGGTTTGCGAAGATTTTTTATTAGATCATTAATTGATTTAAATTTGAGATTTGATAGATATATTCTTTCCATAATATTTATATTTGAATCTATTATTGGTAGATCTTGATATTACAATTTTCTTAACTAGAAAATCTATTAATTTCTAAGATTGGATAAGGATTTGCTTGCATCGTGAGGATTTTATAAATGGCGAAGAGAATATTTGATTAGATTCTCAATGAAGTTGGAGATCTAATGAAATATGGTCTTATGATAAATCTTATATTTGAATCTTTGATTAATTGATTGGATCATTGATTGATTCAAATTTGAGATTTGATAGATATTTTTTACCATAATCTTCATATTTGAATCTCTAATTAATAGATCTTGAGATTACAAATTTTTTTATTAAAAATTCGATTAATTTTTGAGATTGAAAAAGTATTTATTTCCACCTTGAGGATTCTATAAGTGGCCAAGAGAATCTTTGATTGGTTCAATTTTGAGATATGATTTACAATTAGATTGGATCTCCATACCTTTGATTGGCATATAATCTTGTTGATTAGCATTTATTTGCTTATAAGGAGATTATAAAATTGTACCATCTTCAAATATTAAATTTTTAAGGAAATATTTACAAATTTTTAGGAAAATTTGGACCAAAATATAATTTTATAAACTTTTAGGTCTTTTATAAGAAAATTTTGGTCAGATACCTATTTATAAAATTTATTTGGTTCAGCGATCTATTTATAAAATTCTTACATTTTTTCATTTTAACCAAAATTTTGGATAAATTTTGGATCTAATTTTAATCTAAATATCCCTTCCATTCAACCCACTTGAACTGAATTTAGCTTGATCCTAACTTTTTCAACAATTTGGGTATAAATTGAATTCAATTTTTGATCGAATTTGACCATAATTCAAGTCCAACTGAGATCCACATTTGAGTCATAATTTAGTGGCATTTAAGTTTCAATTTTGATCAAATTTGGTTTTGACAAAAATTACCTCAAACAACAATGACTCTACTAGACAGTTCAAGTACTCAAGATTGAGTTAAGAACCGTGAAGTAAGTGTGGTTAATCACTGAAGTATGTAAAAAATGCTTTCCTTACTCTTCTCATTTCATTTATAAGTATTCGTGATTTAATTTTTTGTTTGTGAACTTGTGATTTTGCACATTGGTTTGTGAATTGATTTTTCAATTTCAAAAATGGCTATCATTCTCATTAGACTTAATTCACCCTTCCCCTTCCCCTCTTAGTTTTTGCCTATCAGTTTTGTCCCAGTCATGGAGATAGTAATGGTCATGTTGATACACATCTATATTCTATAGAAATCAATTTCGCGATCACTCGTGGGTATTAAAGTAGCAGCGTGCTCTGCTCTGAGATACCCTTTGTGATTCAACTTTTGGGTTGAATCACTATTCTTATGTGTGCCTCATGTTTTATAGGAGATACTAATCATATTGCCCTCCTTGTGTTGCAATGTTAAGAAAAATATTGCTTTTGCTATTTTGTAAGAATTTTTTATTGATTTTATACATTAGTTAAGTGATGCATCTATTTGATAATTTTGGTTAGGTTCTATCTTCTAGTTTTGACTTCTACAAAATCTTTTGTGTGTGTGTGTGTGTGTTAATTTAATATAGGATTTCATTCTCTTATAGATTCTTAGTTTAGAAATTCACATGCAAATCAGGATTTATGATGTACTATTAAATCACTTGTAGATCCCTTCTCAATTTTATGTATGATACATGTGTCTAATTGGCCTTCTTGTGAATTTGTAATTTGTTAAATTTGAATACAAACTCTAATTTCATGTTTTGAGGAGTCTTAATGAATTCACTATTAAAATTTCTCATTATGTCGTATATTAGTAGTTTGTGAAAAATTTATTTATCTTATATTTCAATAGATCCCGTAGAAGAGTCGTTCGTAGAAAATATATTATTTATAGTTGTGTTTAGATTTGTCTTATATAAAGATTTAGTTATGCAAGTTATAATTCTCATTTGTAATTATTATTTATTTAAGTTTAATTAAGATTGTGACCTTATATGTAGAATTTTAGCCTCATATGTGTAGGACATTATCATGCGCCTGAAGCACAAGTTTTAATTTCAGAGTGTGACAGGAACTCTTTGAAAGAAGCCTCAAATTGGGGTAGTTGCAAAGAGTACCCTAGAGATGTCTTTTCAACGATTCCCTATTTTGGATCTAGATTTTCTGTTTATGGACCTTCTGCAGAGCTAAGTTAGATCCATACTCCAGCTTTTTTGGACCTCATCTGCTCAAGTACCCCCTCCCAGGGCTCTAAAGGCTCATTAGGTTAAGGACACCCCTTGGTGAGAAATCTTTCCAAAGCTCTCCGATGAGGTCATCTTCTCCGATGAGGATGGATCTCCCAGTCATGAGTTTGGTCCCTATTTTAGATGCATGGTTTGTTTGCAGTTTCTCTATGAAATACAGTTTGCTTAGAGACGTGATCTTGCGAGTACGCTGTAACGTCCATGATGGTCATTGTGAGAGGAAGACGTAAATTGAGTCTTTTGTGGGCTCTCTTGTTTATGCTTACCCTTTTTTTTTTTATGTATTTACAAATAACTAGCAGCGATTTTTATAGGGACTTTGTATGTATGCCCTTTAAAAATATTTAATTAGCATCTATACTTCTCTAAACTTTCTAATTTGTCTATATTTTTCTAAATCGTCTTATTTTATGTCTATGTTACTTATATTTAAATAATTTTTATAGAGAAATTATAATATGATAAAAGTAAATTACATATATACCCTTTAAAAGCATCAGACTGAAATATATGAAAATTTACATTGATTTACATTGATTATTTTATTATCTTTTTATTAAAAAATAAATTTTACCTTAATTTAAAGGTCATAGTCACAATAATATAAAGGTATTAAAGAGTTTAGAGATAACTAAATTTTAATTAAATATTTTTGAATGGCATACATGAAGAAATTTTTTTAAAAAATATTTAAGAAAAAAACTGTCTCATCCCAACCAATATATACATCTCAAAGAATGACTAACAATATATCAACTTGAATCTCCACTGCATATTATCGAAATTAGGGGTATAAATAAATCGAACTAAACTGCCCTAACTAAGCTTGACTTAACTTGAAAAATAGCGGCTTCGAGCTCAAGCTACTCGAGCTCAATTCACCGAAATCATGAGCTAAAACGAGTCAAGTTGAGCAATTTAAACCTCAAAATTTTATAAAAAATACTAATAATATATATAATTTAAAAATATAAATATTAAAAAAATTATGCTAATAAAATAATATTTAAATATATAAATTTATCTACTATTATATCATAAATAATAATTAAATATATATTTAAATAAAAATAAATGAGTTTGAAATTGAGTAAGCCGAATGTAGCTCAAATTCAGTTGGTCTGATAAACGAACCAAATTCTCGAACTTAAATTCGACTCGTTAGACCAGGCCAAATTCGAGTCCAACTCACAATCCTAACCGAAGCCAACAAAACGACCTTTCCTACGCATGTCATGTCCGCTATTTGTCATTTCTATCTTTTTTGGAATATTCAAATTACCCAAACCGGAGTCAATCTCTCCGTGTCATCTCTCCGTGTGACATCCTCTTCCTACAAAAGCCGCACACACTTCCTCTCCCTGTCCCATTCTCCAAATGGCGCCTTACTCCGTCCATGGCCCCAATTCCATCTTTCGCTCACCGCGCCCTCCCCTTCGCTTCCCCGAAGACCCCAACCTCTCCATATTCTCCTTTCTCGCCACCGCCTCCGCGACCCACTCCGACCGCCTCGCCCTCGCCGACGCCGACTCCGGTGAGTCCCACTCCTTCGCCGATCTTCTCTCCCTCGTCTCCCGCGCTGCCCTCGGCCTTTCCCGCCGCCTCGCGGTCTCTCGCGGTTCCGTCGTCCTCATCTTCGCCCCCAACTCCCCCCGCTTCGCCGCCTCCTTCCTTGCCGTCGCCGCCCTTGGTGCCATCGCTACAACCGTCAATCCCCTTTACACCGTCCCAGAGCTCTCCAAGCAGGCTCTCGACTCCGGCGCCTCGCTCGTCATCACCGTTCTCGATCTGTGGCCCAAAGTCAAGCACCTCCGGCTACCAACTGTCTTCCTCTCTCCCACGGATCCGCCGTCCTTGGATTCCGATGGCATCCCAATCATCCTCTTCTCCGATCTCGTTTCTCACGATGGATCCGATTTCGTTCCGCCGCCTGTCCAGCAGAATGACGTCGCCGCGCTGCTCTACTCCTCCGGCACGACGGGAGCCAACAAGGGGGTGATATTGACGCACCGGAACTTCATCTGCACGGCGATGATGGTCTCTGGCGATCAGGATTTGAAAGGCGATCCGCCGAATATCTTCTTGTGTTTTCTTCCTATGTTTCACATCTTTGGCCTGTCGGTGATCACATACTCGCAGCTGTGGAGGGGCAACACCGTGGTGACCATGGCGAGATTTGAGATGAAGATGATGCTGAGGGCGATTGATCGATTTCGGGTGACGCATCTATATGGGGTGCCGCCGGTGATGATTGCGCTTGCGAAGCAGGGAAAGGTGGTGGGCTATGATATTTCGTCGCTGAAGTTTGTTGGTTCTGGGGCGGCGCCGCTGGGAAAGGATGTGATGGAGGAGGTTACTGAGGCGATCCCTCATGTGGAAGTAGTTCAGGTATCCTACAGTTGAATCTATCGATTTTAGGCCATCTTATTTCACGCGTTTATATGATAGAATTGATGATAAAATAGAATCCTGGTTACGAACAGTGATTCAATTGATCTGATCGGATTAATGATAAAATATAATCCTGGATCACGAACAGTGATTCAATTGATGTGATTGGATTGACGATAAAATAGAATCCTAGGTCGCAAACAGGGATAAAAAGAGAATTCTTGATTTAATCCTTCACCTTAACAATAGAAAAAAAAAGATTGATCAAATTCTATTGAGTCTGACTCATAGAGATCATTTATCAAAGAATAACTGTGGTTATCAAATGATTGAACAACCGGGATCAATTTACTTATGATATTTAGTTGGTATTCATAAAAAGTATCTAATGAATTATGAGTTTAATGGATCCTGTTTAGCAAAAAGATGGATATTTCTTGCTCATTATCAGACAATCATTTATTTACAAATCTCATATGAAGGTAATAGTTTTTATTTTCCATCTCATGGAAAACCCTTTTCACTTCACTTAGCCATATCCCCTTCTTGGGGTAGTTTAGTGACAGGTTCTATAGGAACTGGACGGTTCTATTTGGTCACATTTTAATGCTCTGCATTACAGTACTGCAGTTTGTTGGTTGGTTGGTTGGTATGCGTTTGTTATGATTTTGCATCTTAATTGCCTAATCTTGCATGAATAGTAAGCATTGCTTGTTTCTGGTTTTGTTGCATACATCTGTTCCTTGCTCAAATAAACTACACACAACTACACAAGTACAAAAATTTCAGTAGCTGTGCTTAAAGACATACTAATTGCAGGCAGCTTTTATACCAAACAATCCATTGTCACAAGATACTGGTTGGATTATTTTAATTGTTTGATCCTTTATTCAGAGAAAGCTGAGAAAATTGCATACATGTTTTGTTTAAACTATGGTGTATTATTCGAAACAGGGTTATGGCTTGACGGAATCTTGCGGAATTATTTCACTTGAGTTTCCAACTGCAGAAGCTCGGCAATTGGGTTCAACAGGGTTCCTCGTCTCTGGAGTTGAAGCTAAAGTTGTCAGCGTAGACACATTAATGCCTCTGCCACCAAATCAGTTAGGAGAGTTATGCTTCCGTGGACCCAATATAATGCAAGGTAATGCTTATGTCTCTTATAAACACACTTTTTGGGAGGAAATAATTGATGGGCAAGGAAATAGTTACTGCATCAGAGAAATAAGAGAGAACTGTGAAGTAAAAAGGGTGACACATGCCAACTATCCCGGAAACTCCAAAATTTTTTGGATGAAAAACAGGAGAAAACTTCAGAAATTCCAGTTGTATTTCTATGCAAAACAGGGCCATGGGGTCCTGTTCATGCTCAGTTCTGAAATACATGGCACGAGGAATCCAATTACCTAGTGAAAGTCATTCCTTAAAAGTCCAATTACAATCATCACCTACCAAAATATAATATTATTTCTGCTTGAATAGAAAGATTCTAATACTAGATAAATCCAGAATTCTCTGAATGAGATACAATGCCTAGCATGTCTATTGAATAGTATTGTTTCCGTATATTTAGATTTTGCAGGAGAAAGGCTTAATCAGGGGGAATGCATACCATACCAGTCTAATACATTAAGAGTTTAATAGGTTGGTCATTCAATTTAATTAGGCAGACAGTATGAAATGATAGTTTGTTTGCTTAACCTTTTATATAAATTGAAGATTTAAATTCACCTTCTATGTTTTAAACCATCATGCTTAAATTCTTGATATATAAATCACTCATATGATGAACTAGCCGCTGGGTTGAATGGCAAAGAAAATTACTTGGATATGATTTTATTGGAACATCTGTCTAACACATCAGCACATGTTTTCTTAGATAACTGTTGGATTGAAGAGGAAAAGTATTGATCTGTTTAACCTCTTATATTTGAAAATTGGCTATTTGTTATGGAAGCATCAACATTACTTTCAGGTTACTTCAAGAACCCACAAGCAACAAAATTGACCTTGAAGGATGGATGGTTGCATACTGGTGATCTTGGTTATTTTGATAAAAAGGGGCAACTATTTGTTGTTGATCGAATAAAAGAACTTATAAAATACAAAGGGTTCCAGGTAACTTCAAAAAGATTCATCTCCTTCTTGTTGGTTACTGAGTTCGTGTGTGGTCTCATTCGTTGGTATTTGATTGGTTATTATGGATGTGAATGTAGGAAGTGCAGATAAGTTTTACTATTGCATGATCCTGTACTAAGAATTGCTGACATAGTCTATAATATTGTCGAATGTGTTTGATACATTGAATGCATCATGAGTCATATATCCAGCTTAACTAGTGCTGATTTCTGTATCTGTTCTATTTTATGAAATATGTGGCATCCCATTTCTTCTTTGTGGCAGAGGCATATATGCATATAACTTATTGCCTTCAATTAGGTTGCACCTGCTGAGCTTGAAGGACTGTTGCTCTCTCATCCTGAGATATTAGATGCTGCTGTTATCCCGTAAGTTACGTGGCCTTTTTGTTGTTCTTCCTGATGAACTCACAGCATATGATTTTACATCTGTATGTTCCAGCATACTGGAGAAACTGTGATATGATTTTAGTATTGTTTTCATAGATTTCCAGACGCTGAAGCTGGTGAGGTTCCTATTGCTTTTGTTGTCCGTTCTGCCAAGAGTTCATTGACTGAAGTGGATGTTCAGGAGTTCATTGCAAAACAGGTACTGCAAGCAAATGTAGAGTATGACATTATGGCTTATGTGCTCCCCCAACCCACACATTTCAACAATAGATCTAGATCAAGATCACAGTTTTCTGCTTGTAAAGATACTTCTGAATATTTAGCCTTCTCTGCCTGCGATTTTCAACAGGTTGCACCTTTCAAGAGGCTGAGACGAGTAACTTTCGTGAACAACGTGCCCAAATCTGCTTCAGGGAAAATCTTGAGAAGAGAGCTGAAGGAGAAAGTGAGGTCCAAACTGTAGTAGTTCTACGCTGGCCCCAGCCTTGCATTCCTGTGCGTTCAATCCTGCAATTTATTGCAATTAATGGTTTGAATAGACAGGAATTAAGGGTTTAAAAAGGTTTTCTTCGCAAGAAAAAAAAATTTTATCACAATTTTTTTTTAATAATCCTAAATTTCCATGAAACCATGAGATTTTTTATAATTTTATAAGAAAATAAAAAAGATTTATTTTTTTATATTTTTATATGAAGTTTATATGTAAATTTCTCTCTAACATTAATTATTTTATCCCGCCAATCATATATGTAATTAATAATCCAAAACGGCCTTCACTATGCTTTTCTCTATTTATTTGAGCTTTTTGTCCATTGGCAGTTATTGCTGATCGTCCGATAACTACGTTGGATGGAATCCGAAGTGGCCATGTCGGGGATCAGATGGATTGGATGCAAGGTCCTTTGATGTCCTGGTAAAGGATCTTTGTTGTTTACTGCTGCCGCAGGCCAATTATTATGTTCCTATATCATTATGATGTCTACTCCAGAACCGTTCGGCATATTGTCCGTGTAATCCACCTCACGGAGGCTACATATTAAATTGTTAAAGAAAAACTCAGATGGAGAATTACATCATGTTAAGCATTATTTGGCGGCCTTGAACGCCTTGATATCCTTGCATATCTCTTAGGAGTTACCCTCCACTACTGAACAAATAGCTTGCCGTTAATTGCATATAATTCCTTGACATTTCAATATATTACAGATTTCTCTTTTAAAATTTAAAAATTATATATTTTTACGAGGATCAAATAAATTAAAATATAATGAATTTTATTTTGATTAAATGATGGGAAAATATAAAAAAAATATTTTATTTTTTGAATAACAATTTTATAAAAAATTATTGTAAATTTGAAAGTTAATCTGACTAAACCTAAAGCTAATTTGAACCAAATTTGACACCCACATTTTTTAAAGAAATAAAATTATAAAAAATACTTTATAAAATTCATCATTATAAATAGCTTCACAAAAAATTATTTTTTACAAAAAACTTCATCACCTCTAGCAAAATAAGAAGCATTTTTATTTTTTATTTTATCTCAAACGACATCAAATAAAATATTATTTAAATATTTTAAATTTTAATAATAAATATACATCTTAAAAAAATTGTATAACATATCTAATAATTCAAGAAAAATATAATTCTTTAAATTTGAAAAAATATATATAATTTAATAAGATTTCAAGGAACCTTATCCAATTTACCCTTTAACTAATTGACAGCTAATCATTGGGTTAACTACTAAACCACCATATCCAAACGCTTCACTGGAAAGGAGCATGCTATAATCCGATGTAGTGGCCTCCAGGTCCAGCAATGGTTAGAGCGACTTTCCTTCTTCCCCGCTTGTCCTCAACAATGCTTTCTTTGGACCAAAACATCAGAAAAATAGTAGTTTCACTTTTAAGTGGGACTAGCACTTAAAATCTTCCTCCAAATTGATCTTTCCTAACTTGTGAAGCCCTCACCACCAGAGTAAAAAGCTCACAAAATCACAGAGTAAAAAGGACATGAAAACCATAGAGTTGAAGTTGAGCAAGGGCTAACGAACCATAGTAAGAAACAAGAAATAACATACGGGCAAGTAATTGATTCATGTAATTCATACCATAGTTCCTACTTGGTAAAAGACATGGGCACACAAGCCATAACTATCATCAACTCAACCTCAGGTTATAACACTAAGGGTGAAGACGCATAGAGAACCACCAACATGTATAGACTAAAGAGTAGGAGGCCTTCGAAAATGCACACTTGCTTTATGATACCATAAGTTTGGGTCCATTATCACGCATCCCCATCCCAGCAGCTAGCTCAGCATCCAGTTGTGTGTGCGGAGCTGGTCCAGCCATTTTCTTAACCCTATGAGCAAAGAGTCAAGAATCATCCAACACAGTTAATTCCCCAGTTTGTTCCAGTAACAGAAACCAGTAAGCACATAAAAAAGAACGCGAACGACATGGGTGAACAATAATACAATAATCAAAGATGGGCATAAATTTGCAGAATTTATTCTATTGGAATATAAGGTCACTAAAACCACATAGTACGCAACAGACTTAAAAATGGATAAAATGCATAAAACAGGATGCAAGTCTTCATCACATGAAAACTAGTACTCCAGGAGAAGCTTATTGCATCCTGAAAAGTGGGAAAGTGGGATTATTCTTCATCTATTTCAAGTTATGCTTCTTTGGACCTTGTAAGAAGCATGTGATACTTGTGCAACTTATTCCAGTGGCAAGTTACATGTCACATTGGTGGAATTATTTCAACAATATAGAATTCATCATGGAGCCACATCGCAGGCATGGGCCTGTGTGGTTCACAATATTTTTGCTTTAACTCAAGATATAGTTAAATTTCTACAAATAAATAAATAAACACATAGACCTGACCCAAGACAAACCAATGCCTTGAGTCTCTCAGGAATTCTAATTCAATATTCATCAGACTAGGCAAAGACGTATCATTCACACGACATTTTCCATCCACATGTTTATACAGATTGATCCCAAACCTTATGGCAGAAGCTTTGTGACACAAAAAGAAGAATCAAAAGATGTATCTAGGATACGGGAAGTTAATGCAAGTAGAGAAATAGTGATGTCTAAACCTACTAAAAGAATCACGAAAGACCATAATAATTCTCATTATTTTTACATTATTCCTAATAGCAGGTAAGCTTACTTATAAACAGGAACAAGCTGATCGTGAAGCAAAATAATAATAATTACAAGAACAATAATGATGATGATAATCAACAAAAGACATACATCTTCTTGTGGCGCTTGGTGCTGAAGTGCTCATTCCTCACATCCTCGTTGGCAAAATACTGGCTGAAACAATTGAAAGCCAAAAAAAACAGAAAGACAAAAATTACTATGTTTTTCAACCAAAAAATGTTCAAAAACATCGGAAGATTAGGAAAATCATCAGGGATTTACTCGCAGTGTATGGAATAGAACTGGCCCATTCCAGGAAGGTCCTCGTTCAAGGGCAAGGGTTTCTCCTTCGCACCCTCAGCCAGCTTCAATAGCTTGCTATAGACCGGATCATCGCGTGATCCGCTAAAGAAATCTCCGTCAAGGAAACAATGCATCAAAACAGATGAGATTTTTATGCGAGAAAAGGAGAAATTCGAAGAAAAGGATATCTTTAAGAAGGAAATTGGCGCGGCGGGCGGTCTTGTGCGAGAACCTCCTCTTCGGTGAGGGCATTTCCCTCCCGTATGGATCTCTAGCTATCGCTATCTCTCTTCTCCCCTGCTGCTGAGTTAGTAAGGAAACCCTAGAAATTCTGAAGACTGATCCTCCATGCCCGCCACCACTATTCAGGTGGGCTCTCCGACGAGTTGAGTTTTGATGGGGGATGAGTTCGGATCTCGAGGCACCGGAGGTTGTGAATCTTTAGTTTGGGTTGCGATTTACGCCTCCTTGACTTGGGATTGCTAGCTATCAAGCCGAACAATTCCTCCTAACCAGATCAGGACACGCACTTGTCCTTCTTAGCTCCGTCTTATAGGCAATCTATCCATCTGGTAAAGACAACACATAGAGGACAAGAAAAACCGTGCACCGGAGTTTCAGTGACAAAAAAAATTAAGTTTCTAATCCAAGAACAACACGAAGGTCTGCTAATTAATTTCGCTAACCATCAATCTACAACGTTAGCTCAAAATCATTATCAAGCATTCAATAAATATGGCAACTCAAATGAAGTTTGGAATCGTGAAAGTACCTTGAGCTCTTCAAGTGTGAAACCTCTGCCTGCTCTAGGTTTCATGTTGTACTTCAGAGTTTGGCATTGAACAACTGGATGGAGAGGACCAGCAGTAGGCCTTGGCAAGATCCTTACAGCTTTCTTCTGTCTTGCAGCAATGTTGACACCAAAACACAATCAGACCCATAGTTTTTCTCAGAAGTAGAATAAGACCCACAGTTGATAGGAATGGCTAGAAAATGAGGAGTCAAGAAAATTAGACAGATAGGAAACAAAGAGAAGCTTTCATACCTGTGCGCCTCCTGGTTTTACGAGCCAGCTGGTTGAACCATGTCTTCACATAGTTCTGCCAATGCTTCTTGAAATGGCCATTTGGGACAGCATTGTTATGCTGAACCATGATTCTTCACCTAAACAACCAAATGAAAAACTCTATGTAAAAATATAGACAAAATACAACTATATTTGTATTTTGACTAAAACTATTTTAACTTTCGAAAATAAGTGTTCCAGAGCACCAGAAATTTGGCACACATATAACAAACACAATCTGATTTTCCACGGATGTTTGATGACACACACTTAAATAACTAAGGCTGAAATACTTGGGTTTCAGCAACTTAAAGTCATACAAACAATAATACTATGCCAATGATAAGTAACATTGTAGTCTCTAGATGTAAGTGCAACTTACAAATATTGTATAAAAATGAATATGTAGACATAAATTGCAAAAAGGGTATAATTTCCGATCTAAGATAATTATCCCAGTACATATTTTCATCTCCGCAGTCACAAAAACAAAAAAATTCATCAGCCTCCAAACTTGTTATTAACCAAAAATAACCAAAATTTTGAAGAAACAAGCGCACCACCCAGAGTTTTAGCATGAAAAATCACTCAAAGACACATCCGAGAAAAGCCCTAAAAACATGATTCCAAACCAAGATAAACATCACAGCAAGAAAAAAATCGACATCTATTGCACTAATATATATATATATATATGCAACCCTAACCATAAGCTATTTCCGTAGAGAAATGAACGGGATGACGCCATAAGATTTCCGGGACTCACCGGTGAGGCGATACCCTAATCGCCGCGGCTGCGTCCCCTTCACCAACGGCCGGCAGAGAAGGCCGGAAGTTTAAGCGCGTGGCAATACATAGGCATGCCGAAGCGTAGCTTTGAACGGCTGGGATGAGACCGGGAGGGGTTTTACGATTCGGGCCTCGTCTGGGTTTCTGACGTCATTCTTAAAGATCAGCCTGCAACGAGTCATATGATTAGGCATTTATGCCATTTTGAGAGGATCGAATCGGGCTCGCCGTGATCCACATCCAGTCCATTGATCTCGTCCAACTAAATAATTTATATATTAATAATTATTATAAAAAATTTTAAATAAATAATAATTTATATATTTATAAATCATATTTTAGTTCAATTAAATGTCAAAAATATACTTTTTAAACTACTATATCGAAAATTTAAAGAAATTATATTTCTATGTTTTTGTCCAGTTTGAACTGCGGCCCGTACTTTCACATTCTTTGGAACTAAAAAAAAGATTTATTCATATTGTAATACATGGGATTCTTAGTCTACAATGACTTCGTTTTGCACACTTCCGCAAGTTTACATTCACTCCTACGCAAAATTACACCATTTACAAATACAAACTATCAGACAGGTTGAAACAATATAACTATTCGATCATTTTGATCTCCAAAACTTACATGTACACTCTAATAAAACTATCTTCAACATTCCGCCAATTAAGGTAGTATAGTTCCATGAATAGAATGAGAAACCAAAAATTGAACTCGAACACTGATGTATTACTAGGGAAATCCAATATCATTCTCAAGCGTATGGGATACCAGATGCAGTTTCTCCTGACCAAAAAATGACCACACTAAAAACCTGCACAAGTTGACAATGGAAATCAGTATCAGGTTCTTGGAACAAACTACCATAACGTTTAGAAAGGTCATTACCCCCTTGCACAACACTGCTTTGAAATTAATATGGTATTAGTACATTTTACGAGAGTATTCATACAAGCATGCATCAATAAAATCGGTATTCAGTATGCAAGAAATACATAAATGTTCAATAGGAGATCAATGAGAGGAGCACATGCAAAAACCTACGCTTATATGCGTAAACATCAATATTTGTGAGTATATATGCAATTGTTGCGACTCCAGAGGGGTATATATCCAAAGATATATTTTGTATATGTAAGCAAATTAGAGGTAAAAACAACAAGATAATTAGATGGAGAATAAAGGAACACATTCTAGAAACTACCTTAATGCCTTGGTAGAATCAAAAAAAATGCAGAGATAAAATCCCATTTGTTCCACCATGATGTCTGATTTCCCTATTAGTCCCTTCGAGAGCCAGTTAGCCTCTATTCCACAATTATTCACTGCTCGGCTTCTGCACCAAACTCCAACAAAAAGTTGTCAAGCAGACCATGATTGGGAACACCTTCATTGGAATCCCCAGGAGGCAACTTGCGGATACATCCAAGAATAACTTGTACGTCTCGTTGCAGCCTAATTTTCTCACGAAAAGAACCAATAGCATTATAAAATTTAGCACTTAGCTAAATTTACTGTAAAATTCTATAAATGTAGTCGCACCTGTTCTTTGCTTGAGGGGTGTCAACCTGTAACTTTGAAAATGCATCTGAAATATGGGAATGGAAAATCTGAACCACTTGTCTGCATAGAAGACATGCTACAGCCATCAGCATTTCTCTTTTTTTTTGTGGTGAATTCATATTCAAATGCAAGATAAATAACATCTAGACTAACAGGTTCACCTAATCAAAAAACAATACCATGTTCTGTGTACAAGCCATAGAAGCCATAAAAACATTGCAGAAAGTTGCTAAAACACACTTGCTGAATTTATTTTCCTCGAAGTTGCGAGCACAATTATCAAGTTCCCAAGAGACAAGAAGGAAAATTCTTGAACTATATGCAAATATTAAAATAAAACAAAAGAATTACAATGAAGGCATGATTAAGGTGTAGAGTAACAAAGAAAAAAGTGCAGGTTGTAATTATGCTAAAAGTTAAAACAACAACAAAAGAATCATGTATAGTCCCTATATTGTAATGCCAAAACTGCAAGTTGCATTAACAGAACAAAAAATTTATCAGGATCCATTGCACTAATGGGTATGTTTTCATAACTTACAGGCACATGAAATGACACAATAATCTTTTATCAAACCAAGATTCTCACCTAAATATTGCTTGAACATCGTTCTCCAGTAGAGTTTGAGATAGAATACGATGAAGATAGGAGACTTCCTGGGTAGATGTAAATAGATGTTCAGCAGAGATGACCATCAAGGTGAAAAATTACCATAAAATCTATCATTAGCAATCTCTAATGCTGTTTTACCTTATTAAGACGAAATTAAGATAATCCAATTATGTATATTCCATCTGTCTCGGATATATACATACATATATGTATGTGTGTGGGTGTAGTCAAATATATGCTATCCTGAGTCTTAAATTTCATTTTCAAAACTTGTCCATGTGTATCACTTGAGATATCTAGTTTGTTTTGGTGCCATTCATGATAGTGCAAAGTGCAAGCACAGCATTCTGTTTCTAGTTAAATTTGAAAGAACAAAAACAACTTCCTATTTCTATTGACCACCAAATAAGAGATATTAAGAATAAAAGGACAACCATTAGCAACTGAAACAAAATTGGTCTATTTAACGATTTAGTGACAATACTGCCAAATAAAAACAGAAAAAGACAAGTGGAGGTGAACCTTGGTAACAGCTCTAGCAAACTGACTGCCTTGTGGATCAATTTCCTCAGGACCATTCCAATTCTCAACTATCTGCGGCAGCTTTCTCAGATTTGCCAATAATCGTTCTCTCATTATTTGAACTAGTTTTGTATGAATTTCATCCCGGTGAATTTTATAATCCTGTGGTTTTTTAACAGAAAATCAAGAAAACAACCAAACAAGAACTGTATAAATTCAGAACTGACCACAAAAGAAACAGTGAAATGAGCACACATTTGGGAGAATTATTCAGCATAACTCTATAGGTCAGTCTTTTCTTTCTGTTTTGCAACGTTAGGAACTAGAAGAAAAATCTCAACACAAGTATACAACAAAACACCATATAAATGACAACAAAAATAGAACAGTTAAATAAGGGGGTTGTAGGGTATGTTGTACGTATGCCAACTTGCAGCATAAATCTTGTGAGAACTTAGAATGTACATTGGTAATCACCAACCTGGGGTGTTGTAAGTAGCCAACTTAATTACATGCAAGTATCTTACATCTAGAGCTAGATATTCTATATATTGACTCAAAACTAAATTTACCCTAGATCATACTGCAGAATTTCTGAGATCAAATCTTGAAGCAACAACTTAAATCAGCTTACAACTACTGACAAAGTTTTACTCTTTTTTTCTGAGTTTAACGACTGGCAAACTTAGTTGCTATAATTATTGCCACCCGCATCAATGGTACAACCATGCATCCAAAGTCATTGCTGCCCCCCAATCATAGGCACCACAGCTTCTAAAATTGCCAACACTTCCACCTAGCGTCCACCACTACCACTTTCTCAACCACCATTGCCACCACTGCTGCCACCAGCACATGCAATGCGTCATTCATAATAATCCAAAGAATCCAAACCAAAGATTTCCCACCAGCAAATGAATAGTATCTGAATTCTTTCTTGTATCAAAAACAAAAAAAACTATATAACTACCACTTGACTGAAAAAAAACAACAAACCTGAGCTACTTTATCAAACTCAATCAGCAACACCTTTTTATGGGACTCTGGAACCCTCAAAAAAAGCATCCGCCGAATATCTATATTTCCATTGAAAGAAAAAGTGAATTCAGCCTACACAATCCTATTATAGAAGAGAATTTAAGCTAAATGACAAAAAAATGCAGCAGGAATATAACTTAAATGCATGCAAATAGTTGAAAAATCAATCGCAATAATAAATTCATGAAAATAGTTCCCATCTGACAGCACAGAATTTACTACCATAATGAAACAATTACTTTTCCTTTTTCCCTATACTCCATTAAATGTGAAACAGTGTTGAGATACATCCCAGAAGTAACATGGTTTCAATTTTCCTCCACATTTTACAAAACGAACAGCACAATATTAAAAGCCAACAAAAATACTGCCTGGCCTACTTGCCAACATCAATTTACCAATATATAGGAATGAATATTGGTCACCCAGAAGATCTGAACCATATCCAAGGTTCACTAGATCTTATTCCAGGCTTAAATCAAGCCTGATTCTTCGCCCAATGCTTGAAATACAACCCAGCCTGGTTTCTGGGCCCACATTAGCCTATGGCACCACAAACCTGAGCAGAATCTGGTTTTTCCAAAGCTAAATTTCAGGCTGGCCATACCATTTTCCAACCATGAAATTCACTATAGCTCCCAATTAATTGCATAAGTTTAGAAAAAATTATTCCAGAATAAAATGATTTACACAACAAACTAACTAATTAACATTGACAAGAAATCAAAAATTATGACACTTCAGTGTTTCATGATCAATTAACAGGGTAAGAAAATGAAGTGCCTGACTCTAATTACAAACATAACTGATTAGTAAAAAGTTTACCTGGTATAATAGCATAGGTAAAACTGATGACCTGGCTTGCCAAGGCCAAGTGCTTTGAAGTTATAGACTTTAAACCTGACACCTGTAAAGCCAAGTTCAAGAAAGATTTTTTAAACTCTTCCCCTGCCATCTGTTATCAGACAGGTAAAATCCCATCCAGCACTAACAATCATAATGTTCATTATCAAATTATATGAGTATTTACAATGATTTCATAACATAAATACCAAGAACATTATATGTAGAAAAACTTGAAATGCATTAAACACTTCACCTGCATTGCGCCAGCACCAAGAACAAGCTGACAAGTCCTGGTGTTGAAAAGTTTCAATATCTCAGCAACACGTTGGCCTACTTCAGGAGCTAAGACTGGCAAACATCTACTAATGTCCAAATAGTCAGACAACATCTTCAGCAAGATTAATCCACTGAAAAGACAAATGTTTATTTCAAGTTCTTCAAGTGTAAGTCAGGAAAAAACACAAAAAATTAAAACATAAAGTATTAAACAGAAATTTATTAACAACAATAGTCAACACAAGAATCACAATCAGGAATGCTCAGTATAAATTATGTAGAAGGCGCAGCAGCTGATATGAGTGCCTCATCATAAGGGGAAAACTAACCAGTTTACCATGTGATAACCAACACCTGCATGTGCAAGAGTTCGAGAAGTAGATTTAGCAGGTTCATTCTGGTTGATATGCTCATTCAGAGCTGGAGGTGCAGGTTCCGCTCTTTTTTCTTGAACTGGTACAGTTAGTGATTCAAATGAGACTTGCCCTGCATGATTTGGATTGAGTTGAACAGATTCATTTGCATCAGAAGAATGCTGAGAAGTGAGATTCTGCGAATCAGGTGATGGTAAACTCCGATCGTTTGGTATAAGCTCAGTGTCACTTTGTGGTGCATCAAACGAAGAAAAAGACACAACAATGGCCTGAAATTCTTCAGGGACATCCACTGCAACCCATGTTTCCTGGTCAAGAACTGCCTTAATCTTCGTCATCTGAAAATACAACCCTCAAATTTCAGCAAAATGTAGGCCATTTTTAACATGTCATAGAAATTACTGTATACTGAAAAGTATCTTACTCGTGATTCATGTTGATTTTGAAGGAATGACTTTGACTGTGCTTGTAAAGATCCACGGATACTGTAGCCTAACCTGCCACCAATCTTTTAAAATGAACCTTATTTAGTATAAGCTTAGCATACTAACAACTACAAGCATGAAGAAGAAGAAACCTGCCTTCTCAGTAGCTGCTATAAAAGCCATGGTAGCATTATAGATACTCAGAAATTCTTGAATCTTTAATTTAGGATGAAGAAGATGGCGAACGCCAAGAAGTTTAGCCCATCTTGCATGAGCAGCATCACAAGCAGCAACCAAGGCTTCTGTATTTTCTCTCAATACATCAGCACTGCAATTAATTTGCCTTTATCAGAACTGACAAACAAATAAAATTATAAAACAACTCCAATAACTGGTTCAGAATAATAAAATCTGAAATTGACCAAAAAACATGTACCCTCCAAGTTACAAATAAATGAAGTGGCATGATAATCAGGTAAAGTTACATGAAAAGGAAATAGTCAAGAAGTGAAGGGTGCAATGACAAAAGGCTCATTGGCTACACTAATGGGCTCCACAGGCTAAATTCATATACTGACACCTTACACTAACCGGTAACAACTATCATCATTACTACAGCTTTTGTATGTTGGGACCATCAACCATAATGACATCACAATTGATATCCAACCTTAAATTCATACCACGTAATTCAATCTTGGGGCATAACTGTAAAAATGAATTTCACCTTGAACACATATGTCGGTACATAATCTTGTGTATTACAGTTCCCACAATTTGACAGCCCATCTGCATGAAACCCTTCACTCTGGGGATGTAAGGGCGGACCATGCAATGAATAGGCTCATTTTTAGGTACAGCTTTTGCAGCCAATTTGGCAAATCAAATGACTAACAACAATAGCTAGTTGTGGCCAGCAGCCATAGAAAAAGATAAAAGAACACAGCAAGATCTTTCACTTAAAACATATAAACGACTTCATTGAATTAATCAGACTTTTCACTTATAAGATGCGATAAGAGGTTTAATGCATATATTTTGCTCCTTCCCCCACTATAAAAAAAAGAATATACACCTGGGTCATATACATCTCTAACATTATTCTCTTCTCATTAGGATTAAACTGAAGTTGTTCATGCTCCATAAGTTAAACATATAAGAACTCACCAGAAATTAATGGAGGAATATGGACTGGAAGCATCATTCATCTTTCCTGGAAATTTGGAAGAATTTTTTGAAAGAGAATAAATGGGCATAACAATTTGATTTTCACTATCTTGCACAAGTTCAACAGCTGTAGCAGTTGATACAGAGTCAGAATCAGGACCAAAGAAACCATCAAGATTATCCATGATCCATTCAACAATTCTTTTAACTTCAGCAGCTCGTAGTAAATGTGCCTGTGATGACAAGAGATGACAATACAGATTACAACATATGTAAACAAAGAATTGGTCATAAAGCCACACAAAATAAATGAATTATTCCAAGAAACCGCTTGTATCACATAATGTTAAAATACTAGTAGAATCATCCTTACTATCTATGCTAGCTGGCCATCTATCTCCACTTATCTAGGCCTATACTTGACCAATTCCTAGTCTGACTAGGAAACTGAAGAGGATTAGCCCAGGTACTGTTATTGGACTGGATTTTTCTCCTAGTTGAGGACTACTTGGAGTAAGATTACTCTCCTATAAATTAGTTGTAAGACCCATGGGTCAGAAGTAACTTTCTACTCTCTACTGTTCTCCTAATGAGTAATTGAATAAATTAATCTCCCTTTCTCTGTTTTATCTCTGTCTTTGTTCGGCCTCTCTCTCTCCTAGTTCAAATCTGAACCCTAGACAAGCAGTGAGCTTTCAATTACCACCTAAACCTAGAAATTCTAAATGGTATCAGAGCTCTAGGATACCTCGTCCCTCGCAAACTCCAATAGTTCTGTCAAGCTCCAGTACCCATGGCTGAACTTGAAGAAGACAACAAGGCTTCTGTGAACTTGAAGACAACTTTGGCCTTCAAATGACCTCAACACGCTTGGTAGGATCAAATAACTACTTCCAAAGGGCCAAAGCTGTTAGAGTTTTCCATAGAGAGAAAGGAAAGAGATCTTATATTGAGGAAAAACCACTCGAGAAGCCTTCAGAAGATTGGTTCAAGAAGGATGAACAAGTGATGACTCTTCTTTGGAATAGCACGGATCCTCTTGTAGCCACCAACATGATGGATTGTGATACTACTAAACATATAAGGGATGAAGCTGGAAGACTTTAATCTAGGAAAGATAATGCATCCAGGGTATTTGAGATTACTAAAGGGATGGTCACATATGTATACCAACCATCCACAACTAGCATAGAACAGCAAAACCTTCAACAAAGAAGAGTTTAGGGTTGCCCTATTCTCGTCCACTCTAGACAAGGATTATGAACCAATTAAGAACCAGTTCATGTATGAAGAGAAGGTTCCATCTATAGGAAGTTTGTAATGGAGGCTGCAAAGAGCAAATATACATTCTGTGAGCTAGAGTACAAAACTCGAAGTGGTTGCCATGGTGACTGATAGAGGAGTTGGAAAAGGAGAAATTGCTTGTGGCACTCGTGAGGGAGAGGTGGAGGAAGCCATGGGAACTTAAAGTGTAACATGGAAGGACAAACCACATCATTGAAAAGTGTTGGATCTTACAGGACAAACCTGCCATTGCAAACACAATACAGGCAAACATTGAACACCTATATTAGGAAAATTTTGTGAATCTACAGCCACCTCAAATCATGCTTCTTCAGGAACCCTAAACCTGAACCTATGTAGGGAAGAGGGGGACCAGATAATGCAAGCCAGGAGGGCCTTCACTGTCTCAGCTGCAAGGACTTCTGCCAACTCCAAGAGCAAACCGGGCCCTGCAAGATCTGCACCTTGGATTATAAATTCAAGGGCAACTGACCACATGACTGGTAACCCTAACCTTTTCTCATCCCTAATAATTGTGACTAATACTAGCCATGTTATCCTAGCTAATGGGGAGCATGTTTCAGCAAAAAGCATAGGGAATATAAAAACTGATTCACTTAGCTGTCCTCACCTCTACTTGTTCATGACTTTCCTTACAACCTTCTTTCTGTTAGCCAGCTTACCAAAAATCTGAACTGCAACATAACTTTTTATCCTCTTTACTGTGTTTTTCAGGATCTCCAAATAAGGAGGATGATTGATGGAGAAATTGAAGATGGAGGACTATCCTTGTTGGATCATGGTGGAGAACATGCTAGGGCTTATACTAGTCAACAAGAAACTTTATTTACATGTATTGTAGATTAGGGCATTTATCTTTATCAAAGCTTAGAATTGTGTTTCCTAAAAGCAGCTCACAGTAAAAGTCTACTTGTGAAGCTTGTGAGCTTGCAAGTATCATAGAAGTGCTTTTCCTTCTCGGATTAATAAAAGAAGTATGCATCCTTTTTATCCTGTTCATAGTGATTTCTAGACATCCAAACATAGTTTTCTAGATGGGTTCAAATACTTTGTAAGCTTTATTAATGACTATTCCAGAATGACGTAGGTATACGTAATGAAGACTAAATCTGAAGTCAGTCATGTGTTAAAGGTTTTCCATAAAGAGATTATGAATCAATTTAATGCATCTATTAAATTTCTGAGAACTAATAATGACGGAGAACATGTAGCAAGAGAATTCCAAGAATCTCTTCAAGCTAATGAGGATCCTCTTGCCTAGCCACATCAAAACAAAATAGCGTGGCTGAAAGAAAAAACAGACATCTTTTAGAACTTGTTAGAGCCATTAACTTTAATCATAATGAGCCAAACAGATTCTGGGGAGATATTGTCCACACAACATGTTACCCTCTTCTTTACTTCAAAACAAGAATCCCTTTCAGATTCTAATGGAAAGATACTGTCCAGACAGCATGTTACCTTCTTCTTTACTTCAAGATAAGAATCCCTTCCAGATTCTATGTCCTGAAGATAAAGCTTTCCAAGTTAGCCTAAAATTTTTGGATGTGTTTGCTTTGTCCATGAACTAAGCATTCACAAGGATGAGTTACAGCCCAGAGCAACTAAATGCATCTTTCTAAGATATTCTAGACTTCAGAAAAAAGTGCTATGATCCATTGAAACATAAGAGATATGTTTCAATTTTACGTTCTTTGAAGAAGTGCCCTACCATTCTGAGAAAAGCAAGGAGTTAGACTACTTAGGGAAAAATACTGATCAAACTGTGCTAAATTCCAACACTCAAAAAGTTAAACCATTGCTAGTTGATGATCATATTCCTAATATGCATACAAGGAAAATGACACCATATATGGCATTGTTTATACCAGGAGACCAAAGAATACCTCCAATCAAGAACCAACTCCACCTCTCAATAACTCAAGAAAGTTCAGAAGGACAGCAAGAGCACAATCCAGAGAATCCTACTAACAAAGTTGACAATTCCCTTCCTATTGCCTTGAGAAAAGAGAGAAGGACATGTGCAAAATATCATATTAGCAAATTTGTTTCCTATGACAACTTATCCCCTACATTTAAATATTTTGCACTTGCTATTTCTGCTGTTCCTGTACCTAAAAGCCTTGCAGAAGCATTGACAAATTCTCAATGGAGAAAAGCAATGGAGAGTGAGATGGAAACAATACAGAAGAATCATATGTGAGAGAGAGTGCTCCTACTAGAAGAAAAGAAGCACATGGACTGCAAGTGGGTGTTCATTGTGAAGCACAACCCAGATGGCAGCATTGAGGGGTAGGGGTACAAAGCCAGATTAGTCGCAAAGGGATTTATGAAAAACTATGGGATTTTGACACATTCTCTCCAGTAGCTAAATTGAATTTAGTAAGAGTTATTTCTTTGGCTGTGAACATGGGATAGTCTCTCTCACAAATAAATGTAAAGAATGTCTTCTTACATAGAGATGTAAATGAGGAGGTATACATAGTGCAACCACTTGGCTATATTAACACAAAACGAAAGGACATGGTATGCAAGCCAACAAAAGATCTATATAGTCTCAAACAATCACCCCGATTTGGTTTGATTGGTTCAGTACAGTCCTGGCTAATTATGAATTCATGAAAAGTCAATCATACTACATAATCTTTATAAGGAAGAAGATAGAGAAAAAAGAATCATTTTATTTATTTATGCTGATAATATAATCTTGACAAGAAATGATATTGAAGGCATAAAACAACTCAAGGAATTCTTGAAGACAATTTGAGATCAAGAATCTTGGGAAGTTTCATTATTTTTTAGGAACTGAAATAGTTTAAGGCCGAGTACTGTCACAAAGAAAGTACACATTGGACCTATTGAAGGAAACATGCATGCCTAATAGCAAGAAATCAGATATTCCTATGAATCCCAACATCAATTGTATTCTGATTTAGGAACAAAAATAATTGATGCAGAACAATACACGAGATTGGTAGGCAAACTCATTTATCTCACTATTACAAAACCATATATTACTTTTGCAGTAAGCATTGTCGGCTAATTTATGCAACCACCAAAGAAACCACATCTGGATGCAGTTTACAAAATTCTGAAGTATCCAGAGAGGACTCCTAAACTATGTTTATGCTACACTAAGCATGACCATCATGATAAAAAGTGTTATACACAAGATTGGTAGGTAAACTCATTTATCTCACTATTACAAAAGCAGATATTGTTTTTGCAATAAGCATTGTCAGCTAATTTATGCAAGTACCAAAGAAACCACATCCGGATGCAGTTTACAAAATTCTGAAATATCTAGAGAGGACTCCTAAACTAGGTTTGTGTTATACTAAGCATGACCATCTTGATAAAAAGTGTTATACTCATATAGACCGGGCAGGATCTCCAAGTGACAGAAGATCTACCTCTGGATTTTGCACATTTATAGGTAGGAATTTCGTAATTTGAAAAAGCAAGAAACAGACAGTAGTGCTTAGGCCTAGTGCTGAGGTAGAGTGCAAGACAATGGCCTCTGGAACATGTGAAGTCTTGTGGTTGCAATCTTGGGTATCCATTACATAATCCTATAGCTATTTACTGTGATAATCAATCAACCCAGTGTTCCTTGAAAGAACAAAGCACATAAAAATTAATCTAAATGTTGTCAGACAGAAAGTCCTGTACAAGCAAATCTACCTATAGTATAATCCAATTGAAGAGTAACTAGCAGACATCCTCACAAATTCCTTGAAGAAAGAAGGCCTCCAAGCAAATATTTTTAAGCTAGGCATGTTCAATATCCATACGCCAGCTTGAGGGGAGGTGTTAAATACTAGTAGAATCATCCTTATTTATCTCTACTAGCTGGCTGTCTAACTACTTATTGATAGTCCTATACTTGACCAATTCCTAATCTGACTAAGAAACTGAATAGGATTAGCCCGGGTACCATCATTGGATGAGATTTTCTCCTAGTTGAGGACTACTCAAAGTAGGATTAGTCTCCTATAAATTAGTTGTAAGACCCATAGGTCAAAAGTAACTTTGTACTCTGCTATTCTCCAGATGAATGATTGAATACAAAAATCTATTCTTTCTCCATATTATCTTTGTCATTGTTCTCCCTCTCTCTATCAAGTTCTAGCTTGAATATGAAACCCTAGACAGGCAGTGAGCCTTCAATTACTGCCTATACCCTAGAAATTTTACATATGATCCCATATCAATATTTGTGAAATGCACCCATATTTTAACTTCTTTTGCAAATAGTCACTTGCCACTGTTTTCTCCTAACAAAGAGTGAATATTCCAAAAATATTTACTACCAGATATTTTGGGGTCATTTGTCAACCAAAATATACTTGGAATTTCACTCCATTGGTTTACCAATTGAATTTTTATAAACATTTTTGCAAGCTAATACGGTCCTTAAAGACTATTCCAACAGTACTTCAGTCTCAAGATAAAACTAGCATTCAACTAGAAAAAATTCTCAGATTACTCTCCCACCAAGTGAAACAGAGTTGGATGGTTATTGATAAAAAAACATAGTCTAGCTGCTTTCTGGCAGCTATTGAAAAGGGAGATGAGTTTTTTTTTCTTCGGTTTTTTTTGCAAATGATGCATTAATGCACATGTTCTATTGCTAAAACCCCTAAAACAACTTATCATGGATCATGCTTTCATTTTCTAACAATGAATGTTGACCAAGTACCCACTTTTTTTTTTTGGTTTTGACCATGTACCAAATTTTATAATTTGATTTGAAGTTAGTGAAGAACATATTTGTAAGATCCAGTCAACATGTATTAAGACATGTGAGAGTAACCAAGCCTTCAAGTATGGCTTGTGCAGGAGAAATGAATGACATGGACATTATTCATGGCATTGACCCACCAAACATAATGAAGCTACATCTAAAGCTCAAAAACCAGCAGGTCAATATTCAAATTTATCCAAGAGTTCAAAAGAGCTTTCTCAATGAGGGGAAAATGCAAAGAATTAGATAGAGAACAGATATTCATTGGAAAATCAGATCATAAAAATGCAATTATTAGGAAATTGATTTTGTTTAAAATGTAACCCATACAAAGCACAGAAAAAAAGTAAATAAAAAAAAGTGAAAGAATAAGAACAACTGAGCGATAACGCAAGGACAGTGTTATTGGGAATAGATGGACAGCATTGGAGATCCAAAGTTAAGGGATGAAAAAGTGATGTAGTGAACAAACCGAGAGCCCAAATCAAATTGTGCAAGCAAGGGCAAAAGAATGTACAGGTGAATACACAAAAAATGACCTGCGGAATTTTTGATGTCTGCTGCATCACAAATGCACTAAGCAAAAAAAAGAAATAAGTGAGCACACAAGATTTTCTGAACCAGTCAGGCTCCGGATGCTGAACCTCAAACAAAATGTAGGGCAATCAATGTTGGTTGTATTTAAGATGATGATCATGAGCATAAAAACAATTTAAAATGACTTAGCCTAGAGTACACCCCGATCTTAATTCCTTTTGAAAAGGACAACCCAATCTTAAAACTGTAATATATAACCGTGGCAGCGAATACGGACAAAAACCCCATACTAGCAAACCAAAGGCTGAGTCAGAACCTCAAGGTCAAATTAGCTACCATACATCACAAGTGGTTACTAAGCCAATAGATTTAATTAGAATTGTTTCTCGTAAATGTTCAAGGCAGGAAATATTAGGTTGACACAAAGAGTTAAACAGAGAATGCATCTTTATGCAAAATATCTTCTGACCTGTACAATCTTGAAAATAGCAATCAAAAGTTGAAGAAAGCTTTCCGAAGAAAGGCTCCTCAACTTGTTGGCCAATGATGAGCCTCCACCTATAAAGAGTGAAGCATCAGCATACCAATCATAAGAACATCCAATATTAATTAACTTCATTCAGCAACTAAACCTAAAAAATGAACAATTTAACAGTACCATCAGCATCCACTGCCCTTTCAGTTGTTACCAAGTCAGGCTCTGTAGATCGGGCCACCAAAACTGGAATTAACTCAGCAACTGTAGTTTTGATAGCTGTCTTCATGTCATTAGTAAGTGTGTCACGGTAAACCTTCAATACAGTAGGAAGCTTTGCCTGAAAGAACATTCACAAGATTTGATCTAAATAACTAAAAAATACAAACAAAACTACAACCATACATGTAAAGAATTTCCATCCTTCGATAGTATAAGATCACACAACAATAGCATGTATAAAATTTCAAAAAAATAAAGTTCCTGTCCAGTTTTTAACATAAATTTTTTAGCCAAAATAGTATATATATTCAATACAAAACAAGAATAGGGAAGCCCTCCAAAATATAGCTCAATAACATTAGGCATTGAACTCAGAGTAAATAACAATGGCTGAAAAGATATAACACAGAAAAAAATGGAAAATAAGAAACAACAAATTACCTTATGAATCTCATGGGAATCAACATTCTAAGTTTGATAAGGTTATTGAATAACAGTGGGATCCAAATCACCATAGGTACTAACAGATAATATTGACAGGTGCAACCAAACCAAAAACACAATATATATTCCTCTTTGCATTGGCTGGCCAGCCTTCTTCTACCATTAACTAGATTTATTAGGGGCTGAAAGCAGGTTGATTCATATATTTATTTGGATTTTAGCAATATGGATGGGATTCATCATAGTCAGCATGGAATCAAATCGCATCTCCAGATAAAATTTTATTAAATTTCTTAGGATCTAGATCCTGACGTACGGATCTTGCCCACTGTTGTTGGCATACCAAAATGCAGGTGACAGTTTTGATGGAATGGGTCATCATCACAGGGAGGATCTATGACAGTCCACCTAGTTAAGAAAATTCAATATAGCATTGAGAAACAGTTTACTTTTCCAGTTAAGTACTCCGATTGAATTGCTCTTACGGAGCAAAATGTAGTGCAGATCAGGCAATTATCATAAAACTGGAAGAGAATGGAGATGGAATAATAAAGAACTACTGTATTATGGTGCACGTAATTCCATTGGTTCTATGCATTCAACAAGCAACAATCATGAAATACAAAACCAAGTTTTATGACCACAGCTATGAACAAAGAAACTGATTCGAAAGTCAACTGCAGATAGATAGAAGAAACAGAAGCATATATGAAGAATGAATAACCACAAACTTGAAAACCTATAACCCTGTGCAAACTAATTGTGTTGGTTCCTATACATTCAACAAACAGTTAGCATGATGCAATAAACTACAAAATTAAGAAATCTAATAGAACAGGACTGACTGTTCTTAGCAGGCTGACAATCAGCGGGAGAAGACGGTCACGCAACATTGAGCTTTCATTGTCATCAAGTATAACCTACAGGTAAATGGCCAATAATTGTTAACCAGTTCAGCGCAAAAAGTGCCACAAAAATTGACAAATACCATAGCCACATAGTTTAAATGAAAAATAAAATCTAATAAGAGCATAAGACAATCAAAAATAAATCACTGATATTCAGACAAGGCCAAAAAGTTACCGGTACCATGAAGAGAACCAAAACGATAATGAAATAGTGAAATGAACAAAATCTGTTGTGAAATAACAAAACTGAGAGGAAAAAGGTTATTACAATTTGTATATGCAGTTCAGATTCAGAAATATAGAAGTAATTCATCACTTGTATATATATATGAAAATGTAAGTTTGGTTGAAAGGATGTGATGTGAAACATTAAACATGGACTCTCCCATTCCCTATCAATCTATTTACATAGAAGTATACATAGGATTATAGCAGATACGTTAGGTTAAAAGATAGATCTAACAATACATTACTGATAATCCCTTAGAATGTAATGCAGTTGCTCAATTGAGAGTGGGCGTACTTCATCTTCTATGCCATTGATCAAGAAAGAATTCCTTGCTTTGAACTTGGATAGAATAGCAGAGTGCACTGCTTTGGCATCGTATATAGCTCCACGCATAAATTCTGCCGAAAGAATGCTACAAGAATGAATATTAACAAGTTAAGCTACAAACTCCACATCAAACTGCAAATTCACGCAAAATCAAATCCAAAGATCAAAAGGATGAATACATGCAGACTAGCAACAAGGACCATTGTTGAGCTAATATAAAACAGCACTAGCGCAAAAAACATTAAATGGCATAAGAATAAGCCAAAAAGTAAGAAAGCATATACAACACACACATGTAAGAACATTCAGGCAGATGAAATGATGGCTTATAACATCACTAACAATCATGCATTTTGATGTTGCCTGCCTATCTCGACCTACGGCTTTGTCCAAAATAACCAGTGAATATGAATTTCATACAAAATGTGTTACAATCTGAAGTGTTAAGGTGGCTAATCTAGGGTTTCTCAATCAATGATGAAGTATTATTTCATTAGAATAACTTCTGAGATTTTCAGTACATGAAACCCCGGATCTATACTCATATATATATATAAGGAGCAGTCCCGCAACTGCTATACTTCTACTTGGACCTTTAACTTAAGCCAGTTACAATCAGTTGGATTTAATTCTTTTAAGGCTTGTTGGATCTTGGATTTTATTGGGTTGATGAATCCAAGGCTGCAAGTATCTGGATGGTACACTAGTGCAACCATACTTTCAAGCCTTGAACCAGGATATTTCTAAGCCCTCTTCTTCTTCTTTAACAGTTTCTTCTTCTTTAACAAAAGATACTAGAAATCTGATGATGTGCCAAAAGAATCAAATGAGTTCTCCAAATCCCAATGACTACCACTTTTCCAACAATAACAGTTACCAAACTGAGGCATTACAAAGTGTGTGAGGTATAATATAATTAACCATGTGCTGTGAAGGAAGAAGTTACCATATGCATGCATCACATGATCTTCTTAAAAAATGCAAGGAAACTCTAATTTTGGAAAGGTGGCATAGAGAAAATGGCACAATCAGCAAGAATCAGCTGTATGGCAGAACACAGTGAAAAATTAGGACAGAAAACAAAATATCCAACGTTGGTTTCATCATCAAATCTTGAGATAAAAATTAGCTGTTGGATCATGTAGGAAATGATCCTGTAACTATGTAATCTAATTTCACATTGATAGCAACTAAGGCTTAGAGAGGTGGTAAATCAGACAATAAAATGAATGTGCCTAAAATATTTATCAAACTAAATGAACACAAATAGCAATAAAATATTATCGCATCATAAAACCTAACAACTTCACCTGTTTATTGAATCTAAAGATGTTGTTAGTTGCTCACGGAGATTACGAAAACAATGAAGACCAGCAAGCTCATCGGTATCCTGTTAAATATAAGAAATGTAAGAGTTCTAAGAAGTTTGGCATAAAGAATATAAAAGAGTTCACAAAAGTACACCACCAGTTTAATAGTTGTTGCTTTTCTCCAAAGAAATAACAGAAATAAATACCTCATTACAGGCAATTAGCCCCCTGATGGGATGCATGGAAATATTTATCATATAAATTTCTACTAAGAGCAGCATCAACTATTCAGACAAGTGCTCTCATGAGACATAAGCTGAACTTCATTAGTTTAGGTTCACAAAAGACATGAGTGAATTTACATCTGGTTTAGAATTTTGGAATGCATGCTTTGAGTTGATAAGCACATCAAAGAAGGCCTGAGTTGGCATGAATAGCTACTTTCCCCTGATGTTAGAATTGGTTCTTTCTGACACGATAATCGAAGTTGGTAGATCTAATTGGCATGCCTTTCATTGTAGTTTATAATTCTTAGAATATTTTTCCCTAACTTAAAAAGAATTATAAATCTCAATAGAGTCAAATTTCTTATTACTTGTCAAAACATTTTGTGAGATGAGTTCTTTATTGGGTTGCAAGTGCACAGGGCCAACCTGAAATCAATCCACTACCAATCTAAACATCCAGAAGCAGAAAAAAGAATGGTCCAATCCCATCCATTATAATTTGGATCAAAAAAGAACCAAAATACATAACCAAAGATCTTAATGGTATTAATTTGTGTTGACAAAAATATAACCTGACCCAATTGAACCCAATCCACTAAACATCCAACATGAAGAAACTATACACAATAGACATAGATCAAATTTACAGAACAAAACCATATTGCCTAATCTGAAATTCTCAACATAGTTAGGCAAGGAACAATCCAATCAATTTCCAAAGTTCTGGATATAAAAGCACAATCATTTTACGAGTCAAATTCGGATGATGCCAAACCGAGAAAAAGGAAAATCATTCTTAAAAGAATACCCTTGAACAAGTCACTCTCCTAAATATTTTAATGAAAAATATTGTGATAATCAATTTGAGCCATCAATCATACCTAAGACCCTTGCTGCAATTTTTAACTTTCCCACTAAAGTTACACTTGATTTACTAGATTTTTCTACTTTTCCTATTGACGCTAAGATATATATCCAACTTGTACAAAACACACATCATCAGTAATAGTTATGAGACAGGATAAGCATAAGCATTGGAAATCTATTATTAGAGACCAAAATGAAAACTTACCAACAGATGTTGTAAGTCATCAGTGATATCTAAAGCTCCAGCACAATCAGCAGCTGCCACAAGCTGTGTGAAGTCAGAATCATATTAGATCATGTCATATTCAGAACAAAAGGCAGTTTACCGACTTTGAGGAATGACTCCCAAATCCCAAATTGAAAGGAACATGCTAAAATATAAAAGATAATCAGCAATGAATGCTGATGAATCATGAGGCAAAAGGTTGTAATTGTTTCATGCAGGATTTTATATCAATTATCAAATGAACCTAGATAGACAACCTTAATACCTTAAAATTAAGAGATCAGAGAAGCTTCTAGCCTATTGGATGACACTTCAGGTGGGAAATAGACATCAAAAAGAAAAGAACTCTGAGCGATGATAAGGGATTCTGGCCAGATAGGAGTGTTATTCATGATGCTGCTAGAGCAGATGGTAAAAAAGAACATGGCCTCAAGTCTGAATTGTTGATAAGTAGATTATACACAAGTAAAGAGATAAAAATGAGGGAACAATAAAAAAATGAAAATCAGCAATCAATTTTCATGCAAATTCTCCCTGAGGTTAGCCTAGATTTGTCCAAATTGCTGTAATCGTGCCTCCTTGTGCAATATGTGGCTCTGAATCATGTGAATATAATAAAGTTCAAGAGGAGAGGATTAATGGTTTAAGAATGTGTGATGCATGAGGGAGAAAAAAATAAATAGAGAAAATCCCAGTGGTAGACCTTGTAAGGTACAACAACAGAACAACACAGTTCTCTACATAAATCATGTCCTCCGAATGCTTCCTAGAATCATGGCGTGAACCATTTGCCATGATACTATTAATCAAGAAGCAAAGAAACAAGTAGGTTAACTGTCATGTAGGGTAGAGAAATCGAGTTAGGAAGCTTCTCTCTCATAGTCAAGTCCAAAACAATATCTCTCAGAGTACATTCTTATATTGTGCACATTTAATGAGCTATGCAATGCTGTGAGGTTGAAATCTTGGCTAAATTCAATACCATCTTGTCAATATTCAATGTCTAAAAATTGGAATTTCACCCACTTGGTGTTACTTATCATTTGACTCTAAAAAGGGGGTTATCTCCTGAAATTGGCCAGCATCCAGGATGTCATTAAAAGGTTCTATTAGGCAACTATAGGATAATGAACTCCAGAGAAAGAGCATAGGCATCATATCAGAATCAAATTATTGCAACATGGCCTCCATTAGATTTTGCATATTAGTATTAATTACATGTCAAACTACTCAAGAATAAGCTTCAGGAATAACGAGCTCAATAACCTACCAGCTTTAACGCTGAAAGTGCCTGGCTGACAAACAGTATAACGGTGAGCTTCTGCTGCAAAGCAACAAGATTCCCACGCGCAGCATTGAGCTCTTGGACCTGCTTCGCAGAGTCCACCAGATCCACGGTCAAAATTCTGATCGTCTCCTTGAGCTCCCGGATCCTCACACACTCCTTCACAATCTCCACATTCAACCCTTGCAGCTTTCCCTGGGCCTCAAAGAAGGAGTCCGATCTCAACGATATCTCCTTCACGAGGTGCATCTCCACGACATCCAAGTACTGCGTCAGCCGCTCTTGCAGCACGGAGTTTTCCTCAGCAGAGGGCGAGAAGGGGCAGGCAGCGCGGAAAGTCTCGCCCTCTTCCAAAGCGAAGTCCTCTTTGAAGAAGAACGAGGGCACCTCGCGCAGGCAGGCAACGAGGGCCTGGCCGGGGCCGCGAATCTGAGCGGCCGCAGAGGACTCGAAGGAGGCGTGATTGCGGACGTCCTGGAACCGGGAGAAGGGCTCGGAGATGGAGGAGAGGTAGGGGACGAAGTCGGCGCGAGAGACGACGTCCGGGGGGAAGGTGAGAGGAGGTAGAGAATCCGGGGCGGAGGAGGAGGGCGGCCAGATAGACCAATAGGCGTCAGAACGGGCGGCAAGGGGGTTGTTGAGGATTGAGGAGAGGCTGTGGGCAAAGGCGCCGGTGCCGCCGCCGGCGTAGGAGGAGGAGGAGAAGGATGGGGAGTCGCCGGAGGAGAAGCCCAAACGCGCAGGCCTTCCCGAATGGGAAGGCGAGGTATCCATGCTTGGGGCTGACGAGATCGGGATCTGGTGGGTTTGTATGATGGCAGTGAAATTGCACGCCCGGGGCCTAGATCTGAGAGGGTAGTGGGGAATGGAGAAGAGTGCGGTACGGTGCTCCGCGGTGAACCTCGACGAGTTCGTGTTCTTGTTCTTGGATCTTGCTTGAAGCGGATTCGGGTTAACGGAAATAATCCGAAGAAGAGACTCATCCGACAGTATTAAGATAAAATATCTGCTTGTGGCGGCTGCGGATTGGAGATATTGAAATTCGTTAAATATTTCATGTACCCTCTTAATGCCCCCTAATTTTGATTTGCTTTTTTTCAAGTGTAAAGAAAATTTGAGATAAAAAATAAATTTATAGTTATTTATTAAATTGGCATCTACAAAATCAAGCATATATTACATAATATTATTAAAATAGAATATAATTGAGATATTAAACAGATTATTTTTTAAAAAAATGCAATTTAACCACTGCATATAGAATCAATTTAAATATATATTGTTAAATGGGAGCTCAATTGAATTTCAAAAACTGTTATTGTGATTTTTAATACATAAAAATTGGCTTGTGTGTTCTTAAAAAAAATTTCAAGTGTACTTTGAAAATTTTTCAATTAAGCAAAAACTCTCTTTATTTTTTAAAATTTCCAAAAACTCCAACAATCAATATAAAAAATTCGAAAATACCATAGCTCGTGTTATATCAGTGCTATATGAATACTATAGTAATACTATAAAATAATATAATATAATAATAGGATGTAAATATTGTAGCGTTACTATTTATAAATTAGCTATTATGTTTATATATATATATATTCTCTTCGGTCATATATGATATTTCTTAATTATATACACTTGTTTTGATCATTTTATCTCATTTTTATTTATATTAAATTAATTTTGATTATAATAAATGCAATATTATTATAATTTTTAAATTACGTAATTGTTATAGTATTTGTTTCAATTATATGCTTAGAGCACATTGACAGTATTGTAATATCATTAGTAATAATAGAGATTAAAATAAAATATTTGCATATTATAGGAACTAAATTGAAAATTTAAAAATTAGAAGAAGATTTTATTCAATTAAAAAGTTTTCCGGATGCATATGAGAATTTTTTAAAAAAAATTTATTTAGAGATACTTCTTCTTTAGCAATTTTCATTATTCACTGAAAAATATTTTTTTTTTCCGGAAAAGGAAAATTCAAGCACTAGGCAAATTGTTTCTTCGTTTCCAACGCAGGCGCCAAGAAATAAAATAACAATATTATATTTGAAATGAATGAACTGCCAACTAAACATAGCTGAAATAAATGACTAATAATCCGGGTCAGAGCGGTTAGCAGTCAACGAGTCCATATCCACCTCTAGTGCTGGACCCGCTAACGGGCCCATGCCCATTTCTACCAGCAACAAGAATCGGCAGTCTGCCCCTCGAAGCAGTAGTTTCCATCCAAACCACGGTACCTTTTTCTCCGCTCAAGTGTCGATCCCGCCCGCCACCTCCTCTCGATCGCCTTCGAGCTCCTCGTCGCTGTTGTCTGGGAGCCGGGTCTCGACTCGCCGGCCGCCGATGGGCTGCTCCTCCTCCCTGCCAGGTCCGTTCTTTGCAGTTGCATCCGATGGCGCTTGTTATACCAATCGAATGCTGATTGTGTGATCTGTATGACTATGAGCTCGAAATCACGCTGTGCGCTGGAAATCCTTCTTTGATTACGAATTTCGTCTACGCGGGGATTGTTTTGTTTGATTTAGTTTGGATTCTGCGTCATGTATGCACTTATAGAGCTCTTCAATTTATTGTAGTTCATATCATTAAGTCGATGCCGGCTTTGGGAATCAGTTGAAATTCCACTTTCCGTGTATGATTAGACAGGAATCAATTAGGATTTGAAGATTTTGCCGTCTAAGGTTCAGAATTAGAAATTTAGAATCACACGTACTTTTGGTGGATTGTGTATTATAATAATTGGTTTCAATTCACATCAGGTTGTGCTGCACAGGTATTGAGTAAAATTTCTGATTTATGGAATCTTATCAGACAGGGATGCTGGACAGTTGGGCGCACTGAATAGGGAGAATTCATCAATATCTGACCCAAAAAATTTACGTGCCAAGGTATGCAGTGATTTATTTATTTGTTTTACTCTAGCAGTGGTGTTGTTAGAAACTTGCAACTTAGGGCCATTGCTTTGGCTGCTGAGCTATTTTTAACTAATAAACTAAATTCATCTTATAGAACCCAAGAGGAAATTGTAGAAATCTGCCTTTAGCAAATCAACATGCTACTTCAGAGGAAGTTCTGTTAGGTAAAATTATATCACAGTTTAGTTGCAATACTAGAATTTGGTTTTTTGGCAAATTCTAATGTTTTAACCATTAGTTGGATCTTCTGTCATAGAATTATAGACATCACCATTCTTCTACATGGCTCTAGGATGTCCATAAATTTTGGGTTTGCATGGTTTAACATACTTTGAGTCAAGGTATGTTGATTGCCTGTGGCTTGTAATATAGGATTATGTTTCCTGGAAGGAGAGTAGGTGTTGGGATATAACTTGGGTTGTGTAGTTCCAAACTGTCGGAGATCATCATCCATTGTTTAAACAAACCTTACATACTTCGATTTCAAACTTTTTGTTTGGGATACTGTTGAAGCCACCTGACGTATATTCTGATAAACTATTATTATGATAATAATACAGCTTTCTCCTTATGCAGTTAGTGTTACTTGGGGATTCAGGCGTTGGCAAAAGCTGCATTGTTCTCCGATTTGTTCGTGGGCAGTTTGACCCCACCTCAAAGGTAAATTATATTTTTCTTTCCGAGAAATAGATTGTATGTTAAGCTATCTTAGTAATAAGCTTGATCCAACAAGCAAGAATGCTGAATAACCATTAATGTTTGTATCCCAACAATTTTCACTGTTGAGCCTGTGATACAACTGAATTTTCTTTTTTTGCATCTTTCTTTTATACCATTTTTATGATTATTTGCAATTTCTTATAATCTATGACGATTCAAATGGAATGCAGGTTACTGTTGGTGCATCTTTTTTATCCCAAACAATTGCCTTGCAAGACTCAACGACAGTTAAATTTGAAATCTGGGATACTGCTGGTCAGGAAAGGTATTTGGCTGATTCAACTTTTTAGTTCTATAAGCTTTGATATCCTGCCACTTATTATTTCAGCTGCTTTCCAAAGCACGAGACCTGCCTATATGAAATTGTGTCTGAACGTTCTGCCAAGACTTGATTTTTTTGTTGTTAGTTGGTTTTTTGCTTAATAGCATTCCATTGTCGACTGTAGAAGCTATATGTTTGTATGGCTCTGTACATTGTCATTCCTTATGGTTCAATAGAAATTGTATGAGTTTTATCTAGTTTTCTATAGTAATTCACAAACTTGATTTCTATTTTCAACAGGTATGCTGCATTGGCACCGCTGTACTATCGGGGAGCAGCAGCTGCTGTTGTTGTCTATGACATAACAAGTCCTGAGTCATTCAGCAAAGCTCAATACTGGGTTAAGGTATATATTTAGACCACTTGGATTGAACACCACTTACAATATGTTCAAAATTAGAACAAGTCTTCTACTAGTGGCAACACATTTCCAATGTTATTTTGATAGTAATTTTCTTTCATTTTATTGGAGAAGCAATCACTTGTCAGTTTTTGTTAAAAATTCAAAAGGAAAAATAAATTCTTTGGTCCGGAACTTTGTGCTAAATGGCTACACCCAGATTTTGTGTTTGGGCAAAGGAGAAAATGCCTTTTTACTGAAAAAAGAGGAGAAAACATCTTTTCTGGTCTGCGATAGCTTTTTTGTTGATGTTGGCACATTTATTTGATATACTGTCTGCTAGTGTCTAAAATCAGATATTTTTGAGAAATTTAATTCTTTGCTAGTGTTTATCAACCAATTCTAGTTTAATAACTTGATTGTAGAATGTTCATCTTTATTCATTGGCAGTTTTTATGCCAGCAGCTTTTTTTATGTCTTATAAGTTGAGGAGATCCAATTTTTTGCTTCTTTTTTATCATCCAGTATTGGTTTATTAAGTTGATTGTATGATGCCATCCTTTTTTCTGATTTTCATTATTGATCTACATATTTGTATCAACACTGAAACTTATGTGATCCCAAATATTTTTTATTTGATATATTCACCTAAATTAGTGAAATCTTACATCCACAGGAATTGCAAAAACATGGAAATCCTGATATGATAATGGCTTTGGTTGGCAACAAGGCTGATCTACATGAAAACCAGAGTGTGCCTTCCCAAGTATGTATTTCAGTTGTATATAAGATAACTCGTAATTTAGTTAGACCAGATCATTAATATCTAGTTATTTTAGTAATTGGTTGGACTCCTGGAAGTTGATGATGCTATTTTCTCCCTTCGAAGGATGCTGTAGAGTATGCTGAGAAGAATGGTATGTTCTTTATTGAAACGTCTGCAAAGACAGCTGATAACATCAATCAGCTATTTGAGGTATTCATTATCCTTGAATAAATTGTTGGTAGCTATAGGTCTTTTCAAATCATTTTAATTGTTTTGATTTGATTTTTTAATGGATTTTTTACCTTTTTCTGTCTATGAATGACCTTTACACAACTATTTGAATGCATAGATGGAGTTTCTATGTTATTCAAAATTGTATTACTTATTACATGAGGAACATTTTAGTTTCTTCATATTGAATAAGAATAGGAAAAGCCGCATATCAATGACTTGTTCTTCAGTACAGGCCCAAAGTGGAAATAAACATATGCAGAACACAATTGCTTTCTCAAAAATAATCTGCACATGAGTAATGTGCAATCTGAGGCTCAGTATTTACCAAAAAGAAAATTAAATTCCAAGCCTCAAGCGCCTACCCTAGTTTTTGCGTCTGAAAAGCCATTTATTTCTTCAACTTGTGTTGTTTGGAAAAGTCAATAGATGCAGTCTCCCTTGCAGTTATCAACTGATATTTTTGCTTATGATCTTTCAGGAGATTGCCAAGAGGTTGCCACGACCATCTTCCACTTCATGATTGTGAGATCAACAAGAAGTTGTTTGGCATATCATAGTGTGATGGTTCCCTGCTCTGTAACATAGTGTCAAAAATAGCCATATCCTGTTTGTGATGTTACAACCTTATCCATTCATTGTTAAACATATGTGGTGGAAGTGTTTTGGATCCATCAAGGACCAAATTGCCGATTGTGAGATGTCAAATTAAGATCCACCTTTGGTTGTTTGCACTTGTTTTGTCTAAAATAAATTGGACAGCACATCTTTGTTGTAGATTTGGGAATAAATAATCTTCATTTGACTTGTTGGAAATGGGTCCCTCGAGGACAGGTTATTGGCTTTGTTTTGGTATTGTTAGTCAGAAGTTTCATTTTATAAAAGTAAGCGTTCCTTGCGGAAAATGTTGCTGTGGTGTAGTGGTTACCACATTGGTCTTACACGCTAAAGGTCTCGAGTTGGTCCTGGGTTGCAACAACTAAAGTAATATTTTAATCATATCTTCTATTTTGTTATCCTACTTATAAATTTTTTTCTTTCTGATAACCAAAAAGTAGTTCAACATATAGACTCGAGACAGTTCAGTCCAATACACACAACACAAAAAAAAAAAAAGGCGAAAAACAAAAAAAAAAACCTTCAAGAAAGAGGTAGTTGAAGAGCATAGACGCCATATACTGGTCTAACATTGCAAGTCATATTCTCCTTCTTTTGTCAAACCGTGATTTCCTAGACGCCGGTCCAGCTCCTGAATGGTCGCTCGCTGATTGCACATTATCAAGCTTCTCTCTCACCAAACGAACTGTCTCGTTCATCGATGGAGATGAAAAGTAGTCATTGCCAGAAGACACATGCCGCTTTGAGTCACCTTCATGTCTATGACCGGATAGACGATCTCGTGGAACTTCCTCATGTCTTCTGGATTTAATTCGGCTGATGACTTCCTTCTGACGAACTTCTAGTTTCTCCTTCGCGTCCGAAAGAGACTCGAAATCAGGTGCATAAGAAACCTGTAGACGATTTCCGAGGAAAACATGTTCATCCAATTTCCTCTTCGCGAACCTGGCATTGCTTACCAGAGAAAATTTGATCCAGTAAACATCCGTGAATGGCTCGCAGTCTTCTCCATCCATGGGCTTGCACTCCTGGAGGTCTCCGTAGGACGCGAACAAGTTGGAGAGCCCCTCTCCGCATCCCAAAGCTGGGACATTCCTCACAATCAGGTACCGGGATTCATCGCAGACGGTGTAGACGCGAACAGCGGGTGCCTCGTCTCTGTCGCGCGCCATTGCTCTTGTGCCGGTATTCTTCGTAATCCTGCTCCCGGTTCTAGGGCTTCCAATCCCGCTTTGATTTTGCTTCAGACGATTGGATCGGGAACGATTCTAAACTCCGTTGAGAAACGAGCAGGCCGGAATTCGCTTGGCACCAAGGATGCCGGTCGTCGGAGTTGAAGAGTTTCGGAAGGGAAGGGCAGAGTCACGGCCAGCGGCCGGAGTCACGCAGGCCTGGATCGGGCGTGGGGGATGCGCGAGAGATCTAGGGTTTCTCCTGCTCGCAACTTGGAAGACATGAATCTGAAACACTGCAACAAGAAATTACTGAGGTGGGATTCGAAGGATTGGGTAATTCATAGTCCACTGAATTTGTCCAATAAAAAGACCAATCAGATTATTTTAATTTAAAGATAATGGCATATAGCCCCTTGGAATATAGTGAAATTATATATTATCGCTCGTAGT
This sequence comes from Trichopus zeylanicus subsp. travancoricus, assembly GCA_005019695.1. NCBI lineage: Eukaryota > Viridiplantae > Streptophyta > Magnoliopsida > Dioscoreales > Dioscoreaceae > Trichopus > Trichopus zeylanicus. The sequence goes on from RXID01010986.1 coordinate 593,958, forward strand.
ATAAAAAATTATATGTAACGCTTTGACTTATAAGTTAGCTTACAAATAACTCATTTAGATTAATCTTTTCATTAGAAAAGTGAATATTATGCGAATATTTACTTTAACCGCAGCATTAGAGGTCGAACAAAATATTTAATTTACCTATGATTTAGATAAAATATAATTAAAATTTTCAAAAGAATAAGTAGTAAGTAAGAAAATAAATAACAACAATAAGAAGGAGAAGGTGGGTCAGCACCAGACAATGGTGAGCAAAATTAATAAAATATATCTATTCTATAAGTTTTAGAATTGAAATCGTATTGATTTGAGTTAAGGACTAAAGTTTTGGTTTTGGTTTTAAAACAGTTCTAAAATTGATATATTGGTTTCTTAAACTATTATTTTTAAATCACATTTTACATTATGATATTTTAAAATTTTAATATAATTTATAAAATAATATTTTTATGTCATCCTTTAAAACTATAATTTTAGTGTAAATTAAGAAAGATATTAAAAAATTATACATAGGAAATTAAATGTTAATATATATGTAACATCTAAAATATTTACACACACATATATATACTTATTTAAAATCAATACGGCTCCATTTCACCAATTTTTTGTAAAGTGTAAAACACTTAAACCGATTTTGTGATTCTCAAAAACTTAAGAATAACATGCTTCTCAACCCGTATAATATGATATATCGATTTTTTTGATTCTTTCACTCATCCCTACCGGGCAATAAGAATAATAAGAAGAAAAGCAACAACAAGAAGAAGATGAAGAAGACAGTAGAACAACAACAAGAAGGAGAAGCAAGAAGAAGAGGTTTGTGAGATGATAATGGTGTTTTATTTTAGATGAATTAAATTCGCAATTGTTGCTCATTTTATTTTGAATGTAGCACATTTTTATTTTGTTTGAAGGTTTTTTCAATTTTAGGGCCGATCTAATTCCAATCAAGGTAGATTGAAGCTCATGTTGAAATTATAGGCAAACCCTAGTGCAAATGTCTAGATATAGAAGAAAGAGCTATATGCAATTATATTAATTTTTGAGGATTTCTACCTAAGTTATGACAAAATAAGAGATAGCAGCACAATGTCCTTGAGAAGCAATGAAGTTTTTTCTTTGTGAAGAGAAACATAGAGTGTGATACTCAACCAAGTCTAAAACAAAAGAAATGGGGTTCTATGGATGCCCATACTATAAGTTCCAGTAGATCTAATTGATTTATATTTTCTTTGCACAATTACTTTTGAATTTTGATTTATTCTTGTAATTTTAATCATCTTAGTGCAAGGATAGCAAAGGATGTGGAATTTTTCAAATTATATGATGATCCTAAAGAGATAAACAAGCAACTAAAAAACCAATTAGAAGATTTAGAATATTTTTTGAAGGAAAAGGTCAACATGTTTGAAGATTAAAAATTAATGTTGTTAATCATACTCTCAAAAAAATGAATGAGATGTTATAAAGTGCTTTAGATACACTATACTAGTTTAGGATTATCAATTTTGCTATTTTAATTATAATTGTGGTGAATGGAAAAATGTAATTGTGAACTATTTATTCAATTATATGCAACACAATTCAAGTTCTTGATTATTCAACTTTTGAGGAACAGCTAGAATAACTAAACTTAGAAGATAAAAAATCCATCTACTAAGTTTGGATGACCGAACACAGAAAATAAGATTTTGTCTGTTAAATTCGGACAGCCAAATTATCTGTTCGGATAATTAAACTTAGCATATAGAAAACTTACTTTTTATCTACTAGGTTTGATAACCGGATTGCTTGTTTGGACGATCAAAATTAGCAAGTAAAAAACCTAACTTTCTATTTGCTATGTTCGAACAACTGAATTTTCTATTTGGAGAATGGAACTTAGCAAACAAAAAATTTTCTTTTTTGTTTGCTAAATTTAGACAACCGAATTGCGTATTTAAACATCCAAACTTAAGAGATAGAAAACTTGCTTTATGTCCAATAAGTTTAAACAACCGAATTGCCTATTCGGATGATCAAACTTAGTAGACAACAAATCTGCTCTGACAAAATTTCAAGTTAGGGTTTATATCTATAGGATCATGAATACAATATGAATTTAAATTATGGCAATTTCAAAATTGACATAGAGTTGATACCCATAGGAGCATGAATATAGTGTTAATACATTGACTTAGTGTTCATCAATACTATAAAACACTAAGTTAATACCCATAAATTAGAGTTGCATATCCACAAGAAAAAACCTAAATTAAATTTGGGCCCTCGAAAAGTTAATAGCATAAATACCTGGCTGATATCTATATTAAGGCATTCAAAACCAATGAAAGTAGTATGAAGTAACCTCTGATTCTATGTCCAAACTATAAAATAAATTACTTATAAGTTCTACTTCATGATTCACCATCAAATCCTTGTTAGAATTGATAGTAGTCATGGTTGGCAGTGTTTCCACCTTACTGAGTAATTCCTCTATTGATAGAAACTTGGCATGGCAAATTTGTGGAATGTCCACCCCTTCTTGGTAAGATCTTGTTGGCAAGCACAAAGTATGGAGGATATAGATGGTTATCATTGTAGGTCTCCCTGATCAATTATGGTTCGATTTTAGATTTGAGTTGTACAAAAAGTTGGTTTTTGAGCTTAGTTTGACTCAACTCCCTTCTCGTGCCTACACATGCCTCGATTGTTTGCTCGTCTAGTCTATAAAATATGCTAGATTTCTAAGAAGGTTATGAGAGTCTTCTCACTAGGTTCGGGATATACCTATCCTATTAACATTGTCTTCAAATTTATCTACAAATGAAAAAGAAAGAGCAGAAAAGTTCATGAGTTTCTTGAGTGTAATATTCAACTCAAAAAAAGATGAAATCGTGAAAAGGAAAACAAACCTAAAACTTACCAACACCTCGATCAAAGAGGGCTCGAAGGTCCCTCCCTATCCCTTTTTGGTATTCAAGAATTGAATTTAAAATATAATAAAACAAGATAAAAACTAAAGTTCTAATCTAAATACATCAAATGGCATAAAAAATAATGAAAAAAATTAGAGAAAAAATGGAGGGATGTAGCCTATTTCTTGAAAGAGGATGATGATCATAACTTTGATATTGATGAAGAATTCGGCTTTGAATCTTAGTAGAGCCTCATGGTCACCGTGGAACTCTAACTTCTTCATTAGAATACTGAGAACTTCTCTCATAAAATAATAATTTTTAGTTTAAATTTTGGGTCTAAGTTCGGGCTCTTTTACTAGTGAAAATTGGATGATTTTTATAGGCTGAGAAAACAATTATTTAGGAGATATTTCGCCTTCTAAATTTGGATAATTTTTTGATTGATTAGGTACAAGGATTAGATGGTGGAGATTGCGTCGTGTCATCGATCTAGCTAGTTAGCACCCCAAGTATTTGGATGTAATTTCAAAAATTCAAAAATTCAAAGTTTGAATTTTCAGTCTGCTTTCAACTTATTTTCAATATGTTTTTAGTCAATTTTTCAACTTGATTTCTCATGGATTCTTGACCTATGTTCTTGATGCACTTTTTCACAAAAGTCTAGATTTTTAAACATACTTAATTTTACAAATAAATGCCTAAAAATTATTTTTTCACAAATAAGTCTATTTTTAACGGATTTTGCACTTGACTACTTTAAAACATCAAATTCAGGATATTTTACAATATAAAATATAAATTTACAAATAACTCTAAAAAGTGTAATTATAAATAGGTCACTAAAATTGGTAAATTCTCGATTAGGCTCGATTTTAAAGATTAAAGTACCCTTTTTCTTACAAGTATAAATATATGATAATTAAAAATATGAGAAAACCGATTGAGATATGATACTTTTATAAATAAAGTTTTCAAAGATTGTAACATTGTGTAAAAATTTGAACCGTAAGATTTTAGCCTATTAAGTTAGTTCAAGGCTACATATTTAGGGTTTAAAGAATAAAAAAGTTGGGTATCTACAAATGTCTCTCTCTTGGCGAGATGCTAAAATAAAGTGCGACTCAAAGGTAAATTGTTGATCGCCTTTGAGGATGAACTGATTGATTTTTTGGCTAACTTGTTAGATTGAAAAAGGGTTAAGAGGTTGATTTAATATATTGAAGATTTTGGATCAATCCAGAGATTCATAAATTTGCTTGCAATCATCACGCACAAAGAGAGAAGAAGAAGGGGTTTGATGGGATATGCCAAGAACATGATGCTTTCTTGTAGTCTAAGGAACTGCCACTATTTGTACAAGGGGATATAAATTTTTTAAGTTATCATGCTAGTTAAAATAAAGTAGATCAAGCAATTGAATCTTTCAGCTTGATTTTACTAAAGCATTAAGAGGATTATAGAAAGAATGAATGCTTTCTGGGATGATGCAAATGTAATGAGAGCTCTAAAGAATGTAAAATTTTAGATGCAGAAAATCCAAAGGCTATATCAACCACTAATCAGGTCAAGGGATTTTTCTTGCAAAGGATGCTATAAATCACCTTGATATTTCCTAACTAGAGGTTTTTAAAAAATATGTCCCATGTTGGTGTCACTTTCTGACTAATGAAGTAAAGAAACTGCATATGGTGGGACATGGTCTTAGGTCCTCTCCAAGACTGAGCTTTTCTTCTTCACTTCTTCTCCTTCCTTTAGCTAATACCTTCTTCTTCATTTCTTTCTTCCTTCTTTGGCCGAGACCTTCTTCTTCACTTTTTTCTCCTTTCTTTATCTGAGACCTCCTCCTTTCTTCTAGATGAGAATGTTTAGTTTGGTCGTGCCAATAGGAGGTAGCTCCAGTTGATGGCAGAGACAAAGGTAGTGATGATGAACGCTCCCACCGATGAATGGTAAGTAGTGGTTCACTTTGATCCTGAGCTTCCTGTGGAGAGGTTAGTCTTGTGTACGTTTTAAATGAAAGAATATAGATTAGCAAGGCAATTTTTTCAAATGAGAAAGCTGACCTTTTTTTTTTAGGTGTCTAAACTTTAGAGCAATTTTGATTTCATACACCAAGTGTTTGGCGTCTAATTTTTTTTTGGAATTTTTACATACAACCTCCCAAATTTTGCTCTATTTATGAAAAATTTCCTGCAATTTCAGTATTTACTACAATCCTTTTCTTTTGAAAATTATTATTTACAATCCCCTAATTGTTATTTAATCAAAATTTTGGTAAAAAATTTCTCTTTTACCCTTTGTAATTTTTCAACTAAACCCTTCAAAAGTTTTATATTTAGTTTTTGTAAAATAATTTTTATAAAAACTATCTTACTTTCCTCTCCCTCTTTTTTCCTCAAGTCCTATTCTCAATCTCCCTCCCTATCTGCGTCCATGGATCGCCCTACTCAAACACCACCCTGCTCTGGTGCTGCCTTGCTCTAGTCCTCCCCTCCTCTAGCGCCACCCTGTTCATGTCTTGTCCCCCTAGGGTCTCTTCCGCTTTTACCAAATGCATCCTATCAACTTTGTTTTGGATTGTGTGCAAAAATTGGAGGCCTCTACGAGGTTCATTCTTATTGACTTACTCTCCCACTACGAGTTTCAATGACTTGGACGATACTAGGTTTCCGAAGAGAAGGCCCTAGACCAGACCTCGAAAGAAGAGAGCAAGCCTCAGGCCTCTAGGTATGGATTCATCATTAAAATTTGTTTTTGTTTCATTCTGTCCGGTGTAAATATGCAAAGAATTTGATATGTGATCTGAAAAGATGGTGTTTTTATGGCCTATTATTGCTATGATTGGGATTCAAGTGGGTCATAGCCAAACTAGTGCACTAAATCATGATCATTTTATGTGAAATATTGGAGAAGTATTGTAGGACCTTTCTAGCTTGAGATTTCTGAATTGATTGATAGTTAAATACCATCTCTGATTGACTATATACAAATTGATGTATCCTTCTTGTTGATGTTAATGCATTATCGTAGTTAATTTTGGCTATTAATTGTTGGTAGTAGTGAATTTTCTCTTCTTGTTTATATTTTGTTTTGGTCATTGGTTATTTTACAGAAATATTTAGTCATTTTCTTCTCTTTTTGGGCAAGTATTTACACATTTTCTTCTTTGCAATAAGTATACCATATGATCTATTTGATCAAGACTTTGGACGTTTTGCCCTGTGTTGATAAGCATTAACTATTAACATTTGATTTCTTTTGATATGGGTAACTAAACGAGCCTTACTTGATAATTGATGATGGTAATTAGAGAATTTCCATGCCTTGCTTCATAATTTTACAAACATATCCAAAATTTAATTTGTTTTTCCATGCTAAATACTAGTAATTTGTTCATTATTATGTTAAGTGGTAAACTTATGTGATCTTATTTGCTTTTGATTTCTCGGTTAGTTTAACTTTACAACAATGTTACCTTGCATGAGTGTATATTCATAGTATTTCAATATATTCACGATAATTTACTTTCATAAAAAATACTGGGCATATATGAGACTACTATGATAAATTTATGCATAACTATAAGAAATTATTATTTTTATTTGTGATAGAGGAGAAACATGATCTCATGATGTTATTTATTTAACAAATATTTGATTTAGAGAATTTGATAAGATTAGTATTTCATTATGGAGATTATTGGAAGAAAGTTCAATACACTTAGAGGACTAAATATGTATTTGATAGACGAAAGTTTTTGTTAGTTGATACAAATAAGTACATATTTTCTCCGTTATAGGTTGAAGTATGTAAATAGTCCAAGCAAGGCTAAATCAAATAATTGTGAGCAATTATTTGTTTTGAAACAACACTCCTCTAACTTATAAGTTAATTAATAGTGAAATTCAGTACATGGCAATGTGAACAGTGGTAAAAAAAATAAAATATAGTAACATCTACATATCAGTTGATGACATAAGATCCCCTATAAGTGGTGCCTCCAAGTCTCAATGGTCCTCTCACTCCTATATTTGGTGTATCACAACATGGGCAAAGAAGGTCTATGTTAGAAGAATCTTTTAAGCATCACATTATACAATAAGATGAGTATATTGACTCAGATTTAGATGTTTGTCCTTTTGATTTCAAATTTCACAGTCTAATATTTTCTTTTGATGATGATGAGATGGAGGAGGAGGAGGAGTTAGATCAGGAACAATAGGAGTTGGGTCAAGAGCAAGAGGAGATAAGGCAAGGTGAAGAAGAAAAAGTAGAAGACAAAGTATAAGATAATGTACTACTATTAATTGGAAACAAAATGAGTGATAATGATATGAGAAAAGGAGATATATTTAAGGATGTGTATGCATTTAGAATGACTCTTAAATAGTATTGCATTATTCACAAGTTTCAACCTTTGTGAAAAATGAATAGAATAGAGTAATAGTTAAGTGTGGTTCTTGGAATTACCCCTGGAGGCTACATGCTTTAGAGATGTCTGGTGGTGTACTTTTTTCAAGTAAAGCAATTAGAACTATTTCAAACATGTATTGTTATTAATAGGGTTGGAAATAAAATGACAAGGTTGAATGTGTAAGTAAGCAAGTTTTGCATTTGATGAATATTAATAATCAAATCACAATAAAACAAATACAAAAGTTGATGAATAATAAATACAATCTTCAATTGAATTATATGCAGGTATGGAGAGGGAAAAACTAATCTTACAAGATTATTTATGGTAAAGAAGAAGATTTATTTAACTTGTTTTATTCTCTCAGGATAGAGTTGGAGAGAAAGAACCCAGATAATATTCTTCACTTTTCAAGGTCCAAATAAATCTTTCCAAAGATGTTTTATGTCATTACATACTTGTAGTAGAGATTTTCTTACTAGATACATGCATATATTGGAGATTGATGGATGCCTTCTGAAAGGCAAGTATAAAAGCATATTACTCTCAGCTTATGGAGTTGATGAGGAGGACAACCTAATTTCAAATGCATATGTAGTAATAGAAAGAGAAACATATTAATATTAGTTATGGTTCTTGTATAACTTGAAGTATGTATTAGGAGATTTGGATAGCTTGGTTATTATTTTAGATAGGAATAAGAGTCTTTCTAATGTTGTGAAAAATATCTTTCCACATGTTGAATATAGAACTTGTATAAAACATGTGATTGCAAACTTTAAGAAATTCTTCTTCAGAAAAAGTTGAAAAATCTAGTTTTTAAAGCTTCAGGTATATTTTTGCCTATTGAATTCATCAAGCATATGAAGAGGATTAAACGGCTATCTATACCAACTTGACAATATATGAAAGAAATAAATGACTATGCATAGAATAGAAGTCAAGTTAATCTTTCAGCGAAATCTCATTATATAACTAATAATATTTTTAAATCATTTTACAATTTAATTCAAGATAATAAAGAGCTTTCCTTATTTGAACTAGTTGATTCTATTAGACAGAGGATAATAGTAAAATTTGCTGCAAGAAGAAATGAAAGATCCTATTGATTTGGAAGGTTAATGCCCATAATAGAGGTTTTTATTAGAAAAATTTCACATATATAGGGTGCATACCATATTTGACGGTCTTTTAATGATATCTCAAAGGTTAGTGATCTTGCAAGAAGATGAATTATCGACATAAGACAAAGAATTTATGACTATAGATAGTGACAACTGACAAGAGTACCTTGTGTCTATAATGTTATTTCTCTTCTTGATGTTTGGTTTAATCCAATTGATTTTATTAATAACTACTACATTGTAGAAACATATAAAAGAATATATAAAATCCTTGTCACCATACTTTCAAGCAAAAAACTTTGAGTGTCTGTACCAAATGCTATTCATGTGTTTTCCCCACATTCAAGGAGATAATCCGACCGACCTAAAAGGAAAAGAATTAAGGATCCAATTGAAAAATTAAATGAAATGATATATACTTGTAATAGGTGTGGTAATATGGCTCACAATAAGAAGGTGTGTAAAGAGCTTCTCAAACCATAACAATCGATAGAAGCTTTTAAATCTAGTAACAATTAAAAATCAGTGGGAAACTAAGGATTAACAGGAAACCAACATGCACAAGGACGTGGCAGGGACACGGACAGGGGAAGGTAAAGGGAAAGGGCAAGGGCAAGGGGATAGGAAAGGGGCATAGGAGCCTATGTTAGAGGAAGATTTAGGGGGAGGATTCTAGATTTTAATATGCATCTAGTATGTGAGTTTTTTTTAATAAAATACTTATAATTTATTTTTGTATTATAACTTGTATGATTTTGAAACTATGAATTAATAAATGTCTCTATTCTCTTTTATAGAATGTTAATTAGATGTCAAAAGATGCCTTCCATGTGAATTTTTTTTATAAATTATTTGTAATTTATTTTTTTGTTTTATAAGGTATATGATTTTGAAACTATAAATTAATTAAGAAGCCTTGGCTTGACCAATGATTGATAATCTTTTATTTTTTTTCGTGTCCAAAATTTTAGATTCTTTAAAGATGCCATTGCATTTGCATCACCTATTATGCATGTATGCTTTTCATCATCCTCTTGATGCTTCAGTAGAATCAAACCAAAAAATTCGATTGCTTGATCAACTCTATTTTGACTAGTTTTGCAATTTCAAAAATTTATCACTCCTTACAAGAATAGTGACAATTTCTTGGACCATAAGAAGTCATTATGTTTTTGACATGCCCCCATTAATTTCCTATTTCTTCTTATTTGAGTCAATTTTAGTTAAAATCAAATTTAATTAAAATTCAATCAAAATATAGAGTTGAATATTATTAGATTATGGCCTAAATGTATGAGACCTAAATCACGATTAAATTTGACTGAAAATTAAGCTCAATACGAATCCAAATTATTGAAAAATCTAAGTTCAAACTAAAATGAACTAAATAGGCCTAAATTATAAATCAGCTTTTACAAAATCTAGGATTTGCGAATAAACTCTTCAAAGATTTTGTATTCACACATAAACTCATAGAATTTTTTATTTTTGTAAATAAGTCTTTCACAACTTCTCATTTACGAATACATCCAAATTTTATTAAAAAAAATCATGAAAACTTCAAAACTTTATAAATAAGTCTTTTTTTAAAAAAACTCTTAAAATTTATACAATTATGATTTAGTCTAAATTTTTTAAAAGAATTTAAAAATGTTTCCTAAAAAATTTAATATCCAAAGATGTAATAATTTTGAATCTCTTCGTGAGTAAACGAATCTTAATCAACATAATTACTATGTCAATCAAAAAATATAAAAATCCAATCTCACTGTGAGTCACAATTCAACGAAATTTTAAAATCAAACCAATCAACAATTTGATTTCAAATCTTTCTCAATGCTTATAAAATTGATAAAAACCTAAAAAAAAAAAAAAGAGATCAAAGACAAGATATCATCAAGACGAGAGATCAAAAGCTGTAAAGAGGTTGGGGAGATCATTGAGAAAGAAGATTATATCAAAGGGTGAAATTAAACTAGAGAGGAAGAAAAAATGTACGCCTTTACCTTATCTTCTGCTTCTCTTCTTTCTTCTCTCTCTGATTTTCTTTTTTGCAGTGGCTTCGCAGTTGCATCCCGCCTCCGGCCAGCCTTCCATGTATCTCCCGAGCACCTGCATCAGCTTTGTGCTCTCGCCACTTTGTTAAGTGGCTCTGCCTGCGTCCAGCAGCTTACAGGATGGCTCAGTCACCCTGGGATCGCCGCTTCAACCCCTCTACTACTGGCCCTGTCCTCAGTTGTGCAGCAACAGCCCCGTCGCCCGCCGGAGTTCCGAACCGAATCTCCCCATGGACAACCTCCCACAGCCAGCTCCTTTATCGCCTTCAACCACTACCAAACACGCCAAGGCCGGCAACCTCTGCTCCTGCCTTATGCCAAAGCCAGTAACCAGCTGCACTGGCCACGTTCCAGCCACACCACGCCTACCCGAGCCACCGGGAACCATCCACTGCCTTGCTGAACCAGTGTGACTAGACCAATGCCCGTCACTATCCTCGCCGCCTACCTAACACTGCCTCATCGATCTCCGCCCTGCACCTCGCCATGTGCGCTGCCTACTATCTCGCTGGAGCCCCCACCGGCCAGCTTCCTGACCTCACAGTCGGACCTCAGATTTGCATCTCACCAGACCCAGCCCGCGGCTCCCTTTGCATGATCGGCCCTTGCTCGTCGGCTTCCATGTCTTGCGCTTCACCCGCCTCACGATGTTTCCGACGTGGAGAAGCAGCCCCCTCCAGCATTGAGAAGCAGCCCAAGACCCCTGCATGCCAATCTTTCCTTATTGCCGAATAGCCACGCAACTATGGCTCCATCCGCCAGGTCTCGCCGGCGATCCTGCCCGTCCACCACCATTCATGGCCAAATCCGGTCACGGGCCCAAGGAAAGGGAGGAGATCGGCCATCATTTGGGAGAGGTTTGAATTTGATTGTGGGATGGGGAAGAAGGAAGTAAAAAAAATTTTAAAAAAAAAAACGTTATGAAGCTACCTGCGAAGGGTAAAACCAAAAAGTAAAAAAAAAAAAAAAAAAAAAGAAAGTTTGCTCCAGCCCTTGCGAGAAGGGAAGTGGAGAAAAAAAATATTAAAAAAAATTTTTGAAGGAAACTAATTGGAGGAGTTTAAAAAAAATAAAATGCAAAAAAAGTTGTTCGAGTGAAAAAAAAAAAAAAAGAAAAATTTGGCCTTGATTTGTATGTCTATCAGTTTAACACCAACCTACGAGGTTAGCCAAAAACTAATTTTTGACTCCATCAATTAGCGAACTTGTTTAAAAGTCAAATGATTTATGTTAGCCCATAAATTCATTTGAAAATTAATTTCAAATTAAAGTTTACGTGTGGGCTCACCGAAAGTCTATTCAGATTAAAGCTAACTTAGGGATTTGTCTGACGTTTATTCGGACAAATGCCAGTCTACAAACTTACTGTATGTCTATTTTGATTAAAGTCAGCTCTCAGACTTGTTAAACGTCTATTCAGACTAAGATTAGTCTACGAGTTTGCTATATGTCTATTGGGATTAATGTCAGTCTGTAGACTAATCAAATGTCTATTTGAACTAAAACCAGCCTACAACTCACTAAATGTCTACTTTAAATAAAGTCAATTCACGAACTTGCCTAATATCTATTTAGATTAAGGCTAATTCATGGACTTATCTAACGTCTATTCTGACAAAGGTCAGCTCGTGGACTTATCAAAATTCTAAATCGACTCAAGATTAGCATCCGGGCTGACCAAAAGTCTAATACAATTCAAGATTAGCCCGTTGGCTCACCTGAAATCATTATAACAAATTGATGACTCTCGAAACAAATTAATTAAAATCAATTAGTATAAATTAATTAAATTAATTGATCAATAGATGGATTAAAATTTAAATTGAACTATACTCAAATCCAATTTGAAGTCAAATCGGTTCAAATTCAACCCAAGTAGGACTTTAATCATGGAAGCCTAAAATCAGACAATAATTTAAATCAAACCTTAATTGGATTTAATCAAGTTTGAATTAAACTCTAATTGGGTTAAGACCAATTTTAATCGGGTTAAAATATATTCAAACAAACCATAGTTGAGTCAAATTAAGCTTAAATCCAACTCTAATTAGGTTAAGATGAGTTTGAACCAAAACCTACTCAGGTCAAATTGAATCTCAAATTCAAGCCTGAATCAAAGTAAGGCCGAACCCAACTCAAATTGAATCAAAATAAACTCAAATCAAAATCGAGTTCTGAATATTAAACTGAATCAAATCAAACTTAATCCAAATCAAGAATTGAATCAAATCAGAATTGAATCAAAGTCAAGTTTTGAACATTGAACTAAATCAAATCAGAGTTAATTAAAACCAAGTTCTGAATATCGAATTAAGTAAAATTAGACTCGAATTAAAATCAAGTTCTGAAAATTAAAGTAAATCAAATCAGACTTGAACCAAAATTAGGAGTCAAATCAATTGTGTTAGTCAATAATAAGCTCAGAGCTATCAATAATACCTAATCGACAATAAGCCAAGAAAGACTGTTGTTTGAGGTGATTTTTGCCATAATTAAATTTAATTAAAATATGATTAAAATTGAGATTTGTATGTTACTAAATTATGGCTCAAATATGGGTCTTAATTAAACTTAAATCACGTACGAATTTGACCAAAATTTAAGTTCAATTTGGACTTGAATCAATGAAAAATTTGAGCTCAAGATAGTCCTAACCTAAATGAGCTGAGTGGACTAATTTTTGAATCATAATTGGACCCAAAATTCATCTAAAACTTGGGCCAAAATGATAAAGTACAAGATTTTATAAATAGGTCTTTGGATTAAATAAATTTTCATAAATTGGTTATTAACTAGATTTTTCTTACAAATAGATCTCTTGAATAAGAATTTTACAAAAAAATCTAATAAAATTTTAGAATTATAAATCAATCTCACAAAATTTAGCATTCGCAAATAAGCCCCTCAAAAGATTTATAATCATGATTTGTTTTCTATGAAATCCGGAGTTTACAAATAAGTCATTAAAATTTTAACTTTTCATAAATAAGTCTCTTAAAAAATTTTATTTGTGAATGAATTCAACTTTATTCCAAAAAAATCCTGAAAGTTTCAAGACTTTATAAACAAGTCCATTTTTACAAAAAAATCCCCTGAAAATTATAAAATTCTAATTTAGTCTACTTTTTGGAAAAAATTGTAAAAAATTTCCCTATAATTTCAATATCCGAGATAATTTTGACTTTCAAATTTTCTCATCTACATCAAATAAATTTATTCATATCTTTCTACAAGCTTATCCAACTCAAACCAAACATTCTTGTCCAATTCAACCACATTCATAACCAATTCAAAACAATAAATCATCACAAGTTTAAAATTTTGAATGAAGATCGTTCCGATCTTCACGAACCTATAAAAACTCGTGGAACCTATAAAAAATGAGATCAAAGATCAGATAATTCGAGGAGAGAAAATCATAGCTTAGAGCAAGGTGAGACAAAAGAGTCAAAGAACTAGTAGAGGATCGCATAAAGTAAACCCATAGAAGAACAACCAAAGAAAAGAGTAAGTGAACATATCTAACTCATCTTCTTTTCTCCTCTTTTCTTGCATCTCCTTCTTGCTATTCTTCTTCTTTTGTAGAGACCTTCGATTGCTTTTTTTTTTTTTCATGCACTTGTTGCCTTGCCCACCATGTGCTATCATCAAGCATCCCTATTGTCGAAGCCCTGTCGATGCAAGCTGGTACCCCAAGCCATGGTTCCAATGGCTTGAGCCAGGCTATTGCCCTGAATAGCCCTATCCCGCCTTCACCATTGATTTGTGCCGATGTCTGTACCCTAGGACAAAACTCCCATCGTCGATTTGATCCCGAGGCTTGAGCCACCCTCATTGCCTTAGGTCACGCCCGTGCATTGCCTTCATCGCAGAGCCACCCACTGGCCGAGCCACACTGTTCCCTACAAAACCCTAGCTCTACCCAACCTTCCCTGTGTAGCTACCCTTCAAACTGTCCAAGTTGCCTCCAACCCGCATGAAGGTCGCTGCCTACCTCTTTGGACACCACGATCCAACCAATTGGGAGAGAATTAATAATTCTTTTTCAAGAGCGATTCATCTTCCCGAACGTAGCATACAACTCTCCATTGTACTGCGCTCTTCAAGTATGCTTACCTTCTCCCTTACCATGACAAGTCTTTGTGAAATAACTCCGATGGGAAGAAAAAAGAAGGCGTTAAGAGACCCTCCTGGTCCAACCCTAGACACTCTCATATCCCTTTTCAAACTGCTCACTGCTAGGGGAGAGAGGCTAGATCTGGTAGAAAACGAGACCAGGTTCCTCAGGCCCAGTGATACTTCATGAAGAAAAGAGAGAGAGGAGAGGAGGGAGAGGAGGGAGGGGGGGGGGGGGGGGGGGGGGGGGGGGGGGGTGGTGGTTTGGTAATTTAAAGAAGCAGAGGAAAAGAATGTTAAAAAAAATTGTTTAGCTAAAAAAATTAGGCAAAAAAAAGGAGAAGAATTTCAAGTTTGAAATAGAAGAAGAATAAATAAATAAATAATAAATAAATATAAATTGAGCAAAAAAAAGATAGAAAAAGAAAATTTTGGCAAAAAAATAACAAAAAAAGAAGTTTTCAATATTGTGGCCATCCGCAATTTTTGATAATGAAGACGGTGAATCCATGACCTCATTGCAATCATCCACGATCCCTAAAGATGGTGGTAAAGATGGCAAACCTATGACCCACTGTAGCAACCCGCGACCCCTTAAAAACAGCGAATCCTCATCGCACCTAGCCAACCTTTATGCTCATGCTCATCATCTTTCGAACTTACATCTAAGCTATCTTTCGAGCTCACACTCAGCCAACTTTTCACACTCAACCAGCCTTCAAGCTCGTATCCAAGTCAGCCTTTGGACTCATATCCAAGCCAACTTTCGGACTCATACTCAGTTAGCCTTTAGGCTTGCACTCAATCAGCTTCGGGCTTACATCTAAGTTAGCCTTCGGGCTCATACTTAGCCAACCTTCGAGTTCACACCCAGTCAACCTTTGGGCTCAAATATCAATTAGCCTTCAAGCTTGTACTTAGCTAACACTTGGGCTCACATTTAACCAGTCTTCAGATTTACACTCAGTCAACCTTTAGGCTTGCACTTAGCTAGCCTTCGCACTTAGACTCAACTAACCTTGAAGCTCATAGTTAGCCAACCTTCGGGCTTGCATTTAAGTTAGCCTTTGAGCTCACACTCAGCCAACCTTTGGGCTCACACTCAGCCAAACTTCGGGCTCACACTTAGCTAGCCTAAAGGCTTACACTCAGATAGCCTTCAAGCTCGTATCTCAGCTAGCCTTCGGGTTCGGGCTCACACTTAGCTAGCCTTTGAGTTCACACTCAGCTAGCCTTCAGGCTTGTATCTCAGCCAGCCTTCGAGATTGCACTCAGTCAATATTTCATCTCACCTTAGCTAGCCTTCAGGTTCGCACCTATCTAGTCTCCGAGCTCACACTTAGTCAGTATTCAGGCTCGCAGCCAACCAACCTTCGAGCTTGTATCTCAGCTATCCTTCAGGCTTGAACTTAGCTAGCCTTCGAGCTCACACTCAGTCTTTGGACTCGCACTTTGCTAGCCTTCGGGCTCGCATCCAACCAACCTTCAGGCTCACACTCAGTCAACTTTTAAACCAATCCCAGTTAACCTTCAAGCTTACTCTTAGCCAGCCTTCATGCTTGCACTCAACCAGCCTTCGAGCTCGCACCTCAATCAGCCTTCGAGATCTCATCTAAGCTAGTCTTCAGACTCACACGCAGTCAACCCTTGAGCTCACACTAAGTTAGCTTTTGAGCTTGCAAACTAAGATAATCTTTGGGTTTGTACATTTGAAGTCGGACTAGGGTCTATTTAAAATCATCATAAACTACTAAGGACTCTCAAATCAAATTAATTAATATGAGGTAACTTAATCATAACAAATAGACAAAGGCCAAGTTGGCTTAAATAGACCTAAATTGATCAAACAAATAGACTAAAGTCCAAATTAAGAAAACCCAAATTGAGTTAAACCAAACCAATTAAACTTATACTCAACTCTAGTCAGACTCAAGATAGATTAATTTAAGATCGAGTTGAGTTCAAATCAAATTCAATCTGAATTAAACTATGCTTAAATCAAGTCCTAATTGGGTTAAATCTTGTCCAAACTAAAAGAGCTAAGCTCAAAGTTAAATCAAAACTAAGCCAGGTTGAGGCTGAACTAAAATCAAGTTAAATAAAGTTGTGATTTAAACTTAAACTGAAGTCTATCAAAATGCAGACTCGAATTCGATGAAGGTCTAACACAAGGTAGAACTTGATTCAAGTTAAATAAAATCAAACTTGAACCTAAACTATATTAGTCCTAATAAAACTAAATAGGGTTGAGTCGAGTCCCTATGTGTGTGCTGAATCCTTGATAATGCTTCAAGGTCATGAACAATGGGTGATGTTGTCACTTCGACCTGAACCAAAATTAGTTCAAATAAAACTAAATAAGGTCAAACTAAATCTCGCTAGGTATGCTACAAAAGTCTTTGGCAATATTTTAAAGTTATATCCAATTCCATAAGTCATTAGTGATGCTATTAGATCAAAGAAACTAATTGCCAACAAGGTCAAAATTATTAGTCACACTTCAAAGATAGTCAATCTTAGAAGCCATTGATGACGCATCTTTCAAGTTATATCCAACTCTATAAGCTATTAGTGATAGTGTCAAACCAAAGAAGTTAATTGTCAATATACTCAAAACTATCGATAACACTTCAAAACTATATCCAACCTTGTAAGTCATTCGTGATATTGTCAAACCAAAGAAGTTAATCACCAATACGCTCCAAGTTGTTGGCTACACTTCAAAGAAGCTCTAGGAGGAGTTTTAAAAACTTGAAATGAAAAAAAAAGTTTGTGGAGTAAAAAAAAAAAGAAAAAATAAAAAAGAGAAATTTGGTCTTAATTTACGTGCCAAAGCCAACGGATTAAAATTAGTCTTTGTGTTCATTCGAAAATCAATTTTTGACTCAAGACTAGTCCACAGGCTTATTTGAAAGTCAAATAGTTTAGAACCAGTTTGCGAACTTGTCTGAAAATCAATTTCAGGTTGAGTCCGGTCCACAAGTTTATTGAACGTCTATTCATATTAAGGTCAAATTACGAACTTGCTAAAAGTTTATTCAGCCTAATGTCAGCTTGTGAGTTCGCTAAACATTCATTCAGACTAAGGCTAGCTTACGGACTTGCTGAACGTATATTCAAACTAAGGCTAACATGTGGGCTCGTCTGACACCTATTCGAACTACGACAGTCTGCAGGCTCACTATACGTGTATTAGGATTAAGCCAGTTTGTAAGCTCGCCGAACGTCTATTTAGACTAAGGGCAGTTTACGTTCTCGTTGTACATCAACTTTGGGTAAGGCCAACCCACAAACTCACCTAACATCTATTCAGACTAAGACTAGGCCATAAGCTCTTCTAAAGTCTATTTGGACTAAGACTAGTTTGTGAGCTCACCGAAATTCTAAATCGACTCGAGCTTAGCCTGCGGACTCACGAAAAATCTAATACGATTTAGGGTCAGCTTGTGAGCTCACTTGAAATCATTATAATAGCTTGAGAGCTCTCAAACCAAATTAATTAAAATCAATCAGCATAAATTGATTAAATTAATTAATTTAATTATATTAAAAATATCAAATTAAATGAACTGATTAAATTCATTAATCAAAATGATGAACTAAAACTCAAATTGAACTGGACTCAATCCAAATTAAAGTCAAAATGGTTTAGACTTAACTCTAGTCGGGTTCAAATCAGGTCAACTCAAAATCAAAACAAAATTCAAACCAAACCCCAATTAGGTTAAATTAAGTTTGAGTTAAATCGTTATTGGGTTAAGACCAATTTCAATTGGGTTAAAATAAATTCAAATGAATCCTAATTGAGTCAAATTAAACTCAAATCTAAACCCTAATTAGGTTAAAATGAGTTTGAATCAAAACCTAATTAGGTCAAATTGAATCCCAAATTCAAGCTTAAACTGAAGCAAGATTGAATCTGATTCGAATTAGATCAAATCAGAATTGAAATTGAGTTTTGAATATAGAACTAAATCAAATCAAATTTAATCCAAATCAAGAATTAAATCAAATCAGGCTCAAATTGAAGTCAAATTTGGAATATTGAATTGAATCAAATCAGACTTGGTCGAAATTAAGTTTTGAATATTGAATTGAATCAATCAGACTCAAGTCGAAGTCGAGTTCTAAAAATTAAATTGAATCAAATCAGACTCGAACCAAAATCAAGAGTCAAATTAATTGGGTTGGTTAATAAAAAGCTTAGACCATTAACAATACCCTAAATCCTAATTAATAACAAGCTAAGAAAAGTCATCGATTATCAAATCAAAGATAATTAGCACAAGTCAAGGCCACTAACCATTCCTGCAAATCAGATCAAGCTAAAATAAGCTCGAACTCGCTTAATCAGTTAGTCAAGACGCCTTATTCTAATAAAGTCAAAATCAACAAAGTTATTATATATATCTCATTGGTTATAGAAATATTTTAAAATTAAAGAAATTATCATCTATGCTTCATTGCTTATAGAAACACTTTAAAATCAAAAAGGTTATCATCTATGTCTCATTAGTTATGAAAATACTTCAAAATTAAAGAAGTTATCGCCTACGACTTATTAGTTATGGAAATACTTCAAAATGTATGAAATTACCTACGTCTCATAGGCTATTAAAATACTTCAAAATCAAAGAAGTTATTGTCTATGTCTCATTAGCTATAAAAATACTTCAAATTTATGAAATTATCTCTTATGTTTCGTTGGTTATGGAAACACTTCAAATTTATTAAGTCATCGTCAACACCTTATTAGCTAATGGAAATATTTCAACCCAAACAAAATTATCTCCAAAGCCTTATTGGCTAATGGAAACACTTCAAATTTATAAAATTATCACCAATGGCTTATTAGTTAATAAAAATACTTCAATCCAATGAAATTATTTCTAACACCTTATTAGTTAATGGAAATACTCCAATTCAATAAAATTATCTCCAACGCCTTATTGGTTAATAGAAATACTTCAAACCCACAAGAGCTATCGTCAATACCTTATTGGCTAATAAAAATATTTTAATTTAAAAAAGTTATCTCCAATGTCTTATTGACTAACAAAAATACTCCAAATACACAAGAGTTATTGTGAACGCCTTCTTGGCTAATAGAAATATTATAACTTAAAAAAGTTATCACCAATACTTCAAGTTACTTCTAACAAGCTGTCAACAATGCCACCCAATGAAGTTATCACTCAAATCTATTGGAAGTATTTTGAATTTCTCTCCTTTTCTTCCATGTCCCATTGGATAATGCCATCAATATCTGCTGATGATCAAGTCAAAATCCATTCGAGTTAGATGTCACATGTTCCAGTACATAGGAGTGGATCATTAGCACATATCAGAGTTTATTTTCGACTCCTTTCTTTTTTTTTATTGTCATATTTTCTATAATTTCATATTGAAATTCATTATAAAGTGAGGATATATTATTATTTAAATTATGTATTCCTTTCTTAAAATCAATCAAATGATTATTTTTTTATAAATATTCGACAATAATCTTTAAAAATTATATTAATCAAATTCTTAATTAATTAAAAATTATTTTTATAGCCATCTATTTTTGGTCATTATGAAATATTTTATTAATTTTTTAATTTAATTTACCAAATTAAATATTAAATTTATTATATTTTCTATTTACTTATAAATAAATCAACTAATTTGTCAATTTCTATGCCAACCAAATACTGAAATTTAAAGAATTGGTGAAATTGATCAATTTTATTTGCAAACCAAACAACAAAATTTTGAAAATAAAAAATTAATCAATTTTCAATTCTACTATAAAAAACCATTCATCTAAATATCGAAAATGCCTTATTTCTCCAATTTTTTCAATTTTTTAGAATTAAACAAATTTATTAATTTCTAAATTTTGGATTTAGAATTGGTTCAAACACACTATTAAATCCCTCTCTAATACTGGTTTTCCAAAAAATTCAAATTCAAAACATTGTCAAACATTCAAATCGAACTTATTTATCAAGTTAATTTGAATAATTTTACAAAAAAGGGTAATTTGAATAAGCTTTTTATTTGAATAAATATTTACTTTATTAGGCTTTCGAACATAAAATTCCTATTGTCTCTTCTTTCAGATATAGACACAAGCTATTGGTTACAGGGTTATATGTGAATAAAAAACCAAGGTTTTAAGTTTTAGTTTCGGCACCTAGTGAAATCGATACATTTTGGCCGTTTTAGTTGTTTCGATTTTAGTTTCGGCCGAAAGACTTTTTAGTTATTAATTATGTGTTGATAAAATTTGACTATATTTTGACTTCAAATTAAAAATATAATAAAATTTTTAAAAAAATTTATAATTAATTTTACTATAAGATTAAATATTATTTTAATTAATTTAAATTATTTTTGATAGTTAACCAGTGATATAGTCTATTTTTTATATATTACTGAATAAAAAAATATAAGAAATAATATGAATATGATTAAAAGTCAAAAATTAATATAAATAAATTTAACTTATCATTAAAATGTAATTGACACATACATAATTTATTAATTATAACGTAATACAACTAATCATCATTCTCATCATCATCATAATCATCATTAGTTGAGTTTGGAACATTTGGGTTTAAAATTATAAATTCAGTACTTGAACGATCCAAACAAGTATTTGTAGACATATGAGGCAGAACAACTATATCTACGCGATTTCGTGACAGCAGTTCACATGGGGGTGAGACCGATACAATTTTTTTTGGTTTTTGCTTTTGGTGGAACGGTTATGCACGCATGCACGTAAACAAAGAAATCAACGTATTTTGGTCAAAACTATTTTCATTTCAGTTTCGACCAAAATATATATATTTTTATTAATTATGTTTTGATCAAAATTTAACTTTATTTTTATTTTTTTTTAATTTTTAATTAAAAATATTATAATATGTTTAAAAAATTTTGAAATAGTGAATAATATCATACACCAAAAACTCATACACAGAAAGTTCTATGCATGTGGACAGTATTTGCCAGAGACTGGCGAGGGCGCGAGTGTACCAGCGCCGGGGTTTGGCTGGCGAGGGCATCGGAGACAGGTTGGTGATGGCGTTGGCGCGGGTGCGAAGCCAGAGTCATCTCGCTGGTATGGGGGCCAGGTCGGCGAGAGCTCGATCGTTGGCGCGAGGACGGCGAGAGCACATGAGTGACGTTGGCGAGGACTCGGGTGCGGGCATGAGGCCTGTGAGGGCCCGGACGCCAGGCTGGCGAGCTCACTCGCGCTCGTGCTTGGGCATGGGTGCTAGAGGCTGGTGCGAGGGGGCAGACGTGATGCCGACGAGGGCTTGGGCGTTGGTACGAGGCCAGCGAGGGCGCAAGCGTGGGCGCAAGGGCGGCGAGGGTTCGAGTGCCATGCTAGCAAGCGCGTTCGCGCTCGGGTGCGGGCGCAGGCGCGAGCCTCGAAGCCGGTGACGGCACGGGTGCCAAGTCAGCGAGTGCACGAGCGTGGACGTTAGAGACCGGCGCGAGGGCGTGAGTGCAAGACATGCAAGGGTGTGAGTGTGAGGCCAGCGACAACGTGGGCACCATGCTAGCGAGCTTGCCCACACTCGCGCTTGGGCATAGACACCAGAGGCCGGCGCAAGCGAGATCGCCAGTCTGGCGCTCGCGCCCACATCCTAGCCAGTCTCACACCAACGCCTGAGCCTTCGATAGAAGTCTCACGCATTGACGCGAGACCGGCGAGAGCATAGGTACAAGCGCAAGGTTAACCAAGCTGACGAGCTTGCTCGCGCCCGCATTCTACGCTTGTATCCTAGCCGACCTCACGTTAGTGTCCAAACCCTCACAAGCATCAAACCCGCACCCTTGCGCCACCCTTTTTTTGGTGGGAGGAGGGTGGGGAGGGCGGCCGATGACTGCACGAGCTTTTCACGTGAGCTTACTGCATGATCTTCCTGCACAAGCTCGCTGCGCAAAACTTTAACCCTCAACCGGAATTAATTTAGCCGCTTCATTTTGGCCGAGATTTAAAATCCTGCAAAAAACCATATGTGAAAGGGGCAACGGCCAGCCAGTGAGTGGCGGCGAACGCAGACAGAGCGAGAGCGACGGGCCAGGTCCCGCTGAGATTTCAGCCTCGGAGCTGTCGCTTTGGGCCTGCAGAAAACGCTAGGGCCTAGACGGCCTGAACCTGCCATCGACGAGGCAAGTCGTTCGATCCGAATCAATCTCTTCATCGCCGTCAAAATTCATATACGTTGACACGTGTACGGCCAGATACCGCCTCTGGGCTTTTCTCCCACCTGCTCCAGCCGCGCCTTCTCCCACCGGCCGAAATGGAGCAGAATCCCGCAGTTCGTGCGCCTCTCTCGCCCCCTCATTGCTTTCATCAATGTGAGAACTTTGATTCTTTTGGGTTTGACGTTGAGAGATTTGATGAACAATGTCTGTTGATCGATTGCTGCATTCAGATTGTGTTTTCCGTTCTGCACATTGGAAAAATTGAGCTTTTTGTGCTGAGAGTTGTTTGTAGGTTTAGAGTAGTATTTCCTTCATGATTCCTTGTTTAGTTGGTGTTTTGGAGCAGAAATGGGTAGAAGATTCTGCATTTGGTAAGTTTTAGATTAATTGCTTAGTCTGTAGCCAATATTCGATCGAAATCTCTGTAAGTGCTAATTGTTTGCAAACGCTCACTGGTTAATTTTCATCAATATTGCGAACAAAAAAAAAAACCATGCGTTTCAACCAAATCAGATGGTCTCAAAGGTGGCATCATTTTCATTTTCAGCAGAAAGCGCAGAGAAGTTTGGATCAAAGAGAAGTCGTATTGATGACAAATTGTACTTGAGAACTAGCACAGATTTACCGTTCTTCCTGGGAGTTGACAAGAGGAGGAAAATTGGAGAAAGGAAGTCCACATCAAGTTCTTGGACAATTTTTCCCCGTGCCAAGGTATTTAAGTTCAATTATGCACAAAGCCTGGTGAGCCCAGGAATATTGGCAAGGTTAAGAAATATTTTGGATACTGGACAAGTTGAAATGCTACAGAAGAGAGATGAGGTACCAGTTGAAGCCTCCAACATTATATCTCTTAAAGCCACTACACACTGTAGCCAACTAAACTTGACATTCCCAACTGTTTTAAACACTGGGCAAAAGCCAGGTAGACCAGGGAAATCTTATGCTGGCAGAAAAGAAAACCAAAATTCCAGTGAACATGAATTTACAATTTTACCATATTGTCATCATCTGAATCAACTGGAAGGAAAACTAGATGTAAATATGAAAAGAGGGCAAGAGGGCATATCTAATGAGCAAAATGCTCTTATTCCTTATGGTGGAGCTGGTGTAGTCGTTCCATTTAAAGTGCAACCTAAGAAATATTGTCCTCAGGTAGATTTGGATTCAAGAAACATTGTGGTGTGGGAACTTTTTGCAGACAAGGGACAGTTGCCTACAGGTGGGGTGCGTGATGAAGATACTGAAAAATGGTGGGAAAAATGAAAGAAGGGTATTCGATGTGTGCAATCATTCCTAGCTCAGATACGTTTAGTCCAAGGTACTATTAGTAGTGCTTCTCAATAATGCATGCTTTAACTTGTTTGGTAGTTAATTGCATGTGAACAAATAATAGAAACACCTCTTTTAGCAAATTTCAACATTATTGCATTGTTACAAAAAATATTTGAAGATGCCTCTTTGATAACAATCCGTATGGGAATTACATATCAAGTCTGGTAGTTACAAATAGAAACAGTAGAACAAATGTATCCATTTTGTATTTTGTTGCCTCTTGAGAATGTACATAATGCTAACATTTGAGCATGCATCATGTGGCACTTAATTCAAATATATAGAACCAGACCACAAATTTACTTGGGAAGCATGGTGATGTCTAGGACATCTAAGAAGGCACACAAATAGGCTGCAAATAAGTTTAGTCCTTTTGGCCAACTTTTTCAAGTGGAATTAAGCTGAATTATGTTCTTTGCTTGTGCAGGAAATAAGAGTTTCTCTAAGTGGAAGGGGTCAGTTGTGGACTCTGTGATTGGTGTATTTCTAACACAAAAACGTTTCAGATTTTCTCTCAAGGTAATATTTGGCTCTCAGTTGTTAACAAGTCAAAGCACTTAAATCCATACCTAGAGAGTAGTGAGTGGGCTCTCGTTTTCAACTTTTAGGATAATTATTCTGTCCACCTTGCTATGGAGTTGTGGCTAACCATTAATGTTAAAATTCTTATTCTACAGCTGTGCTTTCATAAACCTGGTTGCAAGATTTCCTCTTGGTTTGAAAGGCAGTGAAACTGAAGACCCAATAAGTATGCAATGTGTCAACAAGAGCATTTCAGCTATTGATGAACAGACAAAATGTAAAGAAGCTCAGGAAGTAGCTCAAGATGGCACATGGGATGAATTGAGGTCTAGCCAAATCTCTTCTGATACCTATCTAGGCGCTTCTGATGTCTTAGTTAGCAGACGTCATCAGATTGGATCAATCCTCGATTCAGACCCCTTAGATGGTATAAACTGCGGTCCATACATATCCTTTGCTGATGATTCACCGACTAAAAAAAACAAGCGAAACTAAAGATCAGGAGAGCTGTTTCCTGCTTGTAACACCAGATGTGTAGTTGGTTCATCCAATTCTGCATGCAATCAATGTCCTCAGTCATCAACTTGCAAAGAAATTGAAATCAAAGATTTCCCTGTAAAATATTCAGGGTGTCAATTTCCAGAGGAAGAAAATGTGTCCCCATCCAGTTTAAGTTTTTTGCATATGTGTTCACAATCACAACATCAACATTAGAAACCTCAGCAAATCGCTATGACAAAAAAAAAACAGTGTGAATAATATTCATGACACGCAAGTTCCTTCTCAAGAGAAGCTGCATGAGAATGAGCAAAAATGTTCAGAATCCTATGATGGTCGGCCGAAGAAACTCAAAACTAAGAATGAATCATATACACATTTGGCAGGTGAAGCTTCAGAAGAGTCGATCAGAGCATCAGATATTCTGTCAGGACCAAAGAAGTCAAAAGCTGATAACAAAGATAAAAAAACTTTTGACTGGGATACCTTAAGAAAGGAGGCATGTGGCAATTTTCCTGAGAAAGAAAGAAGTGATGATCATATGGATTCAGCAGATTGGGAAGCGAAGGAAAGCAAATGTAAATGCAATTGCACATGCCATTCGTGAACAGGGTCAGCACAATATGCTAGGTGCAAGGATCAAGGTAAACTACTGGGCTTTCATGAATCTTATAAATCAAGATGAAGGAAAAGATTTCCATCAATGGAATTTGCTGAAAACAATCATTTTGTGCATTAAAAATTAAGAAAGAATTCAAGCATATCCAACTTTGCAAAGCTGCAAATTCAGCTACAGCCTACTTTTAATAAAGGTAGCAAACACTTTTAACTCCTTGGTATTTTCATCCTAACCGAGAGTACTAGAATTGAAGAATGCACTTACCTAAAGTTCATATACATTTTGGATTATTGCATTTGGTATTGGACTACTTGTCACACCATCCATTGCCTTGGGATGGTGGTTAAAGTGGCATGCCTCCAACAAGGAGGTGGATGTTCAATGTGATGAATGTTGGGTGAGGTGTGTGTGCAAATGGGTTGCATTGTATTGCGTGTTGTAGGTGGTCATTCCTGTTTTCCTCATTGCAGGTCTGTAATAATAATCAAAAGAAAGTTTTGTTTTAATTTGATGGGGCTTAGATTAGTTTGTGGAGCCTGCTGAAAAATCACATGAACCAATCTACATGTGACATGATCAAAATCATGTTTCATCCATTTCAATTTTGGATTGAAAATATGAAAAAAGGATTGAAAACAAGAAAAATAAATTGAATATACAAAGTATAGATTCAAAAATGAAATCTTGGACAACACTGTCTCAAGGAGAGATTGGTTCACAAAAATATCTTCTTTGTAGAGTTTGTGAGCTAATATGAACCTCATGGGATGATTTCATGAATAGGGATGGTTGATTCACTAATCAAACAAGAAGTTCTCCTTTTAACATTTGTTTTGATTACTGTAGTGGATCTCCCTTCTCTCTTTGCTTTAAACTAGGTCTCTGCCTAAGAAAATTGACTCTAAAATATGTATGGGTATTTATTTGCTTTTTATGTCATGCAGTATGTAATTTTATCTAATCTAGAATATCTCCAACAAAATACAATCATGAAACAAAAGTTTAAACTTATAATATATTAATAATTTACAATTTCATAAGTTATATTTGTTGATTAAATGCATCCTACATTATATATTTTTCTCTTTTTGTGTGTGTATTCCCAGTTATTTGTAAGAATATGATGTATACTCAAACTCTTCATGCTTGGTGAAAAGCTGTAACAAAATTGATATTTTTTTGATAGAATTTTCTTAATCGACTGTCTTGGAGCATGGAAGCATTGACCTTGAATGGCTGTGAAATGTACCTCCAATGAAAGCTAAGTATGATCACTTGTCATCTAATTGTGCTTCACTTATTAATTGATATTTAGCTATATAAGATAACATGATTCCATTCCATTTCTTACATAGGAAAAATGTTGCTGTTTTGATTGTTGTTTATTTTAATAATTGTCTCAAAAATATATAGTAGGTTCTAGGAGCCTGCTTGTGACTGATGGCCTGCAGTTTTAGGTTTAACAACAATTAGATTTACACAAGAAATTCTAGCTTACATGGTATAGCATGTGTGATCCACACTAGATTTTCCAGCAGTCCAAGAAGTGTGGGCTTGGTATGTAGTTTACAATTTTAACATTTGGATCCAATTTGAATTGAAAAGGAAATGATCCTCTTGGGATAAAAGCAACATGTAGAAGTTCCCTATGATGGTATACAATCAGAAGCCACCAATGTTAGTCTTTGTAGTGAGCATATTTTTTGAGAAGAGCCTTCAATTTGTCATAGGTGCTGCATATTTTAACAATTAAAATACTAGTTTGATAATGAACAAATATGGTTTTTTTTAAGACAACAAATCAGAGCATTTGGTGCTTTTAGGGAATACCTCCTAAACATTGAAGGACTGGGACCTAAAAGTGTTGAGTGTGTTCGCCTACTGGCACTCCATTTCAAGGCATTCCTGGTATGACTTAATCTCTACGAGGAGCGCATTTGTGTTTGATTAGTTTTTAAGTAATTTATTATGCTATTGTTTGTTCTGTGTTGTTGTAAGGTTGATACCAATGTGGCCTGAATACTTATTAGATAGGGATGGATACCACTTTAATCACTTCCTGAATTGGCTCAGCTGCATGTTTTAGATCAGTATGCATCAATTGGTTATTTCCAAGATGATGTTTTTATGGTTTATTTTACAGTTACTGTTCCTTAAAACTAATCATCAGTCTCTTTTGTGCATGTTTTCGTGCTCGTCTGTTTTAAAGGTATTCACTCATGGAAAGTGTACAAAAGTACATATGGCCTCGGTTGTGGACACTTGATCAACCAACACTGTGAGTTTTCAAAACATACTTCTTTTCATGGATGACCATACAATAACTGCTTTATAGTTTTTCATAGTGGTGTAATTGGGCTGGGTTGGGCTTCGACTCTGTTCATCCGAGCTTGAGCCCGAAGTTCAATCTTCGAGTCTGGACCCAAATTGAACTCGAAATTATATACTAGACTTTTTGGGTTGGGTTGGGCTTGAAGTCAATCTTATGTGTTTTTGACAAGTTTTTGGGCTTGACCTCGATCCGAAGCCCAAAAAACCCAAGCTTGAACCCTAAGTTTCTAAGTCAGGCTTTTGGACCGACCCATTGAGAACCCTACTTTTCTGTTATTATATCTTCACCAATTTACGTGTCACATTTTCTAATTATATATTGGTTCAATAGGTATGAACTATACTATTAGTTGATTATTTTTGGGAAGGTATTTTTATGGAGAGATATGATTGCAGTAGGAAGATTTGATTTACTTATAAAACCTATTAAATTAGGTAGCACCATTATGTGAACACTGTTATTTTGTGTAGGTTTTTTGTACCAAGAGATCACTAAATTGTAATTTGTGTCCAATGAGAAATCAATGCAAATACTTTGTTTGTGCATGTGCTAAGTATGCTTCAAATATACCGAACTTATATAATCAAAGACACATAATGATGTGTTAAATTTCCTTACAAATGAAAATTTATAATTTAAGTTGCGAAATTGAGATTGTAACCAAATCCTATTCTTGTTTAGTGTCTCCTTTAATGCTTGCATCATTTGTGTCTTTTTCTTTGGTCCACAAAACAGAAAACCAGATGCCCACATATGACCTTCATTATATGTAATTCTTTTCATAAATATGTCATATTCTCTCTTTATATAAATAATGCATCCATGTGTATTATAATTGCACCAAATGATGCAACAAATCAAATTGCTGACTCATGATTTATTCAGTGAAAAAAATTGCATACTAGACCGGAAGAGAAGCTTTGGTATGCTTAACAAATTCCATTACTTTTAGGGGCGATCATTTCATGGGATCGAGTTTGGTCCCAGTGCCTCGGCTTGACTGCAACAAAAATTTAGAGAAAATAACCTTTAATTTGTGTGAGCCCATTGTTGAACTACCACCATCACCAAAGTCTAATTAGTTTGATCAATTTCATAGTATTGATGTTGACAACGTTGTATTAAATTATGAAGATGGTTATGTTATCAAACTCAATGTTGAAGATGATTTTCAAAATGTCAATATTTTAGATCAGACAGATATTGTCGAGTATCAAGATGGTGTAGAATCAAATGATGTGACTTATGTGTCATTTATTTTTTTTGTAATGATTGGGCTAAAGAGTCTAAGCAAGTTTTGCACAAAACATTTTATGTATGTATCAATATATGTCAACCATCAACAAGAATTTATATGACTTATGATATTGAGTTTGCTAGATAATGACTATTTTTCTCTTGTTGCAGTTATGAGCTTCTAGACAATCGTCCTCTCTTGAAGTTAGTGATTGATCTATTGAAATAGATTGTCGATTCTTGCATATAGCATTTATTATATTCCTAATTCAAATATATTTGAATTTATTTGTAGATGGATAAAAGGGAGCATAATGATGAATATCATTATCTATTTGTTATATGGAAGTCAGACAAGTGTTATGGTTGGATAATAATATTAAGTGTTCAGGTGTCCACAAGGGTTTATCATTTTTTGAGCTTTATTTGATCAATTTTGGCTTTAAACTACTAGGTGAAAATGCTCAATCAATGGAACCACCAATAATTATTGTAACTTTAAAAGTCTAGATGAACTTTGCAACAATGAGGCTTGTTTTCGCTGTAACAACAACAAATGAGAAATGCAATCACAAATAGTTAGAGAGACACTTTTGGTACTATGACAACTTTTTACATAACTAAATTTTTTGAAAAATATTATGACTCAATTTCATATGTTAGGGACCAAGTATAAAACTCCTATGATAATTAATGATCATTCAATTAGAATTTATTCAGATATATAAAAAAACAAAAAAAGGTCTTCCTTGATTGAACTTCATTTTTGTAGTAAAATAGATTTATGTTTTCTTTCTCATAAAAATATTGTTTAAGTAGATACCATGCCGAACAACAATGAGAAGAACGTTTTCATTAAATAGTACTTATTTTAAAGTTAATGAGGTAAAAAAAATTAAGTATCTTGTTTTTGATAGCTAAATAAACAAAGTCGAAAATTTTAAGGTATTACTTAAGTAAAATCAATTTTCATTGTAAGTTTTTGTAGATTATGAGTCTAGTGAGAATTCAATTGTCGTTCAAAAGAATTGTTGCAGAATTTATTGTTAAAAATTTGTTATTTTGGAACAGGAGTTTCAATAATTTTCCAAAGTTATAAATAAATTTATTTTATGCTATATTGTTTGGCCATACAAATTACTTGTTGAATGAAGAGATTGATGCAATTACTATCTTTGTCATTTCTACCGCTAAGAGAGATACAAATTTTCATGACGCAACATGAAGGTATGTAATAACAAATTTTGTTTCTATTTAGATTTTCTGTAAGAAAATTTCTTTTAAAAATATCTCATAATCATAATATTTTGATCATTATGAGAATTTTTTTGCAAAAACACTTGGACAAAGGAGAAAAACATTGGAGATGACTGTTAAATAGACAATAACTATAGATTTTTTTTATTAATGCATCTCAGATAAACTGTTATAGAAAAATGTTGGTCAAGGCTAACTTTCGTCCACTTAAACTTTGTTTACTTCTTTAAAGAAAATTATTGGCAGAATTACAAAAGTAAAGGATATAACAATAATTTATGGAGTTCTGTATTAATATATTTGCATACATATTTTGTTATGTTTCAATAGTTGTTGTATAGTAGATGAGGTGTAAGTTATTTTTAAGTTGATTTTAAAATTTAAATACTACTAAAATTACTTTTGTTTATAATTTTATGAAATTGCCCATGCATATCAGCTACTATGGCTTATTTTCTGTAAAAGCCACCATGAGGTTGTTATTATTAATGGTGAAATAACATTGCAAAAGGCTACTAGTGAAACCAAACTTCAAGACCATATAAACTAGCTCTAGTGCATATTTTTAATAAACTATATGAAATGATTAATAAAAAAATATAAATATTAGTTATTTTTGGTAAAGCATTATCATCATTATTATTTTCTTGAATTGCATGGGTTTAATGAGTAGTTAGAGTCGAGAGGGGAGATGGATCAGATGGATTCATTAGTTATTCTTATTTTCATCTCTTCTTATTATATAATTATATGGTTTTGATGGGTAGGTCAAGATAAGAAAGAGAATAATTTAGATGGATCCACCGATGGTCCTTTTCTTGTACCTTTTTCTCCTTTTATATTTCTTTTTTCGTATTAGTTTATAGAGTATTTTTATCATTTATTTTAAAAAAAGTAGATTGTATGATTAAGTTAATTATTTAGGTTGTGTTTGACAACGAATTAAGGAGAAGATTAGCATTGCTAACTTTCCAAATACATGTTAGTCACTATATTAATTTAAGTTAATCCATGTCATTTTTAACCTATGCTTCATTAAATTCCTAATACAAGTTAGTGACACATATTAAGTTAAGATAACCTATATTATTGTTAATCTTCAAACTGAATTAAGCTCATATACTCCTCTAAGGGGTGTTAATTTTAATCTCTTCTTATACCAAAACTCAGTTTATGTTTAATATAGTCTAGTTCAGTTTATAATTCAAGTTTTAATCCTTCCAAATAAAAGTACTATTAAAATCATGGGGTTTTAGGGGAATAGGAAATTCTAAGGATCGAA
Organism: Trichopus zeylanicus subsp. travancoricus; assembly: GCA_005019695.1. Taxonomy (NCBI): domain Eukaryota; kingdom Viridiplantae; phylum Streptophyta; class Magnoliopsida; order Dioscoreales; family Dioscoreaceae; genus Trichopus; species Trichopus zeylanicus. The sequence continues at coordinate 625,867 of RXID01010986.1, forward strand.
AAGTCTTATACCAAATGATACATGTAAAAATTTTAAGATATTAGTGTACACGAGTGCTTTTGCTTTTTACAAAAGCTCAAAGTGCAAGATATAATATATTATAATACTTTTTTTTGCTCAATAAAGTTTGAGGAGTATTTCATTAGGAATTATCAAAATCAAGAACTCACAAAAGCCACTATCTTATTTATCATACTTTTCTCTCAAGGTTTTAAATATACACCCTTATATTTATGATCGTATTCTGAAATTTTATATTGTATATCATTCAAAAGGTTTCCTCACTCATACTATGCTATGAAACAACATTATGCTCTTGTTTTTGCTAAATTCTTGTCTTTTGTCACAAAATTTATAACAATTCTATTTAAAAATTACTTTAACAAATTATTTATATCACTATTAGATTTTTCTCTTTATTAACTTTGTTATTAATAATAATTTGTAGAAATTAATACACAAATGATAGTTATATAGTCTTTTTTGTAAATTGAAAATATTTTTCATTCAAAATAACTCATTGAGATGTTCAACTAGACTATCAAATAATTATTTATGCAATATAGTTTGCTATCATAATTTACTTTGTTGTATTTTTCTCTTCTCTTAATTTTTTTAGAAATTTTTTTTGGTATGCCCTCAAAAAAAATACTAAGTTAGGATCTACATACGGCTAATCTTTTTAGTCGCATTCGTACCCCTCTAAATTAGATTATTGCACCTATAACGCTTATATTAAAATATATCTTTTTTTTTTACATAGGAATTGTAAGATGACCAAAGTATGTATCTATACACACTGTTAAAAAGGACTGACTTTAAATATTAACAAAAACTACTTTTATCATTTTATAGTCTTTTATCAAAAAAATAAGCGTTATTTTAACATCGAGAAAATAAACACAAAAAATTATTTAGAATGTTATAATCACAATTAAAAAGTTTAGAGGGGCATATGTACTACTTCAATATTTTTCAAGGGCATCCATGCAAGAATCTTATTTTTTTTATAGTTTTGGTGATGTTATTCTTATAATCTTTTGATAGGGAAAAAAAAAAGATGAGTAGCATATATAGTAAGATAGCTTTTTATAACCATGACAATTATGTAGGAGTGATTTGTTTGAGAGGATTTGATCGGAGAACAAAAACAACAAAGGTTCTTTTCAATAGGCTAAATGTTGTGCCAAGTTGAATGAGAAAGAAAAGGGATATATTAGAGATAGAAGATTGAACAAAGAATAAGTCTCTCTAATAAGTTGCAGGGAAGTTCTTTTACTATTTTCTTTACTTGTATAGTGTATATATTCATTTTTTAGAGGGAAATTATAGTGCAATATGGAAATTATAGTGCAATATAACTTTAGGAATAAAAAAATAGTATTCATATGCAAACACAATGTTTTACATGGCAACGATGTCAAGTTATTCTTGTATAAGAATATATTTTGTAATTTCATTGAAATTACCTTCACGTACTTAGTGTGTTACTTTTATTGGAAGATTGTAAATGATATGAAGATAATGAAAAAATGTTTTGGTGATGTTGTGTTAGGTTGATTGTCTTGTGTAACTTAAGAGGTCTTGCAATCTGAGCACTTTAATATTTTATGACTATGATGACTCATTATACATACATATAAAGTTTTTTTTTTTTAAAAGCAAACAAACTATCTCATGTACATACAAAGTTAGTTGATTGAACTTATTTTTGTTATGTCAAAAAAGGCTATAACATGTGTTCTCTAGATAATATTAACACGTATGACTTGAAGTAATTACTCATTTCCCTCCTGTGACCTTGTTTGGACGAAAGTTTGCTAATCCTGAAATTATTATAATATATGACTTCCTCTAATTGGACTCATCATAAATTAAATTCTTCAATTCCAAAAGAAAGAGACTTCATATTTTATTATTGAATAAGGTGATTATTCGTTGATATATTATTATAGCTTCAAAGTAATATCATATCAATAAACTCCTAGCAATACTACTCACGTTTGTTTTTCAAACCTGACTAATGATAAAAATGAATCAAATATGATTGGAGTGTTTGTGAATCCAATTTAATATTTGTTGTTCAATACATTGGATTGTCAACCCAACCTAACAAGTTAAACTATAGTTTCAATGAAACGGTAGATGACTCAAGTAGATTGTCATATGTCATGAATTCTAAATTTTATAAGCACATTTCTCGCATGTTTCTTGCATATGAGTTAGTTGTAAACTTACTCGTCATTGTTAAATCACAATTATTGATACTCATTATTATGAAAAAAGTTTTATCAATATATATTATCATGAAAAAATTTTGTAGAGTTTGTGACTAATTTTTTCCATTACCACATCCTGTCATGATCCTTTAAAAACTCTTGAAACTTGTTTTGGGTTGTCTAAATATTATAAAAAAATAAGTTTCTATAAGATCTATGTTATATATAACTCTATTTTCTATGAAAATTTTTATGATTTAATAAAGGGTGGTCATCAATAAAAAAAATAAGTTTGCATATAAGTTACATTTTATAAAAAAATAAAAAGAGATCTATAAAATTATATAAGATTTTAGGAAAGAATTTTTTATTTTTTTAAAAAAACCCCTTCTAATTTTTTCAAATTCTTAATCTGCCCATATCAATGTATTTTAATATGTCATTTACCTACAACATATATCACTATACCTACAGTAGTATTATTGGACATATCATTATATTTATGTAGTATATTTTTTACATATATGATCAAAATCAAATATAAATAACTAGAACTCAACAATTAGACTCAAAGTCAAACATATATAATTAAAACTAAGCATAATTGTTTAATTCTAATCATATTTGTTTTGATCATAATCTACTTAGATGCAAAAATCATATTATTACAGGTACAAAAAAATTTATTATAAGTAAATAGACAATGTAAAATATATGTTCATATAATCAACGTATATGAACCATGTGATCAGTTAACTTTTTTTGTAAATTAAAAATTTTAAAAATTAGAGAGAATTTTCAAGAAATCGAAAAATTTTTAGGGGATTATGGGAAATTTTTTTAAAACTATGATTTTAAAGAAATTTGAGGCTTTAACAAGTTGGTGTCAAATACTTTCATAAGAAAAAAATTTTATGGAGAAAAAAATCATATAGAACTTAGGAATTTGGGGTATCCAAATGGGGTAATTAGAGCAATAAAAAACTAGTTTAAACGACTGATAGCAAACACCAAAGTGGACACCAAAATTTTAAGTTTTAATCGACACGTCTCAATTTTGGACTCAACTGGAACATTTCAATGTAAATAATTAGTTTCAAATTTTTAAAATATAATGCTTATATTTATATATGATTTTTATAATATAATTAAACTTTAGTCTAATAGTTAAGAACTTAATTTTGGGTCTTTTGATCCCGATCAGAATCCAATTTGGGGTGAATTTTTATTTTTCAATATTTTAAGTACTTTTTTACCCAATATTTTTAAAAAATGCCCAAGTAGAATTCACCTTAGAATGCTACAGATGGCAATTCATACATGCTTATATTAAGTGTGGTTGTGCTTAATCTGTACAAGTATAAAAAGGTGTGTGTGCGTGTGTATCTATACTCAATGTTTTGATTTCTAAAAGTATGCTTTGGTTTGTTTATTTTAAATATAGGCAATTGTGCTTAGTCTGCATTTTTGTTTTGCTCATTCAATGCTCTGCGTCTTCTGAGATGTGCTGATGTGATCCTCTCAGAAGATACAAGACATTCTGGGAAGCTACTTCACTACTGCAACATTAAAACACCTCTTGTAAGTTTTTGTTTCTTTCTCAAGTTTTCTTTACTTGAGGGCTTTTTGTCAGAAGCCTCTTTTTGGGCAGGGTTAGGATAAACCCAAACCCATTTTCTAATGGTTGATTGTAGAATCACAGGTTAGTTACCACAAATTCAATGGATCTCAACAGGAGTTGATTGTACTACAGAAGCTACAACAGGGCCAAGTTGTTGCTTTGATTAGCAATGTAGGTACACCGGGAATAAGTGATCCGGGGACGGAACTGGTAAGAAATTTGAAATTTTATGCTTCGTAATTTTTTTCTTTTGTTGGTAAAGATAATTTGAGATGAATTTACTGATAATTTTGTTGAACTTCTCAATTTTGCTGGTTTTTTATTCATATACCTCAAATGTTTGCTAGGCTGTTTATTAGGTTGGTGCTCTCTAATACTTGTGATTTTCTCCAGGAAAAGGAAATCTTCTTTCAATTGAAGATTTCTTTTATCATTATTTGTTATAGCTGGAATTACAGAGAACCATGGATATTTGGTTACAAAAGAGCAACTATTTGGATTAGAGTCATCTGTCTAGTTAGTTTTGAGCTAAACATCTTTGTAATTTTGGAAACAGGCAAAGCTATGTGTGAGTAAGAACATACCTGTAGTCCCAATTCCTGGCCCATATTCCTTGGTTGCTGCTCTTTCTGCATCAGGATTGTCCACTAGTGAATTCACTTTTGGTAATACTCTTGAAGTGATCATCAACTACTATAATTGTTTTTGTTTTTTGTTTTTTTTTATTGAGCAAACCACTCAGAGCTACGTTGATAACTACTGCTCTTTATCCTTGGTTTAATGAAACTAATCATGCAGTTGGGTTTCTTCCAAAGCATTGTCGATCAAGAAGGGAGAGACTTGCAATTGCCTCCAATGTAAATGCAACGCAGATATTCTTTGTTCCCCCTCCGCAACTTCACCAGTTTCTTGAGGAGGCCTTGTCAATATTTGGTGAATCAAGGTAAAAGATAAAAAAAACAGATGTTCTGGAGTATGTTTTGTTCTATATCCCTTGAATAAATAATAATTCAGATCTTTTATTTCCTGAAGTAGGTTAGTTTGAATCTTCTGCATGTAAGTCACCTTTTCTGTTTTCTGTTATAGCCCATTTTCTAGTGGGTGTGTTTCTGTTTGTATTTTTTAATGTTTAATTTAATTAGATTTTATTTTTTATGAACATGCTTGTTCAGCATTTGAGTAAATTGTGTATGATTAAACATTGCATGGATGATGAAGAGGTTGATATCTTTGGAGGGGCTATGATAAAAATCTGTTTCTAATTGTTTGAGTGAAAATTACACAATATTGACTTTTCATTTTTCCTTCATCTAAATTTCCCTATTTGCCAATTGAGCTACAAACTGAATTATCTGAGAGTTTGAGACCATTAGTCATTCCTGCTGATGTCGCACAGATTTCTTTCGACTACTTATCATTTCCCCAGTAACTAGCTTCATTTTTCAAGATTAATAGCCAGTCATAGACTTAAATATGCTACTGTATTGTATCCCATTCACCTTTTTTTTATTCCTGTAATTTAATAGTTATCTTTATTATTAATGAATTCAAGCAGTCCTAGTGATTGATCTATGATGATTAAATTCAGGTATTGTGTTTTGCACAGGAGGTGGCAAAATTTCATGAAGAGGTATTTAAGCAACTTCTTCTGCAGAGTACCAATCTTGAACATCTTTGTATAACTCATGATCTGTGAGCAAAAAATTTCTCATTGATTTAGGTTAACATGTTACTGGAGTAGCAACAACCTCTATTATATGCTATTTTAGTTCGTTTTGTCTTGTATGGACCAAAGAACATTCTCATGTCCCTGCACCATTTTTTTCATATCACTGTGCTGAGGCAAATATAAATTCATACTTGTCCATATATTTCAATGATAGTGGTAAAAAATATATACTTCCATTAGAAGATTTAATTTCTCAACTGGCCTTGCAATTACCTATTTTGATGTAGCCAATGTTTTCCATGTGCTAATATGGTAGATATAACAGTTTTGGTGTGGATCTCTGGCTGAAGCAACTAAAACATTTTCATGCCAACAACCAAGGGGAGAAATTACACTCTTGATAGAAGGAAAAGTCAAGTCTAATGAAATTCCATCAGATGCCCAAATTTAACATCACCTTAAAGACTTGTTGTCTAATGGTCACAGTCTTTCCATGGTATGCGTTCTACCTCATCAAAGTTAGTTTGTCAATAACAATATATTAGTTATTAATAAGTCTTTCCATGGTAAGCGTTCTACTTCAGTGAATTTAATTTGTCAATAACAATATATTAGTTGTTGGTAAGTGTTTAATGGAATAGGACTTGTCATTGTTTAGAAACAAATTGCTGTATATTAATTGCAGGAATACCCTCATTTGTCATTTCATTTCCCATCTTCTAGAATCTAGACCATTGTTCTATACCTTTCTGAGTAGTATGATGATGATGTCAATGACTATTTGGAACAGACAAGAATATCTTGCAAGATGTGCTAACATTTCTACGTTGCCAAACAGCATCCTTAGGACAGAATACCACTCTATCCTGATCAGTTTATGATAACAAAATGAACAAAACTAACACAGAATTCAACTGAAAAAGTAACATTAGACGAATAAAACTTAAAAACTACCTATGCATTAGCCCTGTAATGGTTGATCTTCAGACAATAAACGTGCAATGCTAGATCTTCTTAATTTTTTTTTATGGTTTTTAAGTTGTATTTCCATCTTATAACCTATATGGTTGCATATTTAATATAGATTCTTCTTTCTTCTATGGACAAAGCATTTTCCCATGCTAGTATATTAAGTGCAGGTGGCCAGTCCGCTGTAGTAAAAAAAGATATGGATCAATCACCTGCATTATAGATTTATCCAGAAAAGAGTACAGATTGTATGTCTGGGTCAACTTTCATGGCACTCTGAGGACCTTACTACATTGAATTAGCTTAGAAGGGGTTTTCTATTTTTTTTCCAAATTAAGAGTATCTAATGTCAAGAATATGGTGACCGATGTGTGCTATGTGAGTGTATACTCGAATAGCTTGTTCTTGAACTTTCTCGCATTCAGTTGCTAAATTTAGATAGCTCCTTTTACATAGTTCCAAGGTGCTATGTGCAAAATATATAAATATAAATCAAATATCATTGGCATGTCAAGTTTTTAGGGGTGCATAAGCAACCTTGGAAATTCAAATAATATCTCCATGAAATATATACTGTTCCCTCGAGCTAAGATTATATCGCCAAATATTTATATAAAAAGCACATCTTTCAACTTTACTGTTCCAACTTCCCCTATAATCTCATTTTCATGTTTTAATTTTTCAAATGGAAAACCGTTTCCAGAATTTTCCAATGGAATTTTTGTGATCACTTCTCAATGTGCTGTGTACATATTCTCAGCTTTAGGTGAATGACCTAGTGATCTTCAAGTCTTCCTCGTGAATTTGCAATAGTGGTCCAAGATCAAGCAGTCAGCTGTCTACGTTGTTGTTGAGTTGATACCTAGGGAAACAACATTATCTCATCAATTAATGAGATTGTGTTTGAAATAGCATTTTATTTCAGATTGTGCCATCTCTGTTTCCTTCCCAGGAAAGTAAGGCAACGATGGGCTTGTATGTCTTCTAATCAGTGTCATCTGTAGTAAAGTTTTCAGTTGTTTCTTTCCTGACTGAAATGGTTGCTGAAGGAACATCAGCAAAAAAGAAACATATATATGCACTTGTGCTGAAGTTATGTGTGAAAAATGCGGAAGATTTGGAACATTGAGTAGTTAAAATGTACTGTGGTGGACATGAGGTACATTTTTCGTTCATTCTTTTTAAGTTCTGTGACAATCTTTTCCTCTATTCCTCCATAACCATGTAATTTTTATGTTCCTGACACATTACATCTGTTCTTCTAAATAATTGGTGATGTAGTACATAGAACTAGTTCACTTTGTTGCCATCTTATTCTTGATTTTTGTAACATTGTTCACTGCTGTGCTTATAAATATCAGTGAATGTTCTAAGTGCTATTTTAGAATCATCAATTTTGAAAGCAATGAAGTCTGTTTTACTGTTATCATGTTTGTCATTAGACCTTGATTCTGAATGCATTGGGTAAAGCCTTTGTTTTACCCTCTCTTATGTTCTCACTTGATTAAGCTGTAGCCATGCAACACGAATTCCTCATTGTGTAGGTGATTTAGTGATAATGCAACGATGGCAAAAATGGAAGCTAAACTAGTTGAAGTCAATAATAACTCTAGAACTATAATTAAAGAGTGCTTGAAGGAAACACAATCCATATTCGACATTTATGGGGTACCAAAATATAAGGTAAGATCTTCATGAATGAAAACAGAATTGACTGATTCAAAATCAGCTTATTGTATCTGATTATTATGTAGTTTTAGAGCTGTACATGTTCAGTCCGCCCTTACTGTTTTTTGTTTCAATCTTTGTGTTTTAGTAACCCTTTCTGTCTACATTTGACGAAGCAATTTGTCTTTTACTTTTATATTGATCAGGCCTGCTCAACATGTGAGCCTGCATTGCTGAGTGGTGCCCCACCGCCACTCCACTCCCCCACAACCACACCGACCTTGAGCTTACAACAGCCATCAACTGGCAAAATAATTCCTTGCAAGGAGCAGGAAAATGAAATGCAGCAGTCATGTGTCATGTTATTTCACTTGGCGATGTCTCCCCTCGCCCTTTCTTTCACGTGATGTACTCGATGCCATTTTGTATTTGCAAGAAGTCAAATCTGCTGAATAATATTTGAAGTTCCAAGCCCGTTTTCTGCTTGGACACCCAAGAAAGGTAGTTTTGTTGCTGAGTTGGTTAGGCACTATCAAATGGAGAAGCATTTGGTTGGAACCTAGTTTAGCAAGCAATTTTTTCCCTAGTTTGGCAAATTTTCCTTATTGAAGAGTTATAAGTAATTATATTAATTTATTTTAGGGATAATTACGGATAACCTCCCGTAATTAGCATTAATTACGCTTAACCCCCGTAAGTTCCGTAATTACCCCGTCCCCCTCAAATTCGAAAATATTTACCCACACCCTTTGATTGTTATTTAATCAAAATTTTGTCAAAAAATTTCGATTTTACTCCCAGTTATTTTACACATACACCCCTAAAAATTTATTTTTTTATATTTAACCCCCCGGAATTCGGATTTTTGCAAATAACATCCCGAAATAACTCAGATTTATAAAAAAGTCCTTGAAATTCGAATTTTTGCAAATAAACCCCCAGAAATTATTCCGATTTATAGAAAAGTCTCCGAAATTCGGATTTTTGCAAATAACACCCCGAAATAACTTAGATTTACAAAAAAAGTTCTCGAAATTCAAATTTTTGCACATAAACCCCCGAAATTATTTTGATTTACAGAAAAGTCCCCAAAATTCGGATTTTTGCAAATAACACCCCGTCATGCGGGCGGGAGCGGAGGAGAAGGCCGGTCGCGGGAGCGGAGGCGGAGGCCGGGCGGGCGGGAGTGGAGACAGAGGCCGGCGGCGGGAGCGGAGGTGGAGGTCGGGGCACCGGCGCGCCGAAACCTGGGCACGGACGGCCACGGCCGAGGCCGTTTCGCCCCTGCGTGCGGAGGCCGTCCGCGGCCGCATGCCGGCGCGCCGGCCTAGGCCTTCGTCCCCGGCATGCGGGGGCGGAACGGCCTTGGCCTTGGCCGTCCGCAACCGCCGTGCCGGCGCGCCGGCCTAGGCCTCCGTCCCGCGTGCGGAGGCCGTTCACGGCCGCATGCCGGCGGGCCGTCCGGCGCGCCGTCGGGCCTCGGCCTTCGTCCTCGGCGCGCAGGCGCGGACGCCGGCCGACGATGGTCCGGCGAGGGGTGTATTTGTAAAAATTAGTTTTAAAAAAAAAATTTAGACTTATTTTAGAAAAAAAATTTAAGGGTCTATTTTTTAATTTATAAATATTAAATTTATAATTATAAATATAAAAAACACTAAGTCTTTTTTGTAAAATTTTATTTAAAATATGATTAAAAATATAGACTTATTTATAAATAAAAATATTGAAGGGGTTTATTTGTAAATGTACAACATGAAACTTGTAATTTTAAATTTTAAGTTTTGAAACCTTCGATGACTTATTTGTAAAATTTATTTATAAAATAAATAAAATTTGGACGTATTTATAAAGAAAAATATTAAAGGTGGTCTATTTTTAAATGTAAAAATAGTAAACTTGAAATTTGAAAATTGAAAATTTTAAACTTTCACTGTATTTTCCGTGAAATTTAATATTAAAAATGATTAAAATATTAATTTATTAAAAAAAATCAAAGGGTCTATTTGTAAATGTACAATATGAAACATGTAATTTTAAATTTTAAGTTTTGAAACCTTCGATGATTTATTTGTAAAATTTACTTATAAAATAAATAAAATTTGGACGTATTTATAAAGAAAAATATTAAAGGTGGTATATTTTTACATGTAAAAAATAGTAAACTTGTAATTTGAAATTTGAAATTTCTAAACTTTCACTATATTTTGCGTGACATTTAATATAAAACATGATTAAAATATTAATTTATTTTAAAAAAAAATCAAGGGATCTATTTGTAAATGTACAATATGAAACTTGTAATTTTAAATTTTAAGTTTTGAAACCTTCGATGATTTATTTATAAAATAAGATTTCTCCTAATTCAAGTTCTCTAATAGAAGATAAATTCAGATAAGGATTATGTCTACTAAATTAAAATTCTCCGAAAAATCCGGATTCGAGATACAATTAAGCTAACAATCTTTACCTTGTCTCAAATTCTCTTCTTCTTGAATTTGAATCTTCAATAGATATCTTTATCATTATCTCATAGGACAGGATCAATGACCTTGAATATTGATTAAGTCCAAACAAAGCTTGAACTTGTCAATGGGAATCACCTTCGTCAATATATCTACAAGATTTCTTGAATTATGAATCTTTTGTAAAGAAATATCGGCGTTTTCAATAATATCCCGAATAAAGTGAAATTGAACATCTATATGCTTTGATTTGGCGTAGTACATTTGATTCTTCGTAAGATGTATAACGTTTTGACTATCGTAAAAAATAGGAAGAAAACATTGAGGAAAATCAATTTTATTTGAAAATCTTTTTAACTATAGAGCTTCTTTGATTGCTTCTATAGCTGTCATATACTCGGATTTTGTTGTAAATAATGTTACAGTTGACTGTAAGATACATCTCTAATTAATGGGTCCACCACAAAGAGTGAAAGATAACTAGTGAGAGATTGCCGTCGATCAAGGTCTCTAGTATAGTCTGAAATGACGTAACCAATAATTTTAGCCTCTTGAACTGTGTTCTTGTCAAAACATAAGTCAATATTAAGTGCATCTTTGATATATATTAATAATCACTTCACAATTTGCTTATGTTCTTTTTTTGAATTTGTCATGCAACGACTGACAACGCTAACTACTTGTGCAATATCAGGTCTTATGCATACCATAATATACATTAGATTTTTAACAGCACTTGAGAATGAAATATTCTTTATGTATGCATACTCCTCATCTATAAAAGGATATAGTTGAGCTGAAAGCTTGAAATGAGATATCAAAAGAGTACTGACGGGTTTTGAATTCTGCATATGAAAACGAGAAATAATTTTTTTGAGATACTTGCTCTATTTGAGTCATAATTTGTCATGCTTTCGATCTCGATTAATTTCCATATCGAGAATCTTCCTTGCAGCACCTAAATTTTTCATCTCAAATTCCTTTTTCATTTTAAACTTTAAATCATTAAGTAGAGATATATCTTGAATAGCAATAAACATATCAACACAAAGAAGCAATATAATAAATGAGTTATTGACATACATATTAAAATAGACACAATAATCGTATTTGCAATGAACGAAATCTTGTCCCAGCATAAAACTGTCAAATCTTTTATACCATTATCTTGGAGACTGTTTTAAACCATAAAGTGATTTGTTTAACTTGCAGACAAAATTTTTCTTACCTTCTTGGATGAATCTTTCAGACTGGTGTATAAAAATCTACTCTTATAATTTTCCATGCAAAAAGGCAGTTTTGACATCAAGCTGTTCTAATTCAAGATTATGAAGAGCAACTAAAGCAAGTAAAAAATGAATAGATGTGTGTTTAATCATAAGAGAGAAATTTTTATTAAAATCAACACCCTCCTTTTGTGAATATGTTTTTGTAACTAAATGGGTTTTGAATTTAACATCATATATATTAGAGGAATCCTTTCTTTCGAAATACCCACTTGCAATCAATTGCTATTTTACCTTCTGGTGATTTCACTAGATCTCAAGTATGGTTTTTTTAAAGGGAATCCAATTTTTCATTAATAACAGTTTGTTATTGGAAAGAATTCTTATTCTATACTGCTTTTTTATAGAAAGAAGGATAATCATTGTTAGTAACTAAAGTAAAAACTGCCATATTTTCAAAACCATACCTTTCAAATAGTTTTATATTTCTTTGAGATTTTTGAAATGGAGTCTTCTCAGAAATTTAATTATTACAATTTTCTTGAGAGTTTAGGATATCCTAAATATTTTCTTCTGAAGGAACTATATGCTCGACTTCCACTTGCATTATATCACTGGGACTTTTTTTGAGAAATTTTTACATAACACTTTCATTAAGTACTACGTCTTTCTCAATAATTGCATTAAAAATAGTAAAATCTCACAAACGATAACCCTTAACATCTTTGGCATAACCAAGGAAAGTACACTTTTTGGAATGAACATCTAATTTATTCTTCACGACATGCACATAAGTAGGGCAATCAAAAATATTTAAAGAAGAATAATTTGTAAGTTTACCAGTCCATACCTCTTCAGGAGTTTTGTAATTAATGGCTGTCTGAGAAGAGTGATTTATAATGAAGCATGCTGTATTGATTACTTTTGCTCAAAAATCCTTGTCAAGATTAGTTGCACTAAGTATATTATAGGGATAATTACCTATAAGTTCCTGTAATTAACCTTAATTACGTACAACCCCCCGTAATTTTTGAAATTACCCATACTCTCCCATTTTCGAAAATATTTACCCACACCTCCCTGATTGTTGTTTAATCAAAATTTTTTCAAAAAATTCCGATTTTACCCTCGGTTATTTTTGCAATTAAACCCCTAAAAACTTATTTTTTATATTTAACGCCCCGAAATTCGGATTTTTGCAAATAATACCCCGAAATTACTCCGATTTACAGAAAAATTCTCGAAATTCGGATTTTTGCAAAATAGCCCTCGGAAATTATTTCGATTTACAGAAAAGTCTCTGAAATTCGGATTTTTGCAAATAACACCCCGAAATTATTCAGATTTATAGAAAATTCCCAAAATTTGGATTTTTACAAATAACACCCCGAAATTATTCCAAATTACAAAAAACTCCCAAAATTTTTTTATAAAACCCTCTCCTTCCTACTGTAGCCTTAAACCGAAGTGCCGCTGCCGCTGTCGCTCTGTCACTCCCTGTGCAGCTGCTGCCATCGCTGCCCTACGCCCCCCACGCCATCGCTGTTCTGCGCCGCGCCCCCCACGCCGTCGCCGTCGTTGCTTAGCACGGCTACGTGATGGCTTGACACTTGCGTGGAAGAGGTTAGACACCCTTACACGCCCTCGTCTTCTATCACATAGACGAAGGCGTTCCTCAACTCTGGGATGCCCTGGTGGAGCTGAGACCCGGGCTTCATTGTGTTGTCGAGGTATATTGTCTGAGTGTATGATTCCCCTGCCGGCCGTCATTCACTGAAGACGATGAAGAGTGGCACAAACACAAACAAGACAAAAATGCGCATAGATTCATGAAAACAATGACAATGTAATCAACAGAAATATGAATCAAATACCTGCAAATCCCCAACACTAATGGTGCCTTTGTGCCCAGAAAAATCCTCGTGAGTGAAGACTCCCTGGATCCATTGGTGATAAACTAATGATCGATATACAACATCTTATAGAAGAATAGTTCATTATTTTCAATAACCAGATACTAGAACAATTCTCGCCGGACCATCGCCGGCCGGCGTCCTCTCCCGCACGCCGGGAACGGCGGCCGAGGCCAGACGGCCCGCCGGCGGGCGCGGACAGCCTCCGCACGCGGGACGGAGGCCGAGGCCGGCAAGCGGGCGCGGATGGCCAAGGTCGAGGCCGTCCGCGCCTGCTGCCGGTGTGCTGGCCTCGGAGTCCGTCCTGCGCCCTCGGGCCGGCGCGCCGGCCTCGGTCTCGGCCTCCGTCTCCGGCACGCGGGTGCGGACGACCTCGGACTTGGCTGTCCGCGCCCAGGTGTCGGCGCGTCGGCCTCCGCCTTCGCTCTCGCCACCAGCTCCGGCGTCGCCACCCGCTCGCCGCCACTCTCGCCGCCGTCGAATTTCGAAGACTTTTCTGTAAATAGAAATAATTTTCGGGGGATTATTTGCAAAAATCTGAATTTCGAGGACTTTTCTGTAAAGCAGAGTAATTTCGGAGTGTTATTTGCAAAAAATCAAATTTCAGGGCGTTAAATATAAAAAATAAGTTTTTAGGGGTTTAATTGTAAAAATAACCGAGGGTAAAATCGGAATTTTTTGGGAAAATTTTGATTAAATAACAATTAAGGGGGTGTGGGTAAATATTTTCGAAAATGGAGGGGTGTGGGTAATTCCGGAAATTACGGGGGTTGTACGTAATTAAGGATAATTACAGGGACTTATTGGTAATTATCCCTATATTATATGCTTTCTCCAACAAAGTTCTATTCATTTTTTCAGCCATACTATTTTGTTGAGGTTTTTCTAGGATAGTAAAATGGCGTTCGATGCATTCATCTTCACAGAATTTGAGAAACTCTGTTGATTTATATTCTCTGTCATTATCACTTTTGAGGTATTTGATTTTTTTGTTAATTCTTTTTTCGATTGAAGTTTTTCATCATTTAAAAACAGAAAACACTTCAGATTTATAATACAAAAACTGAACCCACGCTTTTCTGGAAAAACCATTAATAAAACTAACAAAGTAACGAGCACCAGATTTTGATGGAATAAGAGAGTACTATATATCAAAAATGAATATAATCAATTAAGTCTTTAGTGCAATGAGTACTGGTATTAAACTTTTTCTTGAATTGTTTACCATAAACACAATATTCGCAGAAATCCAATTTGTATGAGTTGAGGCTTTTCAGTAATTTTCTTTTGTTGAGTTTAGTTAATCTTTACTCACTCATATGATCGAGATGTATATGCCATAAGTGGGTAATATCAGAAGAAGAAACCTGAGAAATTGCTACTTCACCTTCAACGATGTTTTCTACTAATTGATACAAATTTCTATGTTTTAGGTTTTTCATCACTATCAATGAGACTTTAGTAAGTTTAAGAATTCCACCTTCAGCAGAATATTTATAACCTTGTAGAATTCAAAGCACCCAAAGAGATCAAATTCTTTTTCAAATCAAGAACATGTTTAACGTCAGTAAAAGTTCTTATAATATTATCAAGCACCTTAATTTTGATTGTTTCAATTCCAATAATTTTGCATGGATTATTATTACCCATCAAAACTAATTTACCATTATAAGACTTGTAGTTTTCAAACCAATCTTTATTGGAATACATGGGGTAAGAACAATTAGAATTAAAAATTCAAGTATTATGGTAATGATCAAAATCATAACTAATAGAGAAAACATTGCCATAATCATTATCAGAACTCTCTTTAACAACTGACACTTGTTATTTGGTTTACTCTTTAGACTGAGATTTTCTTTTTTTTTTTCTTTACTTTGAGTTTCCAACACTCTTTAATTACATGTCTCATTTTCTTATAATACTTGTAATTTATTTATTTGGATTTGGATTTATAGTAACTTGTCTTTGATCTTTTTTTAACACGACCTTTGGCAATCAATACTTTTGAATGTGACACATTCCCTTTAATCTTTTTTAAATATTCATTAGATAGAAAGACAACAGAAATATCATCAAATTTTAAATTTTTATGATACATAAGAGTAGTTTTCAGATTATCAAGAGGAGGTAGAAGTGATAATAAAATAATTATTTTGTTTTCATTTTCAATTTTAATATCAGTACTTAACAATTGAGAGACTAGTTTATTAAAAATATTAAGATAATCAACTATATTCATATATTTTTTTATTCAAAAATTGAAAAACTTCTATTTTAAGTAAACTCGATTTGAGATAAATTTATTCATATATTATTTCTCCAATTTTTTTCATAACTTTAAAGCTGATGTTTCATCAAAAAATGGATAAAGTAGCTCATCGGTGAGACTGAGGATGATTGTGCTATGTGTACTAGCCTTCTGGTTTTTCCAGACATTTTCGATGACATATTCAAGTTTGACGTTCTCCAATGTATTCCTCAATACTTGTTGAGTCAGAATTGCACGAACTCTTACTTGCCAAATAAGAAATTTTTGCTTTCTATTGAATTTCTCTACGTTAAATTTCGTAGTAAACATATTGAATTTGAAGCTCTGATATCACTTATTGCGCTAAATATCGATATCCGACACAATTTATGATGTAAAAGAAGAATAGAGAAGAAGAAAAATAACACACAAGAGATTTATGTGGCGAAAATGATCCGGAGGGTATTGTATTGATAAGAAAAGGAAGAGAAGATTATAACGATGGAGGCGAAACTCCAATATTATCAACTCTCATAAAAGATTAAATAGTCGTACAAGACGTTTTGAGAGTATTGCTTTATGTCTTTCTCTCTCACTTTATAAAAACTCTTACATGAATAGATGTAACCTAACTGAGTTTGAGTCAAAGTAGAAGACTGATTCAAATAAGACTTTTCCTAATTCAAATTTTCTTGTAAAAGATAAATTCAGATAAAGATTACGCCTACTAAATTAAGACTCTGCGAAAAATTTAGATTCGAAACACAATTAAGCCAACAGCTACATGCATATCAATATAAAAGATTTAAAAGAGGTTGCATTTGGATTCAAAGACAGGCGATAGCAATGATAGGACTATTACTTTCTCTTGATCACGTCTAAAATATAAAAATATAAAGAATGAGGGAATTAGATAAAAAATAATCAAAATTGTTGACCAATAAGAAAATGGGTGTTTGTTTTTCTTTCTTTAAATGTGAGTTACATGTTGTAGTTTCTTTAACTTCGTTATTTTTAGAAGCTTATAAAAGAGGAGCAAGGGGTGCAAGGAAAGATCACGGGGCAAGCAATAAGCAAAGAGAATGAAAATAAGGCAAAAACAAGAGAGAGGAGTTCTACGGACAAAAAAAAAAAATTCTTGGGTCAAGTGTTGACACATTATTTTATCTAATAAAATATAATCTCAATTGTTATTTAAATAATCTATTTAACTATTTTATGCTACTGTATAGAAATAGTATTATACTTCTGTTATATTATTTAATAGATTTTTATGTTCTGTGGTTTTTCCTTCTGTTGAAAATTTTTTCATATAAATATTATATCTATTGTTATTTTATTATTTTTTATTTGATTTATTCCATGATTAACACATACATAACAAGTTTTTATTCCCAGCAAGCCGGGTCAGTTTCATTTGGGTTCTCCGGTCGGACATAATCAGCTTCGATGAGCCAAATCTTTCGCCACCGGAGTTTACAGCAAAGACTCGTGAGTGCGGAATCATCGTGTCGTGGTGCTGTCGGATTGAAGGGTTGGCTTATGCGCCAGCAGGAGAGTTTCTGACGCTCTGAGGGTGGAGCTTCGTGAATCGGAGGCAGCTGGTTCACGACTGGTGGATCGGCATGGATCTCAGCAGGAAGGATTGCGTGGACCGACAGTGGATGTCATAGAACATCAAGAGCTTGATGGATGGAAAGGAGGGCGGTGAGATCAGGAAGGAGGTGAAGAAGGTGAGAAGAGCACTAGAGAATGCAACTGCCCCCGATGGCTTTTGTCATGGATCTGTTGAATCATGGGAAGAAGGGAGGCTAGGGAATTAGCGGAGTTGCCATGCCATGTGTCATGTGTGTAATGGTTGACCTGATTTGAGTCAAACGCTTATGTTTAAAAAGGTCATGTGATCAGAGACTTCAATGCCATCTTGTTTGTCTGTATAAACACTTGTGAGCATTTCTCCTTAAAGAACTACATTAATTGAACTAGGGAAATATGTTCAGAAAATTCAGGCTTTATAAGTTGTGCCGTCACAGTATCATATCTCATGACAGGAGGTTCCAATCTCAAGTCAATAATGATCGCACGATGGACAACACGGTATCCTCACCTTTTCAAATCTGGACAGCTTTATCCTATTCCATCAAAAGAGTAGGCGCCATTCTGACCCCAACGACCCTATTTTTGTGGCAGAATTAAAAATAAAAAAAATAACTCGATTTCTTTGCCTTATTTTAATAGGAAAAAAAATTCAACTACATAAAAGTCCTTCAAATCTTTATTAAATTATATTTTTTTAATTTCAAAAATTATATATAATTATTTAAAATCTAATCAAATTGCTTTTTTTCTTTAAATTTAAAAAAATTAGATTTTTTTGTTACAATAAAAAATATTCACAAAATATATATCATTTAATGTTTTATATTGAAGTGAAAGATAAAAATACCTTTGATATACTTAGAGGAGATTTTAGTTGTTAAATCGCTATTACAAAAACTCTTTCATCGAGGAGTTTTTTTTGTATTAAATTTTAACTTAAATATAAAATAATAATTTTGCCCATTACTTGATTTAACTTTATTTCAATTGATCTCATATTAAATTTTAACTTGAGATATAAAATAACATTTTGTCTCTAATCTGGTTTAAATTCATTTTGATTTAATTAAAATTAAAATTAAGGCTCAATCTAAAATAAATTGGAATCAATGTGAACTAAATGTAAAATATATTTTTATTTGTGTTCTTCATTATATCATTTTACTTAAATTAGAATTTTTTTTTATTTTTTCACTTCAGCTTAGACATACCAAATGACATATACTCTCCGAATAATTTTTATTTTAATAATAAATTTATATTTGAATATATTTTTATAATATATTCAGTAATATAAAAAATTTATAATTTTTTAGATTTGAAAATATATAATTTGACAACATTTTTTAAAATTATTTTTAAAATTTTAAAATATATAATTTAATAAGATTTTTATAAATTATATATAATTTTTTATTTTGGAAGAGAAATATGCTTTTTGGCAAAGTTATATGCGATTAATAAAAAAAAAATTCAAATATTTTTAGAAAAGTAATGGATTGTAAAATGGAAAAGAAATATAAAAAGAGTAAGACAGACACAGAGAGACATGTTCCTCGTTTTTCTACAGTGGTACTGAGCTGAAATCGCACTTCTCTGGTGGCCACACTGCGATCGCGGTTGCCCTTGGATTTGTTTGCTTCTATTTCTGCTTTCTTCTTCCTTCTTGTTCCCCTTGGAGTTCAGTTCTCTTGTTTCTGGCTTTGGAGAAAGTGGCATTCGGAATCATGATTTCATAAGGCTTCTGGACTTTCTCGGAAGTGAGATGTGTGAAACTGTGTATGTTTCTTTGAAGATTTTTCTGCTTTAATATAAGTTTTGGAGCTCATTTTTTGGAAAGAAATGGTTCGAAATGTGTCTCCTCTGTGTATTTTTTAGGTTGGAAGGCTCTGTTTTTTATAGAAATTTCAGGTTTTTAGGGTTTCTTGTAGGTTATGGAAAAGCTTGTGGTATTGACGAATGGTTTTTATTTGGTAAAATTGATGCTTTTAGTGTCAAAATTTGATCCTGTGATGATTTTAGGTGAGAAATAAATTTGGAATAGAAAGGCAATGGATAGTGACATGTCGGGGAAGCCTGGGTGTTTTTCCTACTGAAGGGCTATGGAAAAGGAAACCCTAGAATGCCCATTTGGCTGGGGTTTCTTTCCATATTATAATTTAAACTAGTTCTCCCACTTGGCTGTGGTTGATTATAGTTTTTCCATGTTTTTCTGTTGGGACAGTGTTTGCCACCGAACTCAGCTAATTTATTTACTAATTTTTCATCAGCATTGATATGAACTTTTTCATAGAAAATTGTTTCGATGGTGGTGTGTCATGTTAAATTTTATCAATTCATTTGTGTTTCTTATATTTCATGCAGGTCGATCTGTTCTCACCGCTGGAACTGAGATGTTTCGTTATAAATGAGCTATTAGGAAGTTAAGTTTAGCATACATTGATTTAGCATTTGGCGGAGTGATTAGAGGATGGCAAACTTGGAAGAGATACGATCGCATTCAGATAACTATAGATCATCTTCATCATCAGCAAGTAGTGCAAGCGGGCGAGGAACCTCTGATGCCTTCTTCTACCTTAGTAAACCAGGTTCCATAAGACAGCCAATCTCTTTTGAGGACTCGCCTGAATGGGACGATACTGAGATTGATGTGCAGATAGATGAAGGGGGTGATTCGATCCACCTGGCAACCACCACAGCTTCTCCATCCCTGTCAAAGGTCAACAGCGGGTCCTTGCCTTCTCCATCTCTCCCCAAAGCTTCTTCTTCCTCAGTCACAGCAAGAAAAATAGCTGGGGCAACAATTGTGTGGAAGGATCTAACTGTTACCGTGAAAGAGAATAGGTCATACTCTGATAGAGTTGTGAAGAGTTCTAATGGATATGCATTGCCAGGGACACTTACTGTTATCATGGGCCCTGCACGGTCAGGCAAAACTACCCTACTAAGGGCAATTGCAGGTTTGCATCCTATTGTCAACTTAACAAGTTGTGGCTGCTTTTCTTGTTATATTCAGAGTAGAATTATTTTGTAATTTAGAGAAACCAGAGAAATAAAGAAAAGGTCGTGATGGAACAGAAGTTGTAGAGGATTTGCTGCAATTTCTGTGAATTAAAACAATCCTTCTTAATAGATTGTGCTTGGTAAAAGAATTATTACCCATGAAATTTTTGCCTTATGCTTGGAATAGTTATCAGAGAGTATAATTTTTAGTTTAACAGAAACCCAGAGACCATTTGCAGGACATATGAGTTAAATTGGTATTTGAACCCATGATCTGGTGAGTGTTAATTAGTGCATAATTTGACTATTTTCCAAGGTTTACCGTTTCGGTTTCGGTTTCGGTTTCGGGACCCAGCGAAACCGATACGTTTCGGCCGTTTCGGCCGTTTCGGTTTCGGCCGAAAGATTTTTTAAAATTATTAATTGGGTGTTGACCAGAGTTTGACTATATTTTGACTGTACTTTGACTTCAAATTAAAAATATGATAAAATATTAAAAAAAAATTGGAAAATTTGAAAAATTAGGAATGAATTTATACTTAATATTACCATAATATTAAATATTATTTTAGTTAATTAATATTAATTTTGATAGTTAGTCACTGATATTGTCTACTTTTAATATATATTAGTATATTAAAAAAACATATAAGAAATAACATGAATATAATTAAAAGTTAAAATTAGCATAAGCACATTTAACTTTTCATTAAAATGTACTTCACACATACATAATTTTATAAATTTTAAGATAATATAACTAATCATCATAATCATCATCAGTTGAGTTTGGAACATCTGGGTGTGGAACTACAAATTCAGTACCTGGATAATACGGACGAGCATTTGTAGACATATGAGCCAGAACAACTAGTTCTGCGCGATCTCGTGGCAGCGGTTCTGAAGTATAATCATATATCGAATGTCTAAAATGAAAATCATATTTTGATTAAAATTTAACTTTATTTCAATTATTTTTTAACTTCAAATTAAAAAATTATAATATGTTTAAAAATTTAAAAAAATAATGAATAATTACGTAAAAAATATTATGTACGTGAACAATATCTGACAGAAATCGATACTGACGCCGAAATCAAATTGGCGATAGTGTTGGCCTCAGTGTAAGACCGGCTTCATCTTGCGGAAGTACGGGTCAGGTCGGTGAGGGCGCGAGATAGGCGATAGAGTGCCGACAAACCAGCAAGTGCGCATGGCCCTTGGGCTCGGACACGAAACCAGCGCGAGTTCCTCTCCCCGCCCCCCGCCCCCACCCCCCGGCGGCACGCGCGAGCCCGCACCGCCCGCCCGAACCGCCCAGCCCGCGCTCGAGCCCGGCGAGCTCCCGCCCGCCCGCCTGCCCGGACTCGAGCCCGGCGAGCTCCCGCTCCAGCGCGCTCGTCAGCTCGCGTTCCCGCCCGCGCTCGGTGAAGATGAACAGTAACTATGAACAGTAACTATAAATTTTAAGATAATATAACTAATCATCATAATCATCATCAGTTGAGTTTGGAACATCTGGGTGTGGAACTACAAATTCAGTACCTGGATAATACGGACGAGCATTTATAGACATATGAGCCAGAACAACTAGTTCTGCGCGATCTCGTGGCAGCGGTTCTGAAGTATAATCATATATCGAATGTCTAAAATGAAAATCATATTTTGACTAAAATTTAACTTTATTTCAATTATTTTTTAACTTCAAATTTAAAAATTATAATATGTTTAAAAATTTAAAAAAATAATGAATAATTACGTAAAAAATATTATGTACGTGAACAATATCTGACAGAAATCGATACTGACGCCGAAATCAAATTGGCGATAGTGTTGGCCTCAGTGTAAGACCGGCTTCATCTTGCGGAAGTACGGGTCAGGTCGGTGAGGGCACGAGATAGGCGATAGAGTGCCGACAAACCAGCGAGTGCGCATGGCCCTTGGGCTCGAACACGAAACCGGCGCGAGTTCCTCTCCCCGCCCCCTGCCCCCACCCCCGGCGGCGCAAGCCCGCCCGTCCCGCACCGCCCGCCCGGGCTCGAGCCCGGCGAGCTCGGCCGCCCTCGACCCTCGCCGGCGCTCGAGCCCGGCGCGCTCCCGCCCGCAAAAAGAAACCGCGCTCGAGCCCGGCGAGCTCCCGCTCCAGCGCGCTCGTCAGCACGCGTTCCCGCCCACGCTCGGTGAAGATGAACAGTAACTATGAACAGTAAACCCTAACCGAAACGAAAAATTAGGTTTCGGTTCGGGACCGGCCGAAACCGAAACGTTTCGGTTTCGGCCGAAACCGCAAACCATGGTAAATATTTTGAAAAAGGGGGTAATGTAGGTAATTACGAAAATTCCGGTAAGTTTTTTATAATTACCGGATATTGAGGTGGAGTATACGTAATTAGCCCCAAAATATTTTGAGTTAGTTCGAAACTTAAAACCTTACTATAAACTAAGTTGCACTTAAAGGCTATTTAATTTTTAAAAAATAAAAAAATATCTGGTCGTTAGAAAATAGAAATAAATAATTGAAAGTAAAACCACTTCTATTCACGTCTAGTATTTAGTTGTTTAAGAATAATTTCTCAAAAAATAATTAACTTCTAATTATTTCTTACTTAGAAATGAAAAATAAACTAAATTTTACATTCATATTTTTTTGATTTAAAGTGATTTCTGTAGGTGAATCTAATTATATTTTGAGTTATAATAATTGTAATAATTTTACAAACAATAATAATAATTTTTTAAAAAATTATTTGTAAAAATTTTAAATAAATAATATTTTACATATTAAAAATTATATTTTTGTCCAATCAATTAACACAAATAAATTTCTTTTAATCATTTTTAGACGTTGGTACAATTGAAAACACTATCTCGAGATTTTAAAAATAATTTTGTAAGGAAGATATAAAAAAATTTGATTAATACTTTATAAAATTAATATTTGTCTTGTGATCACTCTTGAGCAATTTTTATTGGGTATTTTGTGGGATTTGGTTTCTTGTTTTTTGTTCCATAATGATATACATCATAAATATAAATAATTAATACATAATTATTGATGAAATTTACATAATTACAAACACTGTAATTCATAGGCTATGATGGTAGATAAATTAGTCACTGGATACAAAACAAATCATATAATTTGACAATAAAAAATTTATAAAATTGCAGAAAATCTTGTTTTCATAAAAATTTATAGAAAATTTCTCTTCTTCATAAAATATTTTTAAAAAATTATAAAAAGGTATATTTTTTAATTACATTATACACATTTCAATTGTAACATTCTTTTATTTTCTGAAATGAACAATAGATTATTAAATATAATACTATGAGATATTTCTTGAAGTTCCTCGTATAGCATGATGGTGCTCAGCTAAACTTGAAGTTCCTACCAAAGAAGCTGCAAAATAATGTTGGAATGAAGAAAATAAAACAAACAATAATTTATTAGGGGATGATCTCTCGAAAACATAAATTTCATACATACCTCGTCTAATAGAGAGCAAATA